>CM068369.1:66442458-67142458 GCA_034769895.1 Magicicada septendecula | reverse complement strand
AAATGAATTAACAGTCGCTTTGATGCCGACTGTTATCGTTTTGGCTGAGGAAGTATTAACAAGTCTTAATACTTTCTCAGTAATCACACCGATGTTTCATTGTCAGCATCCTTTATAAAATGAAGGCCGGCTGCAATTCACCAGACTGTTTAAACAAAAGTCTTTCTAACTATAGAGTGCCCTTAAATTATCAAGTGATATCAAACAATGTGTTTGTTAAGCAGTAGCGTATCTAGAAATTGGTCTGGAGGGGGGTCCGGGCGAATCGGCTTCATATAAAAGAAATATCGGTATGGAGAACCATACATGACTTCCATGTTCTAAGATTTATATTTAAAATCATTTTCGAAATGAAATATTTCCATAGAAACTACTTCTTTCTATTTACTGCTTCAGCGTTAACCACAGTACTGTGGTCACTAACGTATACTACCTCACGTTATGGCACTCGATTTTCACTGATGATGGAAGTCGATGCCACTGCCGAAACGTCTGGTTTTGCAGGAAACATTGGACTACGGCCAAACAGCCCGGGAAAGAATTTTAACAACAAACTAAAATTATCCCCTCCCCCTTCAACTATAATTTTCATTTATAGAAAATTACTCCCACGCCGTTCAACTAGCCTCTTCATTTATAGATATTTCATCTACGTTTTACAATGGATTATTGTGATCTTCTTATCAGGATACTTTATTTTCAAAATTAAGTACTTTACTCTTGTTAAAACATAAAATGTTGCAGGTAAACTATCCCTTTCCCTTAACCGATCTTCACCAAAATCAACAGGCCTTGAGTCTTCTACAATTCAGGAACGTATGCAAATAATTATTTGATTCTGTTTGAATGTGCGGCAGTTATCGTTCGTCAAAAAAAAAATCGGTATGGAGAACCATACATGACTTCCATGTCCTAAATTTATATTTAAAATCATTTAAATATTAACTAAATAAGTGGATGCTTGAGTTCTGAAAAAATTACGTATCAGCTAAAATGGTACCACCATGTCAGGTGGATTAAGACTAACCTTAACCTTCGTGAGGAAGGACTGTACTTTTGGATAAAATTTATGTAGGTCGAACGAAGAGCTAAAGGTAGCTGCGATCTGATTCCTGTAATGAAATTGGACTCTCGCTGCGAGTGGCCGAGGGATGTCTATAGTGTTATCAAAGTCTTTCCTGTCAATACTATACTAGTCATTTTTCTTTTTTTAAAAACGAGTCTTGATTTCTGTCTTTCCATTTGTCTTCTGATTTCCTGAACGACTATTCTGTTCACCCGTATAATTATAAATTTCTCAGCAAAACATTTCTTCCTTAATACGTTTGTGTCTCCTTTTTAACACCCACCATTCTGATCTATGCCATAACGTTATATTCCACACAGGCTAGTAAATAACTAGCCATCAGGGAGGTCAAAATATTTTCAAGGAGGGGCAAACAATTTTCCAAAGGAGAAAAATATTTATATATTTTGTATACACACACACATGCACATATTAGTTTATAATTCTCATATCATAATAGGAATAAGTACACAGATTGTATTAATTGCTTTAATACAACAACACTGCCCAGCGATCCACAGGAAGAAAATCGCTGTCCACCTTTTCGGCTTGCAAGCGTTGTGTTGGTGAGGGTTTCGGCACTTTTCATTTAAAAAGCGTGGAAACATAAGAAAATAAACATTATTGAGGCCAGAAATAATGCGAATTGTGTGTGTGTGTGTGTGTGTGTGTGTGTGTGTGTGTGTGTGTGTGTGTGTGTGTGTGTGTGTGTGTGTGTGTGTGTGTGTGTGTGTGTGTGTGTGTGTGTGTGTGTGTGTGTGTGTGTGTGTGTGTGTGTGTGTGTGTGTGTGTGTGTGTGTGTGTGTGTGTGTGTGTGTGTGTGTGTGTGTGTGTGTGTGTGTGTGTGTGTGTGTGTGTGTGTGTGTGTGTGTGTGTGTGTGTGTGTGTTTTAAGCATCGAAAACGCCGTTTGAGAATTGCAAACCGATGTAGTAATGAGACGTCTATAAAATTATTTTTTAGTTTAGTTGTAATAAGCAACCGTTCCCGGACATATTTCATAATCCAATTTTCCTAAACTAAGTTTCCTATTGACCGTATTTCCTAAAATCCTCTTTTCCTAATCCATTTTCCTTAATCCACTTTTTCCTAATTTCGAGTCAGTTTTTTTTTAAATTCCGGTTGTTTTAAAAAACCATATTAACAATAACAAATGTTAACATTAAACCAAATCACAAAATTTCGCTGTTAGGAGTTTTTATTCAAGTGGTAAAAATTCGTATATTTTACAATGAAGTAGGCTGTATGCAAGTGAAAATAATCAGTTACATTATTTATGTGCATTAGCGTATACTATTGTACTGTAGTAATAAATAAATAAATAATTGTCATTGATAGGCTATTAAATAATTTAGGAAAAATGGTTGTAGGAAAATTAGATTAGAAATTTTTATTTTAGGAAAATTTGTTTTAAGAAAAATGTTTTGTAGCAAAACTGGATCAGGAAAAATGTCCGAGAATCATAGTGTTTGTAAGTAGTAAACGTTTCATTCGTCAACAGACGTGAGGGCTTTCCATAATTTGTAGTTACCTCCCCAGAAATTTCCACCTCAAGAAATTTCTTTATGGGGTTTTCCATAATTTGATGCGGAGCACCACGAAACTTTCATGGGCATAATGTTGTTTGTTGGAGCAGCTTACTGGGTGTTACCGTGGTGCCTCGGCCGAAGAATGACAGTCGGAAGCCTCTGATGCGGAATGTGTTCTCAACTGTGCGGCACTCCCGTCACTGTCTTAAAGCATCAATCAGATTGCACCGTTAGCAAGATTACATAACCATTTTGTGTCCATGTTGCGACACAGTTAGTATTCATCAACCGCAGGACCCGCCGTCGTCGTCATTCTGCTGTCGGTGTAGCCGTTGTTTAATGATGTGCAAGTCAAACAACGTAAATATGCACTGATGCGAGATAAAAAATGAATTAACAGTCGCTTTGATGCCGACTGTTATCTTTTTGGCCGAGGAAGTTTTAACAAGTCTTAATACTTTCTCAGTAATTACACCGATGTTTCATTGTCAGCATCCTTTATAAAATGAAGGCCGGCTGCAATTCATCAGACTGTTTAAACAAAAGTCTTTCTAACTATAGAGTGCCCTTACATTATCAAGTGATATCAAACAATGTGTTTGTTAAGCAGTAGCGTATCTAGAATTTGGTCTGGAGGGGGGTCCGGGCGAATTGGCTTCATACAAAAGAATACTTCCATGTTCCTTAAGGAAATGGAAGTATGGTGATCGCAAAAAAAGTTGTGTGAGAGATTATTGCAGATTCTGATTGTACTACACTCAAAACATGACAAAAGTCATTTTTCGAAGTGTGTGTGTGTGGGGGGGGCGTGCGCGCGTGCGCGCGTGTGTAGATTTTTTCTATGGCAAACGATAACAGCCGCAAATTCAAACAGAATCAAATAATTTTTTGCATACAGCCCTGATTTGTAGAGTACTCAAGACTTTTTGTTTTTGGTGAAGATCGGTTAAAGGAAAGGGGTAGTTTACCGGCAACGTTTTTTTTTAATCAAGGGTAATTATTTTCTATGGCAAACGATAACAGCCGCAAATTCAAACAGAATCAAATAATGTTTTTCACACAGCCCTGAATTGTAGAGTTCTCAAGACCTATTGTTTTTGGTGAAGATCGGTTAAGGGAAAGGGGTAGTTTACCGGCAACGTTTTTTGTTTTAACAAGGGTAATTTTTTCTATGACGAACGATAACTGCCGCACATTCAAACAGAATCAAATGTTTTTTGCATACGTTCCTTAATTGTAAAAGACTGAAGGTGTGTTGATTTTGGTGAAAATCGGTTAAGGGAAAGGGGTAGTTTACCTGCCACATTTTATGTTTTAACAAGAGTAATTGTTCCTATGACAAACGAGAACTGCTGTACAATTAAACAGAATCAAATAATTTTGTGCATACCTTCCTCGATTGTAGATAACTCAAGATCTGTTGATTTTGTTTGAAGATCGGTTAAAGGAAAGGGGTAGTTTACCTGCAACATTTTATGTTCTAACAAGAGAACGTTTTCCATGAAGAACGATAACTGCCGTAAATTCAAACATAATCAAATAATGTTTTGTATACTTCTCTACATTGTAGAGAACTCAAGGCATGTTGATTTTGGTGAAGCTCGGTTAAGGGAAAGGGGTAGTTTACCAGCAACATTTTATGTTGTAACAAGAGAAATGTTTTCATGACGAACGACAACTGCCGTAAATTCAAACAGACTCAAATAATTTTTTACATATGTGCCTGAGTTTTAGAGGACTCAAGGGCTATTGATTTTGGTGAAGATCGGTTAGGGGGAAGGGTAGTTTACCTGAAACATTTTTTGTTGTAACAAGCGTAAAGTATTTAATTTTGATGAATAAAGTATCCTGACAAGAAGATCTTAATAATCCACTGTAGAAACGTAGATGAAATATCTATAAATGAAGAGGCTAGTTGAACGGGGTGGGGGTAATTTTCTATAAATGAAAATTATAGCTTAAGTGGGAGGGGATAATTTTTTATATATGTACTACGTTATCGGCAACAAAGAAGTAGTTTGTTATTAAAATTCCTTCCCGTCCTGTTTGGCCGTAGACCAAAGTTTTCTGCAAAACCATACGTTTCGGCAGTGCCATCGACTTCCATCATCAGTAAAAATTGAGTGCGATAACGTGAGGTGGTATACGTTAGTGACCACAGTACTGTGGTTAAGGCTGAAGCAGTAAGTAGAAAGAAGTAGTTTCTATGGAAATATTTCATTTCCAAAATCATTTTAAATATAAATCTTAGAACATGAAAGTCATGTATGGTTCTCCATACCGATATTTTTATTGTCTTATTACGTTAATGGGATTGTTTTCAGTACACGTTTGATGGTATTACACGTTTTTCAGCCACTTCTTTGAAGATTGTAATATTGATCAGCCTTAACTTGTTTTTCTTTTTGTATAAAGCAGACCCCCCCCCGCCGAAGACCGAATTCTAGATTCCTAACAGCTTAACATTAATCCTAAAGTAACGAAAAGATTACACAGTTTACATTTACAGCAAATGATCGATAACGTTTAAATGCTGCTGTCAGTTTTAGATTTCATGTCACTGAAAGGCAGATGTAGTGTAGTGTTTGCAACGGACAAATGTTTATGAACTTAAGTGTCAGTGTCAATCTGCAGAGCGATAAGATTTGTCAGTGCAGATTTATTCAACAAGCATCTTACGTAATGGAAGTTGAATAGCCGCTTACTGTGAACAGTCTGATAATTTTTACTTGCAAAATTTACATTCTAAAACTGTCGGTATACTTATGGCAGTGTCAAACTAAAAGAACTACACAAAAAAACATTTGCAATACATTTTGCTTGCTAAAACTATGATGAAGATCATTTCTTCGTGGCACATTGTTTAGTTTACGTTGGTTTTCTCTCGCCTCACCCATCATTATACTGGTAGGCCTATGTGAAGATCGGGTTATGGAAAGGAGTAGTTTACCGGCAACGTTTTATGTTTTAACAAGGGTATTTCCTATGGCAAACGATAACAGCCGCAAATTCAAACAGAATCAAATAACTTTTTTCATACAGCCCTGAATTGTAGTTCTCAAGACCTACTGTTTTTGGTGAAGATCGGTTAAGGGAAAGGGGTAGTTTACCTGCAACTTTTTTTTTAATCAAGGGTAATTATTTTATATGGCAAACGATAACAGCCGCAAAATCAAACAGAATCAAATAATCTTTTGCATACAGCCCTGAATTGAAGAGTTCTCAAGACCTGTTGTTTTAGGTGAACATCGGTTAAGGGAAAGGGGTAGTTTACCGGCCACATTTTATGTTTTAACAAGAGTAAATGTTCCTATGACAAACGATAACTGCCGCACAATTAAACAGAATCAAATAATTTTGTGCATACCTTCCTCAATTGTAGATAACTCAAGGTCTGTTGATTTTGTTGAAGATCGTTTAAGGGAAAGGGGTAGTTTACCTGCAACATTTTATGTTGTAACAAGAGACATTTTTTCATGACGAACGATAACTGCCGTAAATTCAAACAGAATCAAATAATTTTTTTCATATGTGCCTGAGTTTTAGAGGACTCAAGGCCTATTGATTTTGGTGAAGATCGGTTAGGGGGAAAGGGTAGTTTACCTGAAACATTTTTTGTTGTAACAAGTGTAAAGTATTTAATTTTGATGAATTAAATATCCTGACAATAAGATCTTAATAATCCACTGTAGAAACGTAGATGAAATATCTATAAATGAAGAGGCTAGTTGAACGGGGTGGGGGTAATTTTCTATAAATGAAAATTATAGTTGAAAGGGGAGGGGATAATTTTTATATGTGTACTACCTTATCGTTAACAAAGTAGTAGTTTGTAGTTAAAATTCCTTCCCGGGCTGTTTGGCCGTAGTCCAATGTTTTCTGCAAAACCAGACTTTTCGGCAGTGCCGTCGACTGCCATCATCAGTGAAAATCGAGTGCGATAACGTGTGGTGCTATACGTTAGTGACCACAGTACTGTGGTTAAGGCTGAAGCAATAATTGGAAGGAGGTAGTTTCTATGGAAAGATTTCAGTTCGTAAATTATTTTAAATATAAATCTTAGAACACGGAAGTCATGTATGGTTCTCCATACCGATATTTTCAATTAATTACGTTAAAAAAACACGCAACCAGTTTAAAATTTTTGCTCCAACATTTTCGGATTTCGAAGGGGGGATATATCCCTCATATCACCTCCCTAGTTTCGCCGCTGGTCCATACGTTTAACCGACTTACTGCACATTCCAGTCGGTCTCTGGATTAATAACAAAACTAATCTGAGTTTCGTTAAATGCATTACATCGTGTATATTAAATAAATAAAAACCTCATCAAATTATACTATTTTGATTTTTATTTTAATAAGAATGACACAAAATTTTAAGTGCATGTAATATTTTTTACACGTTCATTACTGGGCATAGTTTAACTGCATTATTATTGTGAAGAGAGGCGCACGGTTCTCTGATTGGCTACCGATTACAATGTAGGCTATAGGGCGTGTGTCGCCAAACGGCTAGACAGTTTAGTTCTAAAATAGTCGGCAGACCAGACGAAATTGGTCGCCAAAACACCGGACGTTCAACCGAACCCCGCACAAATATAACTTGTTTGTACACACACTGCTTCTTGCATGGTTTCCTTTTGACTTCTGCTTAAATTCTTCAAAGTCGAATATTTGTCTTTCCACCATAAATCGTTTTAACAAAGCGTTCGCGAACACCGGCGTCTCGGCGGCAACAATAAATCGCAAGGTTTTTTGCGAAAAAATCCAGACGTTTCTGCGATCTGTCACAGAAACTCTGCTTTAAGTCACTGTTCCGTTCTTGTCCTGAAATAAATTTTAATTGATTATCCAAGGCGATATAAACGCAAACACAAACTTTCGTAGAACTAATTAATTTTGTGTTTTATGCGTTTCTTGTATCTTGTGTGTTGGGGAGAGGGAGGAGTATTTAACTTTCAGCACAATAGTATATTGTCTAGTAAATAAAACTTCAACTACTTTGGAATATGTAAAATGACGGTATGGAGAACCATACATGACTTCCGTGTTCTAAGATTTATATTTAAAATCATTTTCGAAATGAAATATTTCCAAAGAAACTACAGTACTTCTTTCTACTTCTTGCTTCAGCCTTAACCACAGTACTGTGGTCACTAACGTATACCACCTCACGTTAGCGCACTGGATTTTCACTGATGATGGCAGTCGATAGCACTGCCGAAACGTCTGGTTTTGTAGAAAACATTGGACCACGGCCAAACAGCCCGGGAAGGAATTTTAACAACAAACTACTTCTTTGTTACCGATAACATAGTACACACGACATACAATAAAAATTACCCCCACCCACTTCAATTAGCCTTTTTATTTATAGATATTTCATCTACGTTTCTACAGTGGATTATTATGACCTACTTTTCAGGTCAAAACCTACTTTATTTATCAAAATTAAGTACTTTACTCTTATTAAAACATAAAATGTTGCAGGTACACTACTCCTTCCCCTTAACCGATCTTCACCAAAATCAATAGGCCTTGAGTCCCCTACAACTCAGGCACATATGCAGAAAATTATTTGATTCTACTTGAATTTGCGGGAGTTATCGTTCGTCATAAAAAAATTACTCTTTTATTAAAACATAAAACGTTGCAGGTAAACGACCCCTTCACCAAAATCAATAGGCCTTGAGTACCCTACAATTCAGGGTGTATTCAAAAAAATTATTTGATTCTGTTTGAATTTACGGCAGTTATTGTTCGCCACAGAAAAAATTCTACACACACACACACACACACACACACACACACACACACACACACACACACACACACACACACACACACACACTTTTCGAAAAATGACTTTTCTTCATGTTTTGAAGGTAGTACAATCAGAATCAACCCTTATCTGGAACACGATTTTTTTCGCCACCACCATACTTCCATTTCCTTATAGAACATAGAAGTAAAAATAAGTAAACAAACCAATTTTTTTTTTCTGTATCGGCCATCTAAGGACCACATGCCAATTTCAATTCTTTACTCTTTGTTCTTTCCTTTTTCCCAGTATTCTTTCATCTTCTCACTGTGTCTCTTCTTCCTGTCTTAAGTCCACTTTGAACGTGCGTTTTTCTCTCTCCTACCCTGGACTCCCTCCATGTTTAACACTTTTACCCGAAAAACGTCTCCTTCAATTGCTTCTTCTGCATGCATATTATTTTTTTCTAAATCCTTTTGGACTTCTTTAATCCAACTTGATGTTGACTTCTTCCCCCACAGATACTTGAAGATTTGCTTTGTCAACCTATTGTCGTTCATTCTATATAAATGTCCAAAAAATAATGGTCTTTTCCTCATTGTTTCTGTTATATTTTCTATACTTTGATATATTTCAACATTACTTCTTAATTTCCAACCTTCTGAAGTTTTTCGTGAGCCTAATATTTTCCTAATAATTCGTCTTTCCAATATTTCTAGTCTGTCAAAATTATAATTCAGTGCCAGACATTCACTTGCATATAGGTATTCTGGCTTCACTACTATACTGTAATGCCTTATTTTCGCATTTTTAGATATGCACTTTTTATTATAAATATCTTTAGTTATACCATATGCCCTTTCCATCTTATGAAGCCTTTCTTCTATATCAGATTTTTCCAAGCCATTCTCTTGAATTATCTCTCCTAAATACTTAAATTTTCGAACCCTCTCTATTCGACCAATATCTGTTACCAGGAATTTTGGCGCGTTTTTAATGTTTGTGAGAAATTTGTTTTTTTCTGCAGAAATTCTTAAGCCTGTTCTACTGGCTATGTCCTCTAAAAAATTAACTTGTGTTACTGCAGATGTCAGATGTTCAGAAAGTGTTGCAAAGTCATTTGCGAATGCCAAACAATTTATTTCAATACATTTGTTCCTTCTTCCCAACATGATTGGTAATATTTTGCATTCCTTTAATTTTTCATTCCAAATTCTTACTACTTTCTCCAGGACACAGTTAAAAAGAATTGGGGATAAACCATCACCCTGTCTTACACCTGTATTTATTTTGAATGGTTGAGATATTTCTCCCATGAATTTTACTTTTGAGACTGTGTCCGTAAGGGTTTCACGGATTAGATTTGCCAATTTAGATTTAACACCAAATTCTCGGATTATTTTTTCTATAGTTTCTCTATCAACAGCATCAAAGGCCTTTTTGAAATCAACAAATGTTACTACGATCTCCTTTGAATTCAGTAGCCTGTGACGGATTATTGACTTCAGAGTGAATATTTGTTCTGGACAGGATCTGCCCTTCCTAAAGCCACCCTGATATTCACCCAAATGGCTATCCAATGTTTTTTCTACTCGCTTCAATAGAATCTTTGAAAATATTTTATATGCAACTGGAAGGAAAGATATTCCTCTGTAGTTATTAACCTCTTCCTTATCACCCTTCTTATGCAGCGGATGTATTAAGGCCACCTTCCATTCTTCTGGGATGTTTTCTGTTTTCCAAATTTCTTAAAAAATTAATTGTAGATAATTTTTTATCTTTCATAGAGACCATTCCAAAAGTTCAGCTGATCAAAATCTCTAGCTTTATTATTTTTCAAAGTTTTAATTACTTCTTCAATTTCTTTGATAGTCGGAGATGTATCTTCTTCTAAATTTTCATAAACGTCTGACAGTTCTAACCTCTGAATCGGTTCCGGGCAATTTAAAAGTTGATCAAAATATTTTGCAAGTATTTCACAATTTTCCGCATTGCTTAGGCCAGTTTTACCAATTTCATTTTTAAAGTGGTAGTAATTATTTAAAGTGGTAATACCAATTATTTTATTTTATTATATATTTTTGTTTGCGAATCTCTTTATATCTTTCCTGGTTTCCGAGGCCACTGTTGGAATTGTGAGTTGTTGACTGAGACCACCGTACAGGGCAACCAACCCTATGCCGGCTAGATTTTTTATCGACCTTCTCTGGTCTAGATCCGTCGTGTTCGACGGACCATCTCGAAAAGGGTGTGGCTCTTCACCACGCACGACGGTCTTGAGTAGGTAGAGGCTCTGGTCCAAACGGCTCTATATTCCGCATATCCTACTCTCAGATGTGAAAACATCCTAAGGTCCCACTTATGGTAATACCTACACTACTGTATGGTTCTGAAACTTGGTTCATAAAGAAAAAAAGATGAACAGAAGATACAAACAGCAGAAATGAAATTTCTGAGATCAGTTAAAAGGTGTAATAGACGAGATAATATAAGAAATGATGAGATAAGAAGTGATTTAGATATTTTTTCAGTTAATGAAAGGATTAAAGAATACAGAAGAAAATGGATTCAACACATCAACAGAATGGAAGGAAGTAGAATACCGAAGATGGCGAAAGATTACAGCCCTAGGGGCAGAAGAAAAGTTGGTAGACCTAAGAAAAGGTGGATTGTGGAATAGGAACAGGCCACTAAAGCCTAAAACCGTTAAGATGATGATGATGTTATAGTTTTCCGGGTTGTTACGCCGTGGTCTAAGAGCGTAATAGCCCGGTAAATTGTGATAAAGTAAATATCAGCCGTGAAAGCTTACGTTCATTTATCAAAACAATTATTTGTTAACTATATCAGATTATATTTATGTCTATACCTAAAACCGACTTTTTACAACTTTAAAGTATGTAGACATGAATTTTTACGAAAATATCGTATGGAGAACCATACATGAATTCCATGTTCTACGATTTATATTTAAAATCATTTTCGAAAAGAAATATTTCCAAAGTAACTACTTCTTTCTTCAGTCTTACAGTACTGTGGTCACTAATATTGTGACAGTGAATAAATAATAAATTAATTAAATTCAAATCTCAAATCTGCTTATATGCCTCACGTTTGAAGCATCAAATTTGTATTACAAAATAAAATAAATTTCAATGAAATCTTCTGTTGTATATATCAATTCGTTAACGCCTAACGTTGCCGGCGCTGAATATGTATAATTAAATAAAAGGATTAAATTCAGTTAAAATTAACAATGTGTTTGTTATGATGTGTTATCCCACGTTGTTGGGTCAAATCTAAATAAAAATAAATTTAAATTAGTAGGAAATGTATCTTTCTCAATGCCTCTCGTTGTAAGCTAATTTTATGAGGTTTTAATCTATTTATGTTTCTTAAAATTTTTGTTTCTAATGATTTTATTTTATTTTTAATGTAAAAATAATTAAGTAAGTAGAATGTAGAATGTAGAATTACTTTAAAAATTAATTGCAATGAATAATAATTTAAAATCTAAATTATTATCGGTGCTCACCTTGGTACCCAAAATCGCTACCAGACTTCGCTTCGAATTCGGTCAACACGAGCACACATCTCTTTTAATCTTTTATTAATAATTCCAAATAATTACAACAACTATAATTCGTTTACTTCAATATTCTTTTATTATAGAATAAATAAATACTCTTTAAAAGTTATTAGTCAATTACCCTAGATGTACAATTGCTAGCTCATAGGTTGGCAGTATCGGAAAATTCTCAGGGACTAGGTTAATTTTTGTTTATTAATTCAACTTAAATATGTTGCTGGGTTCTTCTGACTACAATAATTTACTTGCAAAATGCCCTTAGTGAAGTACAAAACATCACAGTTCTTCGATACATTACAGAAAATAAATAATTAGTGAACAAAATCGTTTTCGGCAGTGTATAATAATATTGTCCAGTGTCCTAGGTTAACAGTGAATTCACTTCTTAATTAATTCTAAGTGTACATAAATAAATATCTTATAATTAGTGATTACAAAAGTGTTAGTGTTCAGTGGTTCAGTGATTGTTCAAATAATAAAAATAGTGTATAATTAATATTTAGTGTCACACTTAGGTTATATAGAAATAATGACTTGAGTTGATCTCACCAATTATTATACACTTTTCAAACTCTGGTAGATTGTTTTCACAATTAAATATTGTTAAATCACTCTTCACAATTCACGAATTAAGTTACTCACTGAATTTCATAACTCACAAATATATCTTGATCACCTAACCTGTCTGGTGTTCGATACTCGTTAATAATTTCCTGGACACAAGTAATACAGGGAGTGTGTTCTTTACTGTTCGAGGTGTAACAATCAACTAACTGGCGTGGGTTAATTTTTCTGGCTTCTTGGACCAAAACTTGCAAAATTCCGATTGGTCGAAGCCCTAGGCTTATTGTCATTTGGTGGCGTCGGTTTTTCTAGTTCCAATATACCACCAAACAATTATTTTGAAACTCCCACCTTATACTAAATATCATGTTAATGAGATGGTCATTAATGAATTCCCTTTTTTTCACTGATTAATTAGACACCTCACAAGATAGGTTTCTGTTCAGTGTCTTTGATGTTACAATTTTTGGTTCTTTTGCCTAAATTTATGTTTCATATTTAAAAGTGCCCCTTCTGTGCCCTAAATGCTTTAAAATAATTCCTATTCACTTTCAGTGTACTAATAACAGTTAAATACATTAATATTAGTAATGGTTATAACAAATGTTAACGTAATTGTCTTATGTACTTTAACATCCTTAATTTTCCTAATATACATTTTTTTTATGAGATACAATCATTTTATGGTTTACATTATACTCTCTCCCTTACTACAGTTTCTGAAACTTAGAGCCCTTTCACACGAGGCACACAGTGCGGCAGACCTCTTCTAGGGACAAAAATTCCATTTAAACAATGCATAGCTTTTCACACGAGGGTGTGAGTGAGTCCAGGAGAGGCAGACGTCTGCCGGCTCGTTCTGTCCCCGACAGTTGAATTCAACTCGTCGGGCGGCCCAGTTGCTAGTTAACAAGTGCAAATCCTTAGAACCTTTTCACACGAGGCAGACGTCTGCCTCTTCCGAATGGAAAAGTCATCATACTTTCGATGTCGAATCCTTTATTGAAGACATTCGCAATCATCCAGCTATATGGGATTGTTCTTGAAAAGATAATAGTAATAAAATAAGAAAACAACAATCCCGGAACGAAATATTTTTAATTGCCTATGAAGATTACGAAGAAATGTCAAGAAGAAACAAAATTGCATTAGATAAGTAAATAGTCACTGCAGTTTTGTCTTATTAATGTACTTAAAAATTTTACTAATAAAAATACAAATTGAATAAAAAACAATGTGTATTGTAAATTTAAAGTGTAGGCCTATACATTTTTTAATGTAATCGCTAACTTTTCAACTGTTGCAACGGAATTCCTCATGTTGGTGTTCTGTTTTTGAATGTTATTCACCAAAAAACTATGCAATTCATCGAAAGAAGAAATCGACATACGAAAATATAAAAACTTTTCATTGTCATTTCTCAGTTCGTATTTCTCATATCTCCGGTGGACATCAAGGAGACATTTATTGTGTACACATGTATTTATGTGAACCTACCGATTTGATTAAACCTTAAAGAATATTAGCCTACGAAAAATGTAAATTGACAGCTGCAGTCGATTATGTTAAGGAACGAATTCGTCATCATCGTCATCATTCGTGTTTGAGGTATTTCTACTCGTATCATCTACATTTGTTCTACAGTTGCTCCGCTTAACGTTTGATTGAACTTCCGATAGTTCGTTATCCCAATAATCTGTAATGTTTAAAAATTTAGGTCAGTCTTTCTGGTTTCTTTGTCTTTAAGTGGGATATCCGTTTGTTAAATTCTTTTAATTTTTCTCGGGTATCTGTGTTTTTCCGTCAATTTCATATAGCCTATTACAATTCTTAAAAAATTGTATTTCATTCGCTTGTATTCTGGCGGACATCTTCAAAGAAATTGCAAAAACTGAGACGTGGGGAAAAGCATAGATACAGCAATGGAGGAAGAGAAAATGCCCTGCAGGTGCTCTAAAGCGCTTAATAATAATCTTACATTACCGATCCTTAGTTTTAAGAATCGTATTAAACATACTATACAAATTTATTTTAAAGACATATATTAACAACTTACTTTTGTTAATATGGCAGGCTAAAATACTAATAAATTCACACTTGACAGTTTCAGGCAGAAGCACATCTCTTTTACTTTGCACGTTAATTGTGCACCTTATATTATCTTATAAGATACCTTACCTTACCTTGTAAGGTATATTACTTTAATATTGCTTCATTTCTAAGTTTAATTTTTGGAGGCCCTCAAAACACCATATATAGGCCTATAATTTAATCTCTCTATTTTTACCTACTTAATCAAAATTTCATAGCGGTGTTACTTATTTCGTATAGTGATCCCTAAAAATTTGAGACCGTCATTTGGTCATCATCAAAGATATGTCATTACAAAATTCCGCTGATTGAAATTAAGTAAGTAAAATTTTGAAGTTACTGTCCATTGTAATGTCTGTAATTTCGTCAGTATATATTAAAAAGAAATGGTAACACGTCCCAGCCTTGTCTTACACCTAATTTTATTTCTTCAATCCTATTAATGTCATTTGGAGTTATCGTTTATATTTGTAACTAATTGGTTTAAAAGAAGCGGGATGCCTCTTTTAATTATAATTTCACACATCTGATGTCTGCTTAATCTATCAAAATCTGTATGTTTGTCAGTTAAATTATCTATGATATTCAATAATTTGTTGCACTATAAAAGTATTATCTTCGCAAAACCTCCAACTCTATAACCTTCTTGACCTTCAAGCAATAGTGTTCTAATATTGTTTTCAGTCTTGCTATTATGACTTTAGAGTATTTTCTTTACACTATTCAGTATTCATAAACTTATATATCTTCCACATTTTGATCCGTTGCCTTTTTTGAGTATTGTTTTTACGATAGATTGGGTACATTTTTGTTAAGCCAACATTGATTCAGTAAATCGAAAAAAGCTGTTTCAACCCTTTGGTCTAGCGTTTTATAAGTTCATTGTTGATGCTATCACAAACAAATTACAACAATTATGTTTACTAATTATTATCGTTGATACTATCTGGTCAGCTGAGAAACAATTCACAGCTGATTCATAGCTGTGAATCGAAGGGCTAGGACCTTCAACGGAAATTCAGGAAAGCTTTTAAATAGACACAGGGCCACAACTACAAATGAAGAAAATTAAGAACAGTAAAACTCATCAGTACTGTTTGTGTTAAAAACACGCAGACACATATTTTTCGAGTTTTGGAGTAAAAAATATGTGCAAAACTACTAGTGGTAAGTCTGTTGTTTATTAGTGGGTCAATCAACATTTTCCTGTTCCTTCTTTTCTTCTTTTTCTATTTTCAATTAGTGCTAGAGCCAATATTACATCTACTTCTTCCTGTTCATTCATAATTTTGAAATACTGTATAAACAAGCAATTTAAAAAAATATGTTGAATTAATGTATTTACTCTGCACTGACTGAACTGAGGCTGGACCGTTTGGTGCGAGGCACCCAGGCACAGTGTGCCGAGAGCAAGCTCGCGTGAGACTACTACGGCAGACGTCTGCCGTAGACAGATGCCGCAGACTGGTTTACCCGTGTGAAAGGGCCCTTACTCTAATTGCAAACACCAATTTTATACAATAACATTTTTAGGCCATTTCTTAATTTATGTAAATATACACTTTAACATAATAATCATAATGACCTGTTTGTTTTTGTAACAGTTTATACCTGATTCTTACTAATATTAACACAAATTATAAATCATAACATTTACATAAACAGCTTTCTTTCTTTAGCATAATAATATTTAAACACATCATAATCTGTGTACTTGTAACAGTTTGTTCATGATGTTTACTAATATTGACACAAATTATAAATCATAACATTTAAACAAACAGCTTTCTTACTAATCATCATGATTTGTTTCATTGCAACAGTTTGTTCATGATGTTTACTAATAATAATACAAATTATAACTCCTAACATTGAAATAAACAGTTTTTTTTCTTTAAAATAGTAATCATCATGATCTGTTTACTTGTAACTGTTTGTTCATGATGTTTACTAATAATAACACAAATTATATACCATAATTTAACCAACTATATTGGTAATTCTTTAAACATATTAATTGTCATCCTGACAAGTTCTATAATAGGATAATTTGTTCAGGATTCCTTATTAATAATCACTCAATTTTATGTCACAGATGTTAGCTAAAATATTTTGATATAGTTTTCATTACACTTTACAATATAACATTAATCATTTATGCCTAATGTGACATGAGTCTTACCTACGTTTAAGGCATTATGACCTACAGCATTTAACAGAAATAGGTATTACAATACTGTGACATTCCCTATATACTTTACTTGACTATGGTATATCATTTTTATAAACTAAAACAAACATTTTACAACATAAACTTAGTACTTAACTATTGTTTTGTACTTCAATTGATTTTAATAATTAGGTTGGGTTATGCACTTTGGTATTTTTCTACTCTTTAACATATATAAGTTAAATGTCACGTTGCAATGTATACCATCTCACGTTAGCGCACTCGATTTTCACTGATGATGGCAGTCGATGGCACTGCCGAAACGTCTGGTTTTGCAGAAAACATTGGACCACGGGCAAACAGCCCGGGAAGGAATTTTAAGAACAAGCTACTTCTTTGTTGCCGATAACGTAGTACACATATAAAAAATTATCCCCTCCCCATACAACTATAATTTTCATTTATAGAAAATTACCCTCTCCCCCTCAAATACCCTTTTTATTTACAGATATTTCATCTACATTTCTATAGTGGATTATTATGACCTTCTTTTCAGGATACTTTATTTATCAAATTTAAGTACTTGGCTCTTGTTAAAACATAAAACGTTGCAGGTAAACTACCCCTTCCCCCTACCCGATCATCACCCAAATCAACAGGTCTTGCGTCCTCTACAACTCATGCACACATGCAAAAAATTATTTGATTCTGTTTGAATTTGCAGCAATTATCGTTTGCCATAGAAAAAATTCTACACACACACACACACACACACACACACACACACACACACAAACTTTTAGGAAAATGACTTTTCTTCATGTTTTGAGGGTAGTACAATCAGAATCAGCCCTTATCTCAAACACAATTTTTTTCGCCATCACCATACTTCCATACTTATGGAACTCCAGATTCGTTCCAATGTCAGCGGAATTTAACTACTGGGTCCCAGTCATTACCTTCCCGAAACCAGTTTATAAAATTACATTACCATCAAAATGACTTTAGGAATTGTTTTTGTCCGTGCCCTTCGAAAAAGTAATTTTGGAAAAAGTCTGTGCTTTAGGTCATGTGATTTTTGAAATATTTTACGGTCACAAATTATTTGTGAACCAACTAAACGTTCTAGAAATGTAGACCAATTCGGTCAGTCTTAAAAACGTATTCAAGTCTTTCAGGTTATAACGAAAAGAAATTGATAGGAGGAGTGAGTACGTCCTTCTTCAAGCCCCGCGATGGAAGCCAATTTATAGAAAAACAAGTATTGGGTGTAAGTAATGTGTATGTGTTGTAAACTGTGTCGGGCGTTACCTCCGCGCACTTTTGTTACTTACCCTGTTTTCGAGATCCTCTGCAGTGATGTAGTCCTGTAACACAACTTAAAACTATGCTTTTTGTGGGCGCCACTTGGAAACGTTTGTTCCAAGAAAAAAAAAATTAAATGTGATTGATAAAATTTTTAAATCTACGAAAAAATTTAAACAAGTCAGTTTAGCTTTGAAAAATCAGTTAAGTTTAATGATCCTTTAAAAATAACAAACAAATCGTCTGAAGGACTATCATTCATAAAAATTATAAAATTGCAGAGAAAAAAAATTTTACAAGTTATTATTATTGACAATTTTTTATATGTCCAATCAAGTATCGGCTAGTATTTCAGATTCTGACTCAGTTGACAAGCATGAGTTTAATATGTGAAAAAACTTTACTCTCAGGACGTGACTCCTTTGAACTACCAAGACATATCAATTAGATGCCTTACAAGAAAAAAAAAAACTAAGTGATTTGAAGGTGTATGTGTGGCGTGTAAAGTACAACTGTGTGATAAATGTAACCAGGTAACAAATGACTTTAATTTTGGTAACTCACGTTCCAATGGTCGTTTATTCTCTCACTGGACACTTCCTTCGGGTAGTTTCTCGATCTCGCCTCTTCGGGTGTACACTGAATCTATTTAAAGTCAATTTTTGCGATCGTTACTTTTTCCGCACTTTTTGTCAAAACGTTTGGCAGTAAAATCTCGTTCAAACGCCGCCACTACGAATCATCTGTTTAGCGTTGATTCAGAAATCTGCCACCGCAGCGCTGATTCTCATGCAGTGTTGAGGAAGGCTCAGTGTATTGTTTTGTTTACGTTCGGGGGAATTATTTGTCACGTTAGTCAGTCAATGCGAACACAGCAGAATTCGTTCTCTATTTAAATGTTGGGACCCTCCTGGGCCGTCGACGTTCTGGCTACGCACTCCAGAACAGCTGAGCCTGCTGAGCACGCTGCTGTTGTCTCTGTTGTGGTTTGTTTGTATTACAAATTTAAATTGTTTCCTTTGTTAGTGGTGGTGATTTTTCGTTTTTATAATGGAATGTTATCCTCAAGAATGTTCGCCTACGAAGGCAAGAAGGAGACCAAGAAATGAAGACTGTTGGGAAAAAAATAAAGCAAGAAAGCAAAGGTAATACATTTAGGGTTATGTTCTAAGTTTGGCTTTATACACATTGTAGGTGTGTAGATATTTTTTTTTTTGAACTTTAGAAAGATGTGGGAATAAAATGGATCTTTTAGGAATTTGTTTTTATTGAACTCAATTTCGTCTGGTTTCATAATTTATTATTTACTAGGAAGTCCTTCCCATACACGACTTTTGTTTGGGGAAACTTCTATAAGCGTATTGACAGATTTTGTTCATTCTGTCAATTGATTTTCCTTAGGCCTACTTTTTATTTTTCCTTCCTGATCTAAGTTTTTGTTATCCGGTTAACATGACCAAGATCTGCCGAACGCTTATTCAAGCTCACCCATTTTATAAAAGTATTGTTTCAGAAAATTACACGCTTTTCTTTTTCTTTTCAGATATGCATCCCCGGGTCCAGCAAAAAAGCTTACATGTAGTCATAAAAAAATAGGAGCCTACAGATGTAAAGAAATAACCCCTCAAGACCAAAAAATCTTTCACTCAAAATTCTATAACAATGGTGAAAACTTTCTCATTTAAAACTAAAGCAAGATTCGTTTATTCTAAAGTATACAGATGCTTTAACTCCTAAGAAAATTAGACTTAAAGACAACGCAAGAGGTGAAAAGGGAATGACAGTAAAGTATTACATTTACAAACATTCCACTAAAGAACTTGTACCAGTTTGTAGTCAAGCTTTCACTGATTCTCTTAGAATATCACGAACCAGGGTGAAGGGTGTGGTTTCCCATCATTTCAAAAGTGGGGAAATGCCAAAAGAAAACAGAGGAGGGGACCGTAAGCTTACTTTATTTGAAGAGAAGAAAAGGACGGTTTTTGGTTTTATCAAATCCTTTAAAGCTATTGAAAGTCATTATTGTCGTAGCAAGTCTAGCTGTAGGGTATACCTAAGTTCAGATTTAAATATCAGTAAGATGTGGAGAATGTATGACAGTAAAATTACAGATGAGAGATATAAAGTCAAGCTTTCATACTTCCGTCACATCTTAAGAACCAATTTTAATATTGGGTTTGGGAGTCCTCGCACCGATGAGTGCTCAACTTGCATCTCATTAGTCGAAAAAATAAAATATTGTTCAGATCCCACAGAAAAACAAACTTTGATGGCTGAAAAAAGGGTGCACTCATTAAAAGCTAAAGCTTTTTATGCTTTGCTTCAGGAAAAGCGAGATGATTTGCTAACTATTAGCTTTGATTGTCAGAAAAATCAAGTTTTACCTAAGGTTCCCGATCAAAGCGCATATATTCCCGTCAATTATACAAGTACAACTTAACAATTGTTATTGGAGATTCAAAGGCCAAGCAAACGGTTGACAATGTGTTCATTTATCATTGGGAGGAAAACCAGTTTGGGAAAAGTGCCAATGAGATGTGTTCTGCTTTATATGATTGTCTTACTAAAGTTGATATACTGGAAAATGTAAAAGTCCTTCGTTTGGCTTTTGATGGTTGCGGAGGTCAAAACAAAAATTATTTCATGATGTCCATGCTTGGGAAATGGCTTCACGAAAAGGCTCCTGACTCAGTAAAACTTGTTGAGTATCTCTTCCCAATAGTAGGCCATTCTTTTCTGCCTTCTGATAGAGTTTTCGGCCGGATCGAGAAGGAAATAAAGAAAAAAAGTGTAATTATAACACCTGAGGAGTACACCGACATATTTTCCCAGTTCGGTACAGTTGTGTCCCTATTAGAAAGAAACTTTGATTGGAAGTCAGAAGTGCAAAAAGTAGTTCGCCCACCCGCACAGTGGCACTTCCAGTTCAACCCCTCCAAAAGATTTTATTTGAAAAGAAGTTTTATAGGACATGACATAAGAATTAAAGGTGAAGTAAATTACAGATCAGATTTTGGAATGTTCAAGAGATTTTGCAAGAAAGGTCTCAAGTTCAGAAACTTAAATATGCCACAGCTTTTGGTTCCTGGAGTAGGAATATCTGCACTGAAGTTAAAAGACGTTGATAACTTACTAACAAAACATTTTGGAGGTCAATGGAAATCATTGGATGTGTTGAAGTTTTACAGAAATATTGTTGATGAAGTAAATGATGATAAACAAGAAGAAATTGATAATCCAAGTGAACATGCATTGTGTGACCAAGTAGCTGAAGATAACAGTTTAATGGTATAAGTTGATGCAGGACTAAAAAGAATTTTTTAACAAATGACTGAAACTGTATTTCAACACCAAACTTATGTACTAATAAACTAGTCTTTTATAATTGAGAACTGAATAATATTATTACCTATTTTTGTTTACTCGGGGTGGTTTTAGAACCGGCCTTAATAAGGTTTGTTCAAATATTAAATCCTAAACTTGCAATAGTTGCAAATATAGGCTTACTTAAATAATTTTGAACTAATTATATGTCGAAACGAGAGCTCACTATTGTGAAATACCATTTTTTTTTTAAATACACTATTTTTGAAACCATCCATCAAATACTGGTAACTGTTATTAGGCTTTAAAGTGCTGTTGAATGATAATAATAAAATAATTAAATTTCAAAGAAAATAAATTTCATAATATTTTTTCTAGTTTCAAAAAAGGCTAGATCATTATTGTCTTATCAAAACAAGCTACATCACTCATAGTAATATCAAAAAAGTCTACATCACTCTTTATAGTTTCAAAACAGGCTACATCAACAATGTTAGAATCAAAACGGTCTATATCCAAATTAAAAAATGCCATAATTCCAAGATAAATCAGTGCACAATCTTCAAAACTTGTACACAAATGTATATACCCTTTCAAAATTTATTAAAAAAATTTCATTCCTTTCATTGCAACATTTTTGGATTTTTTTATGTTTTTTGTGTTTCCTGAAAAATTTAGTAAAAGTGATGTGGCTCGTTTTGAAAATAAATGACTCATATATTATATTTATCACAAGATGACATAGCATCATTGATTGTTCTTGAGATGTCATTTTCTATGGTGTGACAAATCTCACCCTAATTAGTTAAATTCTTTTAGAATTGACTTTACTTTCAACTGAGTTTGTTTCTTATTAAGGTATTCTGATGTATTGTACCTTTCTATCTTATTTTTGTTAGTATTATGTAAGTATTTTGCCAGATATGATTATTTTTGTACTGGATAATGGGCTTCAGCCATACATGGTATAAGTAAATATTTTGCTGACTTGACTATTACAATGTTAAAGTTGGTCAGGTATATTAGTATAGTTGCTTTATATCATATTACAGCTTTCTAATACAGTTTGGTTGCATTTTGGCAACATTATATTCATAAATTATACAATATTAGATGCCTATTACATGTTTTTAGTTAACACTGTTTTTGGCTATTTTGGCTGCTTTTTATTCATTTGACAGCTTCCTTTATTTAAGATAAATTGTTCACTATTGTCAGCTTGACAATTACATATAGTTTTTATTTAAATCTGATAATAATTGATTTTTTCATGAAATCTTGGTGTATGGTCTCAAATCCAACACATTGATATTTTTTTTGTCATTGCAAATATACAATTTTTATTTTAACTTAAACTCTTTCTAATAATGTATTTAAGTCATTTAATACATCTATTTTATTTACATCACATAATATAATGATGGATCATGTCCATTTATTCACAAAAAATAGTTTTTAATACTATATTCATAGTTATAAAACTTAATAATTATTGACTTTATTCTGGTGGATTCTGACATTATTTCTCTCTCTTATAGTGTCTTATGGTTTTTTCACTCTTATTCACTTTAATAATATATATGGGGTTTTGTCTTAGTCATAGTTTGGTCGTTTTTTCAAGTTGATAGAAATAATTATTATACAAAATTACACAATTTTTTGGGACTACTTGGGTTCGATACTGTTCACCTCACTTTCCTCTTATGCTAACTTACTATATAAATGATTTCTTTTTATGGAACGTTCTGTGACGTTACATATGCCTCACCGTTAAAGTTGATAATTTTGGAAAAACATATCTTTGGTTTTGATGAAATTATCATCTCTATAATAACCCTTTATTATTAGCTTTTTTATATCTCATTCTTTTATCTTATAATTAAATTCCTGTACTACTCCTTTAATATATTAATCCAACTCAATATTCCTAGTTCGTTCTTTGTCGTATCACCTATTCCTTTCCTTTTTACCTTGATGTCTTATAATTAATCTTTGATATAATTCCCTATCAATTCCCTAACTTACATAGAGGGTTGGGAGTCAGAGTGGCTCGCTATGGCATACATTCTCTGTCCCTTCCTGTCTATCACTACTGAAATCAGAGGCAACACATCCCTGTTCAGAAAATAATAATTGCACCTTTGCAACAAATAATAATAATAATAATAAAAAAAAAAAAATACAATATTCAAAGATCATAGGCTCCTACACATAAATTCCCTTTCTTAAACTCTTCTGATTAATTCACAATTATATTAATATATCGTTCTCCGCAGGTTAAAATTATCGTTTAAAATCATTCAATGTTAATAGCTATATTCATATTCATCATTACCTCCTTATGTAACACACTGTTTTCCTCTTTTTTTTTTTCATTTATCATTTATCATTTCCATTTAGTATCAAATATATGACAGTATTTCTCCTTCTTTTCTCCTTTACTAAGTGTCCATCTTGTAGTATTTATTTATAACAATCTCTCTCCTTCTCTAAGTACGGGTAAGCTGGTAAATATACGTTGACATGGCTATTGGAAATAAATCTATATTTTATATATATCTTTATGCCTTTGGTGTAAGGTGTCCTTCTCGTAATATTTATTAATAATAATCATAATACAATAATATTTATATTTATTTAAAAATCTCTACCTCCTTTCTAATTATGGCTAAGTTAAAAAATTCACGTTGACATGTTTAGTCAAGTTACCTTCTCTATGGTGCTGTATTTGACTTGGGTCTTTGGTCATGGTACTTGGTTACTGATTGAGTATTCGACTTGCGATTTTTTAATCATGGTACTTTTTTAATGAAGTCTGGTTATACATTCCTTTTACCTTGTTCCTAATTGTGTCAGTTACCTCGTAGGTATTGTTTTTATTGTCTCTGGTTATCGTGAAAGGCCCTGTATATAAGAGTAGCAATTTCCTCGTTATGCCTTGTATAGCACTGGGCAATTCTCTATTTTTAACTAACACCTTTTCACCTACCTCATATTTAATTGCCTTAGGCTGTGATTTGATATATTTTTTCCGCTGCTGTTCCGTTTTTTCTAACACCTTATTATAAAATTTTGCCCCTTCAAATTGGTATGCGGGTTCGTCGGGAAAATTAATAATTTCTTTTATCTCTCGTGGTGGGGGTCTTTCGAACATAACCGTATATGGCGACATCTCGATGGTATTGTGATGCGAGAAATTGAGAAAATCCTCGGTAGAGGCTACATATTCATGCCATCTTTTCTGCTCGTTATGGCAGTATGTTCTTAGCAACCGTCCTACCTGCCTTTACACTCTCTCGGCTGGGTTACTATTCGGGTGATATACGGACGTCTTGTACGTTTTTATTCCGTGTTCTCCCAAGCTTTCCTTCCAAAGTTTTCCCCTAAACTGAGTACCGTGGTCCGTAATTATAGAATACGGTCGGCCCACTTCCATTATATAACGCTTGATTATTATGTCTATTATTTTTCTGGTCGTTGCCCTAGTTATTGGGTATAGCTTTGTATACTTGCTAAAGTGGTCGAAAATGATTACGATAAATTTATATCGGTGTCTCCCACCGCTACGTGGAAAGGGTCCGCAGATATCGAGAAATACCTTTTCCAATTTTTCGGTAGATAATATGGGTATCATGACCCCTTCCTTCCTTTCGTTATCACACTTTACCTTTTGGCAAATATCGCACGACCGTATCGCCAGTTGCACCTTTTTATTCATTCCCTTGATGTATGTTTGCTCTTCCAATGCCTTCCTTACTTTAAGGGCACCCATATGTCCGTACCTCTCGTGATAGTCGATTATTAGCGGTCTCTCTATCGCTGGTGGAATCACTAATTTCCAACTCTCCTGGTGCGGGGTATTCCTAATAAATAAAGTGTCATCGTGAATACAATAAAATCTGTTTATGACCTCATCGCCTTCCTGTACCCTTTTCCTAATATCTCCTAATTTCGGATCGGCCTCTTGTTGTGACTTTATTTCGTGCAAAATATTTTTTAAATCCTCCCTGCTCTTAATAATGTGATAAACCTTGGCTAATTGTTCCTTTTCGCCGTCAAAGGTTTGGTCTGGTATATTGACGCGAGATAAGATGTCGGCGGCTACGTTCTGTTTGCCGGGTATATATTCCCATGTGATATTGTACTCTTGCAAGGCCAAAACCCATCTAGTCAGCCTTCCGTGGTTCAGTTTACAATGCTTTAAAAATGATATAGTTTTGTGGTCGCTTCTAACTGTTATGGGGTACCCTAATATATATGTCCTAAATTTACCGCATGCGAAAACTACACTCAACAGTTCTTTTTCGGTAGTATTGTAGTTTCTTTCGCAACTGTTCAGCACGCGGCTAGCAAAGCTAATTACTAAATGGTTACCGTCCTGATCTTCCTGATAGAGGGCTGCACCTAAACTCACGTTACTGGCATCGCAGTTTAGAAAAAATGGTTTTGTAAAGTCGGGATGATGCAACATTACTGTTTCTAAAAACTTTTCCTTTATGATATTGAGCACTCCATCTTGCTCTGGTCCCCAAGTCCATTTGTCTTTAGCTGATAACTGCTTTTGGAACCTGGCAGTTAGTTCTGAGTAATTGGACCGAAACTTTCTGTAATAGTTGCAGATTCCTAAAAATGACTGCAGCTGTTTCCTATTCTTTGGGGTGGGGAACTTCTGTATGGCCTCTACCTTTTCTTTGGATGGAGTAATCCCTTGTTCTGTTAAATTAAATCCTAAAAATTTCACCTCATTTGCAATGAATTGGGACTTGTCTAATTTGAGGGTGATATTATTCTCTGATAATTTCTGTAGCACCTGTTCAACCCTATTACAATGGTCGTCCCAATTCGCTGAAGTTACCAGTAGGTCGTCGACGTACACTGTCGTAAACTTCAGTACTTCCTGCCCCAATATTCTGTCCATTATCTTTACAAACACCGCCACAGAATTTATTAAGCCAAAAGGTAACCGCTTAAACTGATAGTTTCTGCCTTCGAATATGAATGCCATATATTTCCTACTATCAGGGTGGAGTTCTATCTGCCAGTATCCGCATACCGTATCCCATGAGCTTATATATCTGATTCCGTGGAACTTTTTTAATATCTCCTCTATCTCCCCAGGTGAAGTGCGGTCGTTAACAATCATTTTGTTAATCTCCCTAGCATCGAGACATATACGTACCTTTCCGTTCTTTTTTGGCACCGCTATGATTGGGCTGGTAAAGGGCGAATGACTATACTCGATTATGTCGTCCTCTATCATCCTGTTCAATTCTTCCCTGACTTCGTTCTTTAGCGAGTATGCGATCGGGTACGATTTCCTGTTAAATTCCACCGGAGTTTTGAATTTTATGGTGCACTGATAATCTCTGGCTTTACCTGGAGCGTTCGAGAATATGTGTTTATATTTGTTGTATACCTCGATTAATTGTTCCGCCTGTTTTTCGCTGATCTGACCCCTTGCTTTCGTCCTTTGGAAATCCCGTATTTCTTCTAACTTTTCTAACCACAACTCTGGGTTTTCCTCCTGATATAATGGCATATTGATTGGACGATCGGTACAATAATAATGGTTCACTATCGCTGGATAAGGTGTATTGTCTGTATCACTTCCTTGGACATCGATCAAATTATTGGTCCAAATCCCCTTGTTAGTCTTAAAAGTTATCACCTTACTTTCCAAATCTATCACAGCATTGTATGGCCTAAGTATATCGCAGCCTATTAGTATACTCATGGGTAAATTACTCGCCACTAATAACCCTATTGGTATGGTTACCCCATTACTAGTCATCTCTAATGACACCTGTTTCTTTATTGATTTATTTTGCCTCCCCGTTGCTCCGACTAAAACAATATTATTTATCGGTAGAGTGGGTATTGGTAAATTACTATTTTGCTTAATCCGCTCTAACTCAATGCTATCGATAAGTGACACATTTGACCCCGTGTCAATGAGTAGTATCGCTTCTATGCCATTGATATATGCTTTAATCTGCACGATACTATTGTTCCCTTGGTTGCTATTTTTAATGATATCGTCACCTTCTTCTAATAACTCCTCTCTAATATCCTTAAGGTAATTATTTATTCTTAGTATAGTCCCGTCTTTGTCCTGTCTATGTTCGTCGTTTGTTACCCCATAATATTGGTTCAGTGAAGGGCGGTTTTCCTTTTTCACTGCCGCGTTTAGTTTAAATGAGCCACTGTCTCATTGGCCCGGTCTCCCGGAACATTGGGTTGCTGACCCGTCTGTGTTTCCGGCCTGACCTCGGGATTACCGTTAATAGGTTGGCTATTCACCGTGTTACCCTGGCTACCTGGTGCCTGTTGTGGGTAAAACATGTAAGTGGGTACATTAGGTGGATATGGCCGTCGGTTATTGGCCATTGTATAATTTACCTGGGGCCTGTACTCATTTTGGTTTCTCCTATCGCTTCCTCCTTGGTTTCCCCCGTTGCGATAACCATTACGTTGACCAAAATTACTTCCTCTATAATTATTCCCGCGATAACCGTTTCCCTGGTGGAAGTTCCTACCGTAGTTATTCCCGGTGTAATTACCTCTGTTTGGTCCCGGATAGTTGCGGTTAATTGGGCCCTGAGTGTTATCATTTCGGCCATTTGGTGGGATATTATTATTCTGATTATTGGTGTTTAGATTATTACCGTTCCCACCTCCATTCCGGTTTGGTCCGTTATTATTGTTGTTGTACTCTACCTTACGATTGGGGGGTTGGTAATCCTGGAACCTTCCTGTGGATTCGCAATTTTCCAATAATTTGGCCAGATCGGCTATTTTGCTAATTTGTTGGTATAATTGGGCATCCTTGATCCCATAGCTGTAATGTCCAGCTAACTGCCTTACCAAACATTCTTCTGGGATCGGCGGTATCAACTTCCGTGCTAAACATACCTTTCCCAGGAAATAAGACGTCGGGGACTGTCCATAGGACGCGTCGTATTTGCCATAGAAAATGTCCATTCTTACCCTGTTTTGTGCGGTCTCTGACCAATACTTTTCCTTAAACTGGCGTTTAAACTCTGCTAAATTCGTTATTTCTGGTCGTACCGCTATCCACCAGTTATCCTTAGTATTTTTAAACGTCTCGTCAAGCATCTCTCTTATCCTGTCCCACCTTGTTTCTCTACTTCTCCCAATAACCTCCTCCATTCTTTCCAAAAATTCCATTGGGTTTCGTCGATAGTCCTGGAAGTTGATTACTTCCCTGTTTTCACCATGACACGTATGAGTGTTTAGTATTGGTGTGTCTCTCAGCGCCTCTAATCTTTCCTGCAGGTTTTTCTCTCTCTGGTCTATTTCCAGTATGCTATTTTTGTTAGTTTTTATCTGTTCGTCCAGCCTGTTGGCGATGTGCTGGACTTCTCCCACCTCCTGCATGATGGCGTCTTGGTTCTGCCTTACCTTGTTTTCGAGATTTCTAACATCTTGTTTGGTCTCTACTGTTTGCTCCTCTAGATTTTCGAAACGTGTATTGTTTCCCTCCCGTAACCTTTCCAACTGTTTCTCCATGTTTTCGACCTTCCTGTCACTATCGATCTTATTATCATCGATCCTTTTGTTTACTATTTCGTATTTTATGCTAATTTCTTTTTTCAGGGACTCTATGCTTCCTTTTATTTCCTCCTTATCTTCCTGTCTGTTTTTATTCAGGGATTCTATATTTTTGTTCATACCCTCCTTTAAAGATTCTATGCTTCCTTTTATTTCCGCCTTGTCTTCCTGTCTATTTTTATTTATATCCTCTTTCATTTTTTGGAACATTTGCTCATTACTTTTCTTAGTCTCCTCCTTGTCTTCCTGTCTATTTTTATTCATTTCTTGGAGCATCACCATTATTGCACTCATATCAACGCTTGCTGTTGTTTTTTCTGGTTCGGGTTTCTCTGTCTGTTCTACCATTTGTATGGGTTCTTCTCCCGTTTGTTCTTCTAATTCCTCTGCCGTTTGAACCGGTCTTTCCGTTTCTAGTGTGGGCGGTTCTAATTCCGTTTCCTCGACCTGTATTGCCTCTCCGTCTTCCACACTTAACTCGGGTTCCGCAGTCTTCTTCACCTTTTTTCCCTTTGGTTGCGGCATTTTAATATGTTGGTAGTTGCCGGGCTTGTTCCGTCTTTTTCAAGCCTCACTAGTTGGGCTGCCAATTTATAACGAAAAGAAATTGATAGGAGGAGTGAGTACGTCCTTCTTCAAGCCCCGCGATGGAAGCCAATTTATAGAAAAACAAGTATTGGGTGTAAGTAATGTGTATGTGTTGTAAACTGTGTCGGGCGTTACCTCCGCGCACTTTTGTTACTTACCCTGTTTTCGAGATCCTCTGCAGTGATGTAGTCCTGTAACACAACTTAAAACTATGCTTTTTGTGGGCGCCACTTGGAAACGTTTGTTCCAAGAAAACAAAAAATTAAATGTGATTGATAAAATTTTTAAGTCTACGAAAAAATTTAAACAAGTCAGTTTAGCTTTGAAAAATCAGTTAAGTTTAATGATCCTTTAAAAATAACAAACAAATCGTCTGAAGGACTATCATTCATAAAAATTATAAAATTGCAGAGAAAAAAAAATTTTACAAGTTATTATTATTGACAATTTTTTATATGTCCAATCAAGTATCGGCTAGTATTTCAGATTCTGACTCAGTTGACAAGCATGAGTTTAATATGTGAAAAAACTTTACTCTCAGGACGTGACTCCTTTGAACTACCAAGACATATCAATTAGATGCCTTACAAGAAAAAAAAAACTAAGTGATTTGAAGGTGTATGTGTGGCGTGTAAAGTACAACTGTGTGATAAATGTAACCAGGTAACAAATGACTTTAATTTTGGTAACTCACGTTCCAATGGTCGTTTATTCTCTCACTGGACACTTCCTTCGGGTAGTTTCTCGATCTCGCCTCTTCGGGTGTACACTGAATCTATTTAAAGTCAATTTTTGCGATCGTTACTTTTTCCGCACTTTTTGTCAAAACGTTTGGCAGTAAAATCTCGTTCAAACGCCGCCACTACGAATCATCTGTTTAGCGTTGATTCAGAAATCTGCCACCGCAGCGCTGATTCTCATGCAGTGTTGAGGAAGGCTCAGTGTATTGTTTTGTTTACGTTCGGGGGAATTATTTGTCACGTTAGTCAGTCAATGCGAACACAGCAGAATTCGTTCTCTATTTAAATGTTGGGACCCTCCTGGGCCGTCGACGTTCTGGCTGCGTGCTTTCTATTAAAATTTGCCGTATCGCTGCTCTATTTCAGCGATATTTTTTGGCGTATACTCTCGTTGAGGTTAAGTCAGTCGGTTATGTCTATGTACGGGAAAAAGCCTTCCTGCCGTGTCTTGTCGATTTCTCGCCTCTTTGGTTTCGCCTTAGCTGCGTTGATCAGTGTTGTGTGAGATGCATCAGTTCTGGAGTTCAATCTTCAAGTGTTTCTTGGTCGCATTGCATTGCATTATGGATGCGGGGTGTCTTTGCACCCGTGGCTTGATTGCAGCATCTGGATCGTGTCCAATGGCTGCCAGAAGTAAACATAGTGCTGGTACATGTCGACTGGTTACCTAAAACTGGAAAAGGAAACCGCCAACCAGTTAACTGAGAAGGCGGGGGAGTATAACTTTTATTTGTTGAATGCACTGCCGCTGGTACCGATTCGAGCAACAGATGTTGCCCGTTTCAAGTCCAGTCAGCAGACGCCCTGAGGGCGTCGGTCGCTCCCCGCGAGGCGGAGAGCCTCCGTGCCAGTGAATGATGACAGCGACAATCAGCCGGCTCAGCGTGCTAGGAGGTGGACAGGAAGGAGAGAAGGACAGTTTGGTGAAATATTCTGGTCTAGGACTGATGATTACTTGTTTTTGTTTAATTTAAAGAGGATGGCGTTATGGCGGGTCATCAAGAAGCGCCCGAGGGCGCTTGACCCGAATGGGCGGTGGTGGTTCCGATGCACTGATGGTTCGTAGGTACGGGAAGGTGGAGGTCGAGGCTTTAGCAAAGAGAGTTAGAGCCAGCGACCGGACAAAGGAAGTCAAGGTAGGAACACGGAGACCCCTTCGAATCACGTCGTTCCTTACAAACCAAGGGGACCCCGTCAAGGATCGGAGTGTTCGGGACTGGAAAGCTTCCAGCCTACATCTGTTGGTGGTGGATAAAAGAGACCACCAGGCGGGTGCCGCATAGGTCAATACAGACCGGAGAAATAGTAGATAGATGGTAAGTTTCGTGCGCATGGCCAGGCGGCTGCGACACGAGAGGAAAGGAGATAATTTGGCTCGGACGCCGCGAGCCTTGGCAAGGGTTTCCGTCACGTGGGCGTTGAAGCAAAGGCGACGATCTAGCCGAACGCCTAAATACTTCACCGATTCTTTGTAGGCGATGGGTCTCCCTGCTAGGGAGAGGGGCTGGCATCGGGAGATGGACTTACGGGTGAAGCAGATCGCCTCGGATTTCTCCGTGTTGATCGTCACCCGCCATTTCCGTAGCCAGTCCGGAAGCTGGTTCAACTGACGCTGCAGCTTTGTACTCGCAAATCGCGGGGACAGGGAACTGCAGTGATACATAGCATCGTCAGCGAACAAAGACAACGTGACTCCGGGCAAGACAGGCAGGTCGTTCGTGTACACAAGGTACAGAACGGGGCCGAGGACAGATCCCTGAGGTACGCCGGCGGCGACGGGTCGAACTGTAGAACAGGACCCGTCGACGCTCACCCTGAAGGTTCGGTCGCTGAGATACGACCGGAGGAAAAACACTATGGTCGATGGTAGAGGGGAATTGGCAAGTTTGAAGAGAAGACCTTCGTGCCAGACTTTATCGAAGGCCTTGCTCACGTCCAACAGTACGGCGGCCGTAGCCGCTCGCCTGTTGGTGGCGTCTGACAAGTGCGTAACAACGCGGACCAATTGAAGCGTGGTCGAGTGCTCTCTGCGAAACCCGAACTGTTCGCTGCGGATGAAACCATCTAGCAGCGGCGAGATGCGAGCCAGCAGGAGACGCTCGAACACCTTCGAGATGACTGGCAAGAGAGAGATTGGACGATAGCTTTCAGGAAGCATGCGCGGCTTGCGAGGCTTCGGAATCATTACGATGTTGGCTGATTTCCACAGGCGGGGAAAGTACTGTAGCCGGAGACAGGAGTTAAACAGCTCAAGAACGAGGTCAACGCCTGAGGCCGGGAGATTCTGTAGAGCAGCGGCCCCGATCCGGTCAGGACCGGGGGCGCGACGGCGATTTAGTCGGCAGATAGATGAAACTAGTTCATCCCTGTCGAACGGGAGGGCTGGGATTTCGGGAGGGCGTGAAAAATGTCCAGATAGGAAGTCACGGACTTCTGCCGAGTGGGCAGGGTCCGAGACGCCTTGGTGAACAGTAAATTGCACCTCCATGCAGTCGGCGAAGACCTCGGCCTTGCCTTCCGATGAAGATACAACCCCGTTCGGAGTTTCAAGTGGGTTGCGAGTTCTCTTCTCGCGGGTCAGTCTACTCGCCGCTCTCCAGACGGAGGCGTGGTCGACTTCAAGAGACTCAAGGTATGAGTCCCATCGATCAGAGTTTACGTCCCGCAGTAGCTGCTGGACGTAAAGAGACTGGGCCTGAAAGCGCCTTTTGACGCCGGGATCACGGGTTCTTTGCCATCTGCGGCGGAGATTGCGCCGTAGCCAGATGGCGTGGAGTACTTCCGCAGGTAAGGCCGATTTACGATGATTCACCTCGAGAGTATATGTGTGTCGATCCATGACACCTTGGACCAACTCCTGAAGATGAGTGGCTCGGAGATCCAAATCGTCACAAGTGACGATCGGGTCCGCGGGGAGTGATGGTAACCGCCGTGAGAGCTCATCATGGTAGGAGCGCCGTTTCTTGGTCGAATTTTGTCTCGCTTTTATACTAAATCGGGATGACTGTTTTCGTCGACTTCCGGTATATTTGTGTAAAAATTCTTTCTAGATTGTTCGAGAGTAAACGAAATGGAATGTCATAGAACAATTTTCACTTCCGTAGAAGCTTTTAGAACGAATTTCTTATTCTTCAAACAAAGGATATTTCAAAATTTACACTGGTATTTATCAAACAGTTTCACATTAGTACTTACAATTTGTATGCCATTAATGTATTTAGATTCCTTGTTTTTTACTGAATCTAGCGATACTAAATATGATTGGTATCTAATTAACTTAAGTCTAACAAACATTACAATTTACAACCTTCACCTTGAGTTGTAGTCATTAAAAACTCAATATTTATAACAAAAATTGTTGTGGAGTTATAAAGTTCCCTTCACAAGCTGGACATCTACTACTACTACTCTCCTACAACAAAATAAACAAATTTTAACATCAATAAAACACAAATAAATACAATTTTATATGGCCTCTGCTCATGGCCTAGGTTCTTGTCAGTTTTCTAATACAATGATTAGTCTTTTTCCTTAATATATGTATTATTTCACCACTATACACACAGAGTTTATTATTTTGTCTATCTTTTGTGATACCTGGTTACTTTGTACATATATTATATTTATCACAAGATGACATAGCATCATTGATTGTTCTTGAGATGTCATTTTCTATGGTGTGACAAATCTCACCCTAATTAGTTAAATTCTTTTAGAATTGACTTTACTTTCAACTGAGTTTGTTTCTTATTAAGGTATTCTGATGTATTGTACCTTTCTATCTTATTTTTGTTAGTATTATGTAAGTATTTTGCCAGATATGATTATTTTTGTACTGGATAATGGGCTTCAGCCATACATGGTATAAGTAAATATTTTGCTGACTTGACTATTACAATGTTAAAGTTGGTCAGGTATATTAGTATAGTTGCTTTATATCATATTACAGCTTTCTAATACAGTTTGGTTGCATTTTGGCAACATTATATTCATAAATTATACAATATTAGATGCCTATTACATGTTTTTAGTTAACACTGTTTTTGGCTATTTTGGCTGCTTTTTATTCATTTGACAGCTTCCTTTATTTAAGATAAATTGTTCACTATTGTCAGCTTGACAATTACATATAGTTTTTATTTAAATCTGATAATAATTGATTTTTTCATGAAATCTTGGTGTATGGTCTCAAATCCAACACATTGATATTTTTTTTGTCATTGCAAATATACAATTTTTATTTTAACTTAAACTCTTTCTAATAATGTATTTAAGTCATTTAATACATCTATTTTATTTACATCACATAATATAATGATGGATCATGTCCATTTATTCACAAAAAATAGTTTTTAATACTATATTCATAGTTATAAAACTTAATAATTATTGACTTTATTCTGGTGGATTCTGACATTATTTCTCTCTCTTATAGTGTCTTATGGTTTTTTCACTCTTATTCACTTTAATAATATATATGGGGTTTTGTCTTAGTCATAGTTTGGTCGTTTTTTCAAGTTGATAGAAATAATTATTATACAAAATTACACAATTTTTTGGGACTACTTGGGTTCGATACTGTTCACCTCACTTTCCTCTTATGCTAACTTACTATATAAATGATTTCTTTTTATGGAACGTTCTGTGACGTTACAAGGTTTGCAAAAAGGAAAAGAAAAAAAAGAAAATCTTAACACATATCGCTGTACATTATAAACAGAGTTTATATTATAATTTTCATTTAATGTTACATTATCATTCTATTTACTTTAGTATTATTTACGTGTCTTACAATACATGCAATGACGTTGTGAATAAGTTGCGTAAGTTCAACCTTATGTGCGGGACCATTAGGCGAACCCTTAAGTCAGTAAGTAAAGGAACACGCCTAAAATTCTACAAGGTGATGGCTCTTCCACATTTCTTTATGGGTCTGAGAATTGGACTTTAACGAAATTCCAGGCCAGTCGCATCCAAGCGGCTGAAATGAGATTTCTTAGGCACGTGGCAGGGTATACTCTCCATGATCGTAGAAGAAACACAGATATACGGCAGGAACTGAATATTATGAGTATACTCGACAGAATCGCCCAGTTTTGGCTGAATTGGTGGGAACATCTTTGCCGAATGGATGACTGCCGCATCCCCAAACAACTCTAGAACTATAAGCCGAGGGGATGGAGAGGTGTGGGACGTCCGAGAAAGCGCTGGAGTGACCAGCTCTAATCTTTGCCTATTTGAGACCGAAACAAACCATCCTTGATTTAATCAGTAAAGAAGATGATGATGATTATTATTTACGTTAACAGAAGACAAGTACAGTTCCGAGCTGATTACTGGAAGTAGATATTTGAGGAGGTATGGTAACCTTTCTTTGGGTTTCGTCAACTCACGCGACCAACGACGATTCAGGTCGGAGGCAGCATTTCCACTAGATTAACCACCGCTCAACTAGAGCACGAGCAGTCGTCTGCTACACTCAATTTTTGAGCAGTGATCAAGAGATTGTTCGACTTCGTGATGATAAGGACCGGACAGGAATATCGTTAACTGCTGCTGTGTCCACACTAGCTTACTTGAAGTCTACCAGCTTATATTCTTAAGTGTGTAGCTTTAACTATTGAAACAGTCGTAGATGTGTTTTTTCCATGACAAGTATTAATGTATAACGCCTACCAACATCCGTGAAGTGCTTACATTAATTTTCAAATAAAACGCAATATTTTACGCTAGCGACATCATTTTTAATTTTGTCCCAAATTACATAAGTAGCGATTAATTTTTAAACATAATGACCGACAAATGTCCTTCAAGACTCTGTTCACCCATCTGTGTTCTTCTGACGAAGTTTGTGATGAGGTCTGCGCAGAGATGCGGCCCAATCTAGCCTATCACGCTTCCGGATTGGGCTCGGCAATCGTTTGTGAGTTATCGACAGAAACATGAGATTTCAGAAAACTCTATAAAAAAAATGTCGCCCGGAGTTAAATCGCACGACCTTGCTGGAAAGTTGATGCCGCCGTTTCTTGAGATAACACGGCACGGAAACTGTTGCCGCAACAAAGCAACTGTTTCTTGTGCAGTTGGAACTACATGGCATGAAAGTCCGTACTAACTAAGTGAGGTCACAAGAACGCCAAGAACCAGGGGCGTGTTTGGGGGGGGCGAACAGGACCAGACCTAACCCGCCCAGAGGGTCGAAAAAGTTAACGAATTATGTTATTTTTAAAGTTTTAGGCTGTTTTATTTTTTTTTCAGTTGTGAACGTTCTTTTTTAAATATACAAACAGGTTTATTATACAGCATTAGAGTATACGTTTGAAATATGAAATATAGCAAAATCAATTCAGCCAATAAGTCTCTTGTTGTAAACAATGTTTCAATAACGCGTACTTTTATTGTGTTATTAGCGTTTAATTTAACGCGACTGATTCCAGGATGTTGTCACACGTTTTTCAACCACGATAGTAGTGTTGATTAGTCGTACTTGGTTTTTCTTTTGTATGAAGCCGACCCGACCCCGGATCCCCCAAGCTAAATTCTAGATACGCCACTGTCACGAACGTCATCGGTTATCAGAGTGAGGCAACGAGCGCCGTTTGCGGTTACCGCATTGCCGGCATAATTTTCGAAAAAGTACGGCTCAATCACACGCCTGCCCAGAACCCACATCGTTTTCTCACGCGGATTTTCTGTGCCCCAAATCTGGCAGTTTTGTTTGTTGACGTAGCCATCTTATTGAAAGTGTGCCTTATCACTGAACACGATCTTCTTTGATAAATCGTCAAAAATTGCACGAAATTTTGCCAACTGTTTCCGCTTAATTTTCGCCATATTTGTAATGCGTTTTCACAATATTAACACATATTAACACTTTGTTCCTTTGAGTAGCGCTCAATGGCTAACAATCGCAACAGAAGTAATCGCTACATTCGTGATGTCAGGGCCGCCATCATACAGAAAAAATGGCAAAGAGTTTAAACCGTTCGTTCCTATTGGAAATGTTTATACAAATTTAAATCAATTAGTTATAGCTCTGTATAACTTTACTGGTATACTGTTTCTCTTCTTCTCTGTGTTCAGTCTGTTGCCCACTGTGGACAACTAATGTGTGTCATTCCATACCAACAAGAATATAAAATGGAGTCAGTTGGTCTTCCAACAACATAACACTTGTTCCTGCTTGCCACTGTAGGACACAAAAGAGTCTGAATGTAGGTTTAGACATGAAGTAAGCCTACACCATTTTAAGTAACAACTCCGTTCTATCGACAAGTTAGGTTTAATATTTTTCGTTTAATATAATTAAAAATTTATTTATATAAATAATTATAGTTTCACTTAATATTTCCTATTGTTGAATGTTATGATTCGTACTCTATCTGGTTTTAATGTTCTCGAGGTTCATTTTCACGAATTCATTTCTGGCTCCCTGTTATTTGCATAGGCGGCTGGTGTTAAAGATGCACGGTTGCACAACCACCGACATTTGAACTATAATACGTTAGTGATACAAAAAAAGTTTCTAATAATTAATATGACGATGACAAAAAATTGCGAGAGGCTTCTAGGTTGCTGTGAAAGACGGATTCCAAGAACAATATTTAGAGGAGTACAAGAATATGGAATGTGGCACAGGCGCTATAATTACGAATTATACCATCTCTACAAATAGCCGGACATTGTCAGGATAATTAACACATACAGGCTAAGGTAGGTTTGGACACATAGAGAGAATGGAGGAAAGACAGCCTACCAGAAACATATCTTCTATCAGAAACCAATGGGTAGTAGAGCAAGGGGAAGACCCCGAAGTACATTCAAAGATCAGATAGAGGAGGACCTCAGAAAGCTGAACATAAGAAACTGGAAAGCAAGGGAACGCAATAGGGAAGAATGGAGTCGACTCTTGGAGCAGGCCAAGACTCAACAAGGGTTGTACAGCCACGGCTGGTGATGAATGATCAATATATATATATATATATATATATATATATTGCAACGTTACAAGTATTATAAAAAATTACACAAATACATTACCATGTACTCAAAGCAACTATGAAGTGTATTACACCGGCCAGGTCGCAGGATTTTTTTATTCTCGTTGCGTCAAGTATATGTAGTTGCACAATAATAAAATAATTTTCAAAGAGGAGTGAGATGTTGATATGAAATAATTAATTAAAACCGTTTCAAAATAATCATTCTATGATTTATTAATATTAATAGAAAATGCAAATATTAAAATTTCGAATTATAAAACAAAAAAATATTCTCTTTTATAAGTTTACAAAAAATACAATATAACCTTCTATACTGTTCATGACATATAAAAATAAACAACCATATAATCTTACTAGCTGAACAGACATGTTAAACAAATTATCTAAACACTTTTTATTTCAGTGTGGCTGACTTTTACTCAAATTTTAAATAATAATAGCAACTCATTTACAAACAAAAAATAATATTAAATCTCAAGAATAAAACTAACTGTTGCTATAAACAAAATAAAAATATAACATTTACTTCCAACCTATTATTATTTATTTCTACTGACACACCCAAATTTTAACATATAACAGAGGATTAGTATTTTTTAAATTTTCTTGTTAAATTAAATTATTTTCTTTAACTACCATTTAAATTTCTGTACAATGATTATATTTAAAACTTTAAGTCTTTACTGTTCATATATAAGTTTCTTTTTAATAGTTCTTTTCACAAACAAAAATATAATTGTTTATTCATCACCTGCGTACTGCCGACGTTACCGTTGCGTGCGTGCGTGCGTGTGTGTGTGTCCTGAATCCTGAGAATTTGATGATGATGATTATCCTGATGCTGTGTTCTCTGTCTCTACGGTTTGTTGTTTGTGATGGTCCAGAGTTCTTCCATAAGTCTTGGTGTGTGTGGTAAAGATGTTCGATCGGCAGACCAGCAGCGTGACGTTGTGTGAAGATATCTTGAGTCTGAGACCGCCCCAAAATTGCCGGTGGTATTATACTGGACGGCGATCTGACAAGTCCAGGATTGTTTTCGACCTGTTAGACATTGTCACTTCGTGCAAAGCGTCCTTTTAATTACAAATCACTTTTTGGTTCATTTTCGCGATTTCGTAAACATACTCGTAGCACGAGCGATATCATCGTTTGGGTAATTTTTTCTGGTCACTCACATATAACAGACTTATTAATTACTATTTAATTACACTAGTAATTAACATTACATTACCTAGCGTCTTTATTATTGCAAATTTCTGCAATACTTTTACATCACTATATTCGTTAAAAATTCCTTAATGTAGCCCTAATGGTATCTTTATAATTGGGGTAAGTCTTTGTTCACAGGTTTAAAACGTATTAATTAGTTTATTTCTATCCGGTTGAAACCTGATTACAGACAAAACGATAATTCGTACGCATCACCATGTCGTAGTTTGCGTTCACACACACAAACACACAAGCGCTGTATTCACTCGCGGGGCAGGTGTACGCTTTCTGACAATTCTTAGCCTGCATAACATTGTTAAAAACTGTTCACCAATATTTTTCTATGCTAACTATTTACAAACATACCGCCCTGGGCACATATGCAAATATATGTATTGTTGCAACATGTGTGTGTGTGTGTGTGTGTGTGTGTGTGTGTGCGTGCGTGCGTGCGTGCGTGCGTGCGTGCGTGCGTGCGTGCGTGCGTGCGTGCGTGCGTGTGTGTGTGTGTGTGTGTGTGTGTGTGTGTGTGTGTGTGTGTGTGTGTGTGTGTGTGTGTGTGTGTGCTTATACAATACTCTTTTTCTCTATTGCTGGGAAATAATGTCGAAAACGTCAAGTTTAATGTGGCGCGAAAATGTTCTACAATATAGAACATTGTCCCAAACTCTTGTTGGGATTTAAGTTCATGACCATTTCTGCTGAGACACATGAGTTGTCTACTTTGTCTAACTCGGCTCCCTTTTGAGATATCGAAATTAAACAAAGTCTGAAAGCTTCTTCAATATTTCATTCAGTTCGTCCCAATAATTTTTGATATTAGTGCGGCCGAATTTTCTTCCCCTACAGACTTATTATAGTTTATATGTCTGTAACGAGTGAAACGTTTCGCATAACGTAACAATTCGGGAACCTGGTTAATTGGCTCAGGTCAATTAAACAGGCTGCCATTATCTTTACACAATCATAAATAACTGGAAAGTAAACAAAAGTTAAATAGGATCCCGTGAATTGAGGAGTATTGACAAGGGATTTGGTAGATATATTCACTCACCTTTTGGATAACCATAACATCTCTTTATTACATTTTCTTGAATAATACTTTAAATATGATTGTTATTTTGTTTGATTACATTAAACAAATAAATTACTCAAAAGTTGGGCATCAAATGCTCTTACGTCTTTTAACATGTTACTCTGGTGATCAAAATAAAATTATATATTTATTAACTACATCAAATACCTCGGATCCGGGTTTTAACTTAAGAATGCTCTACAATAAGTCAACATTATGCAAACTATTTGAATACTAGTTTGCTCAAATTTCGAATTACCTTTTACCTTTAACTATTATCAGATTACTATTTCATTATTGTAATTACAGACACTACTATGTTAACATTTACATTATTAGAATAAGTCTTTGCAAAAAATATACTGCTTTTGTTGCCATTGTTAAAAATATAATGGTTTGGTTTCACCTTGATACAATGTGATCAGCGGCGGGTTCTCTTGTTGTTACTCTACAGTTGCGTTTCCTAGAAGTTCTACGATGTCGTTCGGGTGTCTCCATTTATTTTGTAGATTCTTAGTTGCGAACATGACGAAAGGATGCTGTTACCTAAAGCTCGTGAATTTGTCGTTGTTACTTCACTCCTGATGTACGGTGTTCACTCTTTTACACTTTACATTTTACTTTTAACTGTACTAATGTTACTCTATAATGTTTAGATAGAACGTACCTTACAACTTAAACATTTCGTTTCCTTTTTTAAAAAGATGTGTCGGCTAAGTTAGTTACTTTTAGTTATTTCACTACAGTTCAACTACATAACTCGTTTTACTTTCACCACATTTCAATTACTTGTGGAGTCTGTCACCATGAAATATTACGTTCAGTTACATCGCCATTAATTTTTTATATTTACACTTTATTTTACGACACATGGTAAAGCTGTTACCTTGTCGCTGATTCTCGCTCGACTGGGGTTGGTTTTGCGGCAGTTAGTAGTGAGAGGGATTTGTTCGCGCGGAGAGAGAAAAATAGTTCGTACTTTATTATTATTATTATCATACTAATTAACTACTATTAATAATACTACATTTTCTTTATTGAGTTAGGTATTTTTATTATTATTATTATTACGTCTTTTTATTTAATTATCATAATTATTAATTTTCGCTTCAATACAGAGTAATTTTCATGTCCGTACTAGATTTTACAAGTTGATACAGGCATATAAGTACACAGGGAAGGGTTAAATATTAAGGGGTGTTATCGCAATTTTATTATAGAATTCTTTTAGGTTTTAAAACTATTTATTTTGGGTATTAAGGCGGGGTTACATTATCATTTTCATTAGGGGTTTATGTTCTGTTTTAATGTGAGATTTTAAATTATTTTAAATTACTTTTATTTCATTTTTTCCTTTTAAAATCGTCACATACTCCTCCTCTTAAGCCTCAGACTCCGGTTTATTTGTCTAGGAATGTACCTGGAGTATGTTTGGGGATTTCTGTGTTAAAATTTAATTTAGTATACGATTTGTTTTCTCTATATCTCTTTAAATAATCTTGTTCATTTAAATGTTCTCCTCCGTGAAATTCCCTTTATCTCACTTCTTACCATGCTAATTTATATTTTAATTCTTAATACTAATTTCCCTAATTATCCGTAACTCACAATATCGTGGCCCGACTGATTACATTTTGCATACTCTAACTCTAGTAGTTAGTTTTCTGCACTTTCTTTAACTCTTGTAAAGAACTTTCTTTAACCCTTGTAAAGAATTTTTCAGTGCGGCGCCGTTGTGACTATGTTACGTTACCTATATATAATTCTTAATTCTACTACAGAAATCTAAAGCCAATCCCATACTTGACCTTAGATTCATTCTTATCCTAATTTCTTATGCTACTGAGAGAATCGGAATTTCACGAAGATAATAATTTTTGTTTTTAAATGATCAGCTGTAATACATAAACAAAAGGAGACAAACACTTTACTTTCAACGATCAGCTGTTACTGTGGAATGTGGGTCAAACTAGTTTTCTTCAAACAATGGCATAGTTTATGCGTACAACGGGGGAAGTTTCTTGAGGGAGAATATTTCTCTATTGTTCCATTTAACAATAGCTGGCGGCTAGAGAATTATTTTCAAGCAGGACACAACTTATTTATTATTATTCATACATATTATTCATTTCTTTTTACTTATTTCACTAATACACTTTTATAATTATAATTCTACTAACGTGTTATAATAATTTACGATCTTATTAAACCTTTTATTTTAAATTACTTATTATTTATTTTATTTCAAACACTTATATTTGGACACAAAATTCCATACTGAAATTTCTCTCTCTCAGATTATTTCTATTCATCAATTGATTATCTTACACTTATGTCACATCTTTAATTCGTTTTCTCAATGTTTAACATAGTTAACGTTAATTCATTTAAACACATACACATATATCTTATTTCATGTTAAGATTCCATATGCAATCTTATCTTAATTAATCAACATAACTTATCTCACAACAATTAAATTCTCAATATTGACATATATAATTAATCAAAACAAAACGATAATACCATTTTAGTAGAGAGAAATTTCATACGAAGAGTACATTATGTTTACATTCACACAACAGATCAGCTGGTTGGGGGAGGTCTATTGTGTGCGTTACGGTGGCTCACCGCCCACCTAGGCAAGGCTTTACAACAAAGAAGGGTGATTTCTGACAATTTGGAACACGTTTCACTTCCTGCACAGGACTGTCTGTTTAGTCAACCAGGGAATGTCATTCAAACAACGTACTTGTATACGAGGGGAGAGGGTACTTTTCTCGAGCTGATTCGTGTCAAGAAACAAACATGAACTAGCCTGTAACTACCGTCAGGTTGAAAATTGAATATTTTACAAGCGGGGACTTGCTTATTATGTCGATTTCCTAACACTACTATTATTACTTTATTAATAAAACTCTATTTATTTATTCACAAATCCAGAGTGATTTTAGCAAGTTATTGTTAATTAGCCCAGGGTACACAATTATTATTTAACAACACCAGTCATAAAAGTGCGCATCTTATTTATAAAATTATTTACTTGTTTTTTTTTTGCTTTAAACGATGTCTGAAATCTTTTGTTACTGGGCAAGGGGTCACACATTTTGTAATACAATAGAGTGAGGTGATGTATGGTCTAACTCGTGGTGACAGAGCGTAACAAAGGGATAGTTTGGTACAAGCGGGAACAGGTCATTTTCTTGTCTGAGATTGTCGTTAAACTGACAAGTTGGGGAATGCATTTTTAAACAGGTTTTACCCTGGGGTTACAATGTTTAAATAATTATTATATTATATTTAAATATCCTTACCTTATATATCATGGTTATTATATTATATTATATTATTACACCACATAATGATTATAAAAACACACTATCCTAATTCTGAATTTACTTACTTCAATTCTTCCTTTTGCGTATTTTAAATTAACATTCATACAGTGAATAATTCTACCACATATTAAATGACAAACACAGGGCATTTTATCTTGCTAATTATCATTTATTCATTAATTAAGCAGAGTGGCGCATTTGTAACGTTTGGCACACGTTACACTTCGGGAACCTGGTTAATTGGCTCAGGTCAATTAAACAGGCTGCCATTGTCTTTACACAATCATAAATAACTGGAAAGTAAACAAAAGTTAAATAGGATCCCGTGAATTGAGGAGTATTGACAAGGGATTTGGTAGATACATTCACTCAACTTTTGGATAACCATAACATCTCTTTATTACATTTTCTTGAATAATACTTTAAATATGATTGTTATTTTGTTTGATTACATTAAACAAATAAATTACTCAAAAGTTGGGCATCAAATGCTCTTACGTCTTTTAACATGTTACTCTGGTGATCAAAATAAAATTATATATTTATTAACTACATCAAATACCTCGGATCCGGGTTTTAACTTAAGAATGCTCTACAATAAGTCAGCATTATGCAAACTATTTAAATACTAGTTTGCTCAAATTTCGAATTACCTTTTACCTTTAACTATTATCAGATTACTATTTCATTATTGTAATTACAGACACTACTATGTTAACATTTACATTATTAGAATAAGTCTTTGCAAAAAAATATACAGCTTTTGTTGCCATTGTTAAAAATATAATGGTTTGGTTTCACCTTGATACAATGTGATCAGCGGCGGGTTCTCTTGTTGTTACTCTACAGTTGCGTTTCCTAGAAGTTCTACGATGTCGTTCGGGTGTCTCCATTTATTTTGTAGATTCTTAGTTGCGAACATGACGAAAGGATGCTGTTACCTGAAGCTCGTGAATTTGTCGTTGTTACTTCACTCCTGATGTACGGTGTTCACTCTTTTACACTTTACATTTTACTTTTAACTGTACTAATGTTACTCTATAATGTTTGGATAGAACGTACCTTACAACTTAAACATTTCGTTTCCTTTTTTAAAAAGATGTGTCGGTTAAGTTAGTTACTTTTAGTTATTTCACTACAGTTCAACTACATAACTCGTTTTACTTTCACCACATTTCAATTACTTGTGGAGTCTGTCACCATGAAATATTACGTTCAGTTACATCGCCATTAATTTTTTATATTTACACTTTATTTTACGACACATGGTAAAGCTGTTACCTTGTCGCTGATTCTCGCTCGACTGGGGTTGGTTTTGCGGCAGTTAGTAGGGAGAGGGATTTGTTCGCGCGGAGAGAGAAAAATAGTTCGTACTTTATTATTATTATTATCATACTAATTAACTACTATTAATAATACTACATTTTCTTTATTGAGTTAGGTATTTTTATTATTATTATTATTACGTCTTTTTATTTAATTATCATAATTATTAATTTTCGCTTCAATACAGAGTAATTTTCATGTCCGTACTAGATTTTACAAGTTGATACAGGCATATAAGTACACAGGGAAGGGTTAAATATTAAGGGGTGTTATCGCAATTTTATTATAGAATTCTTTTAGGTTTTAAAACTATTTATTTTGGGTATTAAGGCGGGGTTACATTATCATTTTCATTAGGGGTTTATGTTCTGTTTTAATGTGAGATTTTAAATTATTTTAAATTACTTTTATTTCATTTTTTTCCTTTTAAAATCGTCACACGAGGGCAGTCGCAAGGCGACGGCAAACCAGCTAGTGGTATTGTACACTTTCCTTAGTACACCGTTAGAACGTCCCATACATCCCCTATCCATGTCAACATACACCCACATGCACAATCACGTTACATAAATGTTTTATACGTTTTACGGTTGTGACGTGTAGCATTTATTTTCTGAGAAAGGGAGAGGAAATTGCTGTCGACAGAAATGTACTTCCTCAGACAATCTCGGAAATTTCAGATTATAAGGAACTAGAAGTGAAGACGTCCGATGAAAGAAGACAAAGAGAAAACAGAAATAGAAGATAAACTGCGGAAAACGGTTATATGGTACAGCCATGTACGTAGAAGGGGGATGATAGGCTTTAACAATTATTATACAATAGGTATCAACAGATAGAAAAGTCAGGTATTAGCTTATATTAACTCTCCCAATTAAATTAGGAAAAGGAACTGTAAAAGTTACATGAAATGAAGAGATCTTAGAGAGAGAGAGAATGGAAGATCGGGGAATGTGAAGCCTGAATCTCACTCGCTGTAGAACCGGAAGACTTTATGGTTAATTAGCACTATAGTGCGGTACCTATGATCCTGTTAATTGTAGAACAAGGAACGATAATTGTTAGGAATTTTATCGAAGCACAGCTTCCTACAAACACATAGGAGGTTTGATCAAAAAGTTCGTGGAATTTTGCAATTTCTACCGCTACAAGTGTCCGATTAAAAAACTGTGTTTATGTGATGTTGATAAAATCGTCTAAAATTTTATCCTCATTTGATGCATAATTTACATTTCACAGCTAGTTGAGTAAGTCGTCCTTAGGTATAGTACGCAATTTTTTCTCATTCTACAATGCAAGATTGAAGTTCATGGATTACATTTTGTGTAAATTGTGAGATAAACTCCTCTGTCTCCAGGCAAACGTGTTCAGAAGGCTTCTGGTGACACTGCTGTGCGTGAACAAGCGGTTTACAAGCTTCAAAGACTGCCGTAAATGAGTTGAAGATCGTGGTAATCATTTGAAGATTATGTTTTTGTGTTCCACGAAACATCGCTAGGCGCAGTGGTAAATAGAGAGTACTATTCCGACATTTTACGCCATTTGTAATGAACCTATTTGTAGAAAATGACCAGATTTACGGAAGAATAATTTATGAAAATTGCAGCCTGATAATGCCCCTGGACGCACGTCATTGCTTGCTAAGAATTTTGCCAGGCTAGGCAAAAGAAGACGTCACAGTGAAGACACGGCAACTGCCGTATTCACCAGATGTGTCCCAGCACGATCTTTCCTCCTCCCGACAGTGATAATTTCCACGGAAGGACGTTCGCGACCGTTGAAGACGTAAACGAAAATCACTAGCGAGCTCAAGGCTGTACCAAAAAGTGCATGATTAAAATATTTTAAAGACTATAAAACGGTTGGCTTAATCGTGTTACATTCGACTGAGACTACTTTGAAGGAGGCAGTATAAGTGTCGATGAATGAAGGCATAATTTTTAAAATAAACAAGAATTGCATGAACTTTATTGATCAGACCTCGCATATGCTTATTAAAAGTAGCACAAAATTAATTTAGCTTCAGTTAGTACTTGTCAATACAAAAATGAGTTTATCTGGTAAATGAACGGAACAGAGCAGCACATCATGTACAGCAGCACACACTTCACACTCTCTCAAGTATCCTATACAGTACTTGCTCCGATGAAGCACTGTCGTCAGCACCGCGACCGTTTTGCATTAATTACAGTCATCTTTGACTTTTTAATGTTATGGCAAGTGCTATGGCACTGAGACAGCAACGGCCCTCAGATTTAAAGGTAATCGATAAATAACATTCCACTTGGTGATCAGAAATTGAGATTTTCCTCTAAGTACTAAGTAACAATTACTATTACCCTGTGTAAAATGACATTATTTTTAAAGAGTGTTTCGTCCGTGTCACAAGTGTAACTAAGATCTGTAAATTAAATGTTAAATGTTAAATTATTCTACGGATGGCAAAATGTAGTTTAATATTCTTTTATTTTTATTTGTATCGTTTTATTAACATTTTTAAGAGATGCTTCATCAATGTACTCGCAGCCAAAAATATACAGAGGAAAACGTTTAACGTGAAATGACGGGGACCAGATGTTTTTTTCTTGTTAACCGAATTTCGAGTTAAACGGACAAAAAGTGAAACAAACTGAGATAACTTAACAAGTACTGAATAGATTACTTACTGTACTGTGAAGTACACCAATATATAGCAACAAAGAATATTCAGAAGCTACTTACATATAAACGTTTTATTTATCCTCTTGAATAATTTATGGTGAATTTTAGAAAAAAAAACTCTTATAATTTAGTAAACACTGTAGCTGTTCTTCACTTCGCCTTACGATTTAGGTTTTCTTGTACAGTAATGTAGTACGTCTTTTAAAGTTCCTATAGTGACAATGATCAATTCTTTTTAAAATAGTCCATTATTTTCTTTTGCACACAATTCTAGACTACTTATTTTCAACAAATTGTCGAATTTATCAATGTGGTCAAACATTTCGCCTTCTGAATTGGTTTCTAAATACCGACGAACACGGCTCAGCAACGAAATCATACCGGTAGCGGTAAGAACTACTAAATTTTCACTGTAATTTTTCGTGTCAAGTTCGTCGGCACAGTTTTGGGGCGTCGTGTATGGCTTCATTTATTATGCAGCTACTGGAAGCCAGTTTCTCGCGTTAACCGAAACTTTGTAGGTAAAACTTTCGTGTTTATATATAGGGAAACTGTACTGAATTCAACTGGAACATAAAGTATCAGCCAGATACAAGTGCGTATTACGAGGAGCACACATTTTAAAGCTAAGAGGAGCTATCCGCAGCTTTTAAGAATTTTAACCTATATACGAATATAGTGTTAATTTTTAAAAATTTTAAACTTTTGGGATGCCAGGGCCCAAAAGTTTTATAAAGTCGCAGAAATCCATGTGGGATATCAAATAAAAAGGAATGAAAACAAAATCTGACTATAGTGTAGTTTTTTTTTTACCAACAGAAAAGTAGTAGAGTAATCAGGGTTTACGTAACTTTTCTGATAAATGATGACTAATGCAAAACAGTGAGGGAGTTCTGCAGATCCAGGAAGTTATTAGTTACTAGAATTAAGGAAGTTCCGAGGCTACGCACAAAGGATTTCCGTTCAATAGTCTCAAGTGTGATTCAGTGAACACTTGATGTTGTTGTTATGTGACTATTTTATGTTGTTGCAGCTTAACACATTAAAGTAGCCTCCGACATTCCGAAATTGTTGGATTTCAACTAAAAGATAGTCTATGTTCTATACATGAAACATGAAACGCTAAAAAAAAAAAAAAAAACCGCAAATGTAAAAGTTTGATACGAATTCGTTTTACTTAAAATCTCTACTCGAAACGTATATAATACACATAAGTGTATTCAAGTTGAGTCCGCATATTTATAATTGAGCCACATTGCACAACCCTGTTTCATCTCGTGTTGATCCTCAATACGTGCAAAAAACTACAACAGAATTGGTGTTTTTAACACACTACTAATGGCAAGATTATAAAAGTTATCAAGTTTAACAATAAATTGAAACGTGAGTATATTTACTAGTTAAACTAAAAATGCTAAAGTTAGACAAGAATTCACGCACAGTGTAAAAATCTGACATATTTCCCGACATTTCAAATACTAGATCAACATAAACTACACACAAATCAGATACAGTGGGACTCGCGAATAACGAGCTCGCTTATAACGACAACTCGGATGTAACGAGCAAAAGTACGAGTGTTGTTTGGTTTTGTATCTTGGTAATGATAAGTAAACTCGCTTTTAACGAGTAGGCGCGCATTACAGACTTTGTTATAACAAGCATTTTATCGTAGGCTTGTCCATGGGTTAAGGTCTAAAATAGTTCGTTACAATACAGCATTTAAACATTCGTTTAAAATCATTAACGCAATTTACTGAAACTAATAATGTAAATGATGAATTCGTGGAATATTTAAACAAATTACAAAACTGTTTTGATATCTACGGAAACATAATTACTAAACAAACAAAATAGATGACCTTTTTAAGGTTAATCAAATTCTGTGTGAGAAATATAATTTTGACCATTCCATTTCGAACGAAGAACAAAAAGACAAATAAATTATAGTAAATTTTCTTGTAATTTAAAAATAAATATTGTACATGTGGCAGAGAAAGTATTGCGTTTTCTACCAGATAACCGCCTGATCTTTGGTAAGTTTATACTACACAGTTACTTTTACTACATTTGGCGAATGCACTGTACGCCAATATTCAGCAAAGAATGTTAGCGTCTAAAAAATGTTTAAAGTTTTGATGGTCACTAGACTTTCGTTGGATTTTCGTGTTGTAAAATAGGAACAGAGGCGTATTTACAGGGGGGCGGAACCGGACCCCCCCAGTGGATCTAAAAAATTAAAGAATTTTGCTAATCTCCTAATTTTTAGACTGTTTTTTTTTTTTTAGCTGTCAACACTAATATGGTAGTACCATTGTTAAATATACAAACTAGTTTATTACACAACAATAGACTATACGTTTGAAATTTGAAATATAGAAAAATCAATTCAGTCAATAAGTATCTTTTAAGAATGTTTCAGTAACGCATATTTTTATTGTGTTATTACCGTTTACTTTAATGGGACTGATTTCAGGATGTTATCACTCGTTTTTCAGCCACTTTAAAGGTAGTAATATTGATTAATCTTAATTTGTTTTGTCTTTTGTATGAAACCGACACGCCCCCGGACCCCCCCACGACAAATTCTATATACACCACTAAATGGGAAGGAAACTGTGTACTTGTGTACTGAGTGGGAATGTATACTTGTGTAAGAAATATACTCCAGGCATATTCTATGACCGCATCTTTGAAGTATTAACGGTCCTTATATCGTCAAATAATTGTTGTTACTATAATTAATATGTTTAATAGTAATCAACTACATAATATCAATAGTATTATAATTAATTATAGGGGACATTCGGGTGGTATCGGACAGGCGATGGTATCGGACAAGAGCAGTTTAGGGCATTTGCCACATTAGGCAGCACTTGTCACGCGGTCACTGACACACTGACGTGTTCATCAAAACCAACCAGTTGAGCCATCGCCATATTGGATGTGTACGCCAAGCCGTTCGTGTCGTGCTTCGAGTTTTCTGGTTTTTGCTGTGTGGTGTAGTGCAAATAACTTTGGAGTACTAAAACTTCTCTTAGAGTAAGTGTATTTAGTTTCTATTGTTACTAGCGTAGATATTATATTATAATTGTCACGTTGTAGCCGTATAATATCGTTCGCGTCATTGCTCTCTGTTTAGTAGCCATCGCAATGTTGCGCGTTATTTGGGTGGTATCGGACAAAGTGGGATCGGATGGTATCGGACAGCTTGTTGGTCGGTACATTTTGAATTCTAAGCCTAATAGAGGTTTTTGTGTTTTTTTTCAGTAAACGATGGGTAAAATTCGTGGAAAATGGGATGAAACGAATATGAAGGAGGCAATTGACAGAGTAATTTCAAAAGAATTGACAATAAGAGATGCCAGTGTTACTATATTCTGTACCAAAGAGCACGCTAGAAGATCGAGTTAAAATAATCGCAGAAGGGGGTGAAGTAATAGCCAAGCCTTGTACAGAGAACAGAGGCACTTTCCAAAGAACATTTGAGGAAAATCATGAAAAAATATTATATAATCATGTAAAGGCTTTGGACAGTCAGCTGATGCCACTAAGCAAAGTCGAGTTTTTGAAACTAGCCTACCAATTAGCTGAAAAGCTAAAAATTAATCACCGCTTCAACAAGGAGAAACAAATGGCGGGAAAAGATTTTTATTATCACTTCATGAGCCGACATCAGGACTTACGTTTGAGGACAGCCGAGTCGACAAGTTTACAGCGTGCAGTTGGGTTCAGTAAAGACCAAGTCACTGGACAAGCTGACTGAACTTATGGACAAACACAAATTCAGCCCATCTAAGATATTCAATGTGGACGAAACCGGTGTATCATGTGTACATACAAATAGCCTGAAGGTCATGTCCATAAAAGGGAAAAAACAGGTTGGGAAGCTGACTTCTGCAGAGAGAGGCAGAAACGTGACAATTCTCTTGTCCATAAATGCAACGGGTGACCAATTCATTCCTCCGTTGTTTGTTTTTCCACGTGTTAGAATTGACAATGATTTAAAAAGAGATGCTCCGTTAGGAAGTATTTTTGATGGGCAAAAGAGTGGGTGGATCACGAAGGAGGGGTTCCTGAAATGGTTACACACTTTTGTTGATCGGGTAAACCCTAATGAAAAAAATCCTGTCTTGTTGATTTTGGATGGACATGGAAGCCACAAGGACCTTGATGTGATCCTTTATGCCAAGGAACATCATATTCACATGATAAGTTTACCTCCGCACACTTCTCACAGACTCCAACCTTTAGACAGGTCAATTATGAAACCATTCATAAATGCCTACAACGAGACATGTGCATTGTGGATGAGGAAGTATCCTAACATGAAAATATCTCTTAAAGATACAGCTGGTTTGGTCAACACTGCCTTTTCCAGAATCTGCAGGATGGAACTGGCGCAATCTGGATTCAGTTGCACAGGGATCTACCCACTGAATCTCAATGTATTTTGTGATTTGGATTTTGCTGCCTCACTCCATAACCAGTCACAGGAAGTAGAAGAGACATCCATTACTATGAGTCAGACCTCAACCAATCTTAACAAAGAAGCTTTACCTGAACCACCTACAGTTTGCAGTTTACCTGGACCCTTGAATCAACCTATCAATCAAATACAAGACCAGCATTCAACAGCTGGAAGTTCTACAGGTTGCAGTTTACCTGGGGCCTCAAGCCAACCAGACAATCAGACCCAAGAACCATCAACCATCTTAGAACAAATTTCACCACTACCAAGCACTTCAAGTGTGAAGTACAAAGAAAGAAAAAGACGCAGTGAAAAAAGTGAAATTTTGACATCTTCACCTTACAAAAACCAGCTTCTAGAGAAAAGAAGACTCTTGGAAGAGAAGAATGCTAAAATAGAAGAGAAAAAGAAGTTGAAAGAAATCAAACAAAAAGGCAAAGGTGCGATTAAGATATCAAAGGGGAACGTGACAAAACAGCAAGAAAAAAACTTAAATTTGACAACTTCAACACAAGATCTGCTTCGGTTACCAACTGCATCTTCTGTGGAGAATCATTTGATGAAGATTGGATACAGTGTCATGTCTGCAAAGGATGGGCACATGAAAACTGCGGCAATGTTGAAGGGGACAGCCTTTTTATTACTGTGACACTTGTGAAGCAAAAAATGAACAAAAACTGTATCACTTTTTCTCATAAAACTGCCATTTTTCTACAATTTTTATTCTGTACTCATGTAGTCTAATAGTCTAAGTTCCTTTGTTTTATGTAATATAAATTATACACCAATTAAAAAGTGTATTCATGACCAATAGTTTTAATTAAAAACTCAATAAAGTAATTTTTACTTTACTCTTACTTCTGTCCGATACCACCCTCCACTTTCTGGAAAGGCTAATTTTTTATAATTTTCTTTTTTGCCAAAAAATCATAGTATTTTTTTTTTTTTTAGTTGAACAGCTTCAATGCAGTGTGTGGGTAAGAGATTTAAGTTTTATATTATGTATTTCTGATTGATTCTAGCTAGTCTGTAAAAATAAATCTTAAGAAAAGCTAAGGTGTCCGATACCACCTGATCTTCCCCTAACATTAAGTTATTATTATGTACCATACAGTACCGTGGTGTCCATGTAACCGCTGTTGCCGGCGGCAACAGTACTGGAAATAACAGAAAATAATATTAATTATATCACAAAATAAATAGACCTACTTTAGTTACTGAATAATTTTGAAATCTGAGCAATATTAGTTGGGAAACTTGAAGAAAAGCGTACCATTGCTTTCGAACTGCTGGACACTGGCACCGTCTTGTGTTGCCGGCTCAGACATCGACAATGTTTTACTGCGTACGGTCATTGACCTCGTAGTACTTGTCACTGTACAAACTGAGGAGGGGAGGGACACACTCGTCTGTCCAATGTGTTTCCGCTGTATAAACCGGCAAAACGCTCAGTTAGCAGCTGTTTTTCGGAACTGACGTGCAGCAGATACTACGTACCTATTTGTGTTTTTTCGTGTAGTCATGTGTTTCTCTGTTTGTCTTTATTATTTTTAATTTGATTACTTGTGTTCTGATTTATTCTGCGTAAGTATGAGAGTCAGATCCCGTTGAACCGGTACCCTCTTCTTCTCACAGCGAATGATTGAAAATGCTCTAAAAAGAACATCTGGTATAAGAAAAAATTCGAATTAAGTTTTAGTTAAAGCTTTAGGCCTAACACAACCGGCAACGGGTGTTATGTACTCACGCCACGCCACCGGTACCATAATATTTTGTATAATTAATGTTAAACGGATGTCCCGAAAGCAAGGGTATACCATATCATTAACATATAGTTAAACAACTGTCACAGTAGGCCTACTGATACTGTCATTTTTCTTTACAGCTGTTATGAAACAAACAGTAACAACCGTGGCATAACCATTGAGAAGTTTTCAGTTTCAGGTACTCTCTCGTTGTCAGTACCCACACAATATTTTCGATGTCTCTTTTACGCAGTGGCGTGGCGTGGGTACATAATACCTGTTGCCGGTTGTGATAGGCCTAAAACTTTACCCAAAAATTAATTCAAATTTTTTCTAGTACCAAGTGTTCTTTTTAGAGCCAAAATATTCTTTTTGGAGCCAAAATATTTTTTTAGAGTATTTTCTATCGTTTGCTGGCAGAAGAAGAGGATCCCGGTTCAACGGGATCTGACTCCCATTATACTTACACAGAATAAATAAGAACACAAATAATCAAATTAAAAATAATAAAGACAAACAGAGAAACACATGACTAAACGAACAAAACACAAATAGGTAGGTAGTAACTGAAAACGTTGGTCCCGAAACGAACATAGCTGCTGATTGAGAGTTTTGCTGGTTTATACAGCGGCAACACATTGGTTGAACGAATGTGCCCCCCTCTCCGCAGTTTGTACAGTGACAACTACTACGAGGTCAATGACTGTACGCAGCAAAACATTATCGATGTCTGAGACGGCAACATAAGACGGTGCAAGTTCCCAGCAGTTTGAAAGCAATGCTACGCTTTTCTTCAAGTTTCCCTACTAATATTGTTCGGATTTCAAATTATACAATAACTATAGTATTTATTTTGTGATATAGGTTGTATTCTTACCTTCTATATCGTACCCGTCCGTTGAAATCTTAATTTGCTGATACCAATCTTGCTTATACAAATCTTACTTTATTTCACTGATGTTGTATGTTGTTTGTTTCCCGATATGAGGCGCCAAATTGTTTTATTTCCAAAACAATTAAAATGATTCTTCTTATCTATTTCTCCTTTCCTCTTATTTTAATTTAATTCAACTCATCTTTGTCTTGTGGTCGATTTGAATTTCGTTCCAAAAAAATAAGGGTTACCAAACTTTATTTTTGAAAAAAAAGTCCACCTTGGCTATATTAAGGAATAAATTGTCAGTAATATTAACATAAATTAAAGACACAATTTATAATAGTCAATACGGTATTATTTCTTTAGTGTTTTTTATTACCTTCTTTTTAAACAAAATGAAATATTATTATAATATATAGTTTGCTCCAGCTCTTGTTTCTTACTCGCTCAGCGGTTGGCAATAGTGTTCACTTAGTGTCCCGGGTCTGGCTGATTAAAATGCTATGTTTTATGTTGATTATTTTAAATCAGTTGGGTTCTTGTGATTGCAGTAAAAATTAACAAAAGATCTTTAGAAAGTACAAAACTTCACATAAAACCTACTTAAATATTATACAGTTTCTTAATAAATTACTTCTTAGGTTATATTACATGTTTTGAATCAAAGTTGGTGAATAGGTTATTAGTTCGTTTTAAAAGAAGATGCCAATGTCCAATAACTTGATCACCATAAATTAAAAAGTGAATAAAGATATAAACTGATTGTCCCTAGTTTATTCCTTAAGTGAGTGTGTATATAAAGTTTATTAATGAGTGAAAAAGTGTTACAGTGTAGACTAGTCTTTTTTCATTTAATTTTTTAAGTTAATTTATACTCATCACATTCCTTTACATCTGATTTGTCTCTCTGAGTTCATTTTTCTTTGATAATTTATTAAGTATATTTTTTCTTTCAATTTCAAATAATTCTGGTTATTAAATTTCTTCTTGTCATACTATTATTATTCATCATCTTAAAACGTTACGAGTTTTATTAAGTTATTGAATACTGCATTCTGTTACTTACCTTTAATGAATAAATGTAATTATTTACCAGGGTGTCGTCTGATGTACTTAGGCAGAGAAAAACGACTGGCAGTGTAATGACAAACACCTATTTTGCAAGCACAAATAAATGTTACTTTATTTTTTGTAGCATGACAATTTTCTGTTCACCTTTCGGTTTAAATTTACTGAAATAACATTCCGAACAATAATTGATTCCTAACCCTACTAGTTTTACTAATTTGAATACATATATATAAACTTACAACTACTTATAGTATAACGAAAACCAGCGCTTTTACACACACACACACATATCCAATCCCAGATTTTAAGAGCTCAATTTAAAAATGCCAGTATTTTAAATAATTTTGAAATGGTATTTATTGCTGAAATGTCTACTTCCCTTGATTATGCTGCATAGAATTTCACCACATGGCGTGCGTTGTTTACACTGTTTGCTGTTGTATTTTACTGTTGCACTTTCACATTTTATGGCCGAACTGTCAATTTACTGCAATTATGGATGAATATTTAGTCAAGAACTGTTTGTATTTTAAAATAGATATACATTCACATTTTTGTTGTATGCGGGCCCGCAAATTATGTTCCGGAACTTTGTATATGTACGCCACTCGCGAGTGGTGGAGTTAGATTGGCGTTAGGCCAAAGGCACTATTTTGTGAAGCGGCCTTGGTTATATAACCAATTCTTATTGTATTCAGTTTGTATTCATCCGCCAGCATACAGTTTTTGCATTACACACCGAATTCCATCGTGGGGATCGTCTCTGACGTAATATCCGCCTGTTGTTCCATTACATAACTTGTTGACAGTTTTGCGTGTCCTTGGTTGACCTTGGCACAATTCCAGCTCGTTGATTCTGCGTTATAGAAATTCACTAATAATTTTTGCAATCAGTGTTACCACTGCCGCTACCACTGTCGCTAACAATAAATTTATCTTTGTTTACGTTATTTCCCAATTATCGAAAAAAAATGTTATTTACTTTATTTAAAATTACCAATTTCTTTATATTGCCTCAGGTAGGCCAAAATGTACCGTTACAATACCCCCTCAATGAGATATTTTATGCCGAAGCATAAAAAATCTCATTGACACATTCATACTTGCTAGAGGGATCAGCCAGGATATGTTGCCACAACCCCCTGTATGGTTTACAAAAAATATAATCAACTCACCCTTGGTCCGGTGACTGTGACCGCACCTGAATGACAATACTGGACTTCTCTCTCGAGATCCCAACACCGTAGAGTCAGACAGATACTTAACGCCCCTGCTCTGACGCGCTGGCCAGCTCAGGTCCGCCGCCACAGCATCACCAAACACTGAAACAACAAATCAAATATCAAATAGTAGCCTTTTACAACACCATATCCCCAACTGATCTGTTTCCCCCTAGCGGTGCTGGTTTGCGCTAAGAAGCACTGGGTTTTTTTTTTGCAAGCTTTTTTCATAACTCATTGAAAATTTTAACTATCATAAATTTATTTCATTTTTAGTAAAAATCTTTAAACACAGAAAACTTATTATTATATTTTTATAATCCTTATTCCTAACATACTACATGCAATCAACACAATAAGACATAATAAACACAATATATAAAATATCTAGTGCATCTATTTTTTCAAATTTTAACAAAACTATTTAATAGGGAGTCATCATTACTAAAATGCAACAAAATTTTTTAATTCGTTACCCCCCTTGGGTAACCTCCCTGCCACACACACTATGACCCCCTGGACTGTGGCGTCCAGTTGCGTCCACAAGGACTGAAATTTTGGAGGAATTTGACATCTCCGTGTCCTTGCTTCTGCGTTACATTTTAACATTTGAATATCAATATATTCTTGTTTATATTTATGCGCCCTTAAACGGGTCTACCACCTGGCTTTGCTACCCCCATGCGGGCAGAGTGGTAGCCGCTGTTCCCTAGTTTAGTGATTCCCCCTAAATTACCCCCCTGTCAATTTCAAAATTCACCTTGACAACGATAACAGCTATGGCCAGTATGGTCAGCGCGTAATCGTAATGTGCCCCAACCATAGCTGTTAAAGCTAAACCAATTCCACGGTCAGGGTTCAGTGAGGCCGTGACCGCCTGAAAAGTTGGGGAATCACAAGTATAATATATTTTTTTTTTTTTTAAATAAAAATTAACAATTTATATTACATGACATTTCTAGTCTTGGTGGTGTTTTAACCTAATACATTTCTTTCTTAACTTTCCCTACCTTGATCTTCATTTACATAAAATACATAATGTGTGTATAAACAATAATAATAATTTATAATAATAGAATATAAAAATGTCTGTTTATGTATGAAAATTTTAATATCTACAAATACATCCATCATCACTCAGCTAGATAATACTTTTTTAATTGGGTCACATTATAAGTTCCTTTTATTTCTCGAGTTTGCAAATCTACTAAAACATAAGCATTCTCCATTTTCACTTGGCTAACCTCATATGGACCGTCATACAATAGGAAGAATTTCTTAATTTCAAAATTATTATTAACATTTATTTTTAACCTTTATGTTATTCCACAAACTAAACTATTTAAGATTTATTTAGTCATTAATTGTTATTCAATTGAAATCTCCTAAATAATTTAAATATCTCATAAAAATTCAATCATACAACATTCAATCACAATATTTAAACATTTCATAATACACACAATTGAATTCACTACATTATTTACAAATTATTCGTCAATAACTGTTCAATTGTTTCACACTTCATATGTCCAAGTCTGCAATGTCGTTACCATAAATTACAATATGTAAAATTGTCCATTCACTGGTTTTTTATTTCAACCTCCATCATCCCAGATAAGTCTTGTTGTTAATAACATTTTTCAATCTCATTAATATACAAATCACTGTTTTGTGTGTTATAACCATAAAGACTAAATTCATTCATCTTACTCAAATACTCATTAGACCAGTCAACGTTAGGCATTTTTGTTACATCCCCATCGGTAAATACATTCATGATCGGGTTAATTACTTTTGTCAAATCATTATATTCATTATTCTTCAAGTATACTTTTAAACTTTCTCTCCATTCGTCATACTTTCGATTCACATTATATAATTCTGTTACTTTATTAACATACCATTCTCCACTTATATCTCTCTCACCACAATACCAAATCATACTTCCAACATCATTATTACAGACAGAGGGTACAACATTATACAACATCAATAAATGACTCAATTCATCTATCAATACGGGACTCTTTCCCTTCTTAAACAACACTTGTATCAACACTTGTGAACACCTTGGTTCAGAAAAATTAATAGGAAAATTTACCCTCTGCCCCACATACTCTACTCTCTCTTTCCACTTTCTCTCTGACTCATAATAATTTCTCTTTAACTTATATAATTCTATTTCTCTCTCTGCACACAACTCTCTATCTACATCTCTCTCACTCACATTAGTTAATTTCTAATTAATGGTTACATTCAAGTCTTTTCTGACTTTAATTATTTCACGCTCATGTTCCGCTTGTTTATTTTTTAAACTAGCTACATTAATTATAATTGCATCAACTGGTTGACAGTTACTTCTGAATTCATCATTTATAGTCTTATTCTGTTCTTCTAACTTATTGTCTATTTCTCTTAATTTTTGGTCTCGTTTGTTTATTTCTGTTTTCAACTCTATGTTACGAGCATTTATTTCTGATTTTATTTCAATCTTAAATTCATTCAAACTCGTTTTCAGATTATTGTTTTCTGATTTCATCTCATTTTTAAATTCACTTAAACATGTGTTTATATTATTATTTTCTGTTTTCATTTCATTTAAACTCATATTTACGGCATTTATTTCTGATTTGATCTCAGTTTTCAAATTATTATTTTCTGATTTGATTTCAGTTTTCAAATTATTATTTTCTGACTTGATTTCAGCTTTCATTCCTGACATCATCTCCATTATTAACGCTAACTGATTAAAAATATTTACATTATCGCTTATTTTTGCGTCTACTGTCTCAATCGTTAATTCGTGTATTGTATTGTCTACACTCTCGTTAATATTTGTCGATATTAAATTGTCTTGCATAACATTGAAAATTGACCCCTCCACAACATCTTCACATAAGTTTACACTCTCGCTTTTCTCTGCCATATTTCGATCAGCTTGAAAATTTTTGTTAACTTAATTTACAAAGTCCATGTTATACGGGCGCCATTAAAACGTTACGAGTTTTATTAAGTTATTGAATACTGCATTCTGTTACTTACCTTTAATGAATAAATGTAATTATTTACCAGGGTGTCGTCTGATGTACTTAGGCAGAGAAAAACGACTGGCAGTGTAATGACAAACACCTATTTTGCAAGCACAAATAAATGTTACTTTATTTTTTGTAGCATGACAATTTTCTGCTCACCTTTCGGTTTAAATTTACTGAAATAACATTCCGAACAATAATTGATTCCTAACCCTACTAGTTTTACTAATTTGAATACATATATATAAACTTACGACTACTTATAGTATAACGAAAACCAGCGCTTTTACACACACACACATATCCAATCCCAGATTTTAAGAGCTCAATTTAAAAATGCCAGTATTTTAAATAATTTTGAAATGGTATTTATTGCTGAAATGTCTACTTCCCTTGATTATGCTGCATAGAATTTCACCACATGGCGTGCATTGTTTACACTGTTTGCTGTTGTATTTTACTGTTGCACTTTCACATTTTATGGCCGAACTGTCAATTTACTGCAATTATGGATGAATATTTAGTCAAGAACTGTTTGTATTTTAAAATAGATATACATTCACATTTTTGTTGTATGCGGGCCCACAAATTACGTTCCGGAACTTTGTATATGTACGCCACTTGCGAGTGGTGGAGTTAGACTGGCGTTAGGCCAAAGGCACTATTTTGTGAAGCGGCCTTGGTTATATAACCAATTCTTATTGTATTCAGTTTGTATTCATCCGCCAGCATACAGTTTTTGCATTACACACCGAATTTCATCATGGGGATCGTCTCTGACGTAATATCGCCTGTTGTTCTGTTACATAACTTGTTGACAGTTTTGCGTGTCCTTGGTTGACCTTGGCACAATTCCAGCTCGTTGATTCTGCGTTATAGAAATTCACTAATAATTTTCGCAATCAGTGTTACCACTGCCGCTACCACTGTCGCTAACAATAAATTTATCTTTGTTTACGTTATTTCCCAATTATCGAAAAAAAATGTTATTTACTTTATTTAAAATTACCAATTTCTTTATATGCCTCAGGTAGGCCAAAATGTACCGTTACAATCTCATTTTGGTTCATTACAATTTCATTTCTAGTTGATTTATTACTTTTATATTATTATATTGAGCTGCATGAATTTTTTGATCTGCTCTTCTCTGAATCTAATAATGGACTAACGATTTTTTCTGTTAATGTTTGGTTGTCAAGGCAGCCAGCCTCATACTCCTATTGGTTGAAAAAGTTGTTTACATTGTTAGATTTTGCTACTGAATTTTTACAAAATTAACAAATATTTTTAAATTAGTATAATCTTCTTATACTACTTTGAATTCCTAAGATAATAACATTATTGCATTGCATTTCTTTTATAAATTAATTAGAAACCAAACATGAATAGTTTCTGTTCAGTATTTACTAAGTTACTATTTTAACAATTTTGTTTTTATATTAATTATTTCATAACTGGTTCTTTTGATATACATTATGTGTCCTTAAATTTGTATTATCAACTCTAATAGTATTACCTACATTTTGTCCTTACTTACTCCTGCTATAATACCAAATTTTACAAATTACTGTTTTTTACTATAGGCTACTTATGCCTAGATCACCTGACATTCTTTATTGAATGTCATGAAACTGAACTATTTTAAACATAACTACAATAAATTAACATGTAACATTTGATGATTCATAATCATTTTTAAAACATAATACTGTTCTTTATAACATGCTATGCACATGCTATTTTTTAATACATTACATATCTTCCTACTCTCATTAACTATTATTCATTAAACATACTTTTTTTTACCCTTATATATATTCTTTTTAACACAAACGGATAACTATAACTATTATTTTCTTATTTTAACACATGAACATTAATTCTACCTATTCCACTTGTATAGGTTTGTTATGCCTTAGTTTTTGCAGAGTATACATTCATCATTTTTAACTCAAGCATTATTTATTATTCGTTTTACATATTATTACTACTGTTATAATATCAGTTAGTATAATTTTCTTGGTTCTGTTATGCGCTTTAGTATTATTACTCACTGTTTTTCTTTCTTTTCTTCACTTTGATCTAACCACACAACTCACCTTATCATTAACATTGGGTATTTATTATATAAGGGGTTTATTCCCTTCATATTCCAATAACAATATTATTTAACATTCCTCAATTTACATTTATGTATTGGTAATTTTACATGGACTACTCATACTTTTGGCTATAGCTTTGTACTTTCATTATTATATTTACTATATTATTATTGGTTGACAAGGGGTTGTGATATGGTTATAAAGTTATTTATTTTTATCCTTCCCTTTGCCAATCACTTGGGTTTTGTCATCGTCTCAGTCTTTGTCTTGTTTTTATGTCGTTACTGTGCTATATTTTAATATTCTAGTTCATTTATTCTTCCATACATTGACTTTCTTTATTCCTTCAATGTGGTAACTCATTTTCTATTAAATGGTAATTTCTTCTTTATAGATGGGCTACTTTATGTAACGTTATATAATGCCCTCCCCCATCAAAATTGATCATTTTTGAAAATACTATCATAGTCTTTGATGAAATTATTAGGATACAGAATCGCTTACAAAACTACTAACAAAACAGAACACACACTATCAAAACGCATGCCCAAAGCACAAAACAAATTCGATCTACCTGGTGTATACAAGCTAAATTGCTCAAATTGCAATAAATTCTACATAGTCCAGACAGGACGTAGCTTCAAACAGAGATACATTGAACACACAAAAGCACTCCACACCACTACAGAATCTACCTTTGCAAACCACCTCATTGAAGCAAACCACACATATAAAAACATCGACAATAACATGAACATTCTACACGTACACACAAAAGGCCGAAAACTGGACACTCTAGAACAATTAGAAATATACAAACACACAAAAACAAATAAAAACGACATCCTAAACGAACAGACACAATATAAATCGCACGTATTATTCGAACACATCTCACCACACACACACAGCTTCAATCTTTCGAATAACTATCCCGTCGCCAACAACAAGACGGACAACGCTACCTATGGCAGCCTCTGATGAAGCCTTCTAAAGGTGAAAGCCGGTTTAGGCTGTAAGGTAAAACTTTACGTTTTTACTTATAAAAAACTTAGTGTTCCGAGTCGTCAATACCTATAGTGATATTTAGTGAAATTATTAGTTAAATTGTTTTTTTTCTTACTCATATTATCTATTCACTTTTAGCTTCTGCTTCATAATTCTTATCTCTTCTATTCTGTTTTTTATTAACTTGTTATCTGTGATCTGCTATTATCGCCTCTCAATTGGTGTTTTATCCTTATCATATTTAATCTCCCTAACTATCCCTAATATCATCGCGTATGTTGAAAGTGCACTTTTGACTTTAAGTTTTAGTGTTTTAATAAATTATTTTACTTTTTAACGACCTCGTTTTGAGTGAATGTTTCACCTGAGGATGGCAACTTGTTGCCGAAACGCATAGTGAATAAATAAAATATACGAAGTCGCACGACGGAAAATAAAAATAGGTAAGTTTGTACCTTTGTATTAGAGCACGACTTGGAGACAAAACAATAAAATGTATTACCTAATATCATAGTTGGTACAGATTCAGAGGGGCTAGCATCCCTCCGCCGTCCACACTATACTTACTGAGATGATAGGAACATCACCTCTGCTCAGACAAATGATTGCTGGAACATATCCACACACAATCGTTATATATAAAACCTTGAAAGTAGTCAACTTATGACTAATAATAATAATAAAAATAATCTTTGGATAATTGGATAATGATTGGATTGGATTATGAACACCCTGCTGTTGTTCAGATCATATTATTTTTTCTTTCTTATTTATTCACTCTCAAGTCCTTTAGCTATATTTGAAGTGATTCTGTTGACAGGTACTAGTCATATATTTACTTATTCATATTTTTTTTTCTTTGATTATTCTCATTCTTTCTGAATTCTCCCTAGTAGTTTTTCTTCATTGTCATTATTCTGATGGTTCTATTTTCATCTGTATATTGGTTCATTTATTTCCATTTAATTATATAATTCCTTATTGAATTACTTTGTTGCTTTGCGCCGTATTATACTATTCTTTTCCTTTTTAATTATATTACCCTTGAAAAATTATTCATTTACTTTCGTCCGTCTTGTTAGTCATTTTGTTCTAGTCAGTTAGTGATGAATGGTGAATGTATTTCTTCATGATACTTCTTTATAGATGCCTGGTTATACATTCCCTTAATCTTCTTCGTGATAGGGTTCATTAGGTCGTGCGTATTATTGTCATTATTTTTTGTAATCTCATAGGGTCCTGTATACAATAATAATAATTTTTTCGTTATTCCCCCTAGAGTACTGGGTAACTCTCTATTCCTTATTAACACCTTTTCTCCTACCTGGTATTTAATTTCTTTTGGCGGGTTCTTTATATACTTCTTTTTCTGTTGTTCTTCCTTCTCCATTATTCTGTTATAGAATTTGACACCTTCAAACTGATAATCTGGGTTAGTGGGGAAATTGATGATATCCTGGATTTCTCTAGGTGGAGGTTTTTCAAACATCACCGTATAAGGTGTATTTTATATGGAATGATGATGCGATATATTAAGAAATTCCTCAGTAGGTAACAGGTATTCATGCCATCTCCTTTGTTGATCATGACAGTAAGTTCTGAGTATTCTACCAACCTCTCTCAGCACTCTCTCAGCCGGGTTGCTGCTGGGGTGGTAAACTGATGTCTTATATGTTTTGATTCCATGTCCTAAAAGATTATCCCTTTATTTACTTCCCTTAAACTGTGTACCATGGTCTGTAATGATGGATGTAGGTTTACCAATCTCTGGTATATAATGTCCAATGACTATCTCCAGTATTTTCTTGATGGTGGCTCTGCTGATAGCATAAAGTTTGGTGTATTTGGTGAAGTGATCGAAGATAATAATAATGAATTTATATCTGTGTCTTCCTCCACTACGTGGGAACGGTTCACAGATGTCTAGGAATACTTTTTCCAGCTTATGGTTGGATGTTATGGGAATCATAACTCCCTCTTTTTTCTCGTTGTTACATTTAACCAGTTGGCAGATGTGACATGTTTGAATGGATTTTTGTACCTTTCGGTTAATATTCTTAACGTATACTTGTTCTTCCAGGGCTTTAACTATTTTTATGGCTCCCATGTGGCCATATCTTATATGGTAATCTAAGATTAATTTATTTTCCACAGCTGGTGGAATTACTAGCTTCCAGTTTTCTTGATTAGAGGTAGTTTTAATAAATAAACTATCATCATGTACACAATAATATTTTGTAATGGTTTCATCTGCATTTTGCACACTTTGGCGGATGTTCAGTAATTTGGGGTCCCTTTTTTGGTGTTGCTTAATTTCATTTGTGATGGTTTCCAAATCTTTTCTACTTTTTACGATATTGTACACTTTCGCTATTTGCTCCTTTCCTCCATCAAACGTTTGGTTTGGTATGTTGATTTGGGACAAGACATCGGCTGCTATGTTCTTCCTTCCTGGTATATATTCCCAAGTAATATGATATTCTTGCAATGCAAGGACCCATCTAGTTAATCGGCCATGGCTTAGCTTACATCGTTTTAGAAATGAGATGGATTTATGATCACTCCTTACCATCACAGGGTATCCAAGTATATAGGTTCTGAACTTATTGCATGCGAATACTACACTTAGCAACTCTTTTTCAGTGACGTTATAGTTGCGTTCGCAGCTGTTCAGTACCCTGCTGGCGAAACTAACAACCATGTGATGTCCTTCATCATCTTCCTGATACAAAGTGGCTCCTAAGCTTACATTGCTTGCATCACAATTTAGGTAGAAGGGTTTATTAAAGTCTGGGTGGTGCAGCATAACTGTTTCTAGAAATTTTTCTTCTATAAGTTGTAGAACTTCATCTTGTTCCGGTCCAATGTCCATTTGTCCTTGGATGATAGCTGTTTTTTTTTAAATTTAGCAGTCAATTTTGAATAGTTATTTTGGAATTTCCGATAATAATTACAAATTCCAAGAAAAGATTGTAACTGTTTTTTTGGAGTAGGGAACTGGTGAATCGCTTCCACTTTCTCTTGTGACGGAGATATTCCCATCTCTGTTAAATTAAAACCTAAAAACTTTACTTTATTTGCAATAAATTTTGATTTGTTTAGTTTAAGCGTGACATTATTCTCTGACAATTTTCTCAATACTTGTTCCACTTGTGTGCAGTGTTCATCCCAATTAGAAGAGGTTATCAGTAAATCGTCCACGTATACTGTGGTGAATTGCAGAATTTCTTGTCCCAATATCTGGTTATAACGTCTCACCTACGTTATAACATCGGGAACCTGTGCATACTTACCTCAGAACACTTGAATGGGCTGCCATACTCGTAATTAACTTTTAATTACTAATTAAACCAGCTGTAGTTATAACTAAAGGAACTTTTACATGGGGGTCTGATGATTTATTCACTCAATGTTTTAGTGTAAAGTAACGACATCTCTTTATTAAACCATTACTACAACAGTTCTACCTAAATATTCCCACATAAGGTTTTCTAAATAAAAGATTACAATTTATAAAAGATTTTGTAAATAACGGGGGCCAAAACATATGGTTTTATAAGTGCTAGCATTATCCACGGATCCGGGACCTTAAACTTGTTTGTGAGTTAAGCTCACTTATTCATATTCTATCTTACTATTTTGGGGGGGGGGGCCATTTGAAGAATGGACATAATCTAAAAAATTTTGTATTAGTGAAGCTTTATATATATACATCAGCATTATTTGGTACTACAAATATTTTAAATCCTAAGACATACTACATCTTATAAAATGATTATCATTAGAGTCTTTATATATTTCTTTAAACTGTCTCTAACAATTCATTTGTTAGAATCTTAATTAATCACGGAGGACAAGTCTCCGTGTCACCTGTGATATACAGAAGTTTACTCGATGTCCGGGTTCTTGGTCCTTGTGGTGTTTGTCAGCGGTGGGTCTTTAGTTGAGTTAACTTTTCTGTTGAAGTTCCTGAAGTGATTAGTTCATGATGAAGTAGCGCTGAGGTCCTCAGGAGTCTAGTAGTTAAACATCGTCAGTAGTATAAGTGCTGTAAATGTTCTTGTTTGTTGCAGAATCGCACGTTACATTATTGTTTATAAAAGTTCTCACTTTAGGTAGCTCGTACCATATTATTTTAAAACAACATAGACATCTTACAAATTATACAAATGAGATGTCATCCCCTACACAGTTATTTATTCCTTTTGGTTTTTAACATTTAAACGTACTAGCACACTAATTTGCCACTACTTTTCGCTACACATTCATCTCGATTGAATTACTATGTTAGGACGGGTCAGTTAATCGCGCGGAGTTTACGCGTCGCAATAAAATAGTTCCACCTTTATTCTCTATTTAAGGGGTTAAAGTTTGACCTTTTAATTATCCAAAGATATTCTTTATTACAGAATTTATTATAGTACACTACTGTGGTCTTGTTTATTTATTTATTTAATATCAATTTACAAGGATTATTAGTTTGTTTATGGGTCGGTATTCAAGTTAATTCTGGTTAGCACATGTCTATGCAGGATTAATTAATAAGGGTTTCCCTATCTGTACACTCGTATTCCTTTTTTTTTTTTTATTAAACTCTTTACTAAATATTATTATGATTTATGATAGTGATAAAATTTTGTTTAAATGTGCGATTTATTAAAATTTAAATTTCTCAGCTTTTAACATTTCCTATTTTATTATTTATTTTATTTTTTAATTAATGAAATCGTCACATACTCCGCCGCTTAAAACAGACTCCGGGTGGGGGGAAATATATGTGTTATTTGCTCAGCAATGTACTGGGAGTATGCTTGGGGATTACCGTGTGAAATTTACTTAGTCCTCGTTTTCTTTCTTTTTTCATGAAGTTCCCTTTCTCTCGTTTCTTAATGGCTAACTTAATTTTGTTTCTTACTACTAATTTTGTAACTTCACAACATCGTGGCCCGACTGATTACATTTGCATACTCTAACTCTATTAGTTAGTTTTCTGCACTTACTTTAACCCTTTTCAGTGCGGCGCCGTTGTGACTGTGTTACGTAATTATCTCTATATCTCTTAATTATACTATAGTAATCTAAAGTTGATCCCATACTCAACCTGAGATCCTTTCTTAACTCTAATATATTATTCTACTGAGACAAGCGGAATTTCACAGAGAGATACATTTTTGTTTTTATTAAACGATCAGCTGTTACAAACTATGCAAGAGGGGACAAACACTTTACACAAGAAGCTTTGTATTATACACGGGGTGGTGGCTATTGTTTACCAATGCAGGATTTCATAACAATAGGGGTGGCTTACTACAATTCTCAACACGATTATCTCCTGCACGAACGAGTTTGTCTTATACTGGCAAGCTGGGGAATTATTTTTTGAACAGGCCACGACCGGGTGTTTACACTATTCAAATATACTTTTATTATTATTTTCTTTTTACTTATTTGACTACTACACTTTTCACTTTTATTACACGTTAGTTTAATTTAAGATATTATTAAACTTTTTTATTTAAAGGACTTATTATTTATTTATTTTTATATCCTTTTTTTTTACTTGGTCAGAATGAATAAACCTTTATTTTTTTATTTATTTTTTATTTAGGACACGTTTATTTACTTCGATTTAATTTTACTTTGTTTAAAAGTTTTGTTTCGGGGTAAGGGGTTGAACACTTTATCTAACAATAGAGGGGTTTACTAAAGCCATTTTTGAAATGTGAGTGACTATAAATACGTATTCTACTATTAGTATTAAATTCTATACTACTCTTTCTTGTTTACACAAATAAACGATTAAAGTTCACATTTAAAATTTACATTGGTAGTGCGAGAAGTAAATTTCAGAGAAAGAGAAATCTCACACAGGCGTCAATATACTTTCAACTAAGGGGGAAATTCTCGGTTACTACGCACAGGATGATACACGCTTCTTATAACAATAGAACAATCGAAGAGGGTTGGGTATTGTCTAACTCAACTTTGCGCAATGTGACTAGGACAGTTTTAAACAGGCGTGGACAAGAAATTAACCGGTCAGATTTTGTTGACAAACTGACACGTTGATGAATGAAATTTTTGACAAGTACGTACCTGATTTTGTTTCGTATACATGTGGCGTTAAGTTAACATGGTGTAAACTCTTATATCTAATTCACAATCAAAATTACCTATTTACTATACTATTATAATAATAATTATCACTTTTATTTTATTTCAAATTTTAGACATATTTTAATGTACATGAGTGAATAGATCAACAGGGTGTCACAATGTTACACAATTATTTATTAAACAAAACAGAGTGGTGCATTTTATATGCGTCACGATGCACACAATTATTATTTTTTTTTACAAATTAGCAGAGTGGCGCATCTTATAACGTCTCACCTACGTTATAACATCGGGAACCTGTGCATACTTACCTCAGAACACTTGAACGGGCTGCCATACTCGTAATTAACTTTTAATTACTAATTAAACCAGCTGTAGTTATAACTAAAGGAACTTTTACATGGGGGTCTGATGATTTATTCACTCAGTGTTTTAGTGTAAAGCAACGACATCTCTTTATTAAACCATTACTACAACAGTTCTACCTAAATATTCCCACATAAGGTTTTCTAAATAAAAGATTACAATTTATAAAAGATTTTGTAAATAACGGGGGCCAAAACATATGGTTTTATAAGTGCTAGCATTATCCACGGATCCGGGACCTTAAACTTGTTTGTGAGTTAAGCTCACTTATTCATATTCTATCTTACTATTTTGGGGGGGGGGCCATTTGAAGAATGGACATAATCTAAAAAATTTTGTATTAGTGAAGCTTTATATATATACATCAGCATTATTTGGTACTACAAATATTTTAAATCCTAAGACATACTACATCTTATAAAATGATTATCATTAGAGTCTTTATATATTTCTTTAAACTGTCTCTAACAATTCATTTGTTAGAATCTTAATTAATCACGGAGGACAAGTCTCCGTGTCACCTGTGATATGCAGAAGTTTACTCGATGTCCGGGTTCTTGGTCCTTGTGGTGTTTGTCAGCGGTGGGTCTTTAGTGGAGTTAACTTTCCTGTTGAAGTTCCTGAAGTGATTAGTTCATGATGAAGTAGCGCTGAGGTCCTCAGGAGTCTAGTAGTTAAACATCATCAGTAGTATAAGTGCCGTAAATGTTCTTGTTTGTTGCAGAATCGCACGTTACATTATTGTTTATAAAAGTTCTCACTTTAGGTAGCTCGTACCATATTATTTTAAAACAACATAGACATCTTACAAATTATACAAATGAGATGTCATCCCCTACACAGTTATTTATTCCTTTTGGTTTTTAACATTTAAACGTACTAGCACACTAATTTGCCACTACTTTTCGCTACACATTGTTATATCTGTCCTCTAAATAAAAACATTTTGTTGTTCTCCGGGACATGGTTCAAGTTTTCTACGCGAGCGCTTCATCTCGATTGAATTACTATGTTAGGACGGGTCAGTTAATCGCGCGGAGTTTACGCGTCGCAATAAAATAGTTCCACCTTTATTCTCTATTTAAGGGGTTAAAGTTTGACCTTTTAATTATCCAAAGATATTCTTTATTACAGAATTTATTACAGTACGCTACTGTGGTCTTGTTTATTTATTTATTTAATATCAATTTACAAGGATTATTATTTGTTTATGGGTTGGTATTCAAGTTAATTCCGGTTAGCGCATGTCTACGCAGAATTAATTAATAAGGGTTCCCCTATCTGTACACTCGTATTCCTTTTTTTTTTTTATTTAACTCTTTATTTAATATTATTATGATTTATGATAGTGATAAAATTTAGTTTAAATGTGCGATTTATTAAAATTTAAATTTCTCAGCTTTTAACATTTCCTATTTTATTATTTATTTTATTTTTTAATTAATGAAATCGTCACATGGTCCATACATGTTACAAATATTGTGACGGAATTAATTAATCCGAAAGGTAACCTTTTAAATTGGTAGTTCCTTCCATAAAAAATGAACGCCATATATTTCTTGCTATTTGGGCAACTCCACCTGCCAGTATCCGCATACTGTATCCCATCTACTTATGTATTTGGTACCGTGGAACTTTTTTTAAATCTCTTCAATCTCACCAGGAGATGTTCTGTTGTTTATAATCATTTTGTTTATCTCCCTAGCATCCAGGCAAATTCTTACTTTCCCATTCTTTTTGGCATCGCTACTATGGGGCTGGTATATGGTGATTGGCTGTATTCTATGATGTCATCCTCCATCATACGATTTATCTCCTCTCGAACTTTGTTTTTGAGTGAATAAGCTATTGGGTAAGTTTTTCTGCGAAAGTCTACTGGTTCTTTAAAATTGATTTCACACTGGTAACCCTTGACTTTACCAGGGCGTTGGAAAAAATGTGTTTATATTTGTTGTATATTTCGATTAATTTTTCAGCCTGTACCTCACTTATTTGTTGACCTGTTTTTTCCCTCTGGAACGCTCGTATTTCTTCCAGCTTACTATTCCATAGTTCTTGATCATTGTCCTCATATTTGATTGCTCCTGGTAGCATTTTATTTTTACAAAAATAGTTCTTCATGACATGGCAGTTGGCATTGACTGGAATGGTTTTATCTGCGTCCACTAATTCCGCTGTCCACACTCCTTCTTCTGATGTTAAGGAAACTATTCCTCTACTCCAGTCTATTACTGCTGAGTGTTGTCATAATACGTCGCATCCGATTAATATGTTGAACGGTAACCCAGTTGCGACTAGAAATCCTATTGGTATTGTTACATTATTATTTGTGAGGTCGAGCGATGCTTGCTTCTTCACAGATTTATTTTGCCGTCCAGTAGCTCCGATTATAATTATATTATTCACAGGTAAAGTGGGTATAGGTATTTGATTTCCTTGTTGAATTCTCTCCAGTTCTGTGCTATCAATTAACGAGATATTAGACCCCGTATCTATCATAACTGTCGACTGTATTTCATTTAACTTAGCGATTATATAGGTAATTGCATTATTGTGATTGTGTACATTGATATCCTCTTCTTCTAAGAGATCCTCCCTGATATCTTTTAAATAATGGTTAGTGATGATTGTTATTGTCTGGTCAGTGATATGTCTGGTCATTTGGCGTCTTTCCCCAAGAGATTGGTTCAGTGATGGGCTGTCTTCAGTTTTCACTGCCCCTATTAGTTTAAATGAGGGCTTCCCTCAGTCTCCCTGTTTTCTGGTGAGTTTTGTGGTTGGTTCGGTAGTGGTTCCTGTCTGGTTCCAGGATTGTTGTCCACCGGTCCACTATTTCCTCCGTATTGGTAGTTGTCATCGTGTTGTGGCTGGTTATAATAATTGTGGTTCGTGTGTGTCCTCAGGTAGTACCGCCTATGGTTACCTTGATGTTGTGAGTATATATAATTCATGTTGTGTCAGTAGTTGTGGTTTCAGTTGTCCCCATCTCCTCGATTATGCCGATTATCGTAGTAATTAGAATGGTTATTACCCCGATAATTATTATTCCCTTGATTGTTATTCGGGTTGTTATTATGGGTTCTATTCTGGTTACCATTTTGGTGTGTTTGAGGATTATTGTTCCTATTTTGATTTTGTTGAGGGTTGTTGTCGTTATACTTATTGTATTTAGTATTCATAATGCGGTTTCATTGATACTGTCCCTCATGTTCATAATTCTCTAGAAAGTTAGCCATAGCTTGTATTGTCTTAATCTGGCTATATATCCTGGCTTTCTTTATCCCTTCCTCATAATGGTAGGATAGTTGTATTACTAAGCACTCCTCGAGAATCCTGGGCTCCAGATTACGGGCCATGCACACCTTGCCTAAGAAGTATGATGTTGGAGACTGTCCTGCGTGTGCCTCATACCGACCGTTACTTAAGTCGTTTCTCACCATATTTTGGGTCGACTCTGACCAATACTTCGCCCTAAATTGTGTTTTAAATTCTTGTACATTTTGGATGTCGGGTCGTATTGCCGTCCACCAATTGTCGTGAGTATCCTTGAACATCTCATCAATCATCCCTCGGATAACATTCCACCGATTCTCTCTATTCCTTGCTATCATCTCTTCTATCCTCTTTAGAAACTCCATGGGGTTACGTTTGTAATTTCTGAAATTGATTAACTCCCTGTTATCGCTGTTGGTTATATGAGTATTTTGACATGGTCTATCCCGCCATGAGTTCACTTCTTCTTGTAGTTGTACCTCGCGTCGACGGATTTCCTCGATCTTCTCTTTATTGGTACTCACTTGGCTATCGATATTGTTTAGGTTGTTATAGACTCTTTCCATTTGTTCACCGATGTCTGTTCATACTTGTGCTATTTCTTCCTTATTCTCCTCCCGAATTTGATGCACTTCTTGCTTAATTTGCTCGCACTTTGCTACAGTTTCCTGTTGGAGTCCTTCAACCCTCTTTTTATTTTCATTTTCGATGTTGTTTATTTTACTTATCATTTCCTCCCGGACTTGTACAACTGTTTCATTGGTTTTTTCTAATCTTTCATTTGTTCCGGCTATTTCTTGTTTCCTTTCTTCATTGTTTTTATCCACCTTTTGGTTAACTGTCACATGGAGATTCTCAATTCTTTCATTAATTCGTCTTAAATTCTCTTCATTTATTTGTCTGATCTCTTCCTTCATTTGGTTATTATTTTCATTTATAATTTGCCTTAAAGTTTCATTATTACTTTCTTTAATGCTGTCAATTTTTTCATTTATTTGTTTATTATTTTTAACGGTATTCCTGTGAATACTGTCTATTTTATTTTCTAACTGTTCAGTCGTTTGCCTATTGCCTTCTTTCATTTGTTTTAAATTCTCATCACTTCGGTCAAATTTTTCGTTCATTTGTTTTATTAATTCCTCATTATTTTGTTTTAATAATGTTTCATTATCTTCTTTAATGCTGTCAAATTTTTCATTCATTTGTTTTATTAAGTTTTCACTTGCCTCGTTTTGTTTCCTTGAATCTTCTTTAATTAATTTCCATAGTTTTTGTAAATCCAGGCCTCCTCTGGCTTCCTAATTGTCACCCGCCTGTTGTTCCATTTCACTGTCTTGGATTGTTTCTTCTTCTTGTTCCCGCCTATCTTCTTCTGTCTCCGGGTCTTTCGTCCTCCTTTTTTAATAAGCTCTTCGATGCATTTTGATTATTTTTTCCGCAATCGCCTCTAAAATGTTATGTTTTCTTTAATTTTAACCTCACTAGTTGGTCGCCAATTTGTATTCTTACTGTTCAAGTCATACCTGTCCGTTGAAGTCTTAATTTGCTGATACCAATATATTACCTTACTTTATTTCACTGATGTTGTATGTTGTTTGTTTCCCACTATAAGGCGCCAAATTGTTTTATTTCCAAAACAATTAAAATGATTCTTCTTATCTATTTCTCCTTTCCTCTTATTTTAATTTAATTCAACTCACCTTTGTCTTGTGGTCGATTTGAATTTCGTTCCAAAAAAATAGGGGTTACCAACCTCTATTTTTGGAAAAAAAAATTTCCACCTTGGCTATATTAAGGAATAAATTGTCAGTAATATTAACATAAATTAAAGACACACTTTATAATAGTCAATACAGTATTATTTCTTTAGTGTTTTTTATTACTTTCTTTTTAAACAAAATGAAATATTTTTATAATATACAGTTTGCTCCAGCTCTTGTTTCTTACTCGCTCAGCGGTTGGCAATAGTGTTCACTTAGTGTCCCAGGTCTGGCTGATTAAAATGCTATGTTTTATTTTGATTACGGTATTTTGAATCAGTTGGGTTCTTGTGATTGCAGGAAATTTAACAAAAGATCTTTAGAAAGTACAAAACTTCACATAAAACCTACTTAAATATTACACAGTTTCTTAATAAATTACTTCTTAGGTTATATTACATGTTTTGAATCAAAGTTGGTGAATAGGTCATTAGTTCGTTTTAAAAGAAGATTCCAATGTCCAATAATTTGATCACCATAAATTAAAAAGTGAATAAAGATATAAACTGATTGTCCCTAGTTTATTCCTTAAGTGAGTGTGTATATAAAGTTTATTAATGAGTGAAAAAGTGTTACAGTGTAGACTAGTCTTTTTTCATTTAGTTTTTTAAGTTAATTTATACTCATCACATTCCTTTACATCTGATTTGTCTCTCTGAGTTCATTTTTCTTTGATAATTTATTAATTATATTTTTTCTTTCAATTTCAAATAATTCTGGTTATTAAATTTCTTCTTGTCATACTATTATTATTCATCATCTCATTTTGGTTCATTACAATTTCATTTCTAGTTGATTTATTACTTTTATATTATTATATTGAGCTGCATGAATTTTTTGATCAGCTCTTCTCTGAATCTAATAATGGAATAACGATTTTTTCTGTTATTGTTTGGTTGTCAAGGCAGCCAGCCTCATACTCCTATTGGTTGAAAAAGTTGTTTACATTGTTAGATTTTGCTACTGAATTTTTACAAAATTAACAAATATTTTTAAATTAGTATAATCTTCTTATACTACTTTGAATTCCTAAGATAATAACATTATTGCATTGCATTTCTTTTATAAATTAATTAGAAACCAAACATGAATAGTTTCTGTTCAGTATTTACTAAGTTACTATTTTAACAATTTTGTTTTTATATTAATTATTTCATAACTGGTTCTTTTGATATACATTATGTGTCCTTAAATTTGTATTATCAACTCTAATAGTATTACCTACATTTTGTCCTTACTTACTCCTGCTATAATATCAAATATTACAAATTACTGTTTTTTACTGTAGGCTACTTATGCCTAGATCACCTGACATTCTTTATACAGTTATTATAACATATTTCTTGAATTTGATGAAACTGAACTATTTTAAACATAACTACAATAAATTAACATGTAACATTTGATGATTCATAATCATTTTTAAAACATAATACTGTTCTTTCTAACATGCTATGCACATGCTATTTTTTAATACATTACATATCTTCCTACTCTCATTAACTATTATTCATTAAACATGCTTTTTTTTACCCTTATATATATTCTTTTTAACACAAACGGATAACTATAACTATTATTTTCTTATTTTAACACATGAACATTAATTCTACCTATTCCACTTTATAGGTTTGTTATGCCTTAGTTTTTGCAGAGTATACATTCATCATTTTTAACTCAAGCATTGTTTATTAAATATCACTATAATACTGACGACTCGGAACACTAAGTTTTTTATAAGTAAAAACGTAAAGTTTTACCTTACAGCCTAAACCGGCTTTCACCTATAGAAGGCTTCATCAGAGGCTCGTTTCATTATTTATTATTCGTTTTACATATTATTACTACTGTTATAATATCAGTTAGTATAATTTTCTTGGTTCTGTTATACACTTTAGTATTATTACTCACTGTTTTTCTTTCTTTTCTTCACTTTGATCTAACCACACAACTCACCTTATCATTAACATTGGGTATTTATTATATAAGGGGTTTATTACCTTCATATTCTAATAACAATATTATTTAACATTCCTCAATTTACATTTATGTATTGGCAATTTTACATGGAACTACTCTTACTTTTGGCTATAGCTTTGTACTTTCATTATTATATTTACTATATTATTATTGGTTGACAAGGGGTTGTGATATGGGTATAAAGTTATTTATTTTTATCCTTCCCTTTGCCAATCACTTGGGTTTTGTCATCGTCTCAGTCTTTGTCTTGTTTTTATGTCATTATTGTGCTATATTTTAATATTCTAGTTCATTTATTCTTCCATACGTTGACTTTCTTTATTCCTTCAATGTGGTAACTCATTTTCTATTAAATGGTAATTTCTTCTTTATAGATGGGCTACTTTATGTAACGTTATTAGGTATATCACAATGATATAGGTATTATGCAATCTCTAGGTTAAAATTGCAAAACATTATATGAGCATGAGTTAACATCAAAACATCAGCGTAGGCATGACTGCAAAACAAAACGACAGTGGCCTATCACGATAACTGAAGCAAATACCTACACAAAAACCAGTGCGCTTAAAAAATAATATTCTCTTTTTATTTTACAATCCACAAAAAAACCAAGACGAAGTAGGGCGGGGTAGCACACCCCTTGCAGGTTACTATGCTGGACTCCCATTGTGTAACCAAATCCAAGTCCAAGTATGCTTGACGTGCTCTGGTGGTCACAGTGTCCGGGCGAACCCGATGACTGCCTGCTGCCTGCTTGTTACCGTGAATAGTGATCTCGTGCTTTGGAAGATTGGAGCCTCCTTATGATTATTATTTTGGAGGGATAGGAAAGATGTCATTTTAGTGAACTCTGGACCTCGAAGAGACTCGCAACAACGGAAGGTTAGTTATATAGGGGGGGGGTCTCCAGGGACCTTCGGTTGGAAGCCAGGGACTACTCGCCCACAACGGGCAAAGCGCCTCAAACCGGCCCAGGAAAAGTCAATGGAGACTGCCGTTAGGCAATGCCGAGACACGAGAGAGAGCAAAAGAGGAGGAAGCACTCACAAAAGGCGGCACAGGGCATGCCTAAGGCAAGTGAAGCCCCCCCTGACTGTCTGGTTGCCATGCTCCAGCACGGAGGCAGAATTGGCAGGTGGGGTGGGAGGTGAAACCTCGCAAGGTCGACGGAACGGACAGTGTTCGTGTATGGGGGAGGAGTCATCAAGCAGTACTCTGGTGCATTTGTGTCGTCTGAGTGGCGGGCCTACGTCTGTGCTAAGACAACGGAGGTGAGGATAAGGAGAAGTAGAGGCTTGAGTGAATAGCTAACGGTTGAGAGGGTGGACGAATTCATTCAGAGAAGGAACCTTTAACCCTCGCCTGATAGCATCATTTCTGACAAACCAGGGAGGGTTGAAGATGTATCGGAGTGTTCTGGATTAGAATGCTTCCATTCGAGCAACAACAGGGAGGTCTGAGCAGAGGCCAAAATACAGGCGCTGTGTATGTAAGGATGGCTGCGAGAAAGAGCAGATAGATTGAGAGTTTAGTGCGAATGGCACTGACCCTCGATGGGAGAAAGGGAAATAGCTTGGATCTGACGCCGCGGGCTCGCTGGAGGCACTGGGAGACGTGGGTTGCGGAGCTCGGTGAGAGTGACGCCCAAGTATTTTACAGACCGTTCCCATTCAATAGGACTCCCGTTTAGGGAGAGGTATGACATCGGGAAGTGAGCTGACGGGAGAAGGGGATCGTCTCCGATTTTTCCGTATTGATCGCCACCCGCAGTTTCCTTAGCCAGTCCGGAAGTAGGGTGAACTGAGCTAACCATCACTCCAGCAGCATAACCAAGGTTAACCGAGCTGCAATGATACACGGCGTCATCCGCATAGAGCAAAAGAGTGACTCCAGGCTATAAAAGATGATCGTTCGTGTACACAAGGTACCTACATAATGTGGCCGAAGTCAGAGCCTTGAGGAAGCCTGCGGCGATTGGTCGAACGGATGAGTACGACCCATTGACGCATACCCTAAGGAGCGATCGCAAAGATATGACCGCAGAAGGGGTGAGGAGTGGGGACAAGGCCTTCGTACCAGATTCGATCTTAGGCCATACTCACGTCGAGCAATACTGCTATAGCGGAATGAAGTTTATTATCCGCGACCATTAAATGGATAATAGCCCTCATAAGTTTAATTACTCTCTGCGAAAGTCGAACTGTTCCCGCCAAATGAAACCATCCAGTAGGGGGACAATCCGCCCCTTTAGACGCCACTCGAACACTTCCGAAATTACTGGAGGAGAAGGTATAATTTTCGCAGATGCGCCCTCAGTGTTAGTGGTTTGGGAATCATGACTGTTTTGCACTTTTCCACAGGCTGGGCAAGTAATGAAGCCAGAGACATACACTGAACACATACTCGTGAATCAGTGATATGAGTGTGGGGGGGAGGGGTTGAAGTGCCGCTGCGCAATTACGATCCTTGCCAGAGGCCCACTTAGGCCGATACAAGATCATCCCGGTCGAATGGGCAGGGTAGTATTCAGGAAGGTAGGAGAAATAGCCAAAACAAGGTAAGTCCGTAACCACGGCCGATGACCAGGGTCACAGACGCCTCTGTGGACGGTAAATTGCAAGATCTCAGCCTTGCCTTCCGCTGAGTAAACAATATCGTCCAGAGATTGAAGAGAGTGGGTGCTTTTGTCGCCAGTATATATGCTTGCAACCTGCCAGACAGACTCGGGCCTGACTTCCAGAGACTCGAGGCACGAGTTCCAACGATTTGCGGTGAAGAAGCACATCTTCAGCCAATTGAACTCTCTGATTAGTCTCTGGGACTAGACAGGTATGTCACGTCCATAGCGGACGTGACGATGGAGGCCTGCAAACCAGAAGACACTGTTCAGTGAAGTTCGTTGTGGTAGGAGCACCAGTTGATTCTCCTGATATGACGGGGAGGGGTCGGAAAGGTGTGTTCAACGTAGGACGAATGGTGATTAGTGTCGGGTCGTGATCACACGAAAGGTCCGACACGGCATTTGCTGTGACCAGGCCAAGTGTTTGACAACAACAATGTCAAGGACATCAGGAAGTCCTTTACTGGGAACGTGTGTCGAAGAATCAGGCCCAAGAACGTAGATCTGATGATGCTGAACGTAACTAAAGAGTGAGCGGCCACGCGGGTTTATGACACCTTTGTTCCAAGTGGGTTGTTTGGAGTTGAAGTCTCCGGCAGCAATTGTAGGAAGAGAATGGTTGAGGATTGTATTGAATAATAAGAGTATAGAGACATTTATGAGATGGGTTATGATGTCGATCACTAGTTGACTAAGTTGTAGCCAATATCAATTCAATATGAAGCACAATTCATAAGTATTACCAAGGAAAACAAGGAAAGAGACATGATAAGGTAATGGGTGTGCCAGTGTTGTTGTATGGTTCTGAAACTTGGGTAAAGGAACGTCTGAATAGGATACAGGCATCAAAGGTAAGATTCTTGCAATCTGTTAAAGGCTCCACATGAAGATATATATACTACAGTGAAGACACATGCGAAGAGTTGGATTTTCAATAACCAAAGCCTTGTTGCAGAAAACAAAGTCTGAATTTATCATTATGAATGATATTGTTACGACGGTCCAATTGATCGTCGTATGGTGCAGTGGAAAACAAAATACAAGACACCAATTAAGTCACTAAAAACCAGCTATAATTATCAAAATTAACAGTTTGTAATCAACACGTTAGTCAACAAAATTATACTCGTACAATAATTCAAGTTAATTTGTCCACATCAATAATAAAGTCAACTAATAGAGTCATGCACAATAATCACTTTTCACTAATAACCACTTGAATGCACAGAGTAATCGCCTGAAGTTAACTCGAACCTAACTTGAATAAATCACCACTTAAACTGAAACTAAGTATCACTGAATGCTTCTATTTATACCCTGCTGAGATTCCAGAATAATCCATACTACGCATCAATGCTACTAGAAAATACTAGAGCATAATTGCTTGTCGCCTTGAACACAGTGTGCACGTACCGGTGAAGTCTGGATCAGTCTCAGCCACGGACCTTCATCTCAAAGTAGCAGCAATATGGATGCACACACATTATAGCCGGGCTTGACTGGAACAGCTGAGAAACACATAGAATGTTGTGTAATGGCATAACAATATAATGGTGTATCTAAGATGCCATATTGCAGGTTGCCTAGGAAATTTTGGCAATCAAGCCTACTGGGTAAAGAAGTATGTTGCCTTAGGAATAGCTAGGAAGTGCAGCCGAGGTGGATGTATTTTCTTTAGGACAGGAGCAGGCAATTCGCCTATTCCCTGATGGAAGAAGACATATGTAGTCACTATTCATATGTATTTATTTATAGCTGTCTATATAATACCACAATAAATAAGCTTGCAATTACATGTTACATTGCAATCTCCATGTCACCCTTACTACTTAACAGTCTTTTGACTTGTAATAATAAACTAAAATCTTTTAATAATGTCTTTTTCTGCTTAAGGCTGTTAGTAGTTTTCAAGTTTAATAATTTTTTTTTATAATATTTTTAGTTTAATTTCAGGAGTGTTATTACAATGATAAGATACAATTGATACAATTTCCTTTGTTTAGAGACATATGCATGATGATGATGATGATGATGATGATGATGATGATGATGATGATGATGGTGTGTGTGTGTGTGTGTGTGTGTGTGTGTGTGTGCGTGTGTGCGTGTGTGCGTGTGCGTGTGCGTGTGTGTGTGTGTGTGTGTGTGTGTGTGTGTGTGTGTGTGTGTGTGTGTGTGTGTGTGTGTGTGTGTGTGTGTGTGTGTTATCAGCATGCTCCATTACAAATAAAGTAATACTACATGCTATATATAAACTTATTACAAGCCGATTCTCAATACATATAAAAACAACTCAGTGGTACAACAATTACAAAGATTCAAAGTAAACAAGAAAAATAAAAATCAATCATTGACAATGATACAATGAATTACCGGTAGTACTACATATTAACATGTTAAAACTGTATGCATGTATGTATCATATGCATGATAAAGCTGTTCGTCCAATATGTAAGTTAATTCATAATAACAAATGCATACAATGATTCAAAATAGATAGACAAGCACAATAACAATAAACACTACAAAGAATCAAAATCAATGTTATTAACATATTTAATAAACTGTCTAACATATTTTGATGTCAATTCACTTCTATTCGGAGGCCATCGTCCACCACTCCTTAGTACACTATTTTTGAAAACCCGTCTTTCTTCATTCAACATATTGCACTCATATAACAAATGTTCCACTGTTTGGTCACCGTCGTTGCAGACACATGTCGGATCATCTTTTATTTTGAAACGATAGTAGTAGGCTCTAAGCTTGCCATGACCAGTCACCATTGTGGTAAAATTAGGAGACAGTGCAAACCTTGAGGACAGTCTGTGCTTCACACTAGGGAAAAACAACTTAGTCACCATTCCATTTAATGTTTGTTCCCACTCACTTTGCCACTCCATTAGGCTCACCTCCCGGAATTTGTTAATCATTGCACTTTTTGGTATTCGTTCATAGCACACCATACTGCTACTGGATGCAGCTTCTTTAGCCAGATTGTCAGCCAGTTCATTACCATAAATACCCACATGTGCCTTAACCCAACCAAAATCAATTGACCAGTTGACTGCCTTTAAACTTCTTAACTTATTCCTTATTTCTTCTATCAAGTAGCTATGATTCCTCGAGCTCCTAAGTGAGTCCAGCGTCACTCTGCTGTCAGTATAAACAGCTGCCATTCTCAAATTAGTTATAATATAATTTAATTCAGCTATCTTTTCCAGGGCCTTCAAGACTGCGAATTGCTCAGCCTGATTATTAGAGCACCCAACATCCAACTTATACTGCATCTCATATTTGAGCTCACCATTAACAAACAAGGCTATACCCGACCCAACCCCATTGTTGTGCTTACTGCCATCTGTATATGCTTGTACTGTGTATACTTTACTTTCATGCCTCGAGTTTATAAGAACTGTATCTGCCGGATGAGGCCAATCCCTGAACAGAATTACTGTGTCCATCAAAATATTAGCACCATCACAACCTCTAGCAACTCTGTAAGCACTAACAATCTCTCTCAACTTTATTATTATTGGAGTCAGTCCTGTCAAAATGCACAAAGCTTCATGGGACACTGTACGATAAGCCTTCGCAATTTTAATATTGATGAGACGTTGCACTCTTTTGAACTTCATCTGGTTACTTTTCCTTTCTAATGCGTCTATCCATACGGGTGCTCCATATGATAAAAGGGGGAGAATTGCCCCCTTATATATTGTTTTAAGTGCCTCATTTCCCAACCCCCAGTTTAATTTTGCAGATCTTGATAGCATATGAATCAGTTTTGTACACCTTTCGGCCACATACTGGATATTAAAATTGAATTTTGTGTCAATAATGAAACCCAAATATTTGAACTTATTAACTTGTTGAAGTTTTTTAGAATTAAGGTAAATGCTTAATTCTGAATTCTGAAGTCTTTTACGAGAAATCAAGAGTATTTTTGATTTTTGTTCATTAAAAGAAACTTTGTTATTTGTAGCCCACTTTGAAATCTTTACCATCTCTAAATTGGCATAATTTTCAGCTTCTAAGAGAGACTTACCACTTGTTAACACAATTAAATCATCTGCAAAAGCTATAAGTTTTGTACATTTAGTGAAGTCTATATTGAGCAACGAGTTATACTGTATGTTCCAAAATCCTGGCCCACAACAAGATCCCTGAGGACAACCTTTACTGACATCCCTCTCCATTGATGTATTGTGAGTAGACAGAACTGCCTTTCGTCCACCAAAGTAACTCTGTGAGAGACAATACAAGTTCCTAGGACACTCGAATTGTTTAAGAGTATTCAAAATACACGGCCACCACGCTGCATCAAAAGCGCCCTGGACATCAAGACCAACGAGAACAACAACACCTTTCTCCACCAAACATCTTTCAACAAATTCCTTAACTGCCATAGCTGCATCCACTGTACTTTTCTGGGGGTGTAAATCCATACTGATTAGACTGCATTAAATCTTTAGAAAACACGTGGTGCATAATTCTGTTTATAAGTAGTTTTTCCAATACTTTCGCTCCTACCTTCAATAAACTGATAGGGCGAAACTTCGAAACTTCAGTACTGTTCTCCCTGCCCGGCTTAATTATTGGTACTATTTTTGCTCTTTTCCATAACTTAGGAAAGACACCTCTTCTCAGACACTCATTATAGATTGCTGTTACAAACCGAGGAAATTGCATAAAAACCCGCAATAAAATGCCACTTGTTATTCCATCCTCACCAGGACACTTCTGAGGGTTCATGTTTTCCAAAACTCGCAAAACTTCTTCTTGTGAAAACTCTCGGTCATCTTGTACACTTATTGGATCCTTAATCTGATTCCTAATATGCCTATGATACTCATTATCCATTATGCCATCATCCACGGGAATAAAGTAGTCCAACATACAATTCATAGTACCTTCCAAATCTGTTGTGAAGGAGCCATCCGGGTTTTGCAAAGTTGTTAAGGTGGAACACTTTCTCATTTTTCCAGCTGCCAAGCGATAAACCGCATTCCAGGGATTCACTGATGTTGTTAAATTACAATATTGTTTCCAAGAATGTATTTTTTCTCTTCGAATACTTGATTGATACTTCTTCTTTTCCTCAAAATAGTACATTTTCCGACATTCTCTCAGGACATTGTCGTTTCTAGTCCTTTGGTATCTTCTTCTTAACGCATTAATTCTTTTACGCATGACTGTGAGTGTATCTGACCACCATGGAACCGATCTGCCTCCAACAGTCTTCTGTAATGTTGTACGCTTCTTAAAAGACTTGTTACATGCTGTCTTTATGGTATCCTCAAATTTTTTCACAACTTGATCCATATCTTGCACCTCCGAAACCTTATACTGTAATACAATGTCCAGACTTCCTAGATCATTGTTACACGTAGAAACATAAAACTTTTTAAGTATTTCTTGAAACAAATTCCGATCAAAAGCTTCATAGTTACTTTCCTTGAAGACATATCGCAACCCCTGATACTGAAATTCCGCAATATCATAGTTTCCATGTACTATATTGAAAGTAATAATTCTATGGTCCGAACAGCTCTCTTCTTCACTGATCTTCCAGTCCTCAACTAGAGAAACCAGCTGATTATTAACTATAGTTAAATCAATATTACTTTTACCATTCCGTGATTCAAAAGTTGTAAAATTACTTTCACCGTTCATTAAAAACAGTTGGTTTCCCATCAAAAACTCTTGTATCGCCCTACCTCTTCTATTGGTTAACGAATCATGCCACATTGTTGACCTGGCGTTACTATCGACAGCAATCAAAACGCCACTTCCCTTTACAAAACTGAGAACACTTTCAATTTTATTAATATTAATTCTGACATCATCATGCATACCAAAATACATGCTCGCCAAAAAGAAGTTTTGACCACCATAAATGAAATGCAAAACTACGGTATCTTCATCTGATAGTTGGTTAATCATTAAACATGTAATTCGATCATTCATAATTACAACTGCGGCTCTCTGTTTACCCGTACCAGCAGTAAACGTTCTACAATTCCTTGGTATCCCGACAACGTTATTTAAAATAACATATGGTTCTTGAATAAACAAAACGTCCACCCTTTGTTGTCGTATTATATCAACAATGTTATCTGTTGCCTGTCTGGAATGCTGTAAATTGATCTGCATGCATCAAATTAGGTTGTTCTTATCTAGATGTGTCGACCTTGCATTAGCAGTCCGTAGAAATGGCATTAATAATCAATGTTCTGTTTATAGTTCCTTATCAGTTGTTGCAAACAAAAACAGCTCTTATCGAAGGACGAATGACGCTCATTAACCCTATTATCCTTTATACGCTTATTGTAATGAATACAATTGATACATTTAAACTCATTAGTTGATGCTTTACATTCACTCAGCTTATGGTCTCCAGCACACAAGGGGCATGTAAGATCCCCTCTGCACTCCTGAGCTTTATGATTATACCCACTACATTTAAAACATCGCTTAGCAACCAGATAATCATCCACGTTGCATAATTGCCACCCGATTTTTAACCTATTACTTAAAAGCTTTTGTCATGTTTGGGAACTAACTTCAACGACAAGATTCCTTATCTGTCGATTGTTTTTAAAAATAAGCTTAGGTCGCAAGTATTCTTCATGTAGATTTAATTCAAAGTTTTGCATTATAATAACAACCCGAGCATTTTCTATGGAAATATCATCCGGTATATTGTACACAATCATTTCGGGATTACGGAGTTTAGGGATCGATGCTTCCAAAATACTTCCACATGCCTCATTAATACCGTTGGTAATAATGTCAATATCATTTTTACTACCAGATTCTATAACAACTCTACCATCCCTAAACGACCTTACGGCCCCTATTCCGACTTTCATTTGTATTGGGTTAATTTTTGATTTTAAAACAGCTTTAACTGATTCAGCCGATTCGTTAAATTTAGATTTAACGACTACTTTAAATTTCTTATTTGAACCCTTCTCTCTACTACGTGCAACGTCAGAGTAAAGCTTTGGAGTTTGACCAACAGGTGGCGTAGGCTGTACACGCACCGACAATTCCTTCATAAAAGATACTCTTTCCGTTTCTATTTTCTTAACCTCACATTCCAACACGTTAATTGTCTTCCCTTTCTCTTCCAAAACATTCATAACATCTGCAAAAACTCTTCTAAGCGTACTCACCGACTCCAAGATGACTTTCCTTAAATCATTCCGTAAATTACCACTCTTCTCCGTCACACTCACTAAGTTTTCAAGAGCACAAGCAAACACAGCATTAACATCGTCCGCCATTTTTCATAAACTCACAAACACACTGTGCGTGCGCGCGCGCGCGCGTGTGTGTGTGTGTGTGAAGGAAAGAAAGGCTAAATATTTAATAATATAAGAAATTATTCTTCTTTGCTTCATGTCATCTGTTTAAGCAAATTTCTTGTTTAACTGTATTTAGAAAATTTATCCTATCTTTTCATGTGCATGCCATTTGTTTTAAGTAAAAGTTTGCATTGTCCTGTTAAAATTATCAACCTATGACCATGCATTCTTACCAGTATGTTCCACCAATTGTTAACTATTCTTTTGTTTACTCCCTACTAAAAATCTGATTTCATGTCTTCATCTACTATTGTGTTTAATGTAGAGCAGCCAACAGGTCTACCAATGGCTGTTTAGATTTGAATACGTTGTGAGAGAATTCGGGTTTTAATATCATAATAATATATATAAAGTAATTAAAGTTTTATCTGATACAAGTTAAGTTTTATATAATTTAATTTATTTATATCATTTGTATTTTTTGATTTGTTATATAGGGTTCTAACACTGGTGCCACAGGTACCTTCAAAGTGATGAATCCTATTGTATCTTGGTTCTACAGCTGATTTCAAAAGCAATTATAGCGTGATATTTACCAATGCAAAATGAAGATTAGACTAACTGTAATCAAATTATACTTGTAATGTCACAGATATTTATTTCACCATTTACATTCTTATAATTAGTTTTTTGTTTACTAATGTAATCTTTGTTTAATATCTTACATCACACTATTAAGAGAACATACCATGGTTTGGGTATGGCTTTGATAACAGTTATCTTTTGTGTTATATTATACAGCTTACTGGTTTGTGTAGTTTGTTGTGTTAGGATTTCTTGAATTATACAAACGTGGAATTGCTTTGCACATTTTGTACCTTGTGGTTAGTTATATTTTAATCTTGTTTTTGTGTTAGTCATAAACCAACCATAAACCATTAAGCAGACATAATAATTTATTTACTTTAGAGATACTTTTAAGGAGACTTCCATAATAATAAATACTAATCCCTGACTTTTTCAAAGAAAGTATTTTATAGATATTGATTGAGTTTTTTAGGGGTTTCTTTACTATTTATAAATATTTACACTTTACATATCTACAAATAACTTCACAATTATAATCTTGAACAATGAAATAATTGTTTGCAATATTTAAATTTTTGTGTTACCTTTATTATGTTTTTAAGTTTTATGCTTATACAATCACATCTTATTTGTAAGCTTGAATACCGGTACATAATGATTTCCCTTCAGTTGTTTTATAATTAATGTATCTTATTCAAAATTGACATATATTTTATTCTGATACTAATATAATGACTTTAAAGATATGTGGCACTAGTGATTGATTATATAAATTGTGTTAATAGTTCTAGTATTTATATAAAATTTAATGTTTATATTTATAAAACAAATTACATGGTTACGGTTTGATTTATATGAATATACTACATAATTTTAAATCCTAATGTGATCAAAAGTGTAATAATTTTAGCATTGTATGTAGAGGTCATTAATTAGTTTCTATTATAATAAAGTATATATATTATAATATCTTTAAAATTGTTTGGGGTTTCGGGGTTTAATTAAGCTCCACGTTGGTATGCACCAATTTATAATATCTTTCTATTACGGTTGCGGGTTTATTGTTATTTCAGCCCCAATGTTGCCGGCGTCAATTTATAATATCTCCTTCTGTATTCGGGTTAAGCCCCACTGTTGGGTTCGTCAATTTATAATATACCGAGTACGTACGTCTCTGTTTCTTTTCTCTATTTTTTTTTAATTAATATGTCAATTTATATTGAATTTTAATTTATTAGGTGTCGTGATATAGTCAATTATGACTACCTTATCTCTCTCTTTAATCTAAAGGTGTTGGTGTGAGTGAAACTTATGTATGTAGTGTGTTATTCGAAAATTCCGCTCAAGCCTATTCTGCTTTGAAGAGAATGAGAGAAATTTTGTATGGAATTCTCCTCTCTTTAATACCTGAGAAGTCCGCGAATAGCGCTGTGGTTCCAAGACAAGGGAATTTTGGAGGTTAACCCACCGTGTACGGTGATTATTGGTTGTACTCTCTATCTGTTTTATTTCTTATTCACACTCCATTAAATCATACATAAATGAGAAGATATTGAAATTATGCAATGATTCTTTATTAGTTCTAATATTTAATATCCAACAAGATTGTTCTTACTTGAGATACGAAAAGGCTATAAGTCTGAGTGAATCGATTATCGATCGGTACAAGGTTTTATATTAAATTCAGTTATGATTTTTTATAATTATTTTAAATACAGGGCGTGAAGGTTCTTTCAACTGTTGGGAAGATCAGAAAATACATAAATATGAATACAAGGTATTACAATATAAAGGTTTATTTTATTAAATATTATTTAAATAATTGAAGTTTTACCGTCCGCTGGACATCGCAACTCGAGGAGGCTGTTCACGTCTAACCTCTGTTATTGTTTGGTCCGTATCGAGAGCAGATGAAATGATCTTCGTCCGTTTGTCTCCAAAGTTGTAAATAAAGTGGAATTCTTGGTCCTTGGGTGATGCAGAAATGCCGCTCCTTTTGTTCACCAATGTCCAAGCTTGTGATTACGTGCTCCGACGAACTCCGAATCCAAATACGTTTTTCTATTGGAAAGTGTAAATTGCAAGTTCCAATGTAATTTGGTGGTTATTTTAGTTCATTTGTTTTATAGGATTAAATCTTTATGCAGGTAGTTATTTCTCTGGTTTTATTACTTCATTAATTTAACATTCTGTTCATGATCCGAAATTGGGCAATCCAAGTTCTTCCTTTAGTTTTTGTTACTTATTATCGTTTTATACCATACAATTAGACAATTTGGTTAATGGTTATTTGACCCAAACTATTGCAATTTGTCATTCATTTATTTTAACGTTTGAGGTAATTAGTATTCCAAATTAATCCAGTTTTTTATTGAGCATCTCTCTTAGTTAAACTCTTCTTGTTCATGTCCAAAAATTCAATAATCAAAATCAACAAATTATATTCATCTTGTCGTCCCTAGCAACAACCTTTTTTTTATTCTTATTCGATATTGTGTTATATTGTAATTATTTCATATAATATTCTTCCACTCATCAAAATAATTCCTTACTAAACTTCCATTATATCAGAATATAATCTTATTTATAGCTTGTTTACTAATTCATATATATTTTGCCGGTTTTTTGCTCTTAGTCGGTTTCCTTTAATAAATATTATTTTTCCGTTATCAAACATTATCTATCGGTATCATTGCACTATTGCATTACCAAAATTTGTTTAGTTTGAGTTTGTTTATTAATTATTATTAGTTTCTACTAACTCATTGAATTATATTTAGTATTTGTTACTAATTTCTTTACCTAACCTTTCTGTTCTGATTTATTATATAATGTTATTGGCTGTTAGGCCTATTATTATACCTTGATCTACTTCTGAATTTAACTTGTTAACAATTATAGCCTTTTTATCCAAGTTTACAATTATAATCAACCTTTATCTACATACATGTGTACAAATAATTATTTTTATAATAACTAACAACAACTTTATCTTGACCTATAGATAACATATAAAAAATGAAATTAATTAATACTCAATAACTGAGTTCAACCACAGTTCTACAACAGTAAATGAATAATACATATTACTTAATTACTTGATATTCTATCAACAAGAAAACTTTCACATGAGCACAAAATATAAAATCACATTCATGATAATAACATAACATCATACAATTCATAACAAGTATTTTTGAGTAACTTCAAACGTACATTATTTACTTATTCTTATCTATTTTCACAACATCAATTACTCTGAAATAGTCAACATTAGTTTTTCTTTCTTACTATATCTATCAATGTCTTTTATTTATTTACCTCTCACCGAACCTTGAGGTTTATCACTATTATTATTATTACATGCTCATCTTTTTATTATTATTATTACCTTGCATTCTTATTACTTTTATACAATGATAAATTTATTTTCTGACCTTTTTATTAGTGTGGAAAATTAAAATATTTACTTCCCTATTCTATTTTTTAATATTTTATTTATGTAACGTCGAGGACCGCATTTCTGTTACGTTACATATGCTTCCCCTCCTAAAGAAGTTTAATTTACCTGAATTTAATTTGGGTCAAGTAAACTGATATCTTTTCCATGCCTTACCTTCATATTAATTTCAATGGTCAACTATGGAATTCTCACTGTGACTTGTTGGCCTTGTATTTACTTTTTTCTATTTAATGACAGTTCATTAATCATATTAACATTATTGGGTTTTTTTTTTTTTTTTTTTTAAACAGTACTTGTCAATGGTTGGTCACAATCATCAGTAAAACTTTAGGTTGACTTCTCTTCTATTGCTAGTTACTGCTATCAATGCATTTCTCTATTATTCTTCTGTCGGCTATCATCCTTCTGTTTTCTTCCGTCATACTTTTTTGGAATCTGATGTCATTCTTCGCAACGATTCTAATATCCCTTAAATATTCAATTTCCCTAACATTCCCTAACATGTGAGCTGGTACAGTTCAGAGAGGCACTATTTGGCTTCATACTCTGCTGCCCGCACTACACTTCAATATAGTACTGATGGAATTCATCTACAGTCAGCTATAAAAATATAATAATATCATAATAATCTACTTATTTAATTAATAATAAACATCTTGGGGATTCTTTACGTTGTCGCGTTTTATATTTAATTATTCATATATTCCATACTTCGTGATTCCATTTTATTTTCCTTAACTATTTTCAGATAACATTTCTGACAGTCATTATTTGTAACTACTCTTGATCTTCTTTTTTGTTGTGACAGTAATTCTAAGTATTATTTCTTCATTTGTTATTCTATTTCCAAGAATTTCTAAATTGTAATTGCCTTAATTATCATCATTACTTAAGTTCAGTGTAATTATAGTCATTAAATTATCCGTTGTTCTTCTTATTTTACCATTTTGTCTGGTCACATTACTACTAATTATGTGGACATACATTTTTTTTTCTTGTTTCTTCTGAAATTATACTGGTCATAAACAATCATTTATTTTGTTCTTCGATTCGCTTGGCATTTTGGCATGTATTTTAGATCATGTTGTTTTTTTAATTATTTTGCAGAGGTCCTTCTTGATATAACATTTTTAATCTTGTAGTTTTATTCTTAAATATTTAGAATATTTCTTTGTAAATATATAGTAATATTTTCTTACTTCCTTTTTTTTTTAATCTTGGGGGTTTTATTAAATCTTCTTAATACTTTCTTTATAACCATATAGTAAGGCGTTCTTACTTCTTTTTGAATTTCGTGGTTTTATTAAATAATATTGTTCAAAATATTTAGTAAGTTGTACTTACATACTTTTTGGATTTTGTGGTTTTATTATTTTCATATACTTTTGTCCGTCTTGTCAGTCCTTTATGATGGGTGTGGTATTTCTTCATGATATTTTTTTATAGATTCTTGATTATATGTTCCCTTGATTTTTTTCGTGATAGGGTTCATTATTTCATAAGTATTATTGTTATTATTTTTTGTTATTACATAGGGTCCTGTATATAATAATAATAATAATTTTTTCGTTATTCCTTCTAGAGTACTGGGTAACTCTCTATTTCTTATTAATATCTTTTCGCCAACCTGGTAATTTATTGGTTTTGGATTATTCTTTTCATACTTCTTTTTCTGTTGTTCTGCCTTCTCCATTACTCGGTTATAAAATTTAATGTTTTCAAATTGATACTCTGGGTTTATTGGAAAATTGATGATATCCTGGATTCCCCTAGGTGGAAGCTTTTCAAACATAACAGTATAGGGGGTATTTTCAATGGATTGATGGTAAGATATATTGAGAAATTCTTCGGTAAGTGACAAGTATTCGTGCCACCTCCTCTGTTGGTCATGACAGTAAGTTCGGAGTATCCTGCCAACCTCCCTCAATACTCGCTCCGCAGGATTGCTGCTGGGGTGGTAGACTGAAGTCTTATATGTTCTAATACCATGTTTTAGAAGACTATTCCTCCATTTGCTTCCTTTGAACTGCGAACCATGATCTGTGATAATGGATGAAGGTTTACCAATCTCTAGTATATAATGTCCAATGAATATCTCCAGAATGTTCTTGGTAGTGGCTCTGCTGATAGCGTAAAGTTTAGTATATTTAGTAAAATGGTCGAACATAATAATGATAAATTTATATCTATGCTTCCCTCCACTACGTGGGAACGGTCCACATATATCCAGGAATACTTTCTCCAGTTTATGTTTGGATGTAATAGGAATCATTACTCCCTCCTTCTTCTCATTGTTATATTTAACCATTTGGCAGATGTGACAGGTTTGGATTGATTTTTGTACCTTTCTGTTTATATTTTTTATGTACACTTGTTCTTCCAGGGCTTTGACGATTTTTATGGCTCCCATGTGTCCATATCTTATATAGTAATCTAAGATTAATTTGTTTTCCATAGCTGTTGGAATTACTAATTTCCAGTTTTCTTGATTAGGGGTAACTTTAATAAATAGTCTATCATCATTTATACAGTAATATTTTGTAATAATTTAATCAGCATTTTGCACCTTCTGGCGTATGTTCACTAATTTGGGATCCAGTTTTTGATGTTGATTAATTTCGTTTGTTATTGTTTCTAAATCCTTCCCACTCTTAATAATATTGTACACCTTAGCAATTTGTTCCTTTTCTCCATCGAACGATTGGTCTTGTATGTTTATTCGGGACAAGATATCGGCTGCTATGTTCTTCCTTCCAGGTATATATTTCCAATCAATGTGATATTCTTGCAGTGCAAGGACCCATCTAGTTAATCGACCATGACTGAGCTTACATCGTTTTAGGAATGAGATGGATTTGTGATCACTCCTTACTGTCACTGGGTATCCAAGTATATAGGTTCTGAATTTATTGCATGCATATACTACACTTAGCAACTCCTTTTCGGTGACATTATAGTTGCGTTCGCAGTGGTTTAACACTCTGCTGGCGAAACTAATTACCATGTGATGTCCTTCTTTATCTTCTTGATATAAAGTGGCTCCTAAACTTACATTGCTTGCATCACAATTTAAATAGAAGGGTTTATTAAAGTCAGGGTGGTGCAACATAACAGTCTCTAGAAATTTTTCTTTGATTAATTGTAGAACTTTATCTTGTTCTGGTCCCCATGCCCATTTGTCCTTGGATGATAGTTGTTTTTGGAATTTAGCAGTTATTTCTGAATAATTATCTTGGAATTTGCGGTAATAGTTACAAATTCCAAGGAAGGATTGTAACTGTTTTCTGTTTTTTGGGGTAGGGAACTGTTGAATTGCTTCTACTTTCTCTGTTGAAGGCGTTATACCCATCTCTGTCAAATTAAAACCTAAATACTTTACTTGATTAGCAATAAATTTAGATTTGTTCAATTTAAGTGTTATATTATTTTCAGACAGCTTTCTCAGTACTTGTTCTACCCTTTCGCAATGTTCATCCCAATGAGAAGAAGTTATCAGTAAATCATCTACGTAGACTGTAGTGAATTGTAGAGTTTCTTGTCCCAATATCTGGTCCATACATTTCACGAATATAGCGACAGAATTGATTAATCCGAAAGGTAACCTTTTAAATTGATACTTCCTTCTGTCAAAAAGGAATGCCATATATTTTCTACTATTTGGGTGCAACTCAACCTGCCAGTATCCGCATACTGTATCCCAAGTACTAATGTATTTGGTGCCATGGAATTTTTTCAAGATTTCTTCGATCTAGCCAGGGGAAGTCCTATCGTTTATAATCATGTTATTTATTTCCCTAGCGTCCAGGCAAATTCTCACCTTTCCGTTCTTTTTTGGGATTGCCACTATGGGACTGGTATAGGGTGATTGACTGTATTCTATTATGTCATCCTTGATCATACGATTTATTTCTTCCCGAACTTCGTTTTTTATTGAATATGCTATCGGGTAGAATTTTCTACGAAAGTCCAGGGTTCTTTAAAATTTATTTCACACTGGTAACCTTTAACTTTACCTGGAGCATTGGAGAATATGTGTTTGTATCTATTGTATATTTTAATTAAATTTTCGGCCTGTACCTTACTTATTTGTTGACAAGTTTTTTCTCTTTGGAACTCTCGTATCTCTTCCAACTTACTCTGCCATAATTCTGGATCGTCATCCTCATATTGGATGGCTTCTTGTATTTTATTGTTCTTACAAAAATAACTTTTTATGACCTGACATTTGTCATTAACTGGAACGGTTCTATTAGCGTCTACCAATTCTGCTGTCCATAATCCTTCTTCGGATGTTAATGATACTATTCTTTTATTTAAGTCAATTACTGCTGAATGTTGTCGCAATATGTCGCATCCAATCAATACGTTGAACGGTAATCCCGTTGCGACTAAGAACCCTATTGGTATTGTTACATTATTATTGGTGAGGTCGAGCGATACTTGTTTTTTAACAGTTTTATTTTGCCGTCCAGTGGCTCCAACTATTATTACATTATTCACAGGTAAGGTGGGTATAGGTAACTGGCCTTCTCTCTGGATTTTTTCCAGTTCGGTACTATCTATTAACGAGATGTTGAATCCCGTATCTATCATAATTGTCGATTGTATTCCATTTAATTTAGCTATTACATATATGATTTCATTATTATTATTACTGTGTACATGATTATCATCCTCTTCCAATAAATCTTCCCTAATATTTTTCAAATAATGGTTGGTGATTATAGTTATGGTATTGTCATTTGTATGTCTAGTTGTAAGTCATTGTTCCCCAAGATTTCGGTTCAGTGAAGGGTATTCTTCGGTTCTCACTGCCTCTATTAGTTTAAATGAGGGCTTCCCTCGTCCTCTCGATTTTCCTGTGAGTTCTGAGGTTGGTTTTGTAATGGCTCGTGTCTGTCCTCCGTATTATGTTCCGTTGTCCTATAATTTCTTTCATTTTGGTAATTGTCCTCATGCCGGGATTGATTATAATAATTGTTGTACTGGTGTGTCCTCGGGTAATACCGTCTCTGATTATTTTGGGCTCTGGAGTATATATAATTTACATGGTGTCTATAGTTATTGGGTCGATTGTCCCCCTCTCCTCTATTATTACGACTGTCGCGGTAATTATAATGATTATTGCCCCGATAATTATAATTCCTCTGATTATTATTCGGGTGGTTATTCTGTGTTCTATTCATGTTAATATTCTGAGTCGGTTGATTGTGATCATTACTATTGGAATTTGTTTGTTGGTCGTTGCCATTATACCTATGGTATTTAGAATTTAGTACTCTGTTCCGTTGATAATGAGTTTCGTGTTCATAATTTTCCAGGAATTTTGCCATGGCTGGAATTGTTTTAATTTGGCTACACATACGTGCGTTCTTTATTCCTTCCTCATAATGGTAGGAGAGCTGTATTACTAAACATTCCTCTGGAATTCTGGGCTCTAAATTACGGGCCATGCATACTTTTCCAAGGAAGTATGATGTAGGAGACTGTCCTACGTTTGCTTCGTATCGACCGTTGCTCAAATTATTCCTGACCATATTCTGGGTCGACTCCGACCAATATTTTTCTCTGAATTGCTTTTTGAATTCTGTCATGTCCTGGATATCCGGACGCACCGCCATCCACCAATTGTCGTACGTATCCTTAAACGTATCATCAATCATACCCCGTATTATACTCCAACGGTTCTCTCTATTTCGTGAGATCAACTCTTCCAACCTTTTCAAAAATTCCATTGGGTTACGTTTATAATTTCGAAAATTAATTGACTCCCGGTTATCGTGGTTGGTTATATGATTATGCTGGCATGTTCTATCCCGCCATGAATCCACTTCTTCTTGGATCTGTAATTCGCGTCTACTGATTTCATCGATTTTATTTTTATTCGTATTAATTTGGCTTTCCACATTGTTTAAATTACCATATACTCTTTCCAGTTGCTCACCCATGTCAGTCTGTACTTGTATAATCCCTTCCTTATTCTCCTCCCATATTTTATGTACTTCTTGTTTAATTTTCTTATACTTTTCTACAGTCTCCTGTTGGATTCCTTCGACCATTGTTTTATTTTCATTTTGTATGTCATTAATTTTGTTTTGTAATTCCTCACGAACCTGTATTACTGTTTCGTTGGGTTTTTCTAACTTCTCATTTGTTTCGGCTATTTCTAGTTTCCTTTCCTCATTATTTTAGTCCACCTTTTGGTTAATTGTCACATGGATATTTTCAATTCTTTCGTTAATCTGCCTTAAATTTTCTTCGTTTATTTGCAGGATTTCTTCCTTCATTTGTTTTATACTCTCATCGTTTCTATCGAACCTTTCGTTAATTTGGATTAAACCTTCATTCATTAATTTTGAGGTTTCCTTATTTTCCTTAATTTCCTCATTTATTTTATCGAATTTTTCCTCCTGTCTCTTTGAGTTTTCCTCCTGTTTCCTAAAATTCTCCTTGTTTTATTCCTTCTGTTTATTAAATTGTTCTGCCATAAATTTCATCATCTCCTGCCAACTTGGTACTGCTCTGGCTCCAGCTTTATCTATTTGGTCCCCTTGGGCATCTTCTTCAACTGTTTCCCTTTCCGTTTCCATAATTACTTCAGTTTCTTTTGTATCATCTGTCTGTTGTTCTATTTCACTATCTGTGACTACTTCTATTTCCTCTTCCGTTTCTCGTTCCTTCATCATCTTTTTAGACACTCCTCTGGTATGCATTTTTTGTCTCCAACAGTCGCCTGCTCTAGTTAAGTAATATTTATATAATTATGGTTTTACTTAACTTAAGCCCTACACTAGTTGAGCGCCAATTTATAATTTAACGGGTACGTGTGTCTCGTTCGTACCTCGTTCGTGTGTTGATTTCTATTGATAATCTATCTTTCTCTAACGCCTCACGTTGTTGGACGCCAATTTATAATTTCTTTAAAATTGTTTGGGGTTTCAGGGTTTAATTAAGCTCCACATTGGTATGCGCCAATTTATAATATCTTTCTATTACGGTTGCGGGTTTATTGTTATTTCAGCCCCAATGTTGCCGGCGTCAATTTATAATATCTCCTTCTGTATTCGGGTTAAGCCCCACTGTTGGGTTCGTCAATTTATAATATACCGAGTACGTACGTCTCTGTTTCTTTTCTCTATTTTTTTTTAATTAATATGTCAATTTATATTGAATTTTAATTTATTAGGTGTCGTGATATAGTCAATTATGACTACCTTATCTCTCTCTTTAATCTAAAGGTGTTGGTGTGAGTGAAACTTATGTATGTAGTGTGTTATTCGAAAATTCCGCTCAAGCCTATTCTGCTTTGAAGAGAATGAGAGAAATTTTGTATGGAATTCTCCTCTCTTTAATACCTGAGAAGTCCGCGAATAGCGCTGTGGTTCCAAGACAAGGGAATTTTGGAGGTTAACCCACCGTGTACGGTGATTATTGGTTGTACTCTCTATCTGTTTTATTTCTTATTCACACTCCATTAAATCATACATAAATGAGAAGATATTGAAATTATGCAATGATTCTTTATTAGTTCTAATATTTAATATCCAACAAGATTGTTCTTACTTGAGATACGAAAAGGCTATAAGTCTGAGTGAATCGATTATCGATCGGTACAAGGTTTTATATTAAATTCAGTTATGATTTTTTATAATTATTTTAAATACAGGGCGTGAAGGTTCTTTCAACTGTTGGGAAGATCAGAAAATACATAAATATGAATACAAGGTATTACAATATAAAGGTTTATTTTATTAAATATTATTTAAATAATTGAAGTTTTACCGTCCGCTGGACATCGCAACTCGAGGAGGCTGTTCACGTCTAACCTCTGTTATTGTTTGGTCCATATCGAGAGCAGATGAAATGATCTTCATCCGTTTGTCTCCAAAGTTGTAAATAAAGTGGAATTCTTGGTCCTTGGGTGATGCAGAAATGCCGCTCCTTTTGTTCACCAATGTCCAAGCTTGTGATTACGTGCTCCGACGAACTCCGAATCCAAATACGTTTTTCTATTGGAAAGTGTAAAGGTTATTTGACCCAAACTATTGCAATTTGTCATTCATTTATTTTAACGTTTGAGGTAATTAGTATTCCAAATTAATCCAGTTTTTTATTGAGCATCTCTCTTAGTTAAACTCTTCTTGTTCATGTCCAAAAATTCAATAATCAAAACCAACAAATTATATTCATCTTGTCGTCCCTAGCAACAACCTTTTTTTTTATTCTTATTCGATATTGTGTTATATTGTAATTATTTCATATAATATTCTTCCACTCATCAAAATAATTCCTTACTAAACTTCCATTATATCAGAATATAATCTTATTTATAGCTTGTTTACTAATTCATATATATTTTGCCGGTTTTTTACTCTTAGTCGGTTTCCTTTAATAAATATTATTTTTCCGTTATCAAACATTATCTATCGGTATCATTGCACTATTGCATTACCAAAATTTGTTTAGTTTGAGTATGTTTGTTATTTATTATTAATTATTATTAGTTTCTACTAACTCATTGAATTATATTTAGTATTTGTTACTAATTTCTTTACCTAACCTTTCTGATCTGATTTATTATATAATGTTATTGGCTGTTAGGCCTATTATTATACCTTGATCTACTTCTGAATTTAACTTGTTAACAATTATAGCCTTTTTATCCAAGTTTACAATTATAATCAACCTTTATCTACATACATGTGTACAAATAATTATTTTTATAATAACTAACAACAACTTTATCTTGACCTATAGATAACACATAAAAAATGAAATTAATTAATACTCAATAACTGAGTTCAACCACAGTTCTACAACAGTAAATGAATAATACATATTACTTAATTACTTGATATTCTATCAACAAGAAAACTTTCACATGAGCACAAAATATAAAATCACATTCATGATAATAACATAACATCATACAATTCATAACAAGTATTTTTGAGTAACTTCGAACATACATTATTTACTTATTCTTATCTATTTTCACAACATCAATTACTCTGAAATAGTCAACATTAGTTTTTCTTTCTTACTATATCTATCAATGTCTTTTATTTATTTACCTCTCACTGAACCTTGAGGTTTATCACTATTATTATTATTACATGCTCATCTTTTTATTATTATTATTATTACCTTGCATTCTTATTACTTTTATACAATGATGAATTTATTTTCTGACCTTTTTATTAGTGTGGAAAATTAAAATATTTACTTCCCTATTCTATTTTTTAATATTTTATTTATGTAACGTCGAGGACCGCATTTCTGTTACGTTACAATATATGTATATATATATATATATATATATATATATATATATAATAAATATGATTTTAATAAAAAGTGGAACTACTAACTTGCTGATGTATAACTCTACTGAAGTGACCTCACAAAGTACTGCATTCTTTAAATGTACTCTGTTACATATTCTAAATAGTACCGGTAACATATAATTTTGTTATATGTTAATCCAATGAAATCCAAGAATATAATTTTGTGTAAATACAAGAACTCCATTATAGCAAGTGCTTTTTTTTTTTTAGCCAGAAATAAAGAAGAATGCCAGAGCTGTATTTAACCATAGAAACCAAGCATGGACTCCTTAAAGGACAGAAGAGAACTTCATCAGCCTTTCCTGAAACAACATATTACTCATTCCAAGGTGTTCCTTTTGCAAAGCCACCAGTTGAGAATCTCAGGTTTAGGGTAATTTTGCAATCTATTCAATTAATTTTTGCAATATAGTTTTGGATGACAATATACAACAAGGAATATATAATGATGAATGTTATTATAATATAATTAAATTATTATTATTATTATCATTATATTATAATGATTTTAGTAAAAATTTGAACTATATGTAACAAAACTAAAAAATTAATAATATACAGGTAGTAAGTTATGTAAAGAAAACAAATATTCAGTAAAGGGAAATGTCAAGGTTTTAGGGCTCCATACTAATTTTACATCACACCCTGTCAAAGTCTGACAACTACTACCCTGTCCAAAAACGTCAGCCTCATGCAATTTTGTTTTAATATCAGCCTCATATGATAACGCTATTTCAATATATAGACTAACACAATACAAGTTTAACTAAATTACAATAAAAATACACACACACACACACATAAAGCATACATAAAAATTAATTATTCACATAAATCCACTCAAAATATGTTTGTTGAAAAGTACTACTATCTCAACCTACCACACCGAGGGTTATAATGAATGGCACTGTACACTCTGTGATCTATGCACATTAGTGACTTAGGTTTCTGCATAAACTGACAACTTATTATTTTTCTGTACTCCACCATTTTCTTAAACTAAGGGACTGCAATCGCTTAATAAAGGTTCTGTAATTTTTGTTATGAGGACTACACTATAAACTTTAAAAACAGTTTTTTTCTTAAACATTTAATATTTTCACACACTGAATCTACCAGTTAAGTGTTCAATTTCACTCGTGGTAGAAAATTATTTCATCAATTACACCTATATGTCTGATTTTTGTAACATACGTTTTTATCTGATATTAATTATTAGCAACCATAATTTTAAAATTTTACTTTTTACTCCACTTGCTGTACATACCCTAAAAGTTTCCGTATTTTTAGATTCATTCCCAGGAATACATCCTTTTTTTATTGTTAATATCCAAATGTACACACTGTTAAGGATTTGTACAAAAAAAACTACTAACCTTTTGCTTGTGTATATTTACTCAATACATTTTTCATTGTAGTATTTATAGTAAAGAACTGTATTACTTAAATACAATCCAATACACAGTGTTAAATAAAATATCAGTATGGAGAACCATACATGACTTCCATGTTCTAAGATTTATATTTAAAACCATTTTCAAAATGAAATATTTCGATAGAAACTACTTCTTTCTTCAGCCTTAACCACAGTACTGTGGTCACTAACGTATACCACCTCATGTTAGCGCACTCGATTTTCACTAATGATGGCAGTCGATAGCACTGCTGAAACGTCTGGTTTTGTACAAAACATTGGACCATGGCCAAACAGCCCAGGAAGGAATTGTAACAACAAACTACTTCTTTGTTGTGGATAACGTAGTACACATGACATATAAATAAAAATTATCCCCTCCCCACTTCAACTATCATTTTCATTTATAGAAAATTACCCCACCCCTTCAACTAGCCTCTTCATTTATAGATATTCCATCGATGTTTCTAAAGTGGATTATTATGATCTTATCAGGATACTTTATTTATCAAAATTAAGTACTTTACTCTTGCTAAAACATAAAATGTTGCAGGTAAACTACCCTTTCCCCATAACCGATCTTCACCAAAATCAATAGGCCTTGTGTTTTCTACAATTCAGGAACATACACACACAAAAATTTGATTCTGTTTGAATGTGCGGCAGTTATAGTTCATCACAGAAAAAATTACCGTCATTAAAACATAAAGTGTTGCTGGTAAACTATCCCTTTCCCTTAACCGATCTTCACCAAAATGAACAGATCTTGAGTACTTAACAATTTAGGAATGTATGCAACAAATTATTTAATTCTCTTTGAATGTGCGGCAGGTATCATTCTTCATAAAAAAAATTACCTTTGTCAAAACATAAAAAAGGATGCAGGTAAACTACCCCTTTCTCTTAACCAATCTTCACCAAAATCAAAAGACCTTGAGTTCTCTATAATTGAGGGAGGTATGAAAACAATTTTTTGATTCTGTTTTAATTTACGGTAGTTATATTACGTCATAGAAAAAATTACCCTTGTTAAAACATAAAATGTTGCAGGTAAACTACCCCTTTCCCTTAACCGATCTTCACCAAAACAATAGGTCTTGAGTACTCTACAATTCAGAGCTGTATGCAAAAAGTTATTTGATTCTGTTTGAATTTGCGGCTGTTATCGTTTGCCATAGAAAAAAATCTACAGATAGACACACAGACAGACACACAGACACTTTTCGAAAAATGACTTTTTTTCATGTTTTGGGTGTAGTACAATCAGAATCTGCAATAATCTCGAACACGATTTTTTTTTGCCATCACCATACTTCCATTTCCTTAAGGAACATGGAAGTAAAAATATCAGTTTTATTAGGTTCCTGTTAAAAACAGTGAGTGGTTAAACCTTTATCTCAAGACAACTATCAAATCGTTATTCTGTGCTAACATGTTTCAACAAATTATAAAGTACTGGCCCATATTCTCCATTTCATCAAAGTATCTAAAAATTATTTATTTCATTTGATTCTGTAGGAAAAGTTTATTACAAAGAGCATCGAGTAGAGGTATTACTGATTCTGGGATAAGTTGTCAGTGGTTGATGACATAGTGTTTTTGGTAATAGTGGAAGTATCTAGCCTACTGCTGTATGGCACTCACTAATACAGCATTCCAGTGCCCTTTCTGTGTCAAATAATTGCCAAAAACAGTTGCTGAATGTTATAGCAAGTGAGTATAAAAATGTAAATCATCTAGAGCAATGTAAATTCAGAGCTGTATGCAAAAAATTATTTGATTCTGTTTGAATTTGCGGCTCTTATCGTTTGCCATAGAAAAAATATCTACACACAGATAGACACACAGACACTTTTCGAAAAATGACTTTTTTACATGTTTTGAGGGAAGTACAATCAGAATCTGCAATTATCTCGAACACGATTTTTTTCGCCATCACCATACTTCCATTTCCTTATGGAACATAGAAGTAAAAATGTAACTGTTAACAGACATATAAATATAAACAAATATAAGTGAAAATTGAAAATGTTATTCAAAAAGCAATTAAACTAATACACATATTTTCAGTGACTAGTTAAATAAAAAATTTGCCACAATTAACTCAAAATAAATAATAAATACAAAACTATTTTTTGATTATGAAGGTTTCTTATAGCATTAAAAGAGACATTTGTTATGTATCAGACATAATTGCATTTTACACTCTAGGTACTGAATACCAGAATATCCAACCTTGTAGAATTAACATTTGCCTTTTGATATCACTTCTGGGAAATGTTGGAAACCATCACACCATAGATCCTAATGTCTTTGCCTCTTGTAGATTAACCATGCATATACACCCTCCCCTTGATATCCAATAAAAATAATTGTCATAATATATAAACGAGAAATTCTTGTTACAAATTGTCTGTCAGAAAACAAGTATCACTTTTGTTCCAAAACTTTGTTTATTTTCAACATCACCATATGTGTAGCTCTAAATGTATATTAACTACCAAACACCAGGGATCATATATCCCACCCATTACATCTGATATTTAAAATCCCCATTTGTGAAGTTTAGATTTGATTGCTCTGCTCTGCCTCCTTTGTACAGGACCATCATTTCATCTACACTCAGCTTTCCCTATTTTTCTACTTAAAGAAAATATTACATAACATTTTTCCCTAAAGGGCATACTTTTGAGTAACAATCTGATTACTTTTTTCTTCATTATTATTATCAACAGAATGTATATTTATTCTGACTAGAATCTCTTTAATGTCATAACTAAAGTAATTTCTTCATATCTTGTTTCATTGGTCCAATAATCAGTATAAGTGTGTAATCTTAGGGGGTCTTTTTTTATGCAAGTATTTTAGTTTTATAATATGAGATGGTATCAGAGTGTTCTGAAAATAGTTTTGTAGTGAAAGACAGATAGGAGGACTGGGATGTGGTGCAGCAATTCTCAACAGTCCTTTCCTTTAGTTAGAATGCCAACTACGTATGAACATTGGGAGCTGTGCTACATAAGTTTTTGTGATCCTGGGTAGGGGCACATTTGTGATTTTAAAATGGAATTCAAGCTAGAGCAGAAAACTGATATCAAATTCTCTATCAAACTTGGTAAAACTTCAACTGAAACGTTTCAAATGTCCCAGAAAGCTTACTACAATGAACCAATAAGTTGTCCGAGGTATTCTGAAGGGTACTTGTATGGCAGAATTGTACTAGAAGATAAAAGAGTTGAAGGTGGCCTCCCACAAGCACAACCAAAAGAAAATTTGTTAAAATTAGGGCGTTTGTGCATAAATATCTTTAAAAACAGTTCTGGGCATTGTGATATCATAGATGTCTCATACACAACAGTTCATCCTCACATCTGATGTAGATATGTACAGAATTGCTGCAAGTTCATCCCAAATATTTTAACCCCATCAGAGAAAGTGCACCATGTCAAACTCTCTCAGGATCTTCATTAGTAGGTTCTGGATGACTCAATACTTACGTCAAGGGTCATCACTGGCGACAAGACTTGGGTCCGTGGTTATGACCCAGAGACCAAACAACAGTCTTATGGTGGAAGACTCATGCATCTCCAAGGCCCAAAAAAGATGATGCAAGTCAAGAGCATGATGAAACGTTCATGCACTATGAATTCATCCATGACTGTCAGTGCTCAGTTTTACTGCAGTGCTTGAGGCATGAGGACACTCACCAAAAAAGACCTGAACTATGAGGCACAGACAATTGGAAGCTCCATCATGACAAGGTGCCTATTATCATGTCAATATGCAGTGCACAGAGCATTGGAAACATTGAAGTTTTTAGGCTACAACAGCATGATCAGTATTCTTCACCCACTCTACTCACCAGATTTGGCACTCTGGGACTTCTTCCTTTTCTCCAAAGATGAAATTTAAGCTTAAGGCTCACTGTTACTGATACAAACTACTGCTAAGAACAAAAAACAAATTGCAGATGGCGCTTCATATGCTTTGAGGAAGCATTTTAGAAGTAGAATATGCAATGGGAGTGGTTTATCACTGCACAAGGGAACTACTTTGAAGACACTTTGAAGGTGATGGTGACCAAACTTAAATAAGTAAGTTTATATATAGCCTAGTTATGGAAAATTTTGATACCACCTCGTACATGTGTTTAAATTTATATAAGATTTATTCTCTTCTTTTCTTTTTCAGAGTTTCAGTGCCCAAAGTGGAAGTTTACACTTGACTTTAACGTATTTCAACTGTAGATTTTGATATAGTCTTCTAGTATTGTTAATACCAACCAAACTGATCACATACTGGTATAAAGAAGACATTTTTCTTCAGTACTAGATGTCAGAATCTGTAGAGGCCCTAATTGTGATAGTGACCATTACCTGGTAAAAGAAAAAATTAGAGAAAAGTTAGCGGGGATTCAAAGATTGAATCAGATAAGAATTAAAAAATAGGATACACAAAAATTAAGTAAAAATCCTGGTGCTACCAAACAGTGTCAAGAAAGTTGGGGAAACAGGTTTACTATCATCTACACAGAGGGTTAGATGGAGGATGTGGAGCACAGCTGGAAGAAGTTTGAAAAACAATTAAGGAGGCTGCAGATGATGTAATTGGAGAAAGGCAAAGAACTAAAAATGAGAACTGGTTCGATAGGGAATACATAAAAATTATAAAGAAGAAAAATGGAAGCATGACAATGAATGATACAGAGAAACACACAAAACAATGTCAAAATATACAAGTAACTAAGAAGAGAGGCCAATAATAAACCCCCCATTCAAAGAAAAAAATAATAAAGATGATTATGAAACAGTTGGGAGAGATAGATGAGTTATATGAACAAAGTAATACTAGACAATTCTATGCAGCAGTTAGTAGAATGACAAAGGAATTCCAACCAAAGAACAAGGGATATAATGGTAAAGATGGGAGGAATATGGGAGACGACAGAAAAATCTTGGAAAGGTGGATGGAACATTTTAGGTAGCTGTTGAATGAGGATGTGAATAAAGAAAACAGGAAAAAGAGATGGGGGCCCAAACAATGGATAATGGTGCTCATATGGTAGGTTATCCCACAGTAAATGAAATATATGTGGCAGTTGGAAAACTTAGGAACAACAAAGCCTCAAGGCAGGATAACCTGCCTGCAGAATTACTGAAGCATGGGGATGACACCGTTAATGCCCATTTCCATGGCCTATTACGTATGGTCAGGATAAATGAAATAATGCCCCAAGAGTAGAACATTGTAATAATACTGTATGCCCAATTTATAAGAAAGGAAATAAACTGGATTGTAACAATTACAGGGACATAATGTTACAAAGTACTAATCTTGATAATTAATGAAAGGCTTAAACAATTTGCTGAAAAAAATTTAGGGGAATACAAATGTGGGTTCCAACCAAACAAAGTACTTCTGAATTAACTATCTGTTGTCAGACAGATCATAGAAAATAGATCTCCACATGCTGTTTGTGGACTTCAGGCAGGCATTTGATTAGTGTGTGAAGGGTAAAACTTAATGAAGCCATGTGGAATAAGGGAATTACTTTGAAACTTGTAAAGTTAATGAAGATGGCCATGAGATACACAAAAGGGAAAAGTACAAGAACTTGTAATTAAGTACAAGAACATGCTATGTGAATCACTTACATTTAATAAGGAGTTAAGCAAAGTGATGGGTTGTCGGTAACCCTCTTCGTTATTGTCCTACACTATGCCATTAAAGACACAGATCTACAAGGAGTGATATTAAATAAAACTGGCCAAATATGTACTTATTCTGATGGCATTGTGATAACAGCTAAATCAAGACTAATGCTGGGTGTGGTTTACAAGGAGCTAAATACGCTGCAATAGGATTGAATGTAAATATCAGCAAAACTAAATACATGATAATTTCTGCATCAGAAAGGAGAAGGATCTGTACGCATCTATGTAAAGAGGGTAAGTGATTCGATGTGGTTAATAAGTTCAGATATCTAGGTAACTTGATAAACGATGAAGGGTGCATAAACATGACAATACATGACAGATACAAATAGGAAACAGGGCATACTATGCTAACAGTAGACTATTGAGAAGTAAGCTCATTAGTCACAATAAAAAAATATAAGACACTCATTAGAATGGCTGTTGCTTATGGAAGTGAGATGTTGACATTGCCAAAAAAGGAACAAGGAACACTGAGAAGATTTGAAAGAAAGATTTTACTGCATGTTTATGGCCCAGTTAGGAAAGATGATGAATGTAGAGTAAGAAATAACCAGGAGATAGATACATCAGGACATCATAAGATTTATAAAAGCTCAAAAAATACAATAGCCAGGTCATCTAGAACTGTTGAATGATCAATTATGCCAAAAAAAATCCTGAGGACATAGGTGTATAAAAACAGAAAGTGAGGTCGACCTAGGATAAGATGGATGGATGATGTTTTGGAGGATTTCAGAAGAATGGGTGTTATACTGAGATGCCAATGGATAGGAGATGTTGGAGAAGATAGGTGTTGGAGGTCAGGGCTCATGTTGGGTTGTAGTGCCGAAGAAGTATTGTTAAGAATTTCAACAGTGGTATTATTACAAATTCTGAGCATTATCAGTTTTTATTTGATTTTCTGCAATTGTGTATATTATAACAACTACTTTTTCCAAACTATTGTTCGATCGAGTTCTACTATTTATAAGCCACACGTTTCTGGTGTCAATTTTATAACAACTAATATAAAACTTACGTATCTTTCATTTTTACTTGAGTTACTGTTTGTTGAATTAACACTCGCGTTTGTTAATTATTTTATTTTATTTATTTATTTCCAATTTTCCTTCATACACAAAATAGTTACATATGAAGTAAGTATACGAAGTAGTTAATTATATTCTTCAATTATTTTTTTTTTATTTACTTGAATAATTGTTTAATTCGATTTTGATGTTTTTTGTTTATTTATTTGTGAGTAAATAATTAGTTGTAGATCCGTTGATGAATGTAAACAGTTGCTTAGATCTCTTGACGTTAGTTCACTTTCCTGTTGAATAGTGTCGTCTGGGTGTGTCAGTGTATTGTCTTGACAAAGTTATTTTACATAAATCAAACCTTCATGTACCTGTGATGTAGTACTAGACGTTCAGTTGGTCACAGGTGGTGAATAAACTGTCAAGCTTTTGATTGCACAGTATATTAATGCTGTAAAAGCTTTTTTGTAAACACTTTTAAATTTTATTTGTCGCCATATGGGTTTCCGAGAGAAATGTCCCATAAAAAGAATTCTTCTGAATAAACTAATAGTTAATTCTGATATTTAATAAATCAATAATTGATCAAATGGTTAGATCAAGATCATGCATTAAATTTCTGTTTATTTGTTTACTACAAAATGCACCTCAGTAATTAATGTAGTAATTAATGTAGTAATTAATGTAGTAATAATACTGATTGATTACTAGTTGAAATAATTGTTGACAAGTGTTGTTATTTTATAATTCTGTTATTTATTATTCATTATGGAATAAATTAAATTAACTACATTCATGTGAAAATAATAAACGGATCACAGATCGTCCGATTTCTTTACTTCTATTTAGCTCAGTTTAGTTAACATGAAAACTCTAATTATAATCGATAGATTATTTATAATGGTTATTTATTTCAAGGGTGCTTTCTTTTAAATTACAAAATAGAACGCCACTTCTTATTTTACAATGCTATTATGATATATCATATTGTTAGGTTAGACACCTTTAGTTATTGAAAGTTAATAAACGAAAAGTTCGTTTGTTCTGAATAAGTTTTAGGTTAGTTATTAAAACGTTAACATATGAAATCTTACGTCGGAATCTGTTAATTCCTCTAAATAACTTAATACAATGTTGGTTACTTATAGTATTATTGTTTTTTGCGTCAGTACAATTGTGTATTATTCTATATTGTTATTGACTAAAATGTAAACAAAGTAAGTATGAGCACTGTACTCCCTGGTGATTATCGCAAAGATTAATTTATTAACACTTTTAGCGATCTTATTCAATGATCATGTTTACACTTCACTAATATTCGCACTTGAACGGGTTAATTTCCTTCTTAAATAAGCTACTGCTTGGTTATGTTGATACCTAACCTCGTTCGTTCACACGCACTTCTGGTTAAAGTTTCACTACTATTGTCGATGCACTGATTGAATTATACTTCTTCTTTATCATTGAAAAATTAAATTTTGATGATTAGTTGGCCTGGATTTGTTGTTGCTGGTTGAGTGAATTTAGACAAAATGCTTCTGTGTTTACAATGACCCTCGTTTATATACTTTTTTCAGAAAGCCGCTTGGAGCTCTCGAAGTCTTACTAAAATCGTTCGTGATTGGTGCGAAATTATGTCATGATGACATAACTCTATTAATAGGCATTACATATTTGTATTGGAAGCGTCTGATTTCATTGTTACTAGTATTTGTTGTATTTATTCGAAATTCACCAAATTTATGATGCTAACGTTTATATTTCAATTATTACAATTCCAATTCGGGTTATATTACTATCATTGTACAGCTTATTTCTTTATCTTTATTTTGACATAGCTTGATGCCAGTTTGGTCACAGTTTTCATTAATATTTCATTACTTTAAACTTACTTGTACATTGTTTACATGCGTCGTCTGCTAAATGTGGCAAATCCGACTATTAACTTTTTTCTAATATTTGTTTAATTATTCTTAATTTCTACTTTGAACATGATTAATTGATTAAAAAGAATACCTTATTATATATAAATGCTGCATTCAGCTGAACAATATTAATTATCTTCTTGGATTTCGTTGTCCATGACGTGTCCGTTACTTAACTAAATATCACTATAATATTGACGACTCGGAACACTAAGTTTTTTATAAGTAAAAACGTAAAGTTTTACCTTACAGCCTAAACCGGCTTTCACCTATACAAGGCTTCATCAGAGGCTGTCGTTAGTAGCGCTGCTCGTCTTGTTGTTGGCGAGGAGATAGTGTTTCGAAAGATTGAAGCTGTGTGTGTGTGGTGAGATGTGTTCGAATAATGCGTGCGATTTGAATTGTGTCTGTTCGTTTAGGATGTCGTTTTTATTTGTTTACAAAACATAGGATGTCGTTTTTACAAAACACAGCACCAGAACATCAAGACACATTAAGACATAATATAAGCAACACAATAGGAGTACATAAGATACCAGACAACAACAACCACAACTCAGAAATACATACAGCCATCAAACTGAGGGAAAAGGCACACAAACACAACATCACATTTGTAAAAGCTGATAAAGGCAACACGACTGTAATTATCCCCACAGACAACCTACACAAAAAAGTACAAGACTTCATAGAACAGAACAACATCACAGAACTAAAACACGACCCCACCGACAGATACCAAAACTCAGTAAAACAAATAGTCAACAAAGCCAAACACATTATGACACATAAACAAAAGCCCTACATGAAACAAATCCGACCATCAGCACCTACACTCCAAGCGCTTCCCAAAATCCATAAAGAAGACATTCCGATCCGCCCCATTATCAACTACCGTAATGCCCCTGCACACAAACTGGCAAAATATCTAGACAAAATTATTAGACAACACACACAAATAGACAACAACATTGCAGTAAAAAACAACACTGACCTAGTAACAAAAATAAAAGACATACACATCCCCCATAACGCCACATTAGCCTCCTTTGACATTAAAAACCTGTACACAAACATCCCCATCTCTGAAACAATCACCATCCTACAAAACAAACTCAAACAGAACAACACACCAGACGAACTTATCAATGAAATAACAGAAACTCTGAACATTATCACAAAACAAAACTACTTTACTTATAACAATAAATACTACACACAGAACGATGGCCTACCCATGGGCTCCCCCATATCCAGCATTCTAGCAGAAGTCTTCCTCCAACACTTAGAAAAAACAAAAATACTCACAAACAATGACAGACACTCACATAAAATACTATATTGGCACAGATACGTTGATGACATTCTAATACTATACAGGGGAAACAAAAGACAATGTGAACAGTTACTAACGCACATAAACAAAATACATAAAAACATAACCTTCACTGCCGAATACGAACACAACAATACCATAAACTTCTTAGACCTCTCCATCACAAAACTAGAACACAGGCACAAATTCAGTATATACAGAAAACCAACTACAACTGACACACTAATACACAACACCTCCAATCACCCAATACAACACAAACTAGCTGCTTTTAGAACCATGATACATAGACTTAACAACATCCCCTTAGATGAAATAGACTACAAAGACGAACTAAACACGATAAAATATCTAGCAGAATCTAACGGTTATGACAGAACAATAGTCAGTAAACTCCTACACAAAACACAAAACAAACAACAGACAAAGACAGAAAACAACAAATTCATAACACTAACATACATCAACAAACAAACAGAAAAAATTGCCCACAAATTCAAAAAAGCAGGATACAGAATCGCTTACAAAACCACTAACAAAACAGAACACACACTATCAAAACGCATGCCCAAAGCACAAAACAAATTCGATCTACCCGGTGTATATAAACTAAATTGTTCAAATTGCAGTAAATTCTACATAGGCCAGACAGGACGTAGCTTCAAACAGAGATACATTGAACACACAAAAGCACTCCACACCACTACAGAATCTACCTTCGCAAACCACCTCATTGAAGCAAACCACACATATAAAAACATCGACAATAACATGAACATACTACACGTACACACAAAAGGCCGAAAACTAGACACTCTAGAACAATTAGAAATATACAAACACACAAAAACAAATAAAAACGACATCCTAAACGAACAGACACAATTCAAATCGCACGCATTATTCGAACACATCTCACCACACACACACAGCTTCAATCTTTCGAAACACTATCTCCTCGCCAACAACAAGACAAGCAGCGCTACTAACGACAGCCTCTGATGAAGCCTTCTATAGGTGAAAGCCGGTTTAGGCTGTAAGGTAAAACTTTACGTTTTTACTTATAAAAAACTTAGTGTTCCGAGTCGTCAATATTATAGTGATATTTAATTAATTATCTGTTTACATATGTTGATTTACTAACATAAACTTCCATATTTTAATATTTTTATTTTAACATGTCCTTCTTATCTCTTATTTGTATAATATCACACATGTGGTGGTACTTTACATTCTTTTCATCGTTGTCATGATTCTACTGCATTATGCATGTTTTCTATTTGATTCTTATTTCTTTGATTTAAATTGGTCATTCAGGGTCTGTTATCATTATGTGACAATATTTTGTTCCCTGACTATTATTATCTTTTTGTACACATTTTACTTATTTATGAAGTTACCTAAACACATGCAGTGCTTACATTTACAGTTACTCTTAATTTATAATAATACATAGTTGGCTTTTATATTATTTTTTACAGTTTGTGACTATTCCTAGCATAGTTCACTATATTTGTCTTTTGTAAATCATTGTTCTGACTTAGATCAGCTAATGTGCTGTTTTTATTCATAATATTTATAGTACAATACTATTCAAGTCATTTGTTATTTTATTTATTCAGTTTGATTTTATTTATCAAATGTTTTTGTTGAACTCACTTGACAGTTTATGTGGGAAACTTGTCTTGTCATTCAGTATATTTTATGTTGTAGTGTCATTTAGTACTTGTTGTGGATGTATCACTGTTTACTTGGATTCCTTCTCTTCTTTTCTTCTTTATTGGTTTATTATTTTTACTGTTACATTCTTTCTGGTTATTCATTTATAGTTCTTTTATTATTATTCACCCTTCTGGTGTTCATTATTATTATGGAACATTTTGTGATGTTACAATATTTAACTTTTTAGGATCCGCAAGAAGTTGAGCCTTGGTCTGGTATCCGTGATGCACTGACAGAAGGAAATCACTCATGCCAGTATGATAACCAGAAGAAGAAATGTTTAGGAGATGAAGACTGTCTATATATGAATGTGTATACAAGAAAGGTACAGAATTTTAATACCATTTAAACTATTCTATAATTCAGGGCAAAGTTTTATAAGTATACTCTTTTACAAAACCTTATAATGAAACTGATATTAAGAATATAATGACAATGAAATTAAGTAAAAATAATGAAATTAAAACTTACATAGAGGTTTTTTGTCTTACCCATTAACAGTAAATAATTGAAAGCAGCTGAGAATAATATTTTTATAATAGTTTTCAAGAGTAGTTTCAAATATAACTCATATGGCAGAAAATTTCCATGCCATGTTGACTTCTTTAACAAAAAATACATATTTCAAACCTATGGTGTAATTATGCTAATTTATGCAAACTGAAAATTATTCAATTAGATTAAATGTGTCGAATTGATCTAATTATGTAAACGTATTAATTACTCTGATAATTGAGTGTATTCATTATTGATTAGCATAATTACTGAGACTCTATGTTTGTCGTTATAAAAACAATATAAGAAAATTTATTATAAAACAATTCAATTAACGTTAGTGTGTTTTGTTACTAAGGTTTGTGACAATAATGAACGCATAAAATACTTAACGAATGCTTATTTATTATACATTATTCAAATAGACTTCTGATACACAAATGTAAATTATGACCTGAAAATACATTCAGAAACATATAAGAACACAAATTACAATATAAATCCATTTCGTTGCTCGCTGAAAACATAACATACAACACAATAAATATACACAAAACATAGACAATCAAATATTATTCATCCTACACTAATACGTTCATTATGTGTCTCAAATGAGTAGCTTTTTTATATTTAATATTATCTTTACGATTGATATAAATAATTTCTCAAGTGTGGTTCTTGGAAAAGAGACAGAGCAGCAGTATTATTATAGCATTAATATCATGAGGACTTAGCTTGATATTGTGAATATCCAAAACTCCATCGGTGATATTTCCTGTTCACTGATGATCCCATGAGAGTATTAGTTCCGTTGATTAGATGTTCACTATCACTGTGCACTCGCGAATCTTGCGGCATGTGTCATGTGTCGTTAGCGTTGCCTGTTTATATTAAGAGTTTATAGAGTTCTGTGTTATGTAAGTGCAACTATTATTAGTGGTTGTGTTCGAATAACTGTCTATTGCAAAACTGCTTCATGTGACTATTTGCGTTTTATTTAGTTAGATCGTAAATGTGTGCAATGTTGTGCACGAGTGTTATGAGTGTTGAGTCACTTATTATTCATGAGTCCGCGCGATGGTTATATCTGAATCATATTACGTTCTGATATCAATCACTGTGTCCGTAATTGTCGCACAAAGTTCTAACATCGAGATGTTAGTTCACTTGTTAATGTTTAGTTTGCATGACAAAAGTACTTTTAAAGTTTGTCGTATTGAACTCGAAATCTAGCGATACTTATATAACTTTGCACTGTGCGTTACTGCGGTAAACTTCTGTAACTGAGTGAAATACTGAACATAAAGTTTTGTAAGACTGTAATTGAAACTGAAGACTGAGTAACTGACTAAATTTTGAACAACTGGGCTCCTCGCGTACCCCGCAAACAGTTTTTATTAAACATCTTCTACCATAATGCAATTTTCTATCCACCACGCCTACGGTCGTTCTCGATAGGTCCAATATTTCCTTCCACTGTGAAGATCTATGGTTCCTGACTCCCTGATTCGCTGTCCTAGTTGTCACCATGACGACAGTCCTCTCCACTTGCTTCTTCAGAAGATGCTAATCTCTGGTTGGCTACCGAACATCCCCTGAAATACACAGAGAAGGGCTTCACACTACTTCTGAGAATATAGAGTAATTGCTCGCCTGTCCATCAAACCTTTGTTCTTATGAGTTTCTCAAGGTCCATTCTTACTCCTTTGCTAACAATATGTAGCGTCGTGTTCATTGTTCGACTACCCTTCGTCTTTTTTCTGCCAATTAACAGCTTCTTGCTCGCTGCTATCCTGAGATGCCTCCACGGTTTCTCGTCATAAATATCAGTTGTCACCCTGGCGTTGTTTTCACGCTGTGCGACACCGTCGACTGTATTCATCTGGTGTATGCTGCATTGTCTCTGTACTTGGTAAGACCTTTCTAAATCCTTTGTCAGTGAGTATTTCTTTCTTAGTTCACACGCTTTGATTTAACCCTACGGCGTGTCCTCGTTTCAATTTCTGCGTACCCGTGCCACTGGACTCTGCTTTTGTTTGGTTTGTTGTGATGTCGTAAATTTGAGTTGAGTTTGGTCTGTCAGAGTCGATCCCAATTCCTTTTGTTGTGTTAAGTCAAACGTTCTCTCATTGTCTTGTAGCTGGCGTCGGGTTGACGTGTTGTTAAATTGTCTTTATTTATTGCTCTGGCTTGGGTTGGTGACTTGACTGTGTGCAAACGTACTTCTCAATCAGAAAATTATGAAATTAAAAATGTTGAGCGCTATAAACCTAATACAATATGGAAAGGAATTATTAAATAGATTAAGTACAGATAGGTGACTTAGGTATCAGTAGCCTTATCATATTCAAACTTACAGTACCAGTAACAGAAAATTTGTTAATATTTGATATATTGATATTGTAACGGTACATAACCCGGTCCCAATAAATTAAATCATGTAAGAACATAAAGGTCAGAAATGGGTAACCTATAACTAGCTCTAAATTAAATTATATCACTAAACATTATAAACAATTCGAGTGATATACAGTGCCAAGTGAGTTATAGTGTACCCATTGAGGTAAAAAGTGAAAGTGAAGGTAACTTCTTACAGAATTATGTTGTAGGTGGGAGAATTATAAACGATGATAGTAGATTACAATGCTACTAACCGATTATGTATTTTGTTAATTTATTGTAATGTTTATATTGTATAGACAACCAGTTGTAATACCTAAGTTAATTTTATATTTTTTCAAATATTTGTGTTATAATATAAGATAACCCAGGGTTCATTTTAAAAAACATAAAAGATTTAAATATCAAATGATAATAAAAGATTAAAATAATACTGTATGAGGGAAATGGCAGAAGGAAGTAGTGCAGTGTAGGAATACTATGAGAGACTAATAAATAATATATAAATTCATTTAAAGATAATAAAAATATTAAATACTTATATATAAGGTCATAAGAAAATGAACAGAAACCTATTATGTAAAACAAATTGGGAAAGAAACCGGAATTAAAAAGAATTATTTTTCGGTAAATAAAATATAAATTTATAATAATTACAAACTGCCTGTATACTAAAAAAATTATGGGTTACTAAGAGTGACTAAAATAACAAGTATTGTTAATAATCGAATTTGGAAATTAAACCTGGCGAGTTGACAAAATGATGCTACCACAATTCTATTAAAATATCCTTTTTGAAACTTTGGAGGAGTGCAAAATTAGTACAAAATTAAAAAGCAATATGAACACTATATAATCCTACCTTATTTATCAAAGTTAAATGGTTATACTCCATAATAAAAAGTGAAAGAAAACCATTTTGATGATCCAGCCTAGTTTCGCTATGTTTCAAGTTGACGATATAATATTGGCCAGACGGTAATGAAATTACAACCCAAGACGGACATAACCAGAGAAAAGGCTTCATTCCAGTAAGAACTATAAGAAGAGAGGTAATATAAACATTTCATTTAATATTTAACGAAGAAAACTCATTCCGAATGGTTGTATAGAACGAAAAACTATTCAAAATTAATCATATGTTCAAATGAAAACAAACGCCTTCTGCTCTCTTACGGACGTTTCTGGAACTATGTAATAAACGAAAGATAAACAAAATTTTTAATATTTTTCGGTATTTGTAAAGCGTATTATAATTATCCATTTCTGACCATCTCATAACAAAAAGAACTTACCCTTAACCCTGGGGAAATAAAAAGAATTATATATTGATTGATGTTTTAAAAATAGTATAAAATTTGGTAACAAAACCATATATGTTTTTTCTTTTGACAATTCCATGTTTACTCGATGAAGTCGATATTATGTTTTAATTAAGGAGAGATCGATTGTGATATTTGTATCTGGGCAGCAGAGAAAAAAACCAATAATATAAATAATAAATATTATTGAAAAATTGATATTGAATAATAAAAATGTGTTATGTTTTTTGTAGCGGGTAGTTGTAATAGATTTCAGCATAAAAATAGAAGAGATCGACCCATCGGGTCATACTTTGCCATAGTGTAGTCTGGTTGAACTATGCGTGGAGACTTGTCTCACAATCAGCTGTTTTAATTCTCGGCGAACAATTTGAAAAAATTTCAGAAATCGTATAAACCAAATGTAAACAATTGGTACTTACTCTCTCTTCAACATAAGGCTGAACAACTTCTCTACTTGACCCAAATCACACACACTCGATGTCGGTTTAGATTGAGTAACATTACAAACTACTTTATTTTTAAACTTCGGTCATTATAATTCATAAGTGGCGACTGCGGAGAGGCGGAAACATTAACACCTCTAAAGAAAAGCAGAACGTTACAAATTGGCGTTTACCACACTGGGGCTTAATTAAATAAGACAAACACCCAATAGGCCACATACAAAGTTTTCGCTAAAACCTCTACAAAAACCGCTATGTTATAGATTGGCGAACCCAACAGTGGGGCTTGAATCAGACGGACGTTTCGCTAAAACCTCTACAAAAACCGCTACGTTACAGATTGGCGCTGAACGTAAAAGGGCTGTAATTAGAAAAGAATTTTGATATTTAATAAATTAATATACCAAAAAATCTAATTATCGTCGGCAGTTATGAGAAAACAAGAAATGCATAATACCCAAGGCAAATCAAAGAAGAGGGCAGAAGAAAAGGAGAAGGAAGAAGGTGGACAGGAACAAGAAATAGAATTAGTCACGGACAGTGAAATGGACCAACAGACAGGTGATAAAGAAGAAACTGAAGTAGTTATGGACCCGGAAACGGAAATAGTGGAAGAGGATGCCCAAGGGGACCAACCAGACAAAGCGGTAACCAGAGAAGAACCTAATTGGCAAGACATGATGAAATTTATGGCAGAACAATTTAAGGAACAGAATAAACAAACTAATGAACAATTTAAGAAACAGGAGGAAAATTTGAGACAAACCAATGAGGAAAATAAAGAAAATTTTAGGAGACAGGAGGAAAAATTTGATAAAATAGATGAGAACTCAAGGAAACAAAATGAAACCTTGAGCGAAAAATTTGACAAAATAGATGAGAATTTTAAGAAACAGGAAGAGAACTCAAGGAAACAGAATGAAACTTTGAGGGATAGTTTAAAACAAATTGAGAAAATAAACAAAGAAAGTTTAAAGCGGATTGAGGGTAAGATGGAGAAGTTCAATAAGGAGATATGGAAAACTTTCGGGGAGAAGTTTGAAAATGTTAATACACTTAGCCAAAAAGCAGATACATACAAGGAGGAGACAAATAAACAAATGGACCATAGTGTCAAGAATTTGGATGAAACATCAGACAGCACTTCAGAAGGTATTAAAGTAAGTCCGAATACAGAAGAGAGGAGGAAGGAAATAGAAATTACAGAATACCAAGGTGTAATGCCATCGGAAAATAAGAATAGAAAGGACAAGGAGAAGATCCAAACCATGGAAAAGAAGACCAAGGAAATAAGAAAAACATGTAGAAAGAAAATAATAAATACAAGGGAAGAATGGGAGATGATTACAGATGGATTAATTAATGTATTTAACCTCCAAATTAATGAACAAAGGGAGTTAATTAAGTTTAGATCTCAATTAAATATGTCGACGATTGAAGTGTATCAGACAACATCAGTCATATCTTCAAGACGGAATATAACATTCAAGTATTTGGTAAATAATCCAGAGGTAAAAGGGAATGAAATGAGATTAAATATGAGCAACTATGTTATGTCAGAGGAGGTGCAATACCTGTTAGTTAAAAAAGAACTAACAATGACGGAAAACCGTGACTTCTATGAAGACTTTGTATCAGCTGAGTTACGATGCCAGGTGAAAGAAAGGTATATAACAAATACCAAAATCATTATGAATACCCCAGTAATCCGAGTAAAGGGAGTACCTGAATTAATGGACCATGGTTAAACTAAACAATAACCAACCAGAAAAAAAAGGGGACTGAATTTTTGAAAATCGACCAAGCAACCCATTGGAAAGAAAAACCCCAAAATTCTAAAAGCATGTAAGGACATCTTACTCAAGTTATTTTGAAACCATATAATTTAAAGTGAAGAGACTAAAACCCCAAAATTCTAAAAGCATGTAAGGACATCTTACTCAAGTTATTTTGAAACCATATAATTTAAAGTGAAGAGACTAAAACCCCAAAATTCAAAAAAAAAAAAAATGTAAGAACAACTTACTCAACAATTTATCTAGGAACACGATGATTTAATAAAAACTATGTAAGGACAACTTACTTAATTTATTCAGAAATAATACGATTTAAGATATTTTGAAACCATTTTATTTAACAAAAAATAATAACAGATTAGTAAATAAGAGTTATAAAGAAAAGATTTAAAATGAAATAATAGGAAAAAGTAATATTTTTAATGGTAACAAACAGAAGAAAAATTAAATGAACAAAAACAATTGATGGTAATGTGCTCAGATAAGAAGAATAAAGAATAATTTAATGACTCTAATGAAACTGAAGGAGGATGATAATTAATACAATAATTAGAATTTCTCGGAATTGAAGATTATATAAGAAGAAATGATACGGAGAAATATGTCACAAGAAGTAAAGTCAAAAGAATTTTAACATAAGGCCTATCAATAATGTTATATGCTATTAGTTAATGGAAAAGAAGAAGGAATCAAGGAGAAGAAGAAATATATAAATAAATGCAAACAGCTACAGTATGAAGAATCCCAAAAGTGTTTAGTACTAGTCGCTAATTGACTACTACTTATAATTTTTTTATTTTTATGTATTGACCGTAGAAATGTTCCGGCAATAATTTTTATGAGCAGGGATGATGTTCCCCTGGTCTCAGAAGGTGTAAGGATGGACAGCGGAGTAATGGACCCAAAAGTGGCCACCCGACTGGTACCACCGCACAAGATAGGGAAAAATGTTAGGGAAATTGAATATTTAAGGGATAATAATTATAAAATAGCTGTATAGATTGATATTAGATTCCAGAAGTATAAATGAAGAAAATAGAAGGAAGATAGTAGACTGAAGCTTAATTGATAAAGATAATTTATAGAAGTAAATAGAAATGAGTGTTAAAACAAGTTTAATATGATTAGTGTGACCAGTCCTTATCAAATAAAATGTGGAAGTACCACTACCCAGAGAAATAGATAATTGATGAATTTGCCTCCAAGAGAGAGAGAGTAGAGTAAGAGAACAGCAATTACCACCAGTCTGAATTACCAGTCAGTTTACAACCAGTTTGAAATGAAGGAAGATATGATGAAGAATAAAGCCAAGACTATTAGGAGAATTGAAACAATCAACAATTTATTTTAATCAACAAGTAAAACCAAAATAAATTTGTTCTAGTGGGGGGGGCTTTATGTAACGGTACATAACCCGGTCCCAATAAATTAAATCATGTAAGAACATAAAGGTCAGAAATGGGTAATCTATAACTAGCTCTAAATTAAATTATATCACTAAACATTATAAACAATTAGAGTGATATACAGTGCCAAGTGAGTTATAGTGTACCCATTGAGGTAAAAAGTGAAAGTGAAGGTAACTTCTTACAGAATTATGTTGTAGGTGGGAGAATTATAAACGATGATAGTAGATTACAATGCTACTAACCGATTATGTATTTTGTTAATTTATTGTAATGTTTATATTGTATAGACAACCAGTTGTAATACCTAAGTTAATTTTATATTTTTTCAAATATTTGTGTTATAATATAAGATAACCCAGGGTTCATTTTAAAAAACATAAAAGATTTAAATATCAAATGATAATAAAAGATTAAAATAATACTGTATGAGGGAAATGGCAGAAGGAAGTAGTGCAGTGTAGGAATACTATGAGAGACTAATAAATAATATATAAATTCATTTAAAGATAATAAAAATATTAAATACTTATATATAAGGTCATAAGAAAATGAACAGAAACCTATTATGTAAAACAAATTGGGAAAGAAACCGGAATTAAAAAGAATTATTTTTCGGTAAATAAAATATAAATTTATAATAATTACAAACTGCCTGTATACTAAAAAAATTATGGGTTACTAAGAGTGACTAAAATAACAAGTATTGTTAATAATCGAATTTGGAAATTAAACCTGGCGAGTTGACAAAATGATGCTACCACAATTCTATTAAAATATCCTTTTTGAAACTTTGGAGGAGTGCAAAATTAGTACAAAATTAAAAAGCAATATGAACATTATATAATCCTACCTTATTTATCAAAGTTAAATGGTTATACTCCATAATAAAAAGTGAAAGAAAACCATTTTGATGATCCAGCCTAGTTTCGCTATGTTTCAAGTTGACGATATAATATTGGCCAGACGGTAATGAAATTACAACCCAAGACGGACATAACCAGAGAAAAGGCTTCATTCCAGTAAGAACTATAAGAAGAGAGGTAATATAAACATTTCGTTTAATATTTAACGAAGAAAACTCATTCCGAATGGTTGTATAGAACGAAAAACTATTCAAAATTAATCATATGTTCTAATGAAAACAAACGCCTTCTGCTCTCTTACGGACGTTTCTGGAACTACGTAATAAACGAAAGATAAACAAAATTTTTAATATTTTTCGGTATTTGTAAAGCGTAGTATAATTATCCATTTCTGACCATCTCATAACAAAAAGAACTTACCCTTAACCCTGGGGAAATAAAAAGAATTATATATTGATTGATGTTTTAAAAATAGTATAAAATTTGGTAACAAAACCATATATGTTTTTTTCTTTTGACAATTCCATGTTTACTCGATGAAGTCGATATTATGTTTTAATTAAGGAGAGATCGATTGTGATATTTGTATCTGGGCAGCAGAGAAAAAAACCAATAATATAAATAATAAATATTATTGAAAAATTGATATTGAATAATAAAAATGTGTTATGTTTTTTGTAGCGGGTAGTTGTAATAGATTTCAGCATAAAAATAGAAGAGATCGACCCATCGGGTCATACTTTGCCATAGTGTAGTCTGGTTGAACTATGCGTGGAGACTTGTCTCACAATCAGCTGTTTTAATTCTCGGCGAACAATTTGAAAAAATTTCAGAAATCGTATAAACCAAATGTAAACAATTGGTACTTACTCTCTCTTCAACATAAGGCTGAACAACTTCTCTACTTGACCCAAATCACACACACTCGATGTCGGTTTAGATTGAGTAACATTACAAACTACTTTATTTTTAAACTTCGGTCATTATAATTCATAAGTGGCGACTGCGGAGAGGCGGAAACATTAACACCTCTAAAGAAAAGCAGAACGTTACAAATTGGCGTTTACCACATTGGGGCTTAATTAAATAAGACGAACACCCAATAGGCTACATACAAAGTTTTCGCTAAAACCTCTACAAAAACCGCTACGTTATAGATTGGCGAACCCAACAGTGGGGCTTGAATCAGACGGACGTTTCGCTAAAACCTCTACAAAAACCGCTACGTTACAATATATATAGTTGAATTAAGTAATTCAGAAATTTATGAATACACATACGTATATAATATTTCTATTTATATTTATCTATTACCGTCAAGAAGATATGAGACAAAAATAATGCTTGGATTTCGTTGTCCATGACGTGTCCATTACTTAACTAACTATAATTAACTAACTGTTAAAAATAATGCTTAACAAATTCTTTAAGCAACATTCAATAAGTAAAAAGTAGCTCCAAAGAAAATATGTTGTAAAAAATAAATATACATATTAAATATACATATATATACAGTCTTTTGTATGTGTGTGTATTTCTGTCTGCCTGTCTATCCGTGTCTGTCTGTCTATGACTATGTTAACTTGTTACAGTTTATTTTCTTGACATATTAAGTTTTTGCCAGTATTTAAGTGCATAATCAGGACATATTTACTCACAATACACAGGCATGTTTTGGGTATTATACTTTATATCCATCATCAACCATTGTTGATCCATTATCTGGTGTAGTAATTGTGTTTGGGGTTGGTTAATACTGTTGATTAGGAATAGAGAGCTATGTTAGATGTGGTGTGTTTGATGCTTTAAAATTGTGGATTTTCTTGTCTTTGTAATTTCCGAGTATTAAGTAACATGTAATGTACTCTTTCCAAATACATAACACAAATGTTTATACAAAACTTGTTTCCCCTATTTTTATCCTATTTATTATTGTGTTTCCCCCTCTCTTTAGCTGAATAATAATGTGGGTTAAATTTACAATTATAATAAACCAACAATGTAACAGACTATAGCTAGAATTGAAGAACCCCTTATTTTATGGCACTTGAATTTAAAATTGTATCTAAAAATTAGTGAATCATAGTCAGAAATAGTGAATTACAGTAACGCATCGATTATCCGAACATCCATTAACCGAACAATCTATTATCTGAACTCAACAAAAAGTACAATTATGTACTGTACTGTTCAGTAATGTATTGGACACACGTAGGCGTATTGGATATTTGTTGAACATAAAAAACTGTATACTATAAATTAATACAGTACTGTAGAGTAATAAATAAATGCTGTAGCTATACAGCCTTACAGTTGGTAAACAAAGAACCAAAACCGAGATTGTTCTACTTGAGACTGTTCTAAAGTGGCCCGAAACAGAAGACGAGATAGATTCTATTTAGTTTATAAATCTCAAACGACTTCAGTCTTTAGCAGTGAGAAAATGGGGTATCGGTTTGAAGCAGACAGTGATAGAATAATTCTTCAAAAAAGTGTAAATCCATGGTACTGCATGTTTTGTTTTGTTTTTTAATTTTAATTAATTTTATAGTACTGTACAGTGTTTGTCATTATACTCTAATTTTGTTTAAACTAACTTTTGATTTTTATTAATTACACTCAGTTATAATTCAATTATTTTTAGCCTTAGTAATACTTTACAGTACAGTATACAGGTTGCTGTAATTATCTAACAGTATGTTAGAAATGATTTTGTAATAAAACCCTTTGTTTCTGTGAAGAGAAATAATGTTTTCAATTTACGATCTATTATCCGAAATATTGATTAACCGAATGGACCCTTGTCCTGAGAGGTTCGGATAATCGATGCTCTACTGTATATATTATTTAAAATTGAGTTGTGTTTGTATTGATTTGGAATTGTTCATGTATATAATAAATTTTATGTTCAGGTATATTTTGTTTTCTTTTTTTATATGCAGGGTTTTCCATATGTTCATAATAGTGTCTTGTTATTAATCTCTGTGACTTCATATTCTGTATTCATAAGTAAATTATATTTGTAAACGTTTCCTTTAAAATACAGTATTCATTTAAGTGTTCAAAGTACAATAATTATTTTACTTCTTGTCTGCCCTACCAAAAGGTTTGTAGGGCATTTATGAAAACTTATGCATTCCATTGTTTTGATTATTGTCATTGTATGAGTTACCAGAATTTATTTTTAATGTAATGTTATTATTTGTTGAGTCAGACTGACAGCACTTGTAAGGAGTAGGGGTAGGAATAGAAAGCTGGGAAGCTTGTGATGTATGCCTGAGCACCAACTACATGCATTAACTTATGGGGGCAGCTCCGCCCCAATGTATCTAGATCCCATGACACTCTAATACAAGAATGCATGACACCATGCATGCAATGAATGTACAGACTAATGTTAAAATCATGAAGTTTTCTCGGTGTGCTCTCCTCAAAGAGTAGGTCTGATCACTTAAACGCTACACACTTTAAGCATTTATAAAATATCCATATGTGTAATTTTCCAAATGTTAAAACAAGTTTCTATTCAGAACAAAAATGTATTATAAGGAAATCTGTTTTTTGAAATTTGGTTTGCTGCCCCCCCCCCTCGACTGACACTGTGCATATGTGCACACATTGCACCACCGATAGCACTGGCCCTGTATACCACTACCATAAGTAAATGCAATTATCAGTAATGAACATCACTAAATAGACTGTTACACTCTCAGTTTTTAATACACTTGTGGTTGTATAAGTAAATATTTTAATGAAATCAGAGTTAATAATAGCAATCCTAAGACCAGAAAACCTAAGCAAACTCCAAATCATAATCGACAACTACCTTTTGTGTATGATTACTGACAATCAACGTTTCTAAGTTAATGAAATTACATTTTAAATACATTGGGATGTTAATAAAAAGCAATGGAAATACGTTATATACTCATTTACTTAATTAAGTAATTAAGACTATATCAAGATTGTGTGCTTGTGTGCATCCATGTAGGTTTAATAGTCTAAAACATTAACATAATTTGATATATTTCAGCAAATATGAATAAGTCAGTATAATTCTGAAATTAAATTTACAAAACAATATTTTAACTACATTTTGTAGGTGAAGTAGCATTTTTAAAAATTGTGTTTGGAAATTATATTTTTATGTAGCCAAGTGCAAGAGGAAAAGCAGTAATGGTTTGGATACATGGAGGTGCATTTACTATGGGCTCTGCATCAAGTGAAGTGTATGGTCCCGAGTACCTGATTGAACATGATATTGTACTTGTTACCACTAATTACAGACTGGGAGCACTGGGTAAGCTGACGTATTCCTACTGTAGAATTAATACATATAACAGTAACCATAACCTCATTTATTCATTATGGCTGTACATTCTTTCTTAAATTCTAGTCACCCATGTGCCTGTGGATGTGTTGTTTAGAGAAAAGTTAATTCTAGTATTCAAATATTAATGGATTTAAGATGTAGGGCATAAACATGATAATCACCTGAAGTAACTACTATCTAATATTTAATAATCTATATTTATAAAACTCAGAGTCTGAGGATTTGTTTGTATGTACTGAATATAATTCCACACCGTTACACCGATTGCCAACAAAGTTTGCACAGGTAACCTTTGACACAAGGCAAAAAACACTGTCCTTTTAATTATGCGATTTACTCAGTCGATGCGTGACATGTATAAAGATGTCAATAACACCATGGAGACCAGAATTAATTACCATAGTAACAAGTAAATAAACAAATGCTATTTAGCGGCATCTTTTAACAGTCCATGTGACCACCCTCGTGCACGTTAAAAACATAATTAAAACACAGCAGGTTGCGTTCCGATGCGGGAGACCTTGAAAACGCAGCAAAGTTGACGACCTTGCGTTTTTTCCATGTCCATGTGACCAATTTCATTGCTGCCTGTGTGTTAAATTCAATGCGTTTCCCACCTCTCAGAAAATCTCAATCCCTAACGACCCATGACAATAAACGAGCAAGTAATAATGTGGTTAAAAAACTTTTAAATAGAAACAAAACTCCGCAGAAAATACAAAAATAAAGATAATTTGATGAATGATGATTTTAAATTATTGTCTTTAAAAAAAATGTCAATTAAAGAAAACAATAAAGCGGGTGAAGCCATGGGTGTAACAGCTAGTTTGTTATAATACTTGTATACCATGAAGTAGTATACATTAGCAGGCAGACTTATGTACTAATTATACATTGTACGTGTCTGTTAAAAGGGTTTTTATGTTTGGGCAATGATGATGTTCCTGGAAATGCAGCTTTGAAGGACCAAGTTATGGCACTGAAATGGGTTCAGAAGAATATATCCAGTTTTGGAGGTGACCCAAATAATGTTACTTTATTTGGAGAAAGCGCAGGAGCCATCTGTGTGCATTATCATGTGTTATCTCCACTGTCTAAGGGTAATAAAATTAACATTATCTCATTGTGATTTTCTAATTATGGTACTTTTATTTTCACATTAAATTTGTTTTTTATTTACCAGAATAATAGCAGTAACGCTGTACTCTTGTGCAAGCATTATACATTAGAAATTTTATAACTTATGTAGAAACCAAACTGGCAGAATGTGAAAGGCCATGGAGTGACATATTATTATTATTATTAATTGATATCACACAAGATATTAAAGATATTTTACTACTTCACCTTTAAAGTATCATTTAAATTAAATAAAACTGAGTTTTTTCTCAATAAAATCAAAACCATTTTCCTCCCTTCCAATGAGACTGGTTCACCTACAGTGTATTTTGCAGATCTGGCTAGATGATAATGAACCCTACCATTTTGGTAATACTGTAATTTTCTGTATTAAACATATGTTGTCATCCTCTAGGCAGCAATCAAAATAAAAAAAACTCGTATCACTGTCGACACCTTGTTTATCGTTATCACAAATAATTTTTCAGAAATAAAAATATATACAACAGAAAAAATACAAATTTCGATTCATATCTGTGATATCGATTATTCACACAATTGTAATTTATTCATACATACAACAACACAATTATAATATTGATCGATAAATGTAGTATCAAATACATGCAATAATCTCTATAGATCACTAATCAAACTCTCAGTAAAAACTGACTAAAACGCCATCTACTGCTGTTTATATAATACTGGTAATGACGTCATACACCAACAGGCATCAATTACTAGAACAGTCTAGTTTGCATATTTTTTATCCAATTTTAGTGACTCTTTACTTTCGAAGTTGTTTTTATTAGATTAAATTCACATTACTTTTATTTTTCAGGTTTGTTCCATCGTGCAATAATACAAAGTGGTTCTGTACTGAATCCTTGGTCATACATGGATCACACCAGTAGTGTTGCAAGAGCCTTCAAACTGGGAAACATACTTGGTTGTAAAACAGAAAATACTGATGAGCTTCTTGAATTCCTTCAGAAATTGCCTGCTTATAAAATTACTGAAGCACGGGTCCAACTGGAATCCCAGATAGATTCGGTAAACAGTATGAGTGAGCTTATAAATACACACACTGAAGAGTTTTTCAAATATCAAAACACATTCATTAAGTTTCCATTAGTATTCATTACTACCAATATTTGTACATCTTGTTTCCATAAATACAGTCTGTGTGAGAAATCTCTTTCTACTATCACAGTCTTAAGATGTAAATTTTTTTAATAATAATGAACACTTTCAACAAAGAGACTTAAACATTCCTTCATGTAGTTAGTGAATTCAGTTTCATACATAAAATCACTGAAGTGTGAAATTAATTGACAAAACTTCAATGATACCACAGTAAATATATTTTTATTTCAAAGGATTCATTATTTAAATGCTTTTAAATTCATTAACTTGTTTTGTGGAATTGAGTTCAGAGGGGATAAAAATAGTTACGGTTATAATGACAGCTATAGTTAGTTATAGCACGGATATTTGTAATCAAACATGTTGTATATTACTGCAAGTCACACTATCTGGCCCATGCCTGCAACATCGTGAAGATAATGATTGATAATTATCTACTTGAACTACTTAGTGAAACTACACAAAAATTATATAACTGGAAAAGTAAATATCACTTCCACCAAACAACATGTATTAAATGAACTGGCCAGTTAACCAAACCTGAAGAACAGAATAACTTCTTTTTTACCAGATAGAGTAGCCAAGTCCTAAACTAATTGTAATCATTAAAATTTTAAAAACAGGTATAATCATTTTAAGTTTAGAACAATCATTTTAATATTTTAATATCAGACAAAGGAATCATGTTTGAAACACAGATTGTAACAGACAACAGTTTTCAGCATTTGTATCATCTTAGTTCTCTACATTTCCTATTCAAAGAGGTTACTAAGAGATAATACTACGAAAGATCATTTAATTTTTAGTTCTACTGAATTTAAAAAAATAAAAACCATATGCTACTTTTAATTTAGGAAAACATTTTCTCCATTCGCAAGACTGTTCAGAATTGGCATCTATGTGCTCCCCCCCCCATGGTTAATATATTAAATTAGTGCATCGGCCATCCACTATCCACTACATAATTGTATAATCACGTTAATCTCTAATGTGATGGTTAATCCTGATTCTTATGTATAAAAGATAAAGATTATCACAACCTTTGTGTACATATTGTAATGGGTCAAATTAGAAGGTTTTTTATTTTTTATTAATCTTGGTTTTGATTTTGTTAAAAGTGTACAATTCACTTCATATATGGGAGCTACCACAGTTTAATTTTATATAATTTTCAATATGGATAAAGGAAATTAGTAAATTTCATTAACATGTTACTAGTTCAAGAAAACTAATCATCTGTTTTGATTTAATTATTCATTGTATACAGAAGTTTTGTTAGCAGCAAACTTACACGGAAACTGTAATTTAAAGAGCATACAAAAATATTAACAAATAAATAATACCATGCTATTAACAGTAATTACATTCATGTTTACCTGTAGATTAATTTGTTGCTTTGTGGACAAAAATAAAAAAGATGCAAGTTAAAGAGGGGTATACTGAAATATTACCAAAGTCTTGTACTTTAATTAAGCTAACATAATCAGTAAAAAATAATCAGTAATGTGGAAATCGGAAGAACATAATAAAACAATTAAAAATAATACTCTTGTGCAGTCCAAAATGTTAGACCTAATTAATTAATTAGGTGATACAACCTAATTAATAAAATATTTTAAATTAAATGATGAATGTTAATAACTACACTTTCACATGTGAAACTTACTTTGTTTATTTTCCTCGTACGACGTTTCAGCTTGTTGTTCGCCTTCCTCAGCGAGGTAAAATACTGAATGTCCAGAGTTTGTAACTGTTTTTTCTAGTTGGTAGGTTGTGTGGGGGGTGTGGGGGTGGAAGGGGGTTGGCGCGGGATTCCGAATTATTGTATGTTTTGTGTATTATTGTGTCAAAGAGTGCGTGTGATTTAAAGTGTAATTGGTCATTAAGTATGTTGTTTGGTTGTATTGTGCAGCGTTTGTATATTTCGTTAACATATAACGAATCCCCTTCCACCTCCACACCCCCACACAACCAACCTACCAACTAGAAAAAACCGTTACAAACTCCGGATATTCAGTATTATACCTCGCTGAGGAAGGCGAACAACATGCTGAAACATCATACGAGGAAAATAAACAAAGTAAGTTTCACATGTGAAAGTGTAGTTATTAACATTCATTAAGTGCTGTGAAAGAATAGGATGAACATTCAAAATAAAATTAAATGATATACTCTATATTAATTGATGACTCGTTGGGCAATTGGTGAAACATATTAATACAAATGAACCCAAAAGCTCCTGTTTTGTATAGTTTACCAAAAATACATAAACCTAATTGTCCCATGCGCCCAGTTGTTTCATATGTAACTGCACCTGCATATAAAGTCTGTAAAAAACTTAATGAATTATTGCCAAAATATATTAACTTTAACCCAAAGTATGCTATTAAAAACACTTTACAATTAGTTAATAATATAAAAAATGTACATTTACCACTGAATGCAAAATTAGTTTCATTTGATGTTAAGAATTTATTTCCATCTATACCTGTAGATGTTCTGTTGTCTATCTGTTCCTCACATATACAAAATACTTTAACCTTAAATAGTGATCAGAAAAAAGAATTATTCTCGGCCTTAGATATTTGCATAGGACAAAATTATTTTCAGTTTAATAATAAAATCTATAAACAATTTAATGGCTTACCTATGGGCTCTCCTTTATCACCTTTATTAAGTGAAATCTTTATGACATTTTTGGAAGAAAACATTTTTACATCTGATAACCCCAACATAAAATATGTTTTTCATTGGGCAAGGTATGTTGATGATATATTTTGTATCTGGACGGGAACAGATAGACAGCTCCATATGTTCTTAGATTATATTAATTCCTTTTATAGTAGCGTGCAATTTACACTTGAAACAGAAAATATGAAAAGTTTAAATTTTTTGGATCTTACCATTACTAGATCACAAAATAATCTTAGTTTTCAGATATATAGAAAACCTACTTTTACAGATACCGTTATACATAAACAATCACTAACATCATGGCACATAAAATTAAGCAGTTTTCATGCAATGGTTAATCGTCTCCTTATAGTTCCTTTATCCAAAGAAAATTTCAATAAAGAGGTAGATATTATAAAAGCCATAGCACAAAATAACGGTTATGATGAAAGAATAATTAATTCTTTAATTTTAAAAAAACAGAAGAAAATTACTTTAAAAGAATTTTATTCCATAGAGCCAGATCAGGGTAACAAAAAATTTCACTTAACAAATTACATTCCGTGTATAACAGATAAGATTAATAATAGGTTAAAAAACCATGGTCTTAACATGGTATCAGTAAACAAACGTAATCTTTTTTCACTACTTGTCAATAATAAAGAAAAATCTAATACACTGGAGAAAAATGGAGTTTATGAAATACACTGTGCAGAATGTGATGCTATTTATATCGGACAATGTGGCCGTGCTCTGAAACATCGCATTTCTGAACATAAGAAGGCGATTTTAACCAATACATCTAATACAGGTTTTGCAGATCATTGCTTACAACACAATCACTTTATAGACACAAAAAACATAACACTACTCCACAACATACAAAAAGGTAGAAAAATGGATTTGTTAGAAATTTTAGAAATTAAAAAAGCAATAAAAAATAACAAAAATTTAACCAATGAACAGACTGAATTTTGTGTATCCCCTTTATTAAAATCTGTTATTTAGTTTAGTTTATTTTATATTATTTTGAATGTTCATCATTATTTTAAATTTTGCATTCAGTTTATATTTAGTTCAGTTAATTTTATATTTTGCATTCATGATTGTATTTAGTTTTTAAAGACACCAGACCTTCCCTTGTCTCATGCACACACTCCCCACCCCTCGCCATCACAACACAGATGTTCCAGATACGCCCTAAACAGATGTTTACCACCTACACTACTCTAACATCCTGTGTTCAGTAATTTCATTCACTCGCTCTTTGACAATGGCTTAAGTTAGTCGAAACAGCTGTCAGAGTTAATTAAAAATTTTGTGAAACTTACCAAGTGTTTTTATATATTTTGATATACTCTATACTCCATTACATAAGTGTATTTAACTGTCCTGTTAGTCTCATTGTTGTTTTCAATCATTTAATACTTATATAATAATTTATGATGAAAATAAGAAAGTTAAGCGGGCTTACCAGACTTATAAACTACTAAATAATAGAACACATAAACACATCTTATATAATCTGAATTAGAACCAAAAACTATTACTTTGTAGACTCTATGTCATCTATTCATTATAAAGTAACATTAAAAATTAATTTATTACTAATAGGTATATTAATAATAGTAATAGTAATCCTGGTTATTCTGCTTGTTTATATTATAACATCGCCAAAATCAGATCATATTTGATGACTATAAGTATGTATAAAAATGCTAAAAAATAATATATTTTAATAAATAAATAATGAAGAGAATAAAAATATAAAATATAATTAAGAAAGAAGGAGAAAGAGTTATAAACTAAAAGTGATTAATAAAGAAACTCACCGACTAGACTGACAGACAAACGACATTGACCCAACCCCAGAGATTGGCCAGATAACGAACCAGAATAAAAGTAAACAAGATGAGAAGTGAAGGAGAAGAAAAATGAGAACAAAGAGGGAACAAACCAACGATGAAGAAAATAAAATGAAACACGTCAAGAAAACACAGACAAGGCATAGAGAATAGAGAAGGGAGAAATAATGTAATCAAATATAATAAAGAAAATGAAACCGGTAAAGAACCAAAATAAATAATGAATGTTAGTATTGATTGAGTGACAATTGTAATTAGTCATTAATAAAAAACGATAGTTAAAAATACACTAGCCAAAGAATTAGAAGTACATGTAAATCGTTAATAGAGAAAGACATGATATTAATAAGTATATATAATATATGTAGAGAAAGAGAAAGGTACAGTAATCCCTTAACATTCGCGGATTTAACATTCGCGAAACTTAACTATTCGTGAACCTACTAATGAGAAACAAATTTAACATTCGCGTATACGCAACTTGGTTATTCGCGGATTAAAAAAAATATTGTATTAAATTGATTTTTTTTCATTAGAATATTATAATACTGTACTAATCAAGCTTACAAAAAACATTAAGACCACCTGCAAAATACGTAAATAAAATTGTTTAAGGGGTATGAGTAGACTTTCTTTGTGTAGCCGATTCCGAGAAATCCGGCTGACTCCGGGCCGCACACATTGTGTAAACAATTCTTAGAAAATAGACTAGGCTACGGTTTATGTACCCCTCTGTTTACATTTCTCTCAGTTGTTAGTAAGCGTGAGTGACAAAAGGTTCGTGATGCCGCCTCCAGTGAAAAGAGTGAAAAAGGTTTTGCACCTTTCCGAAAAAATTAAAATATTAGATAGGCTACGAGCAGGAGAAAGTGCATCTGCTGTAGGTCGCTTTTTTGATATTAACGATTCTACTGTTAGATCTATTTAAAAAAATGAAAAGGCTATAAGAGACAGTGTTGCAGCAAGTTCTCCAATCAGTGCGAAAACCGTATCTCAAGTGCGGAACAAGTGTTTGGAAGAAACTGAAAAAGCGTTAAGTGTCTGGATAGAAGATATGAACCAGGAAGAAACTTCCGCTAAGTTCAGCTTTGATACTGGCCAAAGCTAAAAAAATATATGACCTTATCAACCTGGATCCTTCTGAATCATCGTTTAACTTCCAGGCGAGTAAAGGTTGGTTTGACAATTTCAAACATAGGCATAGTTTGCACAACATTAAGTTAGTTAGCGAATCGGCTTCCGCAGATCATGTAAGTGCTAAAAAATTTCCGGAAGAACTTGCTAAAATTATTGAAACTGGAGGATATCATCCAGAACAAGTGTTCAACGCTGACGAGACAGGGTTGTTCTGGAAGAAAATGCCGAGTAGCACTTTTCTGTCCAAAACAGAACGTTCAGCTCCAGGTTTCAAGGCTGCAAAAGACCGAGTTTCTCTTATGTTATGTGCCAACACATCAGGCGATTTTAAGGTAAAGCCAATGCTGATTTATAGATCGCAAAATCCTCGTCCTCTCAAAGACAAAAATAAAAACGAGTTGCCTGTTTTCTGGAAATCAAATAAGAAAGCATGGGTAACTAGTGCATTGTTTCTGGAATGGTTTAATGACTGCTTCATTCATGAGGTGGAAAAATACCTCTCATATAAAAACCTTGGTTTCAAAGTTCTCCTCATAGTTGATAATGCATCTTGTCATCCATCTAGTTTAAAAGAGGTCCATCCCAATGTTGAAGTGGTTTTTCTACCGCCGAATACGACGTCGCTAATCGAACCGCTAGATCAAGGAATCATAGGGTACGTTCAAAGCCTACTACACAAGAAGATGTTTAAAACGAATTTTGAACTCCATCGAAGAAAATTCAGAAGCTACAGTAACATATAGTTGGAAAACATTCAACATAGCAAATTGTATTGCCGAAATCGATGCATCATTAATGGAATTGAAAGAAAGTTCAATTAATGCTTGTTGGCGAAATCTTTGGCCTCAAGTGGTACAAAAGGAAAACCAGATGCCTTTAATTTCCAAACAAGTTGAAGAGATTGTGGAACTGGCTCATCAGGTCGGAGGTGATGGTTTCGACGATATGACGCGAGATGATGTTGAAGAATTAATAAAATCTCAAGAGAATGGTCTTACTGAAGAAGAACTAATAGAGATCATTGAAGAAAACGTCTTAGAGACTAACAACGACACTGAAGACGAGACCGAGAATCCGTAAACTGAAGGTAAAAGTTTTTCTATTTTTTCTGTAAAGGTTTTCTAATTGTTTTAAGTTTTCTACAACTTAACATTTTTTATTGCAGGTAAAATATTTTCTTCAAAAGTTATTGGAGAAATTTTAAAGCTCCATCAACAGCTTGTTGAGAAAGCCATAGAAAACGACCATTCACTGGTGAGAAGCCTTAAATTTAAAAGAGAAATTGAGGCAGCGACCCTTCCTTACACTGAAATGTATAATTGTTCTGTCAAACAATCACAGATCACAAAATATTTTCAACCATCAACTAGCAAATAAACTTTAACTTTCAATATGTATAAAGTACAGTATAATCAATATCTACGTATGTTAATATTACTGCTTAATAAACATAGTACGTACATATTTTTTTCGTTTCAATTAAAATTTTACAGAACCTAACCCCCTTTTATACACGGGAAGATAGTCTCAACATTCGCGGAGGTTTCCGCGAACGTAACCCTCGCGAATGTTAAGGGATTACTGTATTGAAATAGTGAGAAGTAAACGGAAGTTAACATAGTGAAAGTGAAATTACCCTACAGTGAAATGATAGAAAAAGAAACACTAAGTAAATTATAATAAACACAAAATAATTGAAAAGTGCAAGTGATGAATAAATAAAAATATTGTCAATGATAGTAATAGGGAAAATAGGGAAGGCTAAGATAAACACTTAGTAAAAGTAACAAACACTTAAGGTTTGATAGTGAACAATAACATTTAAGAAAGTTGTTAAGAATAATATTTAAAATAAACCATTGATTCAGTAATAATGAACACTGAAGAGTGATATTAACTGTAGTGATTATAAAAGAATATTATTGTAGAGCTTAAAAGTGTATTGTAGAATTTAAAGGTGAGAACCACATGACAAAGTAATAAGATAGTGTTAACTTGGAAAAGAAAGCAAAGAGTTTTTATAAAATAAGTAGTTTAAAACCATAAGTAAACACCCATGTTATAAGGGAAGATTAATGAAACAAGTTCAATAGAAGTGAGGTTGTTTATCACCCGAACAATAAATCAAGGGTAATGAATTGTACACCAATATTAAATAATAAGTGTTAAATAATTGTCTAAACAAACTTATGAATAGGATCTGGATTGGGTAATTATCCCAAACATAGACCTAAATGTTATATGTTATATGATGAAAAAATAGTAATTAATAGCCATATTGTTGACTTTGGCAGAGTAAATAAATAAGAAAAGAAAGCAATGTCTGAGTTAGAAAAGAGAAACCCAGTTAGTAAATAATTAGCAATAAATAATGAGTAAAACAGTAGTAACACACAAAAATCATACAAAGACTGAACCAAAACACATCCATAGATAATAAACATAATTATAAGAACAAAATAAAGCTCTAGGACAAAATGAGATATAATGTATATGAAATAATCAACAATCAGTAATGGCTACTTAGACTTGAGACAGGCCTAACGGTCAAACACCAACAAATACTAATTGTATGAAAATAGCCAAGTAATTAACAAATCCAAGGTGACTAATTAACCAAGGATAAATGGTAAATTTTATTAAAAACAAAATATTAAAATAAGGAGTTATATAAACAGAGAAATGTAATTAGTAAATATTAAATTAATTGTAAACTTAGAAAACATGAAATAACCCAATATTGTGGGATACCAAAATAATCTTTGTAAGAAAATACAAATAACAGTGCTAATAATTAATACATAAGAAGGAAGATAATGGAAGGAAGAAAGTCAGAAGATATATGAAGATTTGAAAAGAATTCAAATTTTGATAACAATGGATGTATATCAAGCTAGTCCAATCAGAATTCTTTGGTAACCATAGAAACGGGACTGGTAGCGAAAATTACCATTGAATATCGTTACTCAAAAAGTGACGCTCATGAAAAACGGAAGCCAAAATTTTGAACAACCAATTTTCTTACTTAAAATGTTTTAAAAGTTAAACAAATTGTCAAAATTGAACGAGAAAGAGGCTGACTATCACTGAACTCAATTAACTGATGGAGAAGACTTTTTAATTCAAGACGAAGTAAATAAATTAATCCTAGTACTTTGAAAAAGATGCCAGAAGCCCGAATAATTGAAAACTGAATTCTATTGCGGCTCCAGTCCTTTGTTCCAGACCAACAGATTAATCACATGCTACGAAGCTGTTAAGTATCCTATAAATTATCTAAACTTCCTAAATAACGCACTTTGAATATTTCTCACTATATTCTGAAATATCATTGAACCAATTTTATTCTCTTTCAAAGATTAAATAAAAATATTAAGACACTAAAAATTTGTCAAATTATAAAGTTAACCTAGTATTAGTTTACGAACCTTTAAACACTTTTAATACACTCCAACAAACCACTTATAGCTACACATTATAAGATTTAAGTAGAGACATTGTAAGGTTGTGTATTTTTTATTATTGTAATTGCATCTAAGCCTTTCATCATGATCAAAAGGATCCAAACGATAGAACGAAATTATTGGTTGACTACTTTGGTAGAACGCCATACTGTATATTTGTTACGTTCAAAATCGATTTATTAAACCCAGAGAGAGCTTGTCTCATAAATAAATAACCGGTGCAAAATTATATAAGAAATCAAATATAGCTTGTGTCAATGAAAACAGTAATAACCAATCGTTAATAAATCAATACTGTGTATATCAAATGTATTTTATTTTCAGTAGGGAGGTGTATTCTTAATATTATAAATTATAGCGGACGTCTATGAAGTGGTGACTAGCGCTCAAGCAGCGAATACAGCGAACTGCTGGCTTGATCATACAAATCGATAAGCGGCGGGACAAATTGAATTCTCCACACCGCCTGAGCGGAACCGCTGATAATAGTACATTTTTAATTGTTTTAAATAAACAATTTGGCGCCACCCGGGAATCATACACTCCTAGTGAACCTCAGGTCAGGACTACGATACCTGGTTATCTGTACGTTCACGACGGACTCAAGCATCGTAAGTTACGTTACCGAGCGAGGACGAATTGGTAATACATGCATACACAAGTTACACTCTGACACTTCTACATTTTACAGAGATAATAACGACGATACTCAGAAGAGCGATTATAAAATTGACGCATCCAACGTGTGGCAAAATAACACGGCAGCTACACACACGACTAACGTTATAATATTATACTGTTTCCTTTTTTGCCCTTCAAATTTATACTTCTACCATTCTTAAATTCTTCATATACGTCACTTGTAACATGCCTTCAAGTTCATTATTACACAGTTCTTCCAGGTATAAAAACCATTTTTCATATTCCCACATTTTTCCCTTTCTATTTAGTTACTTGTTTTATATATAAATAAACACTCTGTTCAATCTATGCAGTTATAGTATATGACCATCTTGTTAACCGTATATGATGGTTAAACTATCTTGTTATGTGAAGCTCCTATGTTTTTATCTCTATGCAGTAGTACTTCTAGATACTAGAATTAGTCGAGTGGTTCTACTTTTTTCCGGTTTATTTATGTTTTTATCCCCATTTTTTACAAGGACAACTTTTATTTGTTTATGTTTGTTATTATTATATTCCTTTTCTTTAAGTCTTTCTTGTACAGTTTTAAATTTCCTTTTGTTAGTTATGTTTATTTAAAGCACATGGTCATTAAGACAACAGAAAAACCCTACATTCAGGAACCCTACAGATTTTAATTTTGTAGTAACCTACATGAACTTTATAATTTTTTCTGTTGCTTTAATGTTATCAACAATTGTATAAAACATGCTCATCAGTTTGTAATAAATTTAAAGATACATATATTAGCTTCAGTTTTAAACTAATTAAAGATAATGTTTTAGTATAACAAACTGAAATTAAAACTTGTGGATAATTTTAACAGTTTTATGGGTATTATAACAAGATTGTGAACATTTTTTGTTATGGATGTATTCAAATTGTAGTAATTTGTTTTATATTTAATTATTTTGAAAACAGGATAAATGGGTGAGTTTCCAAAAAAACTTTGTACCATGTATTGAACTACCCAGACGAGAAGAGAGCTTTTTATCACTTCCACCAAAAGAAATAATTGAAAAAGGGTTATTTACAAAAGTTCCTATTATCATGGGTATAACAAATAGAGAAGGAGGTATTATTCTTGAAGGTAATGTACACACAAACCTATAATAAAATTACAATAATCTGTTCATAGTTTTTTTACTATAAATGCAGATTCAGTCATAATAATATTACTGTTGTGTATTCTTGTTATGTTCAGATAATTTCTGATAATTATTAATAAGGTAACCACATTACATTAACTAGTTTATTACCACAATAATCCACATTAACTTAAGAATGTAGTTATTTCCTAAACTAAACTGCCCAGGACGTCTCAAATACAAAGAGGCATCAGGACTGCTCTTGGAGCTTTTTGAATTATGGCGATTAGTCATGGAACCTCAGAGGGATATTTATAGGGGGGGGGGGAATGGAACTGGACACACCCAGAGGGTCAAAAAAATTAAATTGCTAAACTGCTATAATTGTTTTTATTATTTAGACAAAGCTTTTCGTCATTACTGACATCTTCAGGTCTTAAACAACTTTGGTTGTTTAAGACCTGAAGATGTCAGTAATGACGAAAAGCTTTGTCAAATAATAAAAACAATTATAGCAGTTTAGCAATTTTATAAAAGAAAAGTAAGGATGGCTGCTAATTTAAACAATACGAAGAAAAAAAATTAAAGTATTTTGCTAATATTTTAATTTTTAGGTGGTTTTATTATTTTTGTAGCTGTCTATGCTAATAAAGTAGTAACACCTTTTTAAATATACAAAAAGGTTTATTACAAGTGTAATGTTTGAAATATGAAATATACGAAAATCAATTCAATCAATACTGTACCCTGTAAACAATGATTCAATAATACATATTTTTATTGTGTTATTACCGTTTACTTTAATGGGACTGATTTCAGCTACTTTAAAGATGTTGATTAGTCTTAACTTGTTTTTCTTTTGTATGCAGCCGACCAGACTCCAGTCCCTCAAGGTCAAATCTAGATACACCACTGGGAAACCTACAATATACATTATATCTTTTACAAGGCTCGTTTTTTATATATAACTTAAGCAGTGTTACAGATCTGGTTAGGTAGGTGAACTAAATTGAATTTCCAAAAGCTTATAATTTGTCTGTTCTTTCCTGTCTTTTCCTATATCTTGTTGTCTGTGGCTCTAGCCGATTGAAACTTTAATCCAGTCAGGTGACTAATAAGCAGCACAAATCTCTTGTGTTTATATAAGACAATTAATCTGCTCTAGATGATTTACATTTTTATACTCACTTGCTATAACATTCAGCAACTGTTTTTGGCAATTATTTGACACAGAAAGGGCACTGGAATGCTGTATTAGTGAGTTCCCTACAGCAGAAGGCTAGCTACTTCCACTACTACCAAAAACACTATGTCATCAACCACTGACAACTTTTCCCAGAATCAGTAATACCTCTACTCCATTCTCTTTGTAATAAACGTTTCCTACAGAATCAAATGAAATAAATAATTTTTAGATACTTTGATGAAATGGAGAATATGGGCCAGTACTTGATAATGTGTTGAAACATGTTAGCACAGAATAACGATTTGATAGTTGTCCTGAGATAAAGGTTTAACCACTCACTGTTTTTTAACAGGAACCTAATAAAACTGATATTTTTACTTCCATGTTCCTTAAGGAAATGGAAGTATGGTGATGGCAAAAAAAATCATGTTCGAGATTATTGCAGATTCTGATTGTACTACACTCAAAACATGAAAAAAAGGCATTTTTCGAAAAGTGTCTGTGTGTGTGTCTGTCTGTCTGTGTCTGACTGTAGATTTTTTTCTATGGCAAATGATAACAGCCGCAAATTCAAACAAAATCAAATAATTTTTTGACGCAGTCCTGATTTGTAGAGTACTCAAGACCTATTGTTTTTGGTGAAGATCGGTTAAGGGAAAGGGGTAGTTTACTGGCAACGTTTTTTTGTTTTAACAAGGGTATTTTCTGTGGCAAACGATAACAGCTGCAAATTCAAACAGAATCAAATGATTATTTGCATATAAGCCTGAATTGTAGAGTTCTCAAGACCTTTTGTTTTTGGTGAACTTTTGTTTTTGGTGAAGATCGGTTATGGGAAAGGGGTAGTTTACCTGCAACGTTTTATGTTTTAACAAGGGTATTGTCTATGCCAAACGATAACAGCCGCAAATTCAAACATAATCAAATATTTTTTTGCATACAGCCCTGATTTGTAGAGTACTCACGACTTATTGTTTTTGGTGAAGATCGGTTAAAGAAAAGGGGTAGTTTACTGGCAACGTTTTTTTATCAAGGGTAATTTTTTCTATGGTAAACGATAACAGCCGCAAATTCAAACAGAATCAAATAATGTTTTGCATACAGCCCAGAATTGTAGAGTTCTCAAGACCTGTTGGTTTTGGTGAAGATCGGTTAAGGGAATAGGGTAGTTTACCAGCAACATTTTATGTTTTAACAAGGGTAATTTTTTCTATGACGAACGATAACTGCCGTAAATTAAAACAGAATCAACTACTCTTTTGCATAACTTTTTGAATTATACAGAACTCAAGGTCTGTTGATTTTATTGAAGATCGGTTAAGGGAATGGGGTAGTTTACCGGCAACGTTTTATATTTTAACTAGGGTATTTTCTATGGCAAACGATAACAGCCGCAAATTCAAACAGAATCAAATAATGTTTTGCATACAGCCCGGAATAGTAGAGTTCTCAAGACTTGTTGGTTTTGGTGAAGATCAGTTAAGGGAAAGGGGTAGTTTACCAGCAACGTTTTTTTATCAAGGGTAATTTGATTCTATGGCAACGATAACAGCCGCAGATTCAAACAGAATCAAATAATGTTTTGCATACAGCCCAGAATTGTAGAGTTCTCAAGACCTGTTGGTTTTGGTGAAGATCCGTTAAGGGAATAGGGTAGTTTACCTGCAACATTTTATGTTTTAACAAGGGTAATTTTTACTTTTACTTCCATATTCCTTAAGGAAATGGAAGTATGGTGATGGCAAAAAAAATCGTGTGCGAGATTATTGCAGATTCTGATTGTACTACACTCAAAACATGAAAAAAAATCGTTTTTCGAAAAGAGTCTGTGTGTCTGTCTGTCTATCTGTCTGTCTGTGTGACTGTGTGTATATTTTTTTTTCTATGGCAAACGATAACTGCCACAAATTCAAACAGAATCAAATAATTTTTTGCGTACAGCCCTGATTTGTAGAGTACTCATGACCTATTGTTTTTGGTGAAGATCGGTTGAGGGAAAGGGGTAGTTTACCTGCAACAGTTTTTTTTATCAAGGGAATTTTTTTTTTTTGGCAAACGATAACAGCCGCAAATTCAAACAGAATCAAATAATGTATCGCATACAGCCCTAAATTGTAGAGTTCTCAAGACCTATTGTTTTTGGTGAAGATCGGTTAAGGGAAAGGGGTAGTTTACCAGCAACGTTTTTTAACAAGGGTATTTTCTATGGCAAACGATAACAGCCGCAAATTCAAACAGAATCAAAAGATTATTTGCATACCCCCCTGAATTGTAGAGATCTCAAGGACTTTCAATTTTAGTGAAGATCGGTTAGGGGAAGGGGTAGTTTACCAGCAACCTTTTACGTTTTAACAACAGTAAAGTACTTGAAAATTCATTTAAACTTTTTCGAACAATGGTAATTGTTAAAAATAAAATAATTTTGTTGCCAGGCAATAAAATTATAATTTCTTCATTTTAATGTAAATTATGTATGAGTTAATATACATGTATAAAATAATATATCGTTCGTGTCAGGTAAGCATATCTCAGTTATGTAATGTTTACGTTTCCATTTTATTATTATGACTACAGCAATAAATATCGGTATGGAGAACCATACATGACTTCCATATTCTAAGATTTATATTTAAAATCATTTTCGAAATGAAATATTACCATAGAAACTACTTCTTTCTACTTACTGCTTCAGCCTTAACCACATTACTATGGTCACTAACGTATACCACCTCACGTTATCGCACTCGATTTTCACTGATGATGGAAGTCGATTGCATTGCCGAAACGTCTGGTTTTGTAGAAAACATTGGACTATGGCCAAATATCCCGGGAAGGAATTTTAACAAAAACTACTTCTTTGTTGCCGATAACGTTGTACACATATATATAAAAAATATGCATAAAATTAATGGCTTGTATAAGTTAATAATTGATCTCCATTAAGTAGTGCTCAAGTTTCCAAAGTTTTAATATTATGATGTCCGTAATTAAAACATCAGAGCAGGTTTAGTGTGTATGAGGGTACACCGTGGACAAAAATTTTCAACATTTCCTATTGAGCATTGCTTAGAGTAAAGCTGCGAATCTACAGTGTACGTTTCACAGAACAAACACGCGGAAAAGAAGGTGCGCTCCGAAGTCACTCATGGACCCTCCGCATCTTGCAGAGGGTTCATTCCCTAAAGACGAAAAGCCTGTTTATGAATCGCTCCTCTGTAAACACGTGCAGTTACACTGCCCAGCGATCCACAGGAAGCAAATCACTATCCACGCTGGACACTTTTTCGGCTTGCACGCGTTATGTTGGTATGGGTTTCGGCACTTTCCATTTAAAAAGCGTGCAAATGTAAGAAAATAAACATGAATGAGGCCAGAAATAACGCGAATTGTGTGTGTGTGTGTGTGTGTGTGTGTGTGTGTGTGTGTGTGTGTGTGTGTGTGTGTGTGTGTGTTCCCTGCCTTTTTATTGCAGTAGTCATAATAATAAAATGGAAACAAACATTACATAACTGAGATATGATTGCCTGCCACGAACGATATATTTTCTCATGATTTACATTAAAAATAAAAAAATTATATTTTATTGCCTGGCAACAAAATTATTTTATTTTTAACAATTACCATTGTTTGAAAAAGTTTAAATGAATTTTCAAGTACTTTACTGTTGTTAAAACGTTAAAGGTTGCCGGTAAACTACCCCTTACCCTTAACCGATCTTCACCAAAATCACAAGTCCTTGAGACCTCTACAATTCAGGGACGTATGCAAAAAAGTATTTGATTCTGTTTGAATTTGCGGCTGTTATCGTTGGCCATAGAAAATTACCCTAGATAAAAAAACATTGCTGGTAAACTACCCCTTCCCCTTAACCGATCTTCACAATAAACAACAGGTCTTGAGTACTCTACAAATCAGGGCTGTATTCAAAATATCGGTATGGAGAACCATACATGACTTCCATGTTCTAAGATTTATATTTAAAATCATTTTCGAAATGAAATATTTCCATAGAAACTACTTCTTTCTACTTACTGTTTCAGCCTTAACCACAGTACTGTGGTCACTAACGTATACCACCTCACGTTATTGCAATCGATTTTCACTGATGATGGAAGTCGATGGAACTGCCGAAACGTCTAGTTTTGCAGGAAACTTTGGTCTACGGCGAAACAGGACGGGAAAGAATTTTAACAACAAACTACTTCTTTGTTGCCGATAACGTAGTACATATATAAAAAATTATCCCCTCCCCCTTCAACTATAATTTTTATTTATAGAAAATTACTACCACCCCGTTCAACTAGCTTCTTCATTTATAGATATTTCATCTACGTTTCTACACTGGATTACAGTATTAAGATCTTCTTATCAGGATACTTTATTTATCAAAATTAAGTACTTTACTCTTGTTACAACAAAAAATGTTTCAGGTAAACTACCCTTTCCCCGTAACCGATCTTCACCAAAATCCATAGGTCTTGAGTCCTCTACAACTCAGGCATATATGTAAAAAATTATTTGATTCTGTTTGAATTTACAGCAGTTATCGTTCATCATGGAAAAATTTCTCTTGTTACAACATAAAATTTTGCAGGTAAACATTTCTCTTAACTGATCTTCACCAAAATCAAAAGGTCTTGAGTACTCTACAATTCAGGGATGGATGCAAAACATTATTTGATTCTGTTTGAATGTGCGGCAGTTATTGTTCGTCATATAAACAATTACTCTTGTTAAAATATTAAAGGTGTCAGGTAAACTACCCGTTTTCCTTAACCGATCTTCGCCAAAATCAACAGACCGTGAGTACTTTCAACTTCATGAAAGTATGCAAAAAATTATTTGATTCTCTTTGAATATGCGGCAGTTATCATTCGTCATAAAAATAAAATTACCCTTTTAAAACATAAAATGTTGCAGGTAAACTACCCTTTTCTCGTAACCTATCATCACCAAAATCAACAGGCCTTGAACTACCGACAATTTAGGGATGGATGGAAAAACTTTTTTGATTATGTATGAATTTATGACAGTTATCGTTCGTCATAGGAAAAATTAACCTTGTTATCACATAAAATGTTGCAGGTAAACTACCCCTTTTTCTTAACTGATCTTCACCAAAATCAATAGGTCTTCAGTACTCTACAATTCAGGGAAGGATGCAAAACATTATTTGATACTGTTTGAATGTGCGGCAGTTATCGTTCATCATAGAAACAATTACTCTTGTTAAAACATTAAAGGTGGCTGGTAAACTACCCCTTTCCCTTAACCGAGCTTCACCAAAATCAACAAACATTGAGTACTCTTAACTTCAGGAACGTATGCAAAATATTATTTGATTCTCTTTGAATATGCGTCAGTTATCATTCGTCATAAAAATAAAATTACTCTTTTAAAACATAAAACGTTGCAGGTAAACTACCCTTTTCTCGTAACCGATCTTCACCAAATCAACAAACCTTGAGTACTTTCAACTTCAGGAACGTATGCAAAAAATTATTTGATTCTCTTTGAATATGCGTCAGTTATCATTCATCATAAAAATAAAATTACTCTTTTAAAACATAAAACGTTGCAGGTAAACTACCCTTTTCTCGTAACCGATCTTCACCAAATCAACAAACCTTGAGTACTTTCAACTTCAGGAACGTATGCAAAAAATTATTTGATTCTCTTTGAATATGCGGCAGTTATCATTCATCATAAAAATAAAATTACTCTTTTAAAACATAAAAAGTGGCAGGTAAACTACCCTTTTCTCGTAACCGATCTTCACCAAAATCAACAGGCCTTGAGCACTCTACAATTTAGGGATGCATGCAAAAACTTAATTGATGATGTTTGAATGTACGGCAGTTATCGTTAGTCATAAAACCAATTACTCTTGTTAAAAAATTAAAGGTGGCTGGTAAAGTACACCTCTTACTTAACCGATCTTCACTAAAATCAACAGGCCTTCAGTCTTTTACAATTGAGGAACGTATGCAAAAAATTATTTGATTCTGTTTGAATTTGCGGCTGTTATCGGTCATAGAAAATACCCTTGTTAAAACATAAAACGTTGCAGGTAAACTACCCCTTTCCTTTAACCGATCTTCACCAAAATAATAGGACTTGAGAACTCTAAAGTTCAGGGTTGTATGCAAAACATTATTTGATTCTGTTTGAATTTGCGGCTGTTATCGTTTGCCATAGAAAAATATCGGTATGGAGAACCATACATGACTTCCATGTTCTAAGATTTATATTTAAAATCATATTCGAAATGAAATATTTCCATAGAAACTACGTCTTTCTACTTATTGCTTCAGCATTAACCACAGTACTGTGGTCACTAACGTATACCACCTCACGTTTTCGCACTCGATTTTCACCGATGATGGCAGTCGATGGCACTGCAGAAAAGTCTGGTTTTGCAGAAAACATTGAACTACGGCTAAAGAGCACGGGAAGCAATTTTTACAAAAAAAACTACTTCTTTGTTGCCGATAACGTAGTACACATATAAAAAATTCTGCCCTCCACCTTCAACTATAATTTTTAATAATAGAAAATTACCCCCACCCCGTTCACCTAACCTCTTCATTTATAGATATTTCATCTACGTTTCTACAGTGGATTACTATGAGCTTCTTATCAGGATACTTTATTTATAAAAATTAAGTACTTTACTCTTGTTAAATCATAAAATGTTTCAGGTAAACTACCCCTTTCTCTTAACCGATCTTCTCCAAAATCAACAGACCTTCCGTCCTCTACAATTCAGGGAAGCATGCAAAAAAATATTTGATTCTGTTTGAATGTGCGGCAGTTATCGTTCGTCATGGAAACATTTCTCTTGTTACAACATAAAATGTTGCAGGTAAACTACCCCTTTCCCTTAACTGATCTTCACCAAAATCAATAGACCTTGAGCTCTCTGTAACTCAGGAAAGAGTGCAAAAAATTATTTGAGTCATTGAATTTTCGGCAGTTATCGTTCGTCATAAAAAAATTACCCTTTTTAAAACATAAAACGTTGCTGATAAACTACCCCTTCCCTTAACCGATCTTCAACAAAATCAACAGACCTTGAGTTCTCTTTAGTTCAAAAAGGTATGCAAAAACCTAGTTGATTCTGTTTGAATATACGGCAGTTATCGTTCGTCATATAAAAAATTACCCTTGTTAAAACATAAAATGTTGCTGGTAAACTACCCCTTTCCCTTAACCGATCTTCGCCAACACCAATAGGTATTGAGAACTCTACAATACAAAGCTGTATGCAAAACATCATTTGATTCTGTTTGAATTTGCGGCTGTTATCGTTTTCCAAACAAACAAAATTACCCTTGATAAAAAAAACCGTGGCAGGTAAACTACCCCTTTCCCTCAACCGATCTTCACCAAAAACAATAGGTCGCGAGTACTCTACAAATCAGGGCTGTATGCAAAAAATTATTTGATTCTGTTTGAATTTGCGGCTGTTATCGTTTGCCATAGAAAAAATCTACAGACACACACAGACACACACACACTTTTCGAAAAATTACTTTTTTTCATGTTTTGAGTGTAGTACAATCATATTCTGCAATAATCTCGAACACGATTTTTTTTGCCATCACCATACTTCCATTTCCTTAAGGAACATGGAAGTAAAAATTATTTGATTCTGTTTGAATTTGCGGCTGTTATCGTTTGCCATAAATACCCTTGTTAAAACTTAAAATGTTGCAGGTAAACTACCCCTTTTCCTTAACCGATCTTCACCAAAAACTATAGGTCTTTAGAACTCTACAATTTAGGGGTGTATGCAGAAAAGTATTTGATTCTGTTTGAATTTGCGGCTGTTATCGTATGCCATAGAAAATACCCTTGTTAAAACATTAAACGTAGCAGGTAAACTACCCCTTTCCCTTAACCGATCTTCACCAAAAACAATATGTCTTGAGAACTCCATAATTCAGGGCTGTATGTGAAACATTATTTGATTCTGTTTGAATTTGCGGCTGTTATCGTTTGCCAAAAAAAAAAAAAAAAAAAAAAATACCATTGATAAAAAAAAACCGTTGCAGGTAAACTACCCCTTTCCCTCAACCGATCTTCACCAAAAACAATAGGTCATGAGTACTCTACAAATCAGGTCTGTATGCAAAAAATTATTTGATTCTGTTTGAATTTGCGGCTGTTATCGTTTGCCATAGAAAAAAAAACTACAGACACACAGACAGACAGACAGACAGACAGACACACACACACACACACACACACACACACACACACACTTTTCGGAAAACGACTTTTTTTCATGTTTTGAGTGTAGTACAATCAGAATCTGCAATAATCTCGAACACGATTTTTTTCCCATCACCATACTTCCATTTCCTTAAGGAATATGGAAGTAATAAGGCAGAGAAGACACACACACACACACACACACAAAATTCGCGTTATTTCTGGCCTCACTCATGTTTATTTTCTTACATTTGCACACTTTTTAAATGGTAAGTGCCGAAACCCATACCAACATAACGCGTGCAAGCCGAAAAAGTGTCCAGCGTGGATAGCGATTTGGTTCCTGTGGATCGCTGGGCAGTGTAACTGCACATGTTTACAGAGGAACGATTCATAGACAGACTTTTCGTCTTTAGGGAATGAACCCTCTGCAAGATGCTGAGGGTCCATGAGTGACTTCGGAGCGCTCCTTCTTTTTCGCGTGTTTGTTCTGTGAAACATACACTGTAGATTCGCAGCTTTACTCTAAGCAACGCTCAATAGGAAATGTTGAAAATTTTTGTCCATGGTGCACCCTCATACACACTAAACCTGCTCTGATGTTTTAATTACGGACATCATAATATTAAAACTTTGGAAACTTGAGCACTACTTAATGGAGATCAATCATTAACTTATACAAGCCATTAATTTTATGCATATTTTTTATATATATGTGTACAACGTTATCGGCAACAAAGAAGTAGTTTTTGTTAAAATTCCTTCCCGGGATATTTGGCCGTAGTCCAATGTTTTCTACAAAACCAGACGTTTCGGCAATGCCATCGACTTCAATCATCAGTGAAAATCGAGTGCGATAACGTGAGGAGGTATACGTTAGTGACCATAGTAATGTGGTTAAGGCTGAAGCAGTAAGTAGAAAGAAGTAGTTTCTATGGTAATATTTTTTTTTCGAAAATGATTTTAAATATAAATCTTAGAATATGGAAGTCATGTATGGTTCCCCATACCGATATTTTCTATGACGAATGATAACTGCCGTAAATTAAAACAGAATCAACTACTCTTTTGCATACCTTTTTAAATTATACAGATCTCAAGGTCTGTTGATTTTGTTGAAGATCGGTTAAGGGAATGGGGTAGTTTACCTGCAACGTTTTATATTTTAACTAGGGTATTTTCTATGGCAAACGATAAGAGCCGCAAATTCAAACAGAATCAAATAATTTTTTGCATACAGCACTGAACTGTAGAGTACTCAAGACCTATTGTTTTTGGTGATGATCGGTTAAGGGAAAGGAGTAGTTTACCTGCAACGTTTTTTTATCAGGGGTAATGTTTTTCTATGGCAAACAATAACAGTCGCAAATTCAAACAGAATCAAATAATGTTTTGCATACAGTCCGGAATAGTAGAGTTCTCAAGACTTGTTGGTTTTGGTGAAGATCGGTTAAGGGAAAGGGGTAGTTTACCAGCAACATTTTATGTTTTAACAAGGGTTAATTTTTTGTGTGACGAACGATAACTGCCGTAAATTCAAACAGAATCAACTACATTTTTGCATACTTTTTTGAATTAAAGAGAACTCAAGGTTTGTTGATTTTGTTGAAGATCGGATAAGGGAAATGGGTAATTTACCAGCAACATTTTATGTTGTAACAAGAGAAATGTTTCCATGACGAAAGATAACTGCCACACATTGAAACAGAATCAAATATTTTTTTGCAGCATCCCTGCATTGTAGAGGACTGATGGTCTATTGATTTTGGTGAAGATCGGTTAAGAGATAGGGGTACTTTACCTGCAACGTTTTATGTTTTAACGAGAGTAAAGTACTTAATTTTGATAAATAAAGTATCCTGATAAGAAGCTCATAATAATCCACTGTAGAAACGTAGATGAAATTTCTATAAATTAAGAGGTTAGGTGAACGGGGTGGGGGTAATTTTCTATAAATGAAAATTATAGTTGAAGGGAGAGGGGAGAATATTGTATATGTGTACTACGTTATCGGCAACAAAGAAGTAGTTCTTTGTTAAAATTCCTTCCCAGGTTTGTAACGGTACAGAATTGTAGGGCCAAGGTAGTATCTTTAAAAGATTTATATTCTCCATGTAGGCATTGTTCACCTTTTTTGAAACCCCGAGTTAGTCAACCAAGTATGCAGTGTTTATTACAAAACATTCTATGATTTCATTTATTAATTTGTTTGAATTTAATGTATTACTAATATAAAGACTAGTGTTTAATTGACGAGTAAGTAATGTGGCTAATAAATTAGAAGCGATTTGTTTTAAAACGAACTGTGTATTTATATGTGTACTGGTAACCTTCAAATAATCCTTTCTGCAGCTGTGTTCGTCTGTAGAACTTTGGAGTAATCCATAAGGTAAGAGTTTAACATATTTGCACTAATTAATAGTGTTTCAGGCTGTTTAGCTTTAGTCCAATGTTTTCTGAAAAACCAGACTTTTCGGCAGTGCCATCGACTGCCATCATCAGTGAAAATCGAGTGCGAAAACGTGAGGTGGTATACGTTAGTGACCACAGTACTGTGGTTAAGGTTGAAGCAATAAGTAGAAAGAAGTAGTTTCTATGGAAATATTTCATTTCGAATATGATTTTAAATATAAATCTTAGAACATGGAAGTCGTGTATGATTCTCCATACCGATATTTTAATACAGTTATCAGATAAAACATTTAAATATAAAGTATTAACAAATTTTGAGAGCAACAAAAATTCAAACAAAATTTTAAAAAAGGTCTGAAACATAGAAATAAGCATGTTTGAGTCACTAAATTTAGTAGACGAGATTTTTGAGCTGTAAATGAAAACATATATTCATAAGTCAATAGCATTTCAGTCTCTGTGATCAACTGAGAAAACCCTCTTCCACTTTTAGATGAAGAGTATTTTTTTTAATAAGATATCCTTTTTTTGAATAAATCACGAACTAGTCAAAACCTCAAGCAGAGGTTATAACTCATTTTCTCAATAGCAGCCATAAACAACTTACTATAGGTTGCAGTTATTCTTTGTTACCTTACGTTTTCCCTTTCCCTTTTCCCCACAGGTTTTTTACTTTCTTCTAGCTTTTCATAGAACTTTTTGCAGATATTAATCCCTTACTTTAATTGCACATAAATCCGATTTATCAGATTCTCTACCACACTATTTTGTCTCAAACAACATACATAAACCATGCAAGTTGCACACACACACATGTATACATGGGAAAGATAATATGTAGTAAAATTTGTGTTCTATGTGATATGAATTCCTGGAATATATATAGATCGGATTCTGTGAACAATAATAGAAACCTAATTATGTTTAAATGTAAGCAGACATCTTATTACTGAACAGCCAATTTGACGATAACTTTTAATCGGTATTTTATTATTTTATTTCAGTTGCTATGCATCAGGATTTGGATTTTGAAAAAGTGAACAATCAGTTTGAAGCACTGTTGTCTCCAGATGTATGCTTAGCTGCTGACAGAGAAAAGTCTATACAACATTCAAATGAAGTAAAAACGTTCTATTTTGGTGACGAACAACCTTCATGGGAAACATTCGATGAACTAGTGATAGTACGTATAATTTCATCTGATGGTTACTGTAAAGTGTTATATCTTCCATGTGTTGTTCATACCAGGATATATCCTATACCCCCATGAAATTTAACTTCGAAATTAAAATTTTTATGACACTGAAAAGTTAATAAGAAAGTAAACCTTTTATTATGCCATCATAGAAACCACATAGTCAGAGCAAATTTTTCCTGTTAGATCAGTATCCATCTAAAGGCAAAAATAATTATACAGTGAAACTTCGCTAATTCGGACTAACGCGGACCAAGCTCAGTCCGAATTGCTGAAAGTCCGAATTATAGAACATTACGAACTGATCGTGTGTTTTTCCGTGTCTATCGGTTACCAATAGCAGACGATATAAAAGAAATCATTCTGAAACCCAATTTGAATCTACAAAGGTCTACTGCATGTTCTTGTTAAAAATACTGTATTTAATGCTCTATTAATTAGTAGTAGAAGAAGTATAAAATAAGAAATAACGTACAGTACCTGTTTATGTGATGTTTACTAAAAAAATTCGATTCAGTTTTATACTGTAGTACGTAACTTACATACAAAACAAAACTTAAATACAGTACTTAAATACAAAACACTCTATTTTCACTGCACAGTAAGTATTCTAGCAAGCCTACAGCTTCTTAAAAAAATCACTAACTTTTTTCTGCGTGTATTTTGTTTTTAGCTGTTTCCTCACAAAATCCTGTTTCATTTCACTTAAAACAAAAAAAATATTTGCTTAAGTCAGAGTTTGCAGGCATTTCTATGAACTTCAACAAGGATTGTACGTTTTTTATTTCATCACTTATTTTAACATTCTCACTTTCTTCGTGATCGTTTTCTTCCTCATCATCATCATCATCATCACCATTTTGATCGTCTGTCATCAGTCCCTTAGTTTGGCGACCTTCTATAGTAGCAGCTATTTCTTCTTCCGACTGCACAACGTACCCTACCTCACCAGTATCTTCATCCAGCCACTTTTAAATATTTTCTGTGTTTGTCTCAAGTTCTCCTGCATTTTCAAAAATATTTCTGTAATCATCTTCTTCAATTCCATTAAAATCCTCTTCTTCGTTAATCAGGGTTAAGAAGTTATTTCCAAGAATTAGCAATCGTCGTGGCTTTCACCTCCTTCCCACTTGAAGCCCAGTTAAATAAAGCATTTTTTATGTTGTAATTTTTCATATTGATTAAATTCTGTTCACCTAAACTGGTACTGCAACACTCTTCATCTTCAAAAAATATGAGACAGTCTTGTAGCTGTTTCTTTCTGTACAGCCGTTTGCAACTATAGATTACTCCTTGGTCCATTGGTTGTATTAGTGCCAATGTATTAGGAGGCATGAATAGACATTTAATTTTTCCATTATCACTTCCACTGGAGCATTGTCCAATAACAACTGAAATGCCTTAGTTCCCCCGAATTTATTTTTTTTTCTTCAACAAAAATTTTGTTTACAAATTTTTTTTTTTTTTTTTAGGGGTCTTGTAATTTTTAGGACTAGGCAGATGGCCTAGATGAAGCATAAAATGCACCGAGCCCATTGTGACAGGACTTGCAAATAAAACTCAGGATTAACATAACAACATTTATTTTGCCTTAGATCTTATTGCAACAGTATCCATTAGTGTTATACATACATTTATTTTAGGACAGTAATCTTCTATAGAGCCACTCTATAGTTCAGCTTAAACATTCATAAGGCCCTCGGTAATTCAGCATCATAAATAAATTACAAAATTACAACAGCCAACCAAAACATTCACTCTAAGTGACAGAACGAGAGCCCAGCAATGATTAATCATTCTATTGGTCGCTTTACAGGTGACTTATAATACTCAACAGGTTCACTTAATACTGCACATACCCAGCACCCACATCAAGCCAATGCATGATTGTGAAAAACCCTTTTCAGGTGACTTTAAACCTTCGATAATTATCGAATTAGCATTCCTTTTAAATTATAGCAATCACTCCATGTAATGATTAATCATCACTAAATTAATTTTGCATAATGCCTACTGACAAATAATAATAATCTCACAATGAGCCCACGGGTATGCTAACAATTAGTGTTTGTAAATTCTTATATGCATTCTCAATATTAATTACTATTATATATAAATATACTATAATCTTCATGGAATTCTCAAACAATCGCAACAGCTCGAGTTTCGCCCAGGCTGCAAGCATGCACCTCCCGATTGGACTGAAAACTAGAAAATGCATAAACGAAACTAAATAAAACATGCGAAAAGAAAGGCAGCAAGATAACACGCGAATTTACTAAGGTAAATGACTGTCAGTTAAATATGGCCGACAGCATGAGCTGCCCTGGCGTGGTAATTCATGAAACCGCACAACCAGTTAATCCGACGAAATAAAAAGAATTTGAATAAATAGAAAACGGAATGAAACAATCGCCTGAGAAGCCCCTGGCTTGTTTGGGAACCCAGAAGTCCTTAATAAAATTTACTCGCCCATGGCAGAAAGTAGAAGGACAGAAGAAATCTTTTTCTTCACCAGCGTTGATGATAGTTGTTTGAGGTATGAAAGGCAACTGAACTCTTCCCCCCCAAGTGGAAAGCGTTCGGGGGAGACCGTAGTTACGGCAATTAATCAACAGAGTCCATGACAATGCATAACTGACCGGCTCGCTGCCACTCCGTCCATCCGTCCAAGCAAAATATAGACGCAAAAAATAAAATAATTAAAACTCGCCGCGATGTTTGTTACCAGTCGCGGCACACAACACTGCTTTAACTTTTTCCCTAGCAACATTTTTTTCTTCCATCTGAAATGTTGTGACTGATGGAATAAAATTGTTATGAAACCAAGAACTGAAAATTTCATAGCTGAACCACACGTTTCTGTGAGCTTTATAAATCACAGGAAGATAAGTCTCGTTTATGTTCTTCATTGCTCTTGGGTTTTTAGATTTTCCTACAACGACAGATTTTAATTTATGCGTACCATCGGAATTGGCACACAGTAATGCAGACAGCCTCATTTTCTTGGATTTCGTTGTCCATGACGTGTCCGTTACTTAACTAAATATCACTATTGTTTGACGACTCGGAACACTAAGTTTTTTTATAAGTAAAATCGTAAAGATTTACCTTACAGCCTAAACCGGCTTTCACCTTTAGAAGGCTTCATCAGAGCCTCTGATGAAGCCTTCTAAAGGTGAAAGCCAGTTTAGCCTGTAAGGTAAATCTTTACGATTTTACTTATAAAAAAACTTAGTGTTCCGAGTCGTCAAACAATAGTGATATTTAGCCTCATTTTATTTATTTTATGTCCAGGTGTATGAGTTTCTTTTTTACTCGATTGTGTATTTTTTGGCATTGCCTTCCAAAACAATCCCGTCTCATCAGCATTGTAGATTTTCCACGGTTCAAGTTCATTATCATTAATAATCTTTTGTAATTAACCTTATATGGTTGAACAGCTTCATGATCTGCACTTAAAAGTTCCCCACAAATCGATCGGTTTGCTATGCCATGTCGATTTCTAAATATAAAAAACCACCCTGTACTTGCCTTAAAATCTTGGTTTTGAAATCCAGTAGCAAAACGTTCAGCAGCAGTCTGCAATTCTATCCCACGGATCGGTACACCAGCAGCTCGTTGTTGTTTATACCACGTCCAAACAGCTTCGTCAATGTCAGACGTTTTGGCAGGAGTCATCCGTTTTTACTTAATTTCACTGGCACTATCAAAGTCTCTATTCAATGAAAAATTTGTAATTGCTGATCTGCTTTTTTTAATATCGTAAAATGTCGATTTACTGATACCGAAATCGCGTAAAACACTCTGAACCGAATCACCTTTGTCAATACATTTTAAAACTTCTATCTTTTATTCTATCGTGAACGATTTATACGAACCACGTTTACTCATTTTTGAAAACAGTAAAAGCTTCGAACACTATGGAGTCAAAACGTAAAGTGACTGGCTATGGGACGAACGTTCACAATGATGACAAATGTGAAAGTCTGTATGAGTCATATCCGTTGTTATGAATTGTACATTACTGTTCAGAATTTCCAGGAAATGTATACGACACTGCTTTTCTTTATCGCTGACCTACCAATTAATAATCCCAGTTCATGGAAATACACTATGTACAGTATTTCCGGCCTTTCTCTTCTCAAGTAGGCTAAATCTACACTTGATTTTGAATTTTTACATATGTACGTATAAATTACAGTGCTGAGAACCCCAGTCCGAATTATAGAAATTCCAAATTAGTGAAGTTTCGATGTATATACAGTACTGCCATGAAGAGATTTCTCACAGTAGAGGGAGTAAAACTAGTCTGATGTCAGCGAACTACTTCCCAACCCGCAAACATTAGTTTGTGTAACACCATCAATATAAGAAGCTACATTTATGTTAGCTAATTTTTAAAATCAAAATAGTGTGAAGTATGTGTGTTTCTTTCTAAAGAAAGAAAACTTCTAAAATCAGTCAAAAAATTAGTTTCCACTTTATGTGGACTATGCACTTGATGTTTTTTTTTTTGAATACTGATTGGTGTGTGCACAGAACATAGAACATGTTCCTCCCATATGAGAATTCTCTTTGCAGCAGTACAATACAGTCCAGTAAACACACAATTAAGTTAATAACCATATCATAATTCCAACATAACAGAGAATCATTCATGTACGTCATTGTATGACATTAGTTAGAAACCTGACAATAGAAATTAAACAGCGGCTTAGAAATGTGCAGTGTACAAATACCTCGTTGTGAGGTTTCATTTATTTCGCCCATGCACACAACAGTCTTCTATAGTATTTCATAATGTGAACATCGATCGGCTGCAAGACTGGTGAGAAAAATGAAAGCATGTGTGTGACAAAGAGGGAGATAATATGGAAGTGAGACAGTGAAGTGTTATCGTGTTGTCTCCCCTCTCTTCTCTCTAGATAACTTATCTATACTTGTTGGGGGGGGGGGGGTAATTCATGTGGCTGGAACGGCGCAGCTTACTGTTCAAGAACGACTGTCGGGCCTATACCTGTGTGCCTTCTTTGTGTGGTCTATTGCTTCTAAAATTAGACAAATTGATCTTATAACCATAACACTTTTATTTTCCTTGATGAGCTTTATTTATTCTGTAGATATTTGTTATGTATGTTACAATGTTATGTTCTGGTGCATACGTGTCATGTATCCCTAATAAATATACATATCCAACCAGGCTGTGGGATTTGAGCAATTTGTACTGTTGCAGTGTATTACAAATCTTAATATTTTCAGAACGCTGACTACTTACAATAAAATCCATTTGGCACAAGTAATAATGAAATTATCAGTGTTAGGGTGAGTTAAAAATATTAAAGACCTACAAAATTCCACTGTTGGACAATGGACATAGACCACAAATGTAGGGATTATGATTTTACAAAGTTGAAAATTAAATGTACACTGTTTCATTTCAGAGTACTGTATACAAAAATGGTTAAAGGAAACCTATATTGACCATAGTCCGACTTAAAATGATGAGATGGGGGTTAACAAAATAGTTTTATGCTATGTAATTATGGTGCCTCTCCATTGCATTGCAATATAGCAATTGAGTGGGAAGTACACCATACATTCTAGGAGATGACACAGAAATAAACAGGACATATACATATTACAAGAATTTGCTTCATTCTGTCTGCTCATACAGTATTGTTTTCAAATAAAAATTGTATTTTTATTTTCATTATATGTATAAACCATATAAAATCATCATTTACCAAAATGTGATATTACCTTTATAAACATTTCCAAAATGGTTGCTTCTAGTTTTTTCAATCTTTAAACAGATATTAATACTGAACAGTTATATAAAACCAGTTGGTTTTTCACGTTTATCAATTTAAATTAAATGCATGTCCAAAAACTGTGAGCAATCAAAATATCAGTAGAACTTAACATTTGTGTTTTGAGTTTCAGTGAATATCAATCCCACACAATGTATTGCCACTTCTGGTGCAATGAATCAAATAAATGAGCCCTACAAACTTTTAATATTTTCATCTGTTAATAGGAGTGATTTTTGAAGTTTTTTTTTTGTTAATCTGTTGTGAGATAAAAATCCAAAATTAATTTGTACAGAAGTACAATGTACATAAGAAGTACATAATTTTTTTTCCAATGTTACAGAATCAAGACTAGCATATTTTTAAAGTGTGAGCAACTTTACTCATACTAAGTAATTTTACAAGAAATAAAACAAAATAAAGACTCAATAAATGATAACTTCATCAAATGACTGTCAGACATGTAACCTTAGCCCCTCCTATAGAAACTTTGTAGGTTTAAGTTTTAAATATTGTTTTTCATGATACAATTATTATTTTTGATTCTATCACAGTATGTCAATTTCATTTTCTTTTCTTTGTGATTCAGAATAAATTAACTACAATGTTCCACAAAGGCTTATTTGTACTTTCCTGTATTGTTACTTTTAAACAATATAAATTATCAAAAAGCATTTATATTAAAAGGTAAACATGTGAAAATCATCAGTGTTGTTTATTTAATAAGTTATACCAAAGATGGCATGTATTCATTTCATGCTTTGATATTGCAACTTTACGAGTAAGTACCCGTTTAGCCTTGTGTTGGGATCGTCAATTTGTAACTAGACGAGATCCTCTCTCGTTAAACTTTGATTATTTAGTATTTGTTTTAAAATCTTGAAAGTTGTAATCGACTGGTTAATATTTGTTTTAGACAACAAAATAAAAAAATTTATTTAAGTTCGGTTTAAATGAATTTGTGGTTTATTCCTCGATGCTCTCTCTTCGAGAAGACGAATCGGTGTAGGTGACTTCTCGCTGAAATTAGAAGTTATTTGTTAGACATATACTTACTTGAAGTGACGTTTTAAAAGCAATGCAGATTTACAATGATGGTTAACACATTTAAAATTATTTAAACCAACTCGCTGCCGCCAACCGTGGTTGCTGTCCACCTAAACTGTAACGTCTTAGTCTATGGAAATAATTTGTTGAACTCTTTGGTAGGGTAAAATTATGTTTTATTTCTCCAAAATTATTTATGAAATTGTATTAAATCACAATAGTGTTGTTAATCATTCTTTTTTAAGTTATACGTTATTGATAGACTCTTAAAATTCTTATTTCTCAGGGTTTGGTATGCTGACTCTAGTATTCGCCACATGAGACGTTAATGTTTTGGTTAAATTATTTTATAAATATTGTAAGGGTACATATCTTCAACATACATTTATGAAGCAACATGATAAGAATGAAATACCATATGATTAACACTATGAAGAAAAAAGGGATGAGTCAGAAATAAAGGAATGGGTAGTTAACATAATTATGCGATCAAACAGATAAAGGTAATAATAAAAGTAACCTCTGATAAGAGAAATGTAGCAAGCAACGAAACAAAACTTGAAAAAACGATAGTACAATGCGATTTAACCAAAATAACCCAATAGATATGGTAAGTGAGTAGGTAGAACAAGCCCCAACACCAGTGATAGGATATATAAAGACAAATAAAATAATCAAAGGTAGACAAACAATACCAGAACACAAATAATAAAGCAAAAAAAAATAGTAACAAGTATTATGTAGAGTATGTAAACAAAAAGTACACTACCAATAGTAATTAAGGGAAAACATTTGTTAATAGAATGTATGTATTATTAATAACCCTATAGTGAGAGAAAAAGTAGAACATAAGATATAGGAAAATGACTATAAAACTGTATTTTAAAACCCGATCCAAGAGTGAGAGATAGGTAGGAAGTGGTAACAATAAACAGTGAAGTGGTGGTAATATTAAAATAAACAACTTATAATTTTAAGGAAAAGAATAGCGACCCAGTGTAACAAACCAAAACCATAACCAAATGGTGAATAAGAAAATAAGTGAATTGTGTTAAACTGTAAGAAACAGCGTAGGTGTGAGGGAAGAAAACATAAAAACATATTCCATTACCAAAAGAATGACTAGAAGGTTTATCTATATAGAATAGAGGCTATCAATACAATACTCACAAAATTGTTATGTTATTAAGTAAATGAAAAGTAATTTGTTTGTTTGATGTTTAAGGGAGTGTAAACCCAGAAGGCAGAAGTTTACAATAATATGTTTGTATTTATATATAAGTAAGGAAGGTATAAGGAGATGAATAGTATGAACATTTTAATTAATGACATACAATATAATAATTGTGTTTAAAAAAGAAGAAGTTAAAACCCTGACACTCTTCAAATAATTAAATATTTAATAAGAAGACACATGTGATTTAAAAAGATTGTAGAAAGTCGCACATTAGAAAAAATATTAATAACATATGATGAAATACTGAAAAAGAGGAAAAGAATGAAAGGTGAGAGAGAGAGAGAGAGGGGGAGAGGGGGGGGGGGAGAGAGAGAGAGAGAGGGAGAGAGAGAGAGAGAGACAGCAGACAGACAGAGACAGAGAGATGTTCCTGTTTAACTTTTATTTTAATATTGGGTGCTAAATTTATATTCACTCAATCACCAATGCAGTGTTATGAAGTGACTAGTGTTATGACTATTATCCATTAGTATTAAAGCCATGTCTTCCAGTTGTCACTTATATAATTACAAGTACTCCAGACAACAGTGTGAGGCATGGAACAAGTGATTTCACTGCGTTCAGCATGTACTGAAAGTGAAAGAGCATTGAGACTTGATTACGAAAAAGACATTCTTCTTGGATGAAGTGGTTCTAGAAATTGGCTTAAAAGGATACATGAATTTTAAACAGGGCGTGATGACAAGGATGATCTGATGACTTCAGAACACCTTTACACACCAATCACCAATTAAGAGAAAAAAATAATATTACCAGTTATCCATACTTGATTAATAATAATATATTACCAGGTTTTATTTAAAAGATCCGAATGAATGTATAAAATAATAACTGGATATGAGAATATGTATATTGTTACGATATTACAGAACAATCTACATGTTTCTTGAATGATCCAGTGGAATCTGGCTATAATGTCATGGTGTACGTGATTCTCGACATGCATTGCGAGATTGTTCCAGGACTCGCCGGTCTGCCCCTGCTGTGTGTAAAGCTGCAACAAATTATGTTCTGGTGTTTTCTAGTTGCCTTCTTCACGTGCAGTTATTCAGTTCAGTTATTCAGTCAGGCGAAAGTCTGTGAGTTTGAGTTGCGATATCTCAATGCGGTTCGAGTAATGTGGCGAAGTGTTATGTGTTTTATAATTGTGCGGGACGATTGTAATACAATTGTGTTTTATATCAGTTAACATTTTTATTGCGTGTGAACAATTTTTATTTGATTTGTTGCAAGAGACTGTCTTGTTAATTACAAACTGTTTAATTGTGATAATTAAAGCTGATGATTAGTAACTTAATTGGTGTCTTATATTTAGTTTTACACTGTACCATACGATGATCAGTAGACCGTCATAACAATATTTATTGATAAACTTCAGTTATAATGAATCGACTCACACACCAGTCCACAATAATGAGAATAATGATTAGGTTTTTTGGTTGGTCTTTGGGTAACAGAATTGTATTAATATAATAGTAATATAATTTAATTGTAATTAATATAATATTAATAGTAATATACTAATAGTAATATTAATAGTAATATTGATAGTAATATTGATAGTGATATTAATATAATATAATTGTAATTAATATTATGTATAATACAATAGGTAACAGAATTGTATTAATACACAATATCTTATAAAATGTATTACCTTTTAATCTAGTTGGAATTTCAAATGAAAATCATAGTTAATCGCGTACTTTATTTTATACTTTCAATACTAACACAAAGTGTAACAAAGATGTTTATTTATATATTTTTTTCAGTTACTAGGTGATGTTTTTTTTCAAAATGGATTTGATAAGGCACTTCACTTACATCTTGAAGCATCAGACATTCCAATATATACTTACTACCTACAGTATGAACCATCATTCAGTATAGTGAAAACACTGTTAAAACGGAAATTTCCAAATGTTCACTTTAAAGGTAACACTAGAAACATGTATTTTTATTGTTAATTGATTTAACAGTATCTACTAAATTTGTTTTAGTATTAAGTGATCATATAAGATCATAATACAGCATAATCCATCTTGTAATACTCTATCTATCTTCTTGGATTTCGTTGTCCATGACGTGTCCGTTACTTAACTAAATATAATTAATTCACTACCGAATCAGAACACAAAGTTTTTTATAGGTAAAAACATAAAAGTTTTACTTTATAGCCTTAACCTTTGAAGCTTATAGCCGCGCTTTGAAGCTTTTTAAAACCGAAAACCAGTTAAGGCTATAAAAACTTTGCGTTCCGAGTCGGTAGTGAATTAATTATATTTGTATCTATCTCTATGGCCTCGCTACAAAAACATATGTACACCTTGGTTATCATTTGTATAGTATGTATCATGAGTTAAGACTTCTTTTGACTAAAATAATGAGAATAGAAGAAAAATAAATAAATAAAATGAATTGAAAAGAAAGATAGGAATTAGAAACCATAACTGCCCCCTTGTGAGAGTGCCACCCTAGGCAGCTGCCTAGACATAGGCCTGAATAAGGCACTACCCTGGTTTACTCACCTAGGGTATAATAGAGGGATGAAGTATAGTGCTGGCCACACTACCTTTTACTTCCATGTTCCATAAGGAAATGGAAGTATGGTGATGGCAAAAAAAATCGTGTTCGTGATAATTGCAGATTCTGATTGTATTACCCTCAAAACATGAAAAAATATCGGTATGGAGAACCATACATGACTTCCATGTTCTAAGATTTATATTTAAAATCATTTACGAAATGAAATGTTTCCATAGAAACTACTTCTTTACACTTATTGCTTCAGCCTTAACCACAGTACTGTGGTCACTAACGTATACCACCACACGTTATCGCACTCGATTTTCACTGATGATGTCAGTCGACGGCACTGCCGAAATGCAGAAAACATTGGACTACTGCCAAACAGGCCGGGAAGGAATTTTAACAACAAACTACTACTTTGTTGCCGATAAAGTAGTACACATATAAAAATTATCCCCTCCCCCTTCAACTATAATTTTCGTTTATAGAAAATTACCCCCACCCCGTTCAACTAGCCACTTCATTTATAGACATTTCATGTACGTTTCTACAGTGGATTATTAAAATCGTCTTATCAGGATACTTTATTTATCAAAATTAAGTACTTTACTCTTGTTACAACAAAAAATGTTTCAGGTAAACTGCCCTTTCCCCACAACCGATCTTCACCAAAATCAATAGGACTTGAGTCTTCTACAATTCAGGCACATATGTAAAAAATTATTTGATTCTGTTTGAATTTACGGCAGTTATCATTTGTCATGAAAAAATTTCTCTTGTTACAACATAAAATGTTGCAGGTAAACTACCCCTTTCCCTTAACCGATCTTCACGAAAATCAACAGGCCCTGAGTTCTCTACAATTTAGGGATGTATGCAAAAACTTATTTGATTATGTTTGAATTTACGGCTGTTATCATTTGCCATAGAAAAAAATTACCCTTGTATCATATAAAACGTTGCTGGTAAACTACCCGTTTCTCTTAACTGATATTCACCAAAATCAATATGTCTTGAGTCCTCTACAATTCAGGGATGCATGCAAAACATTATTTGATTCTGTTTGAATGTGCGGCAGTTATCGTTCGTCATAGAAACAATTACTCTTTTTAAAGCATTAAAGGTGGCAGGTAAACTACCCCTTTCCCTTAACCGATCTCCACCAAAATCAATATACACAAGCAATCTTGGAAAAAATTGTATCTATTTTCATGGGTTACACCTTGATAAGTTCATTATAATAAATATTTTCATTTGTATAAGTAAGGACATTACAAATTGTCAACTGTGACAACACAGACTAGTCAGGATAACCAAACAGCATCACTAACATATTATAATTCAAATATTGCAAAATGTTCAATTTTCAGGTGCTGCTCACGGTGATGACCTTGGATTGTTGTTTAATCAACCTGCTTTTAAAAGTGAACCAAGTCCAGAAGATACTTCTGTAAGCCAAAAATTAACAAAGGCATGGACAAATTTTGCAAAGACTGGGTAAATTATAACAATTTAATTTAACTTAATTTGACTTAAAATTTGCAGCTAGTGCATCAAGTCTTTTATACTAATAAACTCTGACAAAAATAATTCTATATTTAATTTTTCTACATCCAAATTCCATTCCGATGAATTTTCTACTTACTGACCTAGAATATACATTGTGTTAAATGACTGAGCTACTATAATGTGCATGATATATATATATATATATATATATATATATATATATATATATTTACATACATATATAATTACACATAATTATATTATGTTATTACATTATATGTATAATTACATATAATTATACATATATATATATATCATTTGTATGGCCCTTCTGGCTATACATATTATATTATTCTTTAACTTTACTTACAGAAATCCAAGTTATGAAGGAATCGATACAGTTTGGATACCATCAAAAAGAGCTAATCTTTACTACCTAGATATTGGAAAAGAGTTGGAACTGGTCAGAGGACGAATTTCAAGTGATCGAATGAAGTTCTGGCAAACACTAAAAAATAACTGATATTATTCATAAGTAATTGAGTTGTGTTTATATTGGTACATTTTCTTAACTTGATGTATATGTACATTAACATTATACAAAAACAGTGTTACATTGGTCTCACAAATCATTTTCTTTGAACCATGGAATAAATGACTGAACACCAGAAGGATGGTTAACTGCAACTTTAATTTCATTTCCAACAAAACAACAATAAACACTCATATACAACAATTATTCAAGTTTAAGATTATCCAACACATGCTAACATAACAAACAATAAATATCACCTAATTAACAGTATCGCAATAAACAATGCAAGTCACTAATTACAGATGTCCACACAACATAATTCTAGAATCATCATCATCATCATTGGCTCGACAGCCCCTTGTGAGCTCTGGTCTTCTTCAGGAGATTTTGCCATTCTTCTCTTTTCATAGCCACATTCTTCTAGTTTCTAATTCCAAGAGTACTGATGTCCTGACTCACCCCGTCCCTCCATCTCAGTTTTTGCCTTCCAGCTTTCCTTTTACCTTCTGGCTTTGCATTAGAAACCATCTTCTTAATAACTCTGCTTTCACAAGCATGTACCAGCCCATTTTAATCTTTTTAATTTAATAAAGGTGACCACATCAGGTTCATCATATAAATTACAGAGCTCTAAATTATATATTTTCCTCCAAGCTCCCACTCTTCCACTGGACCAAACATTTGCTAGAGGATCCTCCTTTCAAATATATTTAGTTGCTTCTCATCTGATCTGGGTAGCATCCATGTCTCTGATGCATAATTCAGTACTGGTCACACTAGGAAATTATACAGGATCATAATAATTCCACGATGATCATACATTAAACCACTGTAAAACACACACACACACACACTGAATTGGAAGTCAATAATGCAACTCAACTTATCACTTATCACTTAGCTTTGCAATACGCACCTCAGACTGCAACTAAACTAATTGACTGGTCAATTCAGAAACACTGCTTTTATACGTGTCTTGCATGGCATAGCTGACCTGGAAGCCAGTAGAATAATTGACGACATGTTTGAAGGTGTGTCTGGATACTTCGAGAACATGTGAGAACATTGCATAATGAGCATCCTAATGCTCATATAACGTATCCAAAGCAACACATAAGCCAAGCATGTTTCCTCACCATTATGGCGCCACAGCCCTTGGTGCACCATAACCTCCATCAGGACATTCCTTCAGTTGTCTCCCACCACCCTCTCACTATAATAATTCGTACGTCATCTCCTATATTATCCGGGAATTTTGTTCTTGGTCTTTCTCACTTGCGCCTGATCAAAAGGCCTCCCCAACAAAGTTCTTCTAGTAGGGTCATCTTCATGCATTCTCATAACATGTCTAACCCATCTGAGTCTTCTTACTTTAGTTGTTTTCATAATATCTGGCCCTTGTAACAGCCTACAGTGTTCCAAGTTGTACGTTTGCCTCCAAGATCCAAACCCAAAAAATTTGCCTTAAAACTTTCCTTTCAAAACATCCCAACACCGATTCATCTCTTTCCGTAAGCATCCATGTCTCACAACCACAAGTCAACACTATATCATATGCTCATTATCACAAAACACAAGTATTAAAACAGCATACAAAATAAACATTAGCGATATACACAAAATAAATAGGTCTAACTTGCACAACAACAATAATACTCTAAGCAATGAAATATACAAAACTGAATGCAAAGATTGAAACAAATTTTGTATTGCCAAATTAGCAAAAATAAATAAATGTCATTTTCACCATTTAAAGGAAACACAGAACCAAAATAACTCAATTAAATTTAAATGAAATAAAAAATTAATGGAATATAATTTATCAAACTGCTATAGAAATAAGTACAATGAAAACACTATAAACAAATAATATAAAATTAAAAAATATTCAATACATCACAACATTTAAGAACCTTGTATTGAGAAACAGACACTATTAATGACATAAATAATAACAAATAAAAATATGTTACTTTCATGTTTGTATGTATGACAGTCGGAAGAAAATTACCAAACTGTCTATACAGATACTAAAACAGTAAACAGAGATTCCTGCTCTAGGAATAATGACGACGAACAATTCATGTCTGGCATAAACAATAAGTGTTTGGAACAGAATGCAGTCATTTATAGAGAGGTCAGATAAGCATAACTACCATTCACTCCTTTTTGTAGTTTTTATCCAAAAAATGAAAAGGGCTATCATTTATTCACACAGAAGGAACAAAAGCTCATGTGTGCAATGTCATAAAAATAAAACCTGTCATATTGCACTAATTTGTATTTATTACATGCACTATTTTTTTTCAGTTAATCTAATCTAATTTAATACTCGGATTCCGTTGTCCATGATGTGTCCGTTATTTAACTAAATATAATTAATTCACTACTGACTCAGAACACAAAAGCCGATACAGTTGCCAATAACAAGACGGACAGTGTGCCCAACGGCAGCCTCTGAAGCTTTTTAAAACTCAAAAACCAGTTAAGGCTATAAGGTAAAACTTTTACGTTTTTACCTATAAAAAACTTTGTGTTCCGAGTTGGTAGTGAATTAATTATATCTAATTTAATACTTACACTTATACTGATTTTTTGTCATTGTTACAACTCTTATACTATTATTCTATTTACAAAGTTGCAACATTTAAGACATGCCAATTTTGGCCCTTGTGATCAATGTTGGGGTCCTTATGATCAATATTTGCAGTTAATTTATAAAACAGTAACAAACATAAAAAAATCACAGCTGTTGGATACAGCCACTTTTTTTTTTTTTTTTTTAAGTGGTTTTCCTTCAACCTCAAGTGTTTTTAAATCTTATATTTACATGGATAAGGTTTTTGCATGTTTGAATTCCAAAGAAGAAGATATCTTACTAACATCAGAGTTACACAGGCCTTAGTGCTGAATAATTTTTATAAATTGAAAAGATATTTTTATGAAGATATATCTCACACTCACCAGACCACTACGTATTGTCAAAAATAGCCCGGCTGCCGAGCAACTATTATTCTCTGAACAAATCATTGACTCAGATATTTGCAGATATTAGGTCCTGATTAGAAAAGAAATACCCTTATCTACCTAACAGATGGGTAAAACTAAGTCTTATGGTAAAACTAAATGTCTGAATACTACAATGTGTTAACTAGCAATAGACTGACTGTACAGGTAAAATGCACTACAAGTATTGTTTATTGCAGTATAAAATTCATATGGTCAAGAGAACATTGTCATAAAATTTTGTGTTACCTCATCTCTAATGTAACTCAGTGTTCCCCTTTCAGCTTTGCTGAGATCATTTATTTCTCAAGATTATTACCTATTACTTAACTAAGTTTAACTTCAAAAATAGAAAGTTTTGCAAGTCTACTGTTATGCTGCCTTGTACTAGCACAATACAGCAATTTGTACAAGCACCAATCACTTGAAAATATGTTTTAACAGGCTAACAAAATCCAGTAATTAATATTCCAATAACGCTGGCACATGTTAATACAGTTATAACCAGCTGATTTGGGTATATGCCATGGCATAACCAGGATTTTTACTGCAGTGTAGAGGGGGATTCATTGACCAAGATATGTCAATGGGGAGGGCTACAGACCAGGATTTTTCCATGGTGACAGATGACTGATGATAAATATGGAAGGCATGTTGCTGGGAATACAGGATTGGCCAATTACAGCCTACTGTTTATGTTATATGCATAACAAACTCTTATCACTGCCGACACCTTGTTTATTTAACGTTATTACAAATAATTTTTACAATTACAAATACATATTACAATTCACAACTATGATATTGATTATTATTGACACAATCATCATTTATACAAACAATACAAATATATTGATCCACAAACACGGTAATAAATGCATGCACTGACTCTACATCTCACTTAACTGAAATCTCAATAAAAACTGACTAAAAACTAACTTAACCGAACTAACAATAATTACAGACTGACTTTTTCTCCGTCTACTTCTGCTTATATATACTATTGTAATGCAATTATTCACCATCCTGCCTTACTATCAGAATGATCTGGGCCGTTCAAGCCACATAAACTAGAACACAGACACAAGTACCTTAACTATAAATGTAATTGTACACTGATACAGAACAATGGTTTTGTATATCAATGTACATAAGAAGTACACCACACGTAATGTATAATGTAAACATACATGAATAACATAACCTGTGTATTATTCTACTGACAAAATAGTTTAATAATATCAATCAATACCTATAACATCACTTTGAATGTAGGTTGGGACTTAACATAAAGCATCACTTTGAATTCCTTAATCACATATATTGAAGTTTAATTATTATGTCTGATGCAAATGCAAATACCGGTATCTTTCAGCAACCATAAAAACTAAACTACTGAATATGGTATCTTGTAATAAAAATTTAAAAAAATCGGTGGGGGCTGTGTCAGAGCCACAGCCACAAATCTTCAGAGTGCAGAATACGTCTGTGTGCTTTAGGGTTGCTAATGTGTTATGAATAAATGTACAGTTCCGATGCCACAAAATAGCTTTTGTTTATTTACTTGTTACTATGGTAATTAATTCTGGACTTGTTGACATCTTTAGTAGTAGTATTTAATATATTTCATTACTTATTCATTGCATCATCAGAAATACATATAAACATACATTTTATAATCGCTTAAGACAATTACAAAATATATAGACGTATCTGTATAAAAAAATTACAAAATATATCAATACAATCGCATAGTAAAAACATTAAAAACTGCAGGAACGGATAAAGGTATAGTTCTGATGCCGCTAAATATCATTTGTTTATTTACTTATTACTATGGTAATTAATTCTGGTCTCCATGGTGTTGCAATAGCATCACTTTAACAGCCACTATCTTTACGTCCATCTGGAACCACAGTCTGTCACAAACGTCACACGCGTGTCCAAATTCATTATTAAAGAATGTTTTGTGGATGTGCTTTGTAGCTAACTGCCACGTTTTGCTGAATTCGATCGGCTGATACACTTGCGAAGTCGGGCGCTCTTCCTCATCCAACTCGACTTCAGTATTTATTTCCTTGTCTTTTAAGCATTGTCGGTAAATCCTCTGACGTTCGGCATTGGTAATTTTGGGTTTTTTGAATTCCCCATGATTTTCTCTACTCTCCTGTATGCGTTTACGATACTTTTGAGCACGTTTATCATCCATATACCGACATTTTGTCTGAACACACAATTTTTACAACGTGAATTACGATTATTCAAACCTCTTAATAATATCACCGCTATTACGGTACACTATGTAGATAGTACTCGATGAGACAATTTTAACGACACCTCACTCAACGTTCTATCGCATCAGAAACCAGAGAAATACTAATTTTAGTGCGCGCCGAGCGGCGCAAACATTTCTATTTCTCCCTCCGCTCACCCCGCGCTGGATGATGCAATAGCCCACTTATATTGTGCTATTTATTATCTTTGTTCCTTTATCTGTCGAATGGTACTTCATACAAGTGTGAATCTTTTGTTGTTTAGATAATATTTCAATTTCAAACATGACGTGAAAACTTAACGCTCGATTTTCTGGTTGGGGGTGCCTATTGGTGGTCTGAAAGGTAAGACGTATTCTACGTCAAAACAAATATGATGCCTTTCCTCTATTGAAATTTTACTACTCGGATACCTGGAACACTATCCTTCTAACATCTTACAGTTTGTTTTTCTGATGGACTAATTATAAGTATAATACTACGGACTCGGAACACAAAGTTTTTTATTGGTAAAAATTTTACATTAGGATTTTGTGATGGATTTACATTGGTAAATTTACATTGGATATTGTTTTTATGTGTTTTTGTGTGTTTGTGTATTTCTAGTTGTTCAAGAGTGTCTAGTTTTCAGCATTTTGTGTGTACGTCTAGAATACCAACATATCAATGAGGTGGTAGAAATCCTAAACAAACAGACACAATTCAAATCACACATACTATTTGGACATATCACACCGCACACACACAACATCAATCTTTCAAACAACGGTGCCGTCACCAAGAATAAGATGGACAGCGCTCCTAATGGCAGCCTCTGTCGAAGCTTGTAATAACCGAAAACTGGCTCAGGCTACAAAGTAAAAATTTTACATTTTTACCAATAAAAAACGTTGTGTTCCGAGTCAGTAGTATTATACTTATAATTAGTTAATCAACAGACACATCATGGACAACAAAATCCATAAATTATGGAGTTATATATTTGTTACTCTATACTATTTTTATATTAAAATAAAGCTACATCATACAGTACACTGTTTTTTTAAGTGTCACTTTACTTTAAGGATTTTCATGAAAGGTAAAGAAATTATAATATACCTTTTTTCAGGTTGAGATGACTCAACTATAAGAGCACAAGGCCACTTGGTGTTCCACTAATTATGGTGAAATAAATAATGTGGGAAACTACAAGACATTCAATTGCTATAGTGTAACAGCAGGCCTAAATTGTAACGCATGCGAAATAAGTAGCACAAAACACAACACTGTAGCATACATTAAATCCATATGTAGTATATACATGAACTTACTCCTCCCCCCTCGTACTCCTTTACATTTACAGAATGACACAGAAAATACAGTTTGACTGGGTAGACTGGGTCGCATTTGTAAACATGACCTGACAATAGATGCTTGTATTGTCATCCATCACTATACATATGAAGCAACAATACATTCATTGTAAGAAGCAATACAGTTAGCAGAGCACAGAGAGCTCTAAAGAGAGAAAATAGTACTAACACAAGACCAATTCTAATAGTTACAGAGATAAAAAGTACATGGTGAGAGTAATCATAGAACTAGTGTTTAATTATTAAAACACAACCTTTCAATTCTCAATGAATGCAAAATATGGCCAGATGAACCAACAAAGTTATGGAAACAAAAAAAATGGAATACATCATGTGTGCCACTAAATAGTCTCCACCTGAGGCTTAATAATTCTGAGCAGGTGATCTCCCTCTTAAAGATGGTCCGTTTTGATATTCAGCACCCATAATAAAATTAACAGATATGATAAGAACAGATAATAAAAACAACTATGCAACAATAACCATTTAGGTACAGGTAGGTAGGAATTTCTATTAAACATGACATATGTCTTTGCCTAACTGTACAAAAGAATACTGGTATCCCTATATCTGTGTTAGTGACTTCTCAGGTACATCTGCATTATATCTGACTTGGTAAAGTGAGATTTCTGAAAAGACATTAGTTTTTAATGATGGAAGTGATTAGTTTTTATCCAAACTTGTTTAATTTATACTCACCCTGTTAACCAAGAATTGGAACAACAAACTTAATCATATTGTAATCCATTTTAAACTTCACAATTAGACATATTTCCTTACATCTACAGTACTTACTTTTATTCAAAGGTAATAAAATATTACAAATTGTGACTACAGTAGTGTAAAGTGGAAATGGCTGGTTAATTTATAAATACAGTAGACTCTCGACTATCCGGCTAATGACTATCCGGCCTCCGTACTATCCGGCCTATTTTTTAACCTACGTGCCATGTGCAAAACACAAGTTGCGATATGAAAGGCACGGATTTCCCCCCACCCTGTTACCAGCTCCTTGTTTCGTCAGTTGTGTACTGGATGTCAACAAGTGCGGAATATGTTTGCCACTGTTCCTGGTTATGTTTGTAAGTTGTTTTTTGGTGTGCTCGTTGTTTTTTTTAATTGAAGTTTACGAAACGGGTGATACACTAAGAAAGGTTGTAGTGACTATGGAGGAGAAACCACTTGTTCACACCACTGGACTCTGGGGTAATGGCAAAAACTATTGCTTCGGAGTTAGAAGTTGGGAAAAGTACAGTTGGTGACTGGAAGAAAAATCGAGCGGAAATTGAAAAGTGGTGTGCTGTCCAAGCTAGTAGAAGTGGAATGAAAGTAAGAAAACCAATGCTGAAAGGTAAGCATAAAGAAGTTGAGGAAGCTTTATTTTTGTGCTTAAGAGGAAAAGGCTTGCCTGTTACTGGGCCGATATTGCAGGAAAAAGCATTGCAATTTAAGCATCAAATAGGAGGAGAAAATTCAGAATTTACTGCCAGTGATTGATGGTTAGATCGGTGGAAAAAACGATACGGTATTTGCCAGATTACCATAAATGGGGGGAGGCTTTATCTGCTCATAAAGAGGCTCTACCTTTGTTTAAAGGCTATCTGTTCGATATTTAGAATATCAAACCGGTCAATAATTAAGTTTCCGAGGTTGGCACTATGGCTTTTGCGAAGCCGATTCATGCACCGGGCTTGAACCCGTTGTCATACACCAACCATTGAAGTGTTCACATCCACGAGCCGCATTTTTTGGCAGGTAGAAATCCTTTTCATGTAACCCATCCTCTTTCCAACCATACTTTTCTGCCTGAGTGTCAGGATCAACCTTTCGTGAGATTTCGGTAAGTCATTTTATTATTAATTATTTGTCGCTAGCAATTCTGCATGTTGCTCTGCTAAAGAGCTCACCAGAGGTTAATTTTATACTGTAAGAGAAACCGTTGTACCTTCAGACTGTCAATTTTTCAATTAATATCGTACATATTATATGTACCAGAGGATTCATGAGGTTGCTAGTTTTTTTTCAATTTCATTGCTTGCCGTTACGAATGGGAGCACGTGTTTTGTAATTTTTTGCATGTTGCTGCTGGCCGTTTGAGTAAATGGGTTATAAGCCAGTTTTGGCTGTGCGATTTTTATTTTAATTACCAACGTGCGGTGCCATTTCGTTTTTTGTGCCTGCTCGTGGTTGTTTTGCATGCTGTTAGTTTCCAAATTTATATCAATGTTCGTCATTTGCATGCTGTGGCACGGAAGCACGTTGGTACGATACGCATGTGAACCATTATTTTGCGTTTAATGCTGTGGGTTGTGTTGACCAGTTTCGTCGCATGTGCGTGGGCCGGGTGAGCAAAAATTGTGTTCAAAATTTTGCACCTTGATTTTTTTGGTAATCGTTTGATTACTGGGTCAATTCCTGAGAAGTTTGTACCCGTCCTGTTATGGTCTGCTTTACACGTGAAGTCGACGTGTTACGTCCTTGCGAATCTGCAAGGCGTGTGGGGGACGTTTGTTTTGAGGTTATCCGGGTTTTTCGGTATAGCCTGCCTTTATATTCAATTTTCTCTGGAATTGGGGCTATTACCTTTTTTGGTGCCATTTATATTTTGCATATGCGCGATATCCTGTCCATACACGCTGCGTTGACCATCAATTTTTGCATTTAATGTATCGTTAACTGTTGAATTTTTGTATATTGTACCTTGTTGTGTATTCGTGTATTTTGGTGCCCTCATTCTATTTGGTATTATACATGTTTTTTGGGTACACTTTTGTGTACCATTATTTTGCACCGTATGTGCTTTAATCTTGTGCAACTTCTGTTTTGTTCGTGCTTTTGCACTGTGTAAACTAATTTGTTGCGTGTTTTTTGAGTATGTAATTTATTGTGTTTTGTACTCTTAGCCTTTTGGATTGTGTAAATTGTATTTTGCCTTGCACTAATTTACTTTGGTATTTATTATGCTCGGTATTGTTTATGAAAACTAGTTGTTTCAGAGGCCGATCTATCTAGATTACTGTTAGGCTAGGTCTGGGTCGTGATTATATTGTTTAATTTCTAATTCTCTCGTCCAGGGTGGTTGTCGGTTGTGCGACATTCTTGAAATCATAATGCCTGCTAAATTGTCGCTGGCAGCTTTTGACCGGACCACTTCGGTGGGAATACTTGCGCTGCAACACTTAATAAATAAGTTGGAAGGGTTGCCGCAATTGAAAGTCGTGGATCAACTTGAGGCCGGTATCTTGGCATCCCGGTTGTCCGAAGAATATCAGGATCTTCTAGGTAAGGTAGATCCTTACCTATCGGCAGAGTCATTGCCCCAGGGATTGGACGAGGACCACATTTTTTCGGTGGTAGCTCAAATTAAAGATATTTATGTCCGGGGAAGCGTTTTAGCGTCAAAACTAACTAAACCAGAGATACTGGTTGGTTCCGGTCGGTCTTCATCGGCAAGTGGCAGGCACTCAGGTGTTCTCGTTCATGAGTTGCTGAAACTTTCTTTACCTTGTTTTGATGGCCAGTCCAAATGTTGATCCGAGTTTTGGTCGAAGTTTACCACATTAGTGGACGAAAGTCCTGCCCTCACCCCTAAGCAGAAATTGTTATATTTATTGACTCATCTTAAGGATGAGGCTTATTAGAAGGTTGCTGCGCTTCCCATAGTTGATGACAGTTATCTGCTTGCACTGTCAACTCTTAAAAGCCGTTATCACAACCCTCGTTTGGCCGCCTGGGTCTATTGTACCAATCTGCTTCAATTACCAGCCGCTTCTATGTGATCAGCTGCGTCTATTAGAAAATTGGTAGACAGCTTCAATGCTAACTTTTCAGTGTTGTCAGCTCTAAACATTGCTGATATATATCAAGCAATATATGCGTCTTTTGTATTGTCAAGGCTGGATTTATCATTATGTGAACGCTTTGAGGCGTCTGTTACGGACAAAGAAAATCTCCCTTCTCTAAAAGAAATTATGACATTTTTAACCCCCATGGCGGAACAAAAGGAACAGGCATCTTTGGAATCGGCTTTACCTGCTCTTCCTAGCATTAGCCACCAGAAAACTCAGAAGGTTTCCTTTTCTAAGGCTACTCCTCTTGCTGTGTCCACGTTAGCTGCGGAGGTTATGCAACGGGATTGATCTAAGTCACGTTGCCTTCATTGCGATTCCCGGACCCATGTGCTTCTCAAGTGTCCGACGTGGCTGAGTAAGGACCCTAGGGCTCGATTTCAAAGTCTCAAGAATAAAAAATGTTGTCTTTCGTGCCTCCAACATAAACATTCTGGATGGTGCAAAAATAGGTGCAAAACGTGTGGCTCTAAGTACCACCACACTTTACTTCATTTCAAAAATGCCCGTCCGTCTCCGTCTCGTTCACAGATTTCTGAACCAGCTGAACTCAAGTCTTCGGGGTCATCGCTTGCTGACCAAGTTGATCTGTCTAGCACTACTCTGACCGTGTCTCTGCCTCATCCTGCAGGGGTTCTGTTAGCCACATGTCTAGCAGTCTTGTCGTCTCCCAATGGTGGTTATATCGTAGTGAGCGCCATCCTGGATAGCGCGTCCCATGCTTCTTTCATCACTGAAGTGTGTGCATCTCGCTTAAAGTGCGCTTGTTTTGACGCTTCAATAAGTGTCAATGGGGTAGGTGATATTGCCACCAAAGCAAAAAGGGTGTGCCATCTTTCCCTGGAAACTTTAAAACGCGAGGTTGTGGCGTCTAACCATGCTTTTGTAATTCTTCCTAAGATCTCATCGGACTCACCTAGGTTCCAGGTGTTGCCTGAAGTTAAGCAGGCTACAAAAGACCTTTTGTTAGCTGACCCTACCTTCGATGTAGCAGCCCCAATTTATGCGTTGTTTGGAGCCGATATTGTAGCGGCTATTCTTTTGGGAGAGACTATTCCCTTGGGTGCAGGTTTGCCTGTTGCAGTTAGGACACGTTTTGGGTTTGTCATTATGGGTAGAGCCCCAATTTCACTTAGTTGTGCATTGACTTGTGCTAGCGGTCTCACTGGCCTTCCTTTGGATCTGGTGTCTGCGCATCAGCTTCACTGTCATTTCCACCACTTTTATCCTTCAGTCACAACATTATCAATGGATACAACCAACCTACTTGAGTAAGTTCATCGGTTTTGGGAGGTCGAAGAGCCTCCAGCTTTGCCCCACCAGTTATCTGAATAGGATCGCTTTGCTGAAAAGTTTTGTATGGTGTCAACAAGTCGGTTGCCATCGGGTCGTTACCAGGTGCGCTTGCCGTTTTTTAAAAACTCTTCTCACACTTTGGGAAATTCCCTTAAGGGAGCTATGTCTTGGTTTTTCGCATTAAAAAAGAAATTTGCGTCTAACAATCAGTTTACGAGCCAGTATGTGCAATTTATAACTGATTATGTTGCTCAGGGGCACATGTCGCTGGTGTCTGACCACAATTTTCCAAAATATTTCATCCCACATCATGGTATCTGTAAGGTTAGAGGTGATACTTCAAAAATAAGAGTGGTGTTTGACGCCAGCATGAAGACGTCCTCCGGGATTTCCTTAAATGACGTGTTATGTGTTGGCCCTAAGTTGCAGACCTTACTGTCCGATGTTTTGACTTTGTTTCGGCGTTTTAGCCATGTCTTCACATGCGACATCGAGCAGATGTATTGACAAATTGCCATGCATCCTGATGACTCGGCGTACTTGTGTATTTTATGGCGTGAGGAGGTTACCGCCCCACTAAGGGTTTTCGCTTTGCGTACCGTTACTTACGGGCTGGCTTGCGCCCCTTTTCAGGCGTTGCGAACCTTGCAGCGGCTGGCTCAGGATGAGGCAGTTAATTTTCCTGCGGGAGTGGCGGTACTTAGCAGTAATATTTTTGTTGATGATATTGCTGCGGGTGCTGATTCAAAATCAGAGCTTTGCAAATTACAACAGGAACTAATTCTGTTGTTATCGTCAGGAGGTTTCAATTTGAAAAAATGGTGTACTAATCAACCTGACTGCCTACCTCAATCAGCCGCTCAGAGTGATTCCGTCGTTTCTAAGGATATTCTGGGTTTAAGTTGGGACCATTCAACCGATTGCTTCTCATTTCCTCCTTTGGCCTGTTGCAGTAATGCTCAGGTACAATTCACCAAACGTGTCGTGTTATCCCAGATGGCACAATTATTTGACCCATGTGGTTGGCTTTCCCCAGTGATTTTCAGGGCCAAGGCCTTTTTCCAAAAACTCTGGGCTGAAGGCTTGGAATGGGATGCTCCTCTCAATGATGACTTAAATGATTATTGGAGTCAATTCCTGTCCTCTCTGAATCATCTTTCGGTAATCACTATTTCTCGGCCATTCCTCCCTAAAGGTGGGAGTATTGAAAAGGTCATATTACATGGTTTCTGTGATGCTTCCCAGTTGGGTTACACGGCAGTCCTTTACCTGTCCATTTATACTGACTCTGGTCCTCCGGTGGTTTCGTTTGTGTCTTCTAAAACTAAAGTGGCACCTCTTAAAACTTTATCAATCCCACGTTTGGAGTTGTGGGAGCTCATATTTTAGCCAAAGTAGTTTGTCATTATGTTGGCTTATTCTCTTCATGTTTTCAAGTGAGTCAAATTTTCTTATGGACAGATTCTACGCTTGTTTTGGATTGGCTGAATATGCCTACTTTTAAATTGAAAACGTTTATTGCTAATCGGGTGGCTGCCATTACCGAGTGGACCAATACTAAGTCTTGGCGTCATGTTCATGGTGTTTCTAACCCCGCTGATTTGGCCTCTAGAGGTACTTCAATCTCCAGCCTCCAGTCGTCGACATTGTGGTGGTCAGGGCCAGATTGGCTAAAGCTTGATTCTCGGCACTGGCCTCCTATTAATTATCGACCGAATCACGACGTGCAAGATGTTGCCTTGGAGACCAAGGTCTCTTCGTTTCTTACTCAGGAGCCCCGGGTGGAATTGTTCGATCACTTGTCCTTGTGGCCCTTAGTGGTGGGGGTTACCTCAGTTATCTTAAGGTGGGCTATGCCTTCGGGGGTTGAACCTTCCACAGCTGTGGGTTGGAAGAGGTTAGCTGTTAACTATATTTTACGCTACATTCAGCGCAGCGTGTTTGGACAGGAGCTCGCGGCTATTCATTTAGGTAAGCGACTCCCAGTCCGCATTCAGCGCCTGGTCCCGTTTATTGATGATTTTGGTCTCATTCGAGTACGCGGTCGCTTGACCAACTCTACGGTAACTAGAAATCATTTTCCGGTTTTACTGCCCAAGCATCACCATCTATAGGGTTGCTAATTCATCACACCCATGTGTGGTTAGGTCATGCTGGTCCTCTGCAAGTTCAATTTCAGCTGGCTCAAAATTATTGGATTTTGTCCGCACGTCAGGTCATAAGAACCATAATTTGGAAATGTCTTCCTTGTTTTAGGGCGCGTCCTCGCCCCACCAATCCGTTAATGGGGGATCTTCCAATTCCTAGGGTTAATCCAGCACCTCCATTTTATTCTTCCGGCATGGATTATGCTGGCCCCTTTTTGGTTCGGGCTTATGCTGTTCGGAAGGCACCTATAGTCAAAGCGTATCTATGTATTTTCATCTGCTTAGCCACTAAAGCAGTTCATTTTGAAGTAGCGATGGATCTTTCTACTTCACAGTTTATTGATGTGTTGAGGCGATTTATTAGTCATCGGGGAGCTCCTCAAACACTGTATTCGGATTGTGGCAGGAATTTTGTGGGGTCGCGCTCCGAACTTAAACGGGAGCTAAAAAATGTTCTTTCCAATCCTGACATGTCAGCTCAGATAACAGCTTTTGCTGTCGACAACCATATTGATTTTAAATTTATCCCGCCGTCTGCCCCTCATCAGGGTGGCTTGTGGGAACGGGCTGTCCAGTCTGCCAAGTTTCATATGAAACGCATGATTGGGACCAGGTCGTTGACTGTAGCAGAATTTTTGTCATTATGCATTCGTATTGAGGCAATCTTAAATTCCCGTCCTTTAACTGCCCTATCTTCAGATCCAAGTGATTACCAAGCTCTAACGCCTGGTCATTTTCTGGTTGGCCGCCCCATTACCGCGCCCCCGGAAGCTGAAGTCACGTTAAATGAAGGGACAGTCCGCCATTACAAACAAATTGCCGCGTTGCTCCAGGCATTTTGGAAAAGGTGGCGTTTGGAATACTTGACGGCACTTCATGCCAGATCGAAGTGGTCGTCTAAGTCCAGAAACTTAATGGTTGGGGACCTGGTTGTTATGGAGGAACAGAATTCTCCTCCCCTGATGTGGCCTCTTGGCCGAGTTTCAGCTGTGTTTCCGGGGAGCGACGGGGTTGTTCATCGCGTTTTAGATAAAACTTCAGCAGGTTCTTTTGAACGACCTGCTATTAAATTATACAGGTTGCCTATAGCTTCTTGATTGGGTTTTTTTATCTTGTTTTCGGGTGAGCAGAATTAGTTTTAATGATTGTGTTGTGGACTTACTTGACACTTATCTGGGATTTCCCAGGTGGTTCCTTCCAGCTGTTGTCCGCATTGAAGTTTACATTATGGAATGTTTCCGGCATGGCGTTTTGCCAGTCTACTGTGAATTATGAGTGCTCAACAAATCAACAACAACAACAAAATAAGTAAAAAAAAAATGATAAAAAATAAAGGGAACAAAAAATAAAAAAGGAAAAAAACTGTAAAAAAACTAGGGAATATTAACTAAGTTGATTTGCTGAGTTTTGAGTTGTGCTTGGCCGGGCCATTGTTTATTGCATGTTGTTGGGTTTTGTCTGCTCTACCCGAACCTTTCGGATTACTCGCCTGGTCGGTGCGCCCGCGGCGGAGTTGTTCGGCATGTTTTTCTAATTAATTGCATGTTTTGTTGTATGTTCTGAATTTTGTTATGTTTGCGTGTGACCCCCTCCTATGTTGGAGGGTAATTTTTCAGAGTGTTCATGTTCACTAAAAAAATTTTGTTTTTGTAATGCATTTTGGCCATTTCTCTTGGTGTATTTGGTTGTTGACCCATTGTGGTCAACGGGGGCCGGTGTTCGATATTTAGGATATCGAACCGGTCAATAATTAAGTTTCTGAGGTTGGCACTATGGCTTTTGCGAAGCCGATTCATGCACCGGGCTTGAACCCGTTGTCATACGCCAACCATTGAAGTGTTCACATCCACGAGCCGCATTTTTTGGCAGGTAGAAATCCTTTTCATGTAACCCATCCTCTTTCCAACCATACTTTTCTGCCTGAGTGTCAGGATCAACCTTTCGTGAGATTTCGGTAAGTCATTTTATTATTAATTATTTGTCGCTAGCAATTCTGCATGTTGCTCTGCTAAAGAGCTCACCAGAGGTTAATTTTATACTGTAAGAGAAACCGTTGTACCTTCAGACTGTCAATTTTTCAATTAATATCATATACTATCTTTTTAAGCTTATTGAAGAGGAGGGAATTTCTGGGGAGCAGTTGTACAACTACGATGAGACCGGTTTAAATTATAAGATGGTCCCTAGAAAAATGCTTGCATCAAAAAAAGAAGCTGCTGCACCAGAATACAATAAAAGCAAGGAACGAGTCACCATCTTGGCTTGCTGTGATGCAACTGGCAACCACAAGCTTAGGGTAACGTGACTTTAATACCAAAATCAAAGAAACCTAGAGCTTTTAAAAAACTGGAAAGTCAGGAATCACTACTCCTATATTACACACATGAAAAGAAAGCATGGATTAATTCATAAATCTTTAAAAACTGGTTCCAAAGTGAAATCGTACCGACTGTAGAAAAACGTTTGAAAGACAACAATTTGCCGAGAAAAACTGTGCAAATTCTTGACAACGCACCTTTGCAGTCGGCCACTGATGAACTCGCAGATGGAGACATCAAAGCTTTATTTTTACTAGGCAATGTGACATCTGTTTGTCAGTCGATGGACCAGGCCATCCTTGAAATGCTAAAGAAAAAGTATCGCCGGCATCTTCTCAGTTCGTTGACATCAGCGATTGATAATAATGAAGACTACCTAACCACTCTGAAAAAGATTGACATGCTAGATGTCATAAGGTGGTTGGCCGAAGCATGGGAAGAGATTCCAAACAAAGAGATTCCTAATTTTTTAAGAATTAGGCCTACGTTTTACGTTAATGTTTTGTTTATTTTAAAATTGTATGTATTCATACTGTACAGTGTACATCATTTTATGTTTCCTGCAATTAAGTTAGACATTATAAAATTTATCTTAAAATGTGTATACAATATTTTATTCTTGGACTTCCTTTTTCTGTAATAAATTTTTAAAAAGTACAGTACAGTACATAACAAACATTTTTAAAGTACTGGCCTGTATTAGGAGGTCAGAAAATATGAATAAGAGAGGATTTTGGTATAAAAAGTGTGTTTTTAATAGTATGGGTGGGGCAGGAAGTGAGTTACAGAATTACAGAACTCCAGCCTATCCAGCTTTTTTTGTTAGCTGGCCTGCCCTTCTGCCACATTAGGCCAGATAGTCGGGAGTCTACTGTATATTTTAACATAGTAAAGGGCTACGGGTTCCCATAGCACTGGTAGCGCTTTACAAAAGTAACAATAACAGTGAGGTACCTCATGAACTCCTTAAAACATATCAGCTTTCTTTTGCAATTCAAAGAGGCAGTCCAATTACTAACAGTGGGTTTTCTGCAGTGATGCCAAATTAGGAGAAAAGACACCAAATCTAGGGAATTTGACCATCATTTTAACGATAAAAATTTATATTAATGAATGATTTTTCTTGGGCAGGTTCAGATAATTTAGGGGAAAATCTGGGAGATTTTTTGATATACAAGGTTTAAATGAAGTCATAATCTCATGTAGGCTTCTGTGGCTAATGTCTGTTATGTTTTTGAGGTCTTCTTCTGGTATGGACTGTGCCAAAAATGTCTTGTATGACAGCATTTCACTTACATTACGAGTACCCTCAGGTCTATGTGACAAGCAAACTAAGTTATATAGTGTAGAAGTGGCAGTGGGTGTCCAGAAAGTGGACTCTGCCCTGTAAGTGTTATGCTGCTTGCATTATTTGTAGTCAGTCAACTTCCATGCAGTCAAGCCAGAAAGTAAAGGATACAAAGTGACTGCTATCCTCATTTTTATTAATCTATTGCTTCCAGGACCACCAATCTGTCATAAAACCTGTTGTATGACCTTATAACAGATGCATCCTCGAAGTTCCTCGTGTGATTAGTTATAGCTGAACGCTCAGCAATTGCTGACTTTTCACCTGCTAAGTTCTTCATATCTCTGACATGTTCTTGGACTCTTGTGGAAATCAGGTGGCCCGCCTGGTCTATATAGACCTTTCCGTAGCTGCATGGGATTTTGTAAATACATTCACTGTTAAACAGGATTCTGTCTTTGATTGGTTTCAAAAATTGTGCCAGCTTCTTATGTCGTCGGAATACTGTTTTAATGCCATATTTCCTAACATACATGCTCACATCCACCTTGAATCAGTAGTCAACTCTGTTTTAAAAAACGTCGCAACCTGGACAGACAGCAACAAAATGGTAATAAGTCCTGATAAAACGGTTTTTCAACTTTTTACCCTCTCTACTAAACCTCCAAAAATCGAACTTCAGTATAAAGGAACTAACCTGCCTGAAACCTCGATTGTGAAATACCTGGGCGTCAAGCTAGACACAAAACTAACATTCAACAGCCACATCCAGGAAACCGTTGAGCGGGCAGGGAAGTGCATAAGCTTACTGAAACAGCTAGCAGCGACAAAATGGGGATGTACCCAAGATGTGCTAGCAACCGCATACAAATCATACATGAGACTCACCATGGACTACGCCAGCAAAGTAACCTCCCTTGCAAGCTCCAATAACCTGAAGAAGCTTGACAAAGTCCAGAACGACGCGCTCAGAATCATCACAGGTGGCGCTTTCTCAACACCAATTCAAGCGATGGAAATTCAAACCAACATAGAGCCACTCACTTCAAGAAGGGAGAAATTTACACTCAAGTTCTGGGAAAGATCTAGACTGTAACGGTACAATTCTGGCCCTACTGTGTTTTGGGGAATAATTAATTTAAATTGTATTTTTATTCAAAGTCATATATAAGAAACTAGTAAAGTTTCTTATGAAGGTTTGCAACTACGCAATATCGAGTGGACAGGAATTGCGTCAAGGTAGGGAGTATACGCACAGAAACAACAACATCATTTTGCCATACGAATGTGTCAACAAGCTGCACCCATGTATACGTCATCCAAAAGTATGCAAAACGTAATAAATGCGCCTGTAAACAGCTAAGGCGTGGGACTCGACACAAAGAGACTGGTGACGTAGCTACTCCCCACCTCGGCATGGAAGTATTATAATTCGTTCTTAGTCACGCAACAGCAGTAAAGCCGGCCGGCTGCATATCTAAAATTTATAAAACTAAGTCTCGGACGTCCGCCCGTACAATGTAAAAGTGAAGTATTTTGTATAAAATGAAGTAACAGTTCAACGTTATTAACATGTAAAACGTAAACACAAAGTTTGGTAAAATTTTAACATCCATTAGTGCGAGTGGAGCGATGGGACGTCTGCAGGACTGATTTCAGCTAAGTGACAAAATGGGGGGTACACAAAATGTTAAATAAGGGTCAATACAAAATTTTCAATTACTAAATAACTTTAATAAAAAAAAATGAGCTCAATTTGGGGAAAATTAACAAAAATTGTACCATAAGGATGAGAGTGTGAGTGAATGAGAGAATATCTAACTATATTTAATTAGAAGTGCTGGGTTGTGAAGTTATTTTAATAATGATATAATAAAAAATATAATTGAATATGTTATTTTGGGGGGCTTGTGAAATGTTTAAGGGGAAAGAAATTTTAACTTGAATAGCCGAACTACGCCTCATGGCGTATAGTAGTGTGCTTGTTTCGCACAGTAGAGTCACATTCATTTGTACGTTATTTAACAATAAAAGGTAATGTCATTGGTAAACATTTCAAGCAAGAGTAAATTATTTCGGATAACAAATTCCGCTACTTCTGGTTCGCTTATACGAACTCTCCCCATAAAGGTAATCAAATTTAATGTTCTTGTACAACAAGATGGCCCCTGAACAAAATGTTTGTGAAAGTTACTAATATTCCATATTAATAAAATGATATTAAAAAATTAATATAACAAGACGAGTTGACCACAAACACTGGAACGGTTTTACGCCAGCAAACCATAGATTAAAAACACAAACTACCCCTATCCAATAGGCTGAGACACTCAGAGACAAATACAAGGTCAATACGGGAAACCCTGCACCCCTGCAAGTATACAACACTGTTTTTGATGCAACGCCAGTGACAAGACTAACTCTGATTGACCAATCAGCACCAAAATACCTTACAGATCCACATGAACTCAAAAAATCTGCTATAGAAACAATCCACACCCTCTATCCTGAAAAGGAATGGTTACATATTTTTACTGACGGATCAATGTTACCCAACCGTGGAACTGGTGCCGGAGCATATTCTCAAATTTTCCAAATAAGCTGTGCTGTGGGACTGCACTCCAGCAACTACGACGGCGAAGTCAAAGCTATCCAAATGGCCGCAGAACAACTAGCTAAATACCAAAGTATCCAACTAAAGCGAGTCGTCTTCTTTATCGATTCTCAAGCCGCCATTGTCGCACTAGCTGGAAACAGTCCCACAGACTGCATCTTGACGCTCCGTACATGTGAAGTTCTCGCTACCCTCATACATGGCAACTGGGTTGTCCACTTAGAATGGATCCCCAGCCATGTTGGAGTTAATGGAAATGAAGAAGCGGACAAGCTTGCAAAAAATGGAGCCCTAATGCAGCAACCTGACACCCCCACTAGCCTATCATCGGCGAAATATCAGATTGACATGGCCGTAAAGAACTACTTGAAACAAATACGTACAGAAGCCGGCAGAGGCAAAAAGTGGGAGTCACTTCTTACAACACAAATTTCACAAACCCTCAAGAGATTGACCGCGGTCGCGGAGTTCAGACTATGCACTGGCCACGACTACCTCCAAGCCTAATTACACCGATTCGGCCTGGTGAATTCCAACATCTGCCCGCTGTGCAATGGAGGAATGATGGATGGACAACACCTACCTGTCTGTCCTGAACTGGCGAACCTGCAACCGCGAACTTTATCCCGTCTGTAGTGGGAGGCTCGCCGCCGAATGGCTGAACTGCCGAGAGCGGGGATTGGATAAAGTAAAGTAAGTAAGTCTATTTGGATATTAGCAACAAATTATCAGTTTACAATTGGGACTACATTGACAACATTTCATATGAGCAGTCCGAAAGTCGTGGACATGATCACACACAGACATAAACACAAGGTCGATACTCTTCTTGAAACTTGAAAAGAAGGAAATACCTATGGAGAAAGTTGTGGTTAACATATCAAACCAGAACTTGGATGATGCTACCATGTTTTAAAGAAAGAATTGAATTTTGCTGTTGCTCCCAACCTAATTCCAACAGAAGATATCATCAGCAGGTAGAAGCAACCATTTGTCTGCTGCAGACAAAGCAGAAGCAGCTTACATGCTGAGACAGCTAAAGTGATAAGACAGGACACATCACCATAAAAATAATCACCAGTTTAACAGAACATCAATAATGGCAGGAAAAGACTTTTACTATGAGTTTACGAAACGACATCCAAATCTGAGTTTAAGAACCGCAGAATCAACAAGTTTGCAGTATTCAGCAGGCTTTAACAGCGGACAAGTCGACTTGTTTTTTAACAAATTAACTGAACTCCTGGAAAAGTATTCATTTAATCCATCCAAAATATTTAATGCCGATAAAACAGGTGTATCATGTGTTCACAACAACCAGCTAAAGGTTATGTCAGTAAAAGGGAAAAAACAGGTGGGTAAATTGACATCTGGGGAGAGACAAAAAAATGTGACTATTTTACTTTCAATAAATGCTACTGGAAATCAGTTCATGCCACCACTTTTTGTCTTCCCCCGCATTAGAATGGACAACGAATTAAAGAAGGATGTACCAATAGGCAGCACTGTCATGCTCAACCCAGTGGTGGGATAAAGAAGGAAGGTTTTCTGAAGTGGACACATAGTTTTGCGTAAAAAATGAATCCATGTAAAAATAACCCCGTTTTATTGATTGTGGATGGAAATGCCACCCATAAGGACTTAAAAATAATTTTGTTTGCAAAGAGCCATCATATTCACATGCTTAGTTTACCGCCCCCCCCCCCCACACACACACTCAAAACCCATAAATTACAGCTGCTAGACAGAGTGATACTGAAACAATTTAAAACGCCTACAATGAAGCATGTTTGGCATGGATAAGAAAATACGCAAACATAATAATAGGTGTCAAAGATATTGCTGGTCTAGTAAATGCAGCATCGACCAGGGTGTGTAGGATGGAACTGGCTCAGTCTGCATTCACCTGTACCGGGATCTATCCATTAAATCGCAACGTTTTTAGTGACTTGGATTTCCATCAATCCTTTTCCAAAAACTTATTCTGTTAAACCCCCTTCTTCTTTCACATTATTAGGTTTCCAGTCTAACAATTTACTGTACTCTCACATCCAGAGCAACCCTCAACTTCGAAGACACCAACACGAGCGGAAGCATGTTTTGAGTCCACCATGTGATGCAGACAATTTAACTCTACACCTTCTACTTCCCAAAAGAGGAAATATCACCACTTCCTTGTGTTGTCAGTGCCAAATTCAACAGCCGAAAGAGGCGTGGTGACCAGAGAAAAGCGTGCATGTTTGGAAGATAAGAATAAAATCAAAGAAAATAAAACTAAAAAATGAAAGAAGCATCAAATAACAAGAAAGTTATCAAACAAAGTAGGTGTTAAAAAGCACTAACTTTTATTGATGACAGTGCTGAAGACGAAAAAAATACCAGTTGTGAAGAAACCTTCGATGAAGACTGGATACAATGTAAAGAATGTAACGGTTGGGATCACAAAAACTGCACCAATCTTGAAGGGACTGCTCGGTATTATAAGTGCAATGTTTCTAAAGCAAAATAATTTTTACTCAGTATTTTGTTTTCAGTTAAAGTAGGTTTTGGAAATTGTCTGTGTAAAAATTAAGTTAAAAAAGTTGAAACTGATTGTATTATTTACTTTTTTAAAGAAAATAATCTCTGTTCGATACCACCCTCCAATTTTAAAAATTACTGAAATGTAATGATTCATTTCATTTTGAATATCTTGTCTCTTAATATTTTTGTAACAAAAAAAAGTTGTGTAAACATTGAGTAACAGTATTATTAACTTTTTACAAAATGTATTTATTTATGCTTGTTATAATTCTAAAAAAAAAATATTTAAAAATAAAGTGAAGTGTCTGATATCACCCGACCTTCCCGTACATAATGCTCTTGAAAATTCGAGATTGTCTTTCTACACATTTCTCGAGTAGCCCAGCACATGCAACCAGTGTTCAAGGTTGGGCTTTGACCTATTGTTCTTAGGCTTGTAACTACGCAAATTATGCTGTTCGTGCTGCCCAGAAAATGGAAGATTATTCTGGAACGGGGTATATACAAGCGTCAGCGGCCAGCTTAGAGGACAGTTCAGACCTGACAATGTTTGGGTCCGGAGTGTTAGTTATTGTGGTGGTTTAGTGGGAAGTGATCATTGTGTTAATTAGTGCGACACTGTGACATTTATTGTAGTTGTTGGAAAAATTTAACATGAATTACTGTAAAAGAGTGTCTTTTGTTGATTTATAACCCTTGTGTCCAATTAAATGTAATTAGTGGCTTCACTGGTGTCAGTTATTCTGTTTCCACTGTACCCACGACAATACCATATAACCATCATAACAATATATCCAGGGGTGCCCACAGCATGGTGCAAGTCACACCACTGTTGGGGGGGGGGGGATTTTTCATAATCATCTTTTTCCTTTCGTAATCTCTCGTTGGAAACAGAAGTTACATGAATTTAAGCCAGTTGCATAACCAGGCGCTCACTCAATTACCCTCTTACAAGCATCATAAATCAAACAAATCAGTGAAGAAAAAGAATGCAATTACAAAATCAAGTTAGATTATCTTGATAAGGCCTAATATGCTACTAATTATGTTAGGCCAGGTTTGACCAGGCTTTTACACTTCTCATAATTTAGTTATTGATTAGGCATACTGGTAAACCTTTTAGTATTTACAAAAAGAATAACTTAACATTAGTTTTTTGATTCCAATAATTGCTTAAATGTATTTAGTTTATTAACAATTTTTGGATAAAGCCCCAAGATCCACTGTTAAGTGGGGGTTATTTAATACCCCCATATTGTGATCCCCCCTAACCCCCGAAATCAAATTTGGAGGGTTGGTTGCACCATCGCTTTGGGGGGGGGGGACCTCTGAATATATCAAATCGTTAATATGGTGTACTTGTCAAAAAGTCAATATTTTATTAATGTGTGCCAGACATTTCGAAAAATACTGTAACGAATCATAATAAAACAATTCGGTTACCAACAATTCAAAATGTCCAATAATACATTTTTTTAATCTCGGGAATTTTTTCTAGTAAATGGAGTTATAACGACTTTCAGCGTAACCGAGTTGGCGAAACTGAGTTTTTGTAAACATAAGTGCTCAAATTGACAAAAGAAATTATTTGTCTCATTCTCTGCATGCATTAACAGACAACATTGGATTTCGTAGGTTATATTTCTGTAAGAAGAATTGGGACATACTGCAAAATTCGCAGTACTTCTTTAAAATCGACTGCTAGTTTAAGGACATGCAAATTTGTGTTTGAGGTTATGTTTTTTTCTTACCCAATTTAGGTTTGTAATATACTCAGAAAAAAAGTGTTTGCAAGTTTCTTGGCTGCCAGGGATTAGGCAATGATAGTAAACTATAATTCTTTGCAAATTTTTCGTTGTATTCAGATAACAAACATGTTATTGGTACTCTTCACCAATAACACCTTGGTTAAATACTAGACGAGCTAGACAATTCGTATTCGTACACCGTGCAGTAATACCGTACAATCCAAGGTTACTCCTCGACTATAAACAAATTTTCCACTTGTCCTGTGGCTTTTTTTGGTATATTATGGTAATTATCGACTTTCTGGGCCGCGCTGGTATTGTAGTGACATATTTTTTTTCTATTCTTCTATGTTATATAAACACGAGAAAAATAATTTTAACGGCGGTCGAACCTATTTACGGAGAAAAAATAAAATAATTACTCCATGAGAACGCATGCAAAGGTGAATGAGCGCGTAGACGGTGAGAAATGACATTTAACCAAGGTTACTATACTATACTAAGCATTTAACCCACGGATACTAGAATATATTCTAGTATCCGTGATTTAACCTATCTTGCTTACACAGTCGTTTATATGCGATAACGGCTTCACTGATCATCACTGTATACTATTTTTCATATTTCCACAGTGTGGAAGAACTACACAGTACAAGCGTTTGAGTTTAATTGCAAAGGGAGAGAAGATATTTAATTATGGTCTGAATTAACCAGTAGACTTGTGTGTGTGTGCGCAACACACACAAGCTAGTCAAACCTGACAACTCACTTCGCTCGTTAAATTAAAGACTATAATTTATTCAGTCCGTACCAGCCAGTAATGCGGAGTCTACTCAATGTGTGTGTGTGTGTGTGTGCGCGCGTTATATTTTTTTTTCTATTCTAGGGCAGTCTTTCAGGTAATCAAGATTCGCGGGAATTCCTTCCGCGCAGTGACGTCACAGACATCACAAACGAATTGGAATTACATTGAAATTCACGTGGCAAAAAACCCGCGAATTTATGATGACGGTTGGTGAAGGCTAACGCCTGGTTGGTTGAAACAAAAAATTAGCGCTTTAATAAACCGTTGTTCAAAATTTGCATGCTCTCAATTGTAATTGGTTAACGTCGTTAGTGTGTGTGTGTGTGTGTGTCCATTAAAAGGAAAAAGCGCCAACGCGTTGTTCGCTCGGCTATTGGTCGACTTCGCCCTAAGAGGGCGCCCGGCGATGATCGTATCGGAGCGGCGGCGCTACAACACGCTCCCCCTAGCCTCATCAACTTGGTCCACGAGCTGTTCAATGGATGTCTCCGGCTTCATTACTTCCCCAGCCTGTGGAAGCGTGCGAAAATCATCATGATCCCCAAGCCTCGCAAGCTGCGTATTGACCCCTCAAACCATCGACCCATCTCACTGTTGCCAGTCATATCGAAGGTACTCGAGCGCCTCCTGCACGGTCGGTACGCGCCTCTGCTGGATGGTTTCATTCGGCAGGAGCAGTTCGGCTTTCGCAGAGAGCACTCGACGACCCTTCAACTCGTCCGGGTTGTTACCCATTTGACGGACGCCTACAACAAGCATCTGTCCTCCGTCGCTGTATTGCTCGACGTGAGTAAGGCCTTCGATCGAGTCTGGCACGAAGGCCTTCTCTACAAACTGGCCCACTCCCCACTCCCTGCCTCATTCGTTCATTTTCTCCGATCGTACTTGTGCGATCGAATCTTTAGGGTATGCGTCGAAGGGTCGTACTCATCCGTCCGACCAGTCGCCGCAGGCGTACCTCAGGGATCTGTCCTTGGCCCCGTTCTGTACCTCGTGTACACGAACGACCTGCCTGTTCAGCCTGGAGTCACTCTCTCGCTCTATGCGGATGACGCTATGTACCACGCCAGCTCAGCGAGTCTTGATTTCGCAGCTGGCCTGGTGCAACGTCAGCTCGCCGTACTTCCGGACTGGCTAAGGAAGTGGAGGATGGCGGTCAATGCGGAGAAATCCGAGGCGATCGCCTTTTCTCGTAAATTAACTTCCCGCTGCCAGTCCCTCTCCCTTGAAGGGAGCCCAATCGAGTGGAAACGGACTGTAAAGTACTTGGGCGTCACTCTTGACCGACGCCTAAGCTTTGCACCTCATGTCTCTCTGAGTCTCCAGCGCGCCAGAGGCGTCAGAGCCAAACTATTTCCCTTTCTCTCTCATCGGGGTTCAGTGCCTGAGCGCACTAAACTCACCATCTACTTGCTCTTTCTTAGGGCAATCCTGACTTACGCAGCCCCCGCCTTTTGGGTACTACTCAGCCCATCCGTTGTCGCCCGGTTGGAAGCTTTCCAATCCCGAACCCTCCGCTACATCTCCAACTCTCCCTGGTTTGTCAGAAATGATGCCATCAGGCGAGGGTTGAAGGTTCCTTCACTTACCGAATTCGTTCGGTCCCTAGCCCTCAAACTATTCTCCCGAGCCTATGTCTCGACCCATCCTCACATCCGTCGACTAAGCACAGATGTCGGCCCACCACCTAGACGCCACAAACGCCCCCGAGCGTTGCTCGACGACCCCCCATAAGCACTTACAGAACATCTGCCCCATCCCCCCGACCTTGAGAATTTTCACGCTCCTCCTCCTTCCTTCTTTCTCATGTCCGTGCTGGCGCTCGGCGACAGACTAGAGGGGGGTCTGCGCTCGCCCTAGGTGTGCCTAGTGCCACCTCTGGTGGACGCTGCCTCCTCCTACGCTCTCTCCCGTGCGCCGACATTGCCGCCTGGCAGCCCTCGGCGACTTTTCCTGAGCGGCTAGGGGCGCCCTACCCGTTGTGGGAGGGTCATTCCTGCTTCTCACGCGAAAGGTCTTTGAGGTCTCCCCCATTCTGCCGTCACGGGTCTCTTCGAGGTCCCAGGGTCCAAGTAAACTCATAACATCCTGTCCCTCCAAAATAAAATTGATGGAGGTCCCATTCCTTTCACAGCGCGAGATCGCTAGCCAAGGTAACAGCAAGGCAACATGCAGTCATCGGGTATCACCCGGACACTGCGACCACCGGAGCACGACTAGCTGCTGCTCCGTTCAACTCTGGACTCTGGACTCTGGCGTTGTTCGCATATTCGCATTGTTTCGTTTAACCCATAAGGTAGGCTATTTATCATGAGGGGTGTTTATTTTGTGAATTTCAGTGTTTTCGTTTGTGTTATTATTAATTATTTCTGTTGTTTAGGAAACACCAGATTCTTTGTTAAAATTAAATTAAACAATTTAATAGTGCAATGGCCTGCCAAAACATTCAGTGCAGTAGGAAGGAAGACGAAAGCATTCGAATGAATGAGTCAGACATTATCTACTTTTTAATTGCCCACGGGGTAATTAAAGAGGCAATAAATTGTCCTTCGTGTGGCTCCCTATTAGCATTGAATAAAGAGACATTATATTTTCGGTGTCGATCTTTGCGAGAAGTCGTTGCGAAAAAAAAGAAGAAGAGATGCGACATCAAACGTTCTGCACGAGAAGGTAGTTTCCTTTCTAAAACCCACCATCCTCTCACAACCTACTTTTACCTGGTCTGCTACATCCTTCTTATCCATCCGCCTCGTCAACACCTTCTCATGCGGAATTATGATGTGAGCGCCGATTTCGTCGTCGACTGGTTCAGTTTTTGTCGAGGAGTTTTTATTTTCGACACCCTGCGCTCTTCGTCTAAACTCGGAGGGCCTGGAAAAACTGTGTTAATCGACGAAGCAAAATTTGGCAGTCGAATATATAATCGGGGCAGGCCATTACAAGGACAGTATGCGTTCGGGGGAGTAGAACGCGGTTCTGATCAGTGTTTCCTAATACCTGTTGAGCGCCTGGATTCCGCTTCTCTACTTAACATCATTGAGGAGTGGATTCTTCCAGGCACAACAATCATCAGTGACTGCTGGCTAGCTCACGAGTGCCTGGAAGAAGCGGGGTTCGTCCAACAACGTGTGAATTACAGCAAAAACTTTGTACACCCCGCTAACGGCGCTCGCGGAAACACTGAGTCGGCATGGAAAGAAGTAAGATACGGTATCCCACGCTTCGGACGCAAGAAACCTATCGCCATGGGATACCTTGCTGAATATATGTTTAAGCGAAAATATCCCTTGCAGTTCCGCCTCCATGCCTTCTTCAGAGCCGCGGGCTTAATGTATCCCCCGACTTATTAAGGTATGAATTTCATTTTTATATGCATGCATTTCATTTTCATATGCATGCATTTCATTTTCATAACGTATATAAAAGCGCTTTGTGTGTGTAACACGCATTTGCCTCTCTCTCACTATCAAGCTCTCGTTTGATTGAATGGTAGTTGCGGGGGGGGGGGAAGAGATGAATCAAGTTATGTATATTACTTATGCCACTGTATGTTAAAACGTTACTCTACCCTCTTCCTTGTCTTCTGACTTGCGCATTCTATTGCCTCCCATTGATGAACAATCGTGGGATTATTGGTAAATCTACCTAAGTCCACCCATGTAAATTTACAGAAAACTGAAATTCAGGCTCAATGATAAATCATAAAACTGATTTCCAAGGTTATTTTTTATTATTAATAGAGTTTATTTATTAATTACATAGCTGTAAACAGAAAAAGAGAAATGCTTAAAAAATGTCATTTTTGAAATGTCACAAAAACTTGGGACATTGGAATTTTACCAATAACCCCTCGATATGTTGTGTTATATGGAGAATTTTGTTTCACTGTTACTCTTGTTAAATTGCACAATATAGTTAGTGAATTAAAACATCTTATGAAAGTGGGTACTTCTTCCTTGGCGTGCAGTCACTTTGAAGTGATGCCGCCACTTTATTGGTACTGAAACAACAATACAGATGGAATGTAATGCAACTGATGCATTACCAAGCATGCTGACCAGTTATGTAACTGAACATGGAAGCTATGTAGTTCTGTGGTGTTAGTAGGGATGTGTTTTCTTAACTTTTCTGATATTTAGGCCTAACATTGTACTGCACTTAATAACACTTTACATTATGTTCTCTGTTGTAATCATCTTGTAAAACACAAGTTTCTCTGTTATACGTGTTAGGAGTAACCGAATTTGACATTGCGAGGAAGAGTAATGAAAAAAACATATTTTTCCTACTTTTAACACTAAGAAACCAAAATTAGGCAGTAGAGAAACACCTGAAGTGACATGTTAAATTTTTGCCAGATTTAATGTACGGTCTTGTTGAAGAGGTTTAAAATTACTCAGAAATATGCTTACTTCAGTTGTGTTGCCAAGTAATTTTGAGGTAACAATAACTCATCGAATATGGGTTTTCTCATACCAAATTATTGGGATGGAGACATAGGAATGAACAATAGTTGTAAGAGTCTGGATGTCAGTAAGGAATATGATATAAGCTCCCATTTTGTGTGCTATCAAATGTTAAACATGGTAAGTAAACATTTGGTATAGTACAGCGAATATTTGTAGATGTTGTTGACTTCTGCTGCTGGTGTTGTCTTTATTGTAATTAATGTCATACAATTAAAAATTTGGAGTTGGCCTAGTTCCCTAAATTCTATAGGTGCTCTTACCAGTAATTACTTGAATGTTTTATTTACATTAAAGTTAAAATGTATTTTCTGTTTCCCTTATTTCTCCTAATTTGTAGTAGCAGTTGTATTGTTTTACTGTATTAGGGTGTGTGTGTGTTTTACTTGTATTAATATACAGTTAAATTATTGTACTCTACTACCAGAGTTCACTCCAGATACTGTTTGAATTAACTCTTAGTTGAGTACCAAAGATTTTATTAAGAGACTTTTAGTTTTATTTATTGTTTAAAATGTAGAGTGAATATATAACCCACAAACGTATATGGGTTTCATATTTGATAAACATAGATAAAACATGGCAGTAAAAAAAACAAACTCAATTTTTCCTTTAAATGCATATAAAACAATGTTTTGACAAATTTTGTCTCAGTACATATACAGTGATAGGCTATAGTTCTGTTTTTATAAGAGAAGCTAGTTCTGTACTAGTAACTTAAAAACAGCTAAAACGTTTAGGTTGTACAGTGTTTCCACACGTAGCATAAAGTAAATGACATCCACCTTTTCTATTTAGTTCAAAGAAAATGTTGAGGTTTTTATGAGCAAAAAATTGTTTATTATTCCAATAAAGCTAGCACGTTGGGCACTGAAAATAATGGGCAGCAGGAATTGATAATCCAGAGTGCCCCATGAGGAATAGGACATACTTCAGGAACAATTTCTACAGGCTGAAATAAAGTAGACATGTAGGCTTATATTGGCCTATCTGCAGTATTTGCAGATGGTTAGAATCTTGGGTTGAAGTATGCTTGTAAATATGTTATGAAAAGTTTACGTCATTATTCACAAATGTTTGCATGAATTGTATATTTTTATTTGATATTTTATTACATACATATAAAGTGAATTTGCTTATGAATTTCTTTTTCTTTTAATTCTTTCCATGCATAAGTCAACATTGCATCACAGACTAGATAAGAGTTATCATTTGGCATTATCATGTTTGTATGTTTCAGTTTAAAATAAAATACATACCTACCTGGTTTTCTTTTTTGTAAGTTAAGAGTAGTTTTATATCTGGTTATAATTATTAAATTTTCTTATTTTTTTGAAGTTCTTTGTATGTGAATAGTGGTAAGTAAACATTTGGTATAGTACAGTGAATATTTGTAGATGTTGTTGACCTCTGCTGCTGGTGTTGTCTTTATTGTAATCACCAATGCCATACAATTAAACAAATAGTTCCCTAAATTCTATTGGTGCTCTTATCAGTAATTACTTGAATGTGTTATTTACATTAAAGTTAAAATGTATTTTCTGTTTCCCCTTATTTTTCCTAACTAATTTGCAGTAGCAGTTGTATTGTTTTACTGTATTAGTGTGTGTTGTATTTGTCTAGTATGTGAATATATAATAATGATTATTCTTAATTTATGTTCAATAGAAATATTTGATATAGTCCTGGTATACATTTCAGAGATATCATGCATAATAGAGGCGACATTCGTTAATATCAGTGGCATGGCATGGGTACATAACACCTGTTCCCAGTTGTGATAGGCCTAAAATAAAAATTAATTCGAATATTTTCTAGTACCAAGTGTTCTTTTTTTAGAGTATTTTCTATCATTCGCTGGCAGAAGAAGAGGGTCCTGGTTCAACGGGATTTGACTCCCATTATACTTACATAGAATAAATCAGAACACAAATAATCGAATTAAAAATAATAAAGACAAACAGAGAAACACATAACTAAACAAACAAAACAAAAATAAGTAGGCGGTAACTGCTGCACATTGGTTCCGAAATGAACATAGCTGCTGAGCGTTTTGCTGGTTTTGTACAGTGGCAACACATTGGGTGGACGAATGTGTCCCCCTCTCTGCAGTTTGTATAGTGACAACTACTGTGAGGTCAATGACCGTACATACTAAAACACTGCAGATGTCTGAGCCGGCAACACAAGACGGTTCAAGTGCCCAGCAGTTCGAAAGCAATGCTACGCTTTTCTTCAAGTTTCCCTACTAAAATTGTTCGGATTTCAAATTATTCTATAACTAAAGTATGTATTCTGTGATATAATTAATATTATTTTCTCTTACTTCCAGTACTGTTGCCGCTGGCAACAGCAGTTACATGGACGCCACACTACTGATTAATATATATACATATTGTAACAAAATCTCGATCAGTATGGTTTGATAGCCACACGTTGGTTGCGTCATTTTGTAACAATCCTATGTGGGTCGGTTCTTTAATTATTGTTTAATTTATTTTATTTAGGTTGATGTTAAGTTTATTTAAAGTTGGGTTCAATTGAATTATTATGAAGCCGTTGGTTTAATGTGTTCACAATTAGAGATTCTAGTTTAAACCGGTCGTTGTTAGTCGTATGTTGTGGATTGAATAGATGTTGATCTTTCTTCACTAATACAGATGATTCGGCTGAGTAGGCTCTCACTGAAATCAGAGTTATTTTATGATAGCGGTACTTATTTTTATTGATGTCCTGGTTATCATGTAGTGTAGGTCTGATCATCTAAAAACAAAAGTAATTCAAGAATCACTCGTTGGCGCTATCATTGGTGCCAACTGTTGCATGTCATCCACTGAGCCTGTAAATACCTGTCTTAGTGAAATAATTTGTCCAACTCTAATCATTGCGTTAAATATAATTTATTTCTCGTTAATGCGCATGTATTGGTTTCTTTGAACAATTAAAACCAGAAAGTCAAACTTCACAATTATTTTTACATTTCTTAAACTTTTTCTTTAAATCTCAGGGTGGTTAAGCTGCATGCGCGGATCAAATACTCCACGATGTTTTGTTTACAATAATTATTAATAAACATGGGTTCTTTTAGTCTGCAAGATACTAAACTATAATACAACACAACTATTATAATTGGTTAGTAGGAGAGTGATTACCTCGGATAAATAAAATCTTAATTCATTACATAAAACTTCAACAGATGGCTTGCGTCAACTTCTAGGTTAGACCTGGCGTATCTGTCTAATGCCAGTTAAATTGAATAAAATAATAAATTATTAACAACAAAGAAAATTCAATTGTACTAAAGTTATAAATGCCGTTAGCATGTCAAAACTATCGTCATACTACCAGATTGGATATCCTTCTACAAGTATCTTTTTAAATCTAACAAACATAGTAGTTGGTTATTAAATGGTTGAACAATAAATTAAAATACTGAATTCAGTAAGGTACACTATCCTTTTAGATTTGGTTACAAATCATTTTATGTCTACGGTGAATAATGTTCGTTAATTCTTATCACTAATATAATTATTAATTGACTTTATGAGGGTTTAATGCCTCTTCAGAGTTTGTTTACATAGCCTTAATTCTATACATTGTAATGTTATCGTTCATTTCATAAGTTTTTTAATAATAATACCAATTCACTATACTCCCTTTTAATTTATATAACCGTGATTGCTTGGGATTATACACTAGCAATCGTATTTGTACCTTCACTAAACTGATTACTTTGTTTATATAAACTTGTTAACACTTTCAAACATTTCGGGTTATATTGACCCAAACATTACGTTCGCTGCATGCACAGGTTAGGTTAACATTATAACAAATAAATAAATTGGGTGTCGTGTTCGTGTTGTAATATGTCGGGCGTTACCTTCGCGCACTTTTTGTTACTTACTGATGACTGGATCCTCTGCGGTGATGTAGTCCTGTAAAACAACTTAATCTACTATGTGTTTGTGGGCGCCACTTGGAATCTTTTGTTCCAAGAAAATGTTATTATTAAAAAAATTAAAATTTTGAATTCTTAGCAGATAGTTTAATTCTATGAAAAAATGTGAACAAGACAGTTTGGGTTTGAAAAAATAAAGTATGTTTAATGATTCTTAAAAAATCGTCTGAAGGACTAACATTCGTGAAAAAATATAAAATTGCAGAGTTACAAAACAAAATATCAATTATTATTATTATTGACAAGTTTTTTCTCCAATCAAGTATCGGCTAACAAATATTTTATTTTTACTCAGTTGAAAAGCATGAGTTTAATATGTGAAAAATCTTTACTCTCAGGACGTGACTCCTTTGAACTACCAAGACAGATCAATAAGATGCTTTACAAAAATTAAGTGATTTGAAGGTGTGTGTGGCATGTGTAGTACAACTGTGTGACAAATGTAACCAGGTAAAAATGACTTTAACTTTGAACAACTCACGTTCCGATGGGTAATTATTCTCGCACTGGACACTTCTCTCGGGTAGTTTTCAATCTTGCCTCTTCGTGTCGACGTTCCTTGTGCACTGAATTTATTTTAAGTAAAAATGCGATTTTTTACAACTTCCGCACTTTCGTAAAACAGTTTGGCAGTAGATTTTCGCTTGAACCCCGCCGCCAGCGATCAGCTGCTCGTGTTGTTTCTCAAATTGGCCGCCACAGCGCTGATTCCCTTGCAGTTGATAGAAAGGCTTCGTGTATGTTACGTTATGGGGAGTTTTTGTCAAATCAGTTTGTCTTAGCGAATACAGCAGAATTGATTCTCTATTAAAATTTTGGTCCCTCCTGGGCCGCTGATATTCTGGCTGCGTGTGTTCTATTAAATGTGCCGTGTTGCTGCTCTATTTCAGCAACACATTGGCGTAGACTCTTGTAGAGGTTAAGTCAGTCGTTTTGTCAATGTACGGGAAAAGCCTTTCTTCGTTCTTGTGTCGACTTCTCGCCTTCGGTTTCGCCTCGATTGCGGTGATCAGTGTCGTGGGTGATGCGTCTGTTCTGGATTCCAAGCATGAAGTGTTTTTCGGTCGAATTTGGTCTTCCTTTTATACTCTGTAAGGCTCATTGTTTTAGCTTTTTGACATGAACTTCCGGTGTATTTGTGTAAAAATTCCTTCTAGAACGTTCGAGAATAATGAAATGGAACACCATGGAACAAATTTAACTTCCGTTGAAGCTTTTAGAACGAAATTTCTTATTCTTCACACTAAGGATATTACAAAATTTATTCTGGTATTTGTCAAACAATTTTACATCAGTACTCACAATTTGCATGCCATTACTACATTTGGATTCTCTGCTTTCAACTGAATCTAATTATACTAATTACGATTGGTTTTTAAATAAATTAACTATAATAAATAACACAATATACAACTCTTACCTTGGAATGTTTCCATACAAATTCAATTTTTGAACAAAAAAATTGTTGTGAAGCTGTTTGGTTTCTTCTACAACATTAACACATAATATTACCATCTTTCTATAACAAAATAAATAACGTTTAACATATATAATATACAAATAGGTTCAATTTTATATGGTCCATGCCTATGGCCTACGTTGTTGTCACTGTTAAAATACAATAATTAGTCTTTTTTCTTTAATACATATGGGATTTTTCTAGTATACACTAAGAGTTTATTATATTGTCTGTCTTTTGTGATACCTGGTTTATCCTGATACGTATTATTTTTATTGTAGGATAACTTAGCATCATATTGGTTTGCCTAAGATGTCCTTTTTCTTTATGTGATAAATCTCACTCTTATAAGTCAAATTCTTTAATAATTGATCTTATTTTCAACTGAGTCTGTTTGTTTTCATGATACACTAAAGTATTGTACCCTTTTCTTTTATTTTTGTTAATATTTTGTAAACATTTAGTCAAATATGACTATTTCTTGTAATGGTTGCTTGGCCTTAGCCATACATGGTATAGGTAAATAGTTTGCTAACTCGACTATTACAGTGTTTAAGTTAGTCAAATATATTAGTATAGTCGCATTATATTATATTTCAACTTTCTAATGCAATTTGGTTGCATTTTGTCAACATTAAATCCATAAATATCACAATATTATAGGCTTACTACATGTTTTTAGTTAATACTGTTTTTGGCTATTTTAACTGACTTTTATTCATTTGACAGCTTTCTTTATTTAAGATAAATTGTTCATCTTTGTCTACTTGACAATTAAATATAGTTCTTATCTCAATTTGATAATAATTAATTTTTACATGAAATCTGAGTGATTGGTCTCAAATCCAACACGTTAATATTTTTTGTCATAACATTTATATATTTTTTTTTTTAGCTTAGATCCTTTCTAATAATGTATTCAAATCATTTAATACATTTATTTTATTTACATTACATAATATAATAATGGATCATGTCCATTCATTCACAATAAATAGTTCTTTATACTCTATTCAGAGTTACAAAACTTAATAATTAATGACTTCATTTTGGTTGTTACTGATATTATTTGTCTCTCTTATAGTATATTATGGGTTTTACACTGTTCTTCACTTGAATAATATATATGGGGTTTGAGTCTTAGTCATAGTCTGGTCGTTTTTCATGTTAGTAGTATTAATTATTAGACAATATTAAAAAAATTTTTAGGACTACTTGGGTTCGATACTGTTCACCTCACTTTCCTCTTATGGTAAACTGCTGTGTAAATGATTCCCTTTATGGAACGTTCTGTGACGTTACAACATTTACTCTTCTGGCGTCGAGGACACTCGTCTTGTCTCCTGAGTCGATCGTATAACAATGATGCTTAGCTTGGCGTCAGTTTTGGGCCAAGCCTCGCTATAATTAATTTGATTGGTGGAAAGCGCGATGACATCCCATCCGCTTCTGAGATAGCGTCGGTTTTTGAGGTGGAGAGTATGAACCATATTTTCTCACAATTTACACAAATATTTTAAATTCATTTAACTTCCTTATGGTACTTGGGATTTCTAATTTAATCATCTCAATCGTTTGCAATTGTCTTTTAGATTAATTAGATATCCCTCAAACCATAAATCTGTTCATGTTTGACAAATTATTATTTTCACAACTTATGCCTAGTACAATATTTTTTATTAAAACTATCTTACGTTTATGTTATTTACAACTTAACTTCAATAATACTTATTTCCACTACTACTCAGTCTCTTTCTGTTCTTGAGTTATATTATAATCAGAATGATCAATATTGCACACCACTATATAAAAATTATTCCGATTAGCGCTTTCAAGCTTCACAGCTCATCGTCAGATCAGGAATAGACAGAAAATATGTAATACCCAACCCTTCACCCCTCTCCCCCACCCTGCTCACCCACAACAAACTAAAAATTAATGACCCTTCCCCACCCCGTAAACTCTGTCTCACCATCTGTACAGTTACATATTTTTCTAGTAAATTCCTTGTGTTTCAGTGTGTGTGTGTGCATCCTTTTAAACTACCCTCTTCCTCTCCACACACGTGGGTCAGTCACACACCCTTATTTTAAAACAACCAATTAGTACTATGAAATATAATTCTTAATCATACAGTTTGGGATATTTAGGAAAGAGTCGTATTCTGATATAATTATACCAAGAGAGTCGTACCACCCATACAGATATAAAAAGGCGGCAATCAATTCCTTTTGTTACAGAGCTCAGAAGTGTTTAAAAGAGACCGAATCAAAAGATAGGGAGTTAAAAACGATAAAGGGAATTGTAAGGAATAATAATTATAGCACCAACATAGTGGATAAAGTTATGAAAAGGGTCAACATACAAAAAGCTAAAATAGAACCAGAACAAAAGAATTATGCAGGGTCATTGACATACATAGGTTCACATACTAGAAAAATTATAAAATGTTTCAATAAATATGGAGTAGATATAGCTATTAAAAAATGTGAAACGGTATTTGATAAGATAAGGAATAAGAATATAGAAAAAATTCCAGTATTACAGAAAAGCGGAATTTATAAATTAAAATGTAAAGACTGCAACAAAGTGTACCTAGGGGAGACAGGACGAAAATTCGCATGCAGGTTGTCTGACCACAAACGTGGAGAAGGTAATAGAACAACCAATTCGTTATATGCAAGACATTTCATAGAAGACAACCACAAGTTTGTTAATCCTTTGGAAGAATACGAAATTGTAAAAGTAGTAAATAACACAGTTGAAAGGAAGCTTAGAGAGGAGTTAGAAATATTGAAAGAAAGAGAAAAAGGGTTAGACAATTTAATTAATATTAAAATTAAATTTGATAATGAAGAAATATTTTATAACATGATTAAGAAGTAAATGAGAGAGGGCAGATAGATAAGATTAAGAATTATATTTCATAGTACTAATTGGTTGTTTTAAAATAAGGGTGTGTGACTGACCCACGTGTGTGGAGAGGAAGAGGGTAGTTTAAAAGGATGCACACACACACACACACACACACACACTGAAACACAAGGAATTTACTAGAAAAATATGTAACTGTACAGATGGTGAGACAGAGTTTAGGGGGTGGGGAAGGGTCATTAATTTTTAGTTTGTTGTGGGTGAGCAGGGTTGTGGAGAGGGGTGAAGGGTTGGTTATTACATATTTTCTGTCTATTCCTGATCTGACGATGAGCTGTGAAGCTTGAAAGCGCTAATCGGAATAATTTTTATATAGTGGTGTGCAATATTGATCATTCTGATTGTGATTTCAACCACTAACACAAATTTCTTCATTAAACGTCAGTTATATTATAATCACTTATTGGTGAAAATAACTCTAAAATTGGGTATAAACTTTGTTGTGCTGATAGCATTATGTCTTAGATTTAGTTAATATAATTTACTGGTGGTATTTTATGAGTGGGTTATATTTCACACTTAATCTTAAGTCTTTCCTTCAACTACTGGTCATCATTGTCTAGTTTAATTGATGGTTTATTCATATATCTTTGTTATTAACATACATTGTGTTTGGCACATCTAGGCCTTATTTTTATTCTGCTAGTAATTTTAGAATTCATAGTTTATAATGTTCACCTTCTGATTACTACTTGGTGTCTAATTTATCTAATGAGTTTTCTACATTTGGTTTAGTCTGATACTCTGTTCAGCCTAATATTTAGTACGGTACCTGTCTCTAGGCTCCCTGTAGGCCTATTATCACCCAAGTTAGTGTTACAAGTGTTTTGTTCATTTCTATTGAGTTACTTTTGAATAGTGTTACTTATTCATCTAAATTAACCATTACAACTTCTGGTTATTACGTTTAGTGGTTTTGATACAATTATTCCCTTGAATTATACTCTTTATATTCACCTATAGTTCAGGCACTATATGGTGTTACGTCCTGTATCTTAACTCTTAATTATATTTTTAATTTTGTGATCATTCTCCTTTACAAATTAGTGATAGTAGTTATTCTAAGGTGTTACAAGTATTTGATTGATAATAGGATATCAGCTTTTTCTGTTAATTCAGTAAAACTTCCTGCTTTTGTATCTAGTTGGGTTGTAGTATTTTTCTCCATCCACTTCTTTTCTTCTCTCCGTCTTTGGTTTTCTCATTTTTACCTAATCTATTGGGTTAGCTGTCAGTTACTTTACGTCTCGTCTGTGTCATTGTCATTATTTCTTTAATCATCTTCATCAGTTTGTTAAAGATGTATTCTTTATTCCTTTTAAAATTAATTCCTAATTTTTTTCTTTGCTTGACTTTAAAGTTTAAATGTGGTATTTCTTATGATTTGTTATGGTTGGTTAATGTTTGTTTTGGACCCTGGTGGTCGTGATATTATGTAACGTTACAATATTATACCAGTATTTAACGATACATGTATTATAATACATAGGCCTATATTAGAACAAATGAAATAATTCTGTTCTAATTGAAAATAATTATTTGGTGACAATTACAGCATAACATATCCATAACAAACTTAAGAGTTAAAATTTCTCTCTCTCTCACACACACACATACACACACACACACACACACACACACATCTACATTTGGCAGCAGAAATACTTTTTTGTAAGAAGGTAATGTGTATAAATGCTAAATTCTATAAAACAAATTATTAGTATGAGACTCTTAAGTAAATTATTATCAGTTGGCACATTGTAAACATGGGCTGGCAGCAGGCTACACCTGATCCATAAGATTAAACAACTGATTCCTCTGTTCCCACGGTGGGAGCTCTAGTATGAAGTTCTTGGGACTTGATGCAATCCCAAGTAACTGGATTGCATGTACCGTCTCCTGTTACATAAGTGATATAATTAAGTAAATTAAAAAAAGAACAAATTACATTATGTAATTAATAAAGTCATATTAATGTACAGGGTCCGCCAGTGAAGCGGGAAAATTAAAAGTACCCAATTTTTTCATGAAACATTTATTATCAGAATTTTTTTTATAGATCTGAGTTGAGTAAAGTATGCCAGTATTTTACTTTTTAAAAATAATGCCGCTCAAGTGAGAGCCATTTCTGTGTAAACATTCTTCTAATCTTGACCGAAAATTTTCCATCACTCGACGAAGCAGGTCAGGTTGAATCTGTGCAATTTCTTGTCTGATATTCGTTTTTAATTCCGGTATGGTGTGCGGTCTATCAATGTACACCCTGCTCTTCAGAAATCCTCAAAGAAAAAAGTCGCATGCGGACAAATCTGGGGATCTTGCAGGCCACGAGATATCGCCATATCTGGATATGAGTCCGTCCGGGAAGAGTTCTCTTAAAGCAGCCATGGACACACGAGCAGTATGACTTGTGGCCCCATCCTGCTGGAAAAAATTAATTTCCGGAAACCTAGGGAGCTGTTACAGCAAAAATGTTCTGACCATGTGTGTGTAGCGGTCTGCATTGACAGTTGTGGTGTTTCCTCTATCGTCTTGAAAAAAATATGGCCCAATAATGCCAGATGATGAAACTGCACACCACGCCGTAACGTTCGGACTATGTAATGGCTTTTCATGCAACTCACCTGGGTTTTCATCATTCCAATATCGACTATTTTGTTTGTTTACATATCCATTCAAAGGAAATGTGCTTCATCTGACATAAACATGCGGAAAATAAAGTTTTCATCATCATTTACACATCGCAATATTTCTTCGCTAAAAATCCTGCGAGCCAGCATATCGCCATCTTTCAACTCCTGGATTACTTGAATTTTGTAAGAATGAAAAGATAAGTCTTTATGCAAAATTCGTCATAACAATGTGTCACTAATGTTTAGTGCGGATGCATATTTCATTGCAGAACGTTGTGGACTACGCGTCAATGCTACTCGAACTCTTTCATTGTTTTCCTCTGTTCTTACAGACCTTGTTGCTCCTCTATGCTTTAAATTTAATGTGGAACCAGTTTCTTCAAACCTTTTCACCCATGACATAATTGCATGAGCGGACGGCACTCTTCCATGTCGTGGAATATTGAAGTGGTTATGAAACAATCATTGTACAGAAGTCAGACAGTCACCATTCTTATAAAACGATTTTACGCAGAAAGCACGCTGTGCACCGGACCACTGCTCTTGTTTTAAAACATATAATAACAAATGGCATTAAATGTAAAACAACAATCGAAAACCTCCACGCCCTCTTGTGAGCAGAAAATGAACTATTGGACTTTCAAAATTTCCCGCTTCACTGGCGGACCCTTTATAACTCTCCTTTTAATCCATTTAATAATACTAATAATTTTGTTTATCTCAGGGTTTAATTCAATAAAATCAATACTTCATTACTTTCTAGTAGTTAATTTATTAACAAAATATCATTATATATCATCATATTTCATTGTACACATAATGATTACTATAAATATTAATTTATGCACATTTAACAAATTTAATAATTCTTCAATCTCTAAAACTTTACTTGTCTTCCTATGATTTTCTCAATGGGTTTCAACATGACCTTACTTATAATGAGGTCTCTAAATTAATACTTTAAATAAATTTCTTTAGTGAGTTCCTTTAGTAAAATTCTTTAGTGAGTTCTTTTAGCAAATTTCTTTAGTGAGTTCTTTTAGTGACAGACAAGTGGGTGTAAAATTTAATTAGTACATAACAAATTTACTTTTGGTACGAATTATCCATGTCTTGTAGAGGTCGCAGGTGTGGTAAGCTACACTTCTTGATCAGCATTTGGAGTATTGATGATAAGTCACCTCCGGAATCTCGAGTGGTCTGCGTGGACCTCACTGTAGCCCTTCACATATACAGCATATTACACAACGCGTGTTCGTATTGGATTTATTGTGAGTCTAAATTATTGTTGCTATTACTTCGGTTATTCACTGACATTCTGTAAATATATCATTAATTTACTCGCGATATTGTTTAAAGATGTAGGTTACACTCAGTTTTCTGGTTTGTTTAACTGATACACTTGACGGTAAGCTACTGTTATTCTTTCACGACAAAATTTTATACAACATTGTTCGAATTGTTAATACCTCCATTGTATTGTGTTTCACTATCAGTTACTGTAATACGATCACAAACTTGAACACTAGAAAATGTTAAACAGTTCATATCGTATCGATATTTTCTAAGTCATTTTATTACGAACTCCCGTAACACTTGTCACGCCTTTTACTTCCGATTCCTTCGAAAATTTAGTAAAGACTCCCCCTTTTCGCATCTCTGTCGCTTGCCTATATCGAACATGAGAATTTCCCCACTAGACTTCTGATTTCGGCATTTCTGTTTCCTAATTGGCTCTTTTTCGTACAACCTACTCCAGAGACCACCTACTTTTTCAAAGGTAAGTTCTGATAGGTCTTCTGATTCCCACCAAACTCTTCTCCTGGGTCCTTTACCCGTCGGTCAACGGCATTTCCGAATACTCTGGTAATAAATCTAGCTGTCGTATCTCTTAGTCTTCACAAAGACAATCCTTCGATTTCTTTCCAACAGCTGCCTGTCCAATTAGTTGCGCCTATGGTATTATCTTTTCTTGAACAAAGGCCTCACCAACTCTCTTCGTAAGTATTTTTTTTTTTGTCTGGTTCCCAGCAAAACCCTATCCTTTTAGTTCGTGCGTTAACCTTGAGTACGATTTCTTTCCTGGTATCATAATATTGTTCCAGCGTATCCTCTGTTGATGCGTTTCAGTCAAGGAACACCCTTCATTGTTTTCTGTCTGCAGTTGTTATGTTCGTGTAACCTTTCATCCTTTGTCAGAACGAAACATTTCTCACTTGATGTGTTTATTCACACCCTCGTATACTTTTCTCCGGATTGTAAGCTTTTATTCACTGGCGTTTTTTTTTTCTAGATACACCCAGCACAATGACCATGTCTTTCTGACACGTGGCCACTTGCTACACTAGATTTATGGCGTGTCAATCAGACTTGCGTAGACGGCAGCGGATGGCTTTCACCCGTTAACTCCATACGTCAATTGTCACCACGTTCAATGACACTTACCTTAACTAAAAGTTTTTTTTTTTTTTTTTTTTTTTTTTTGAATGGTTATAATCACAAACAGAAATAACACTGTTGCACATCACTATAGAAATAACACTGATTAGTGCTTTCAAGGTTCACAGCTTATCATCAGATCGAAAGATATTTATATTAAATTATGGTTAATTAAATTAAGTAAGAAACACAGACCTTACACAGAGAATTGAATTCTAAGAACTAATTAAAAATAATTGAAGAGCTTAGTAGACTTTAATGTGGTGCTTGATTTCTATTAATAGGCTCCTGGTTTTATTCTTAGGGAGCACCATAAAAATAAAGGTGTGTCTTTCAGCTGTGATGCTTAAGTGTTAGTTTGGCCACACGTCTTCCCCGTATGCTATACAGCTTAAACATACTCAGCTTACACTGCCTCTGGGTAGTCTGTTACTATTAAAAATTTATTAACGTTTGTATATAATAGTTTAGCATAACTACTTCATGGTTTAAGTAGAAGGGTTTGCACACTTCTATCTTACCAACGTTAATTTAGTCATTTTCATGTACCTTTTTCTCAAGACCAGTAAGAGCTACAGAGCTGATGTTTTGCAGGCACTTTTACTTGATCATAGTACAACTTTTAACAAAGACAAATAAAAATGTTTGGTTAGTCCACACAAAAAAGATTTTCTGTATATACATTTTTTTACATCATTTTTTGAAATATTAAATTTTTTATTTCAGAAAGTAATCAATCAATCTTAAAACCCTCTTGTTAAAACTTGAAGTATATATTGTAGAAGCTACAGGAAAATTTTCAGTCTGTTTTATAGTTACTGAGGAAAAGGAACATAGATTAAAGAAAAACACAGTTTTCGGAAAACAGCATTTAAAATTTATTATAGCCTACCTTTTTAATAAGCACTAGTAGTATATGAAAGTCCTGTTTCTTGATCAGCTTCTTCCCAGTCTTCCTCTAACTTTCTTTTTGCTGTCTGCACTTTTCTATTTCTATTTGCTTTTTTAACAAATTCATCTAGTTCTTTTTCTGCTTGACCGTACCTAACATAAAGTTCATCATTGCTGCCATACAATTTTTCCTGGTTTAATCCCTAAGGCTTCAAGCACATGCCATTTAACTATTGTCCCTTCATTAAAACTTGCTACAGCTTCAGCAACACCAAATTTTAACGTTTTTAGCCCAACAAATACTGTTTTTGGGGGGCGAGCCCATATAACTCCATTCACAGACTTGTTCGGATTTTGTGTCTTCCCATGAAAACATTTTCTTAAAAACTCTGGGTTTGCCAAATCTTTGAATAATATAATAATGGCTCCCATGTATACCACCGAAATAGCTTAGGAGTAAGACAGGGTAGGCTGCCTTATGTGAGCCATACGGCATACAAGGAAGGCAGTGTGGCCAGCACTACTTGCCAGTGTGGCAGTGCTTCAACCGCCCATTATTATCCCCAGGATGTTATCCCAGGTACTCATTTTCAACAGGATGCGTCAACCTGGGGGCTGAAAAACGCACCTTGATTTTATGGTGCGGGCCCGGGAATCGAACCCGGAACCTCTAGATTAGTAGCCAGGTGCCATACCCACTGGTCTACTGAGCCGCCAAAATCTTTGAACCTTGGTTTTATTTCCTGCGTTATTTCAAAAGGGAGATGGAAATGTTCACTGTGGTTATAGGTTATTTTATTTTCTTCAGCTTGCCTGAACTTATATCAGCTGTCTTTACCAATGGGGCACAGGCCATGATTGGGCTGATCGTTGCTGGAAGAAATGTGAATGAATTCTGCCCACACTGCACGCTGCAGCCATAATGCCATTACAAAACATTTAAAAAAAATCCATTTCCTGTCACAAAACCCTAACTTCTTATATACCAAATTAAACAGGAAGAAATAAGGAATTTATTTTAACAAAAAAAAAAAAAAAATGAAAAAAATTTTTGTTTGTGTGCAAAGCCCCTTAAGAAATATGATAGTATTCTGTTTGGTATTGGTCAATACAAGTACATACAAGAATATTATTTTCTTTTAATTACTGTGAGAATTATCTTTTTGTACATGAATTTGACACAGTTGAGTGTACTGTAACTACTGTAGCCTGTACTGTGGAATAATAACTCTGTGTGTGTGTGTGTGTAGGGGGGAGAAGAAGGGTTTGAGTGTGAGGTCATTAAAAAGAAGTATTAACAGCACATCTAGTAAGCTGTTTTCTCCTTATTATGTGACAGCCAGATCAACTGGTTACTCAGTTAACTGTCTAATGTTTCAGGCTTTGTCGTCGTTAAAATATTTATTAGTGAGTAACCAATCATGACAGATATATACAAGGAAGTGACAACTAAATATGGTATTTTAAGAGGTCAGAAGAAAACTTCATTAAATTTTCCGGATACAACTTATTATGCTTTTCAAGGCATTCCTTTTGCGAAACCACCTTTGGGAGATCTGAGATTTAAGGTACGTTTTGTAAGTGTTCATTACACTTATTATCGTATAAGTACAACTCAATAGGTAAGACCTGTCGTGCCAGATGCACAAGAGAGGTTTTATAGGAGAACTGGCAGGAGTGGAGAATACGCAGTTTATAAATTTGACTTCAGAAACTATAGATACAGAAACTTCATTTCATTTAGACTATTAAAACTGTGATTTTAAAGTTCAATTTTTAATCGTTCAAGAATGTTGTCAGCATAAATATTGTTGTCATTATACTGCTAAGTTGTTACAGGCTCAGATGTAAATAGTGATACATTTTATTAAGGAAAGATTTAATATTACAAGAATATTATTTTCAAATATTGTTTCTTTATTTATGTAGTAAAAGTAGCATTGATTTTATTTATGTAAATGACAGGTTAAGCATATAAAGTATTTGATTCGCTACTGTTATTTCTTTACATTATTTTTAATTTAAACTCATTTTTAATTTACATTATTTTTCAGTTTTATAGTTTCCTGTGATTTCAGAAAAATTGAATATCTTAATGTCAAACTGCCAAATAACTGTAAATTGTGTTACTTTTATCTGTATTTGTGAAATTAGTACGGAGTGTTCTTAAGACAAGCTAGATATTTGTGGAATATTTTGTTATACTTAATTTTGGCACAGTATAAATAAATATAAATTATTTAATTTTTAAATGTAATCACAGACTTGTAATTTTCAGAATCCACAAGACCCTGAGCCATGGTCTGGAATTCGTGATGCTTTGCAAGAAGGAAATAAAGCTTGTCAATATGACATGATGACTGAAAAATATATTGGTAGTGAGGATTGTCTGTATCTAAATGTATATACGAGGGAGGTGAGAAGTATTTACATAGTATAGTATTCAATTGGAGGTTCTGTGTTAAGTTACAGTTTCAGTTAATAATATGGCTGATAAACAGTGTCAGTCTTGGGTTCCAGTAATGTGTCATTAGGAAGTGACATACTTTATTATACTTTATTACATATTTAGTAATCTGAAATTTTCAGCATTGCTGTGTGTGTGTTGTATACGTCAGACCATTCACCAGTCCATTATTTTGTTTTGTAATAAAATATACAAGGGTGATTTGAAAATTTCGCGACCTACCATATAAATGAATGATTGGCGTTTCTGTTTTTTACCGCATTGTGGTGCCACGTTCGCCCCACGAATAGCAGTGAAGCGTCAAGTCAGTACCCCGTTGAGGAAGTCCGATTCTTCTAGGTCCTCAAAATAACCATTTACTGAGGAACCGTTTCACCTCGTCATCTGAGGAAAATCAGCCCCCCCCCAATTGTTTGAAGTTTGGGAATAGATGAAAGTCAGATGGCGCTAAATCAGGAGAATAAGGCGGATGGTGCAATAGTACTTCAACTCGGCGATTTTTGCAATAGTCACAATGCATATGCGAGGGCGTGCATTATCCTGATGGAAAATGATCTTCTTTCCTAAACCTGGTCTTTTCTCTCGAATTTTTACATTTAATTGGCCCAAAAGGTTAGCCTCGAATTTTTACATTTATTGGCCCAAAAGGTTAGCATAATACTCTCCATTTATCGTTTGACCCTTTTTAAGGCAATCTAGTAACAATATCCCCTTAGCATCGCAGAAAAATCGATCCATACACTTTCCAGCCGACAAAATTGATTTTACCAATTTTGGAGGCGGCGAATCACTATGCATCCGTTGTTTCGACTGTTTTTTTTGTTTCTAGAGTAAAGTAATAGACCCAGATTTCATCAGTTGTTACAAATGTACGAATGAAATCTTTCGGATTTTTCTTAAAATGGTCCAAACATTCCTGAGAAGCTTGCATTCACATGAATTTGGACACTTGTCAACAAACGCGGCACGCATCGTGCAGACAGCTTTCTATACCTAATTCGTCAGTAAGAATTTGATGTACCCTTTCATCTGAGATGCCCACAGGCTTAACAATTTCAGACACCTTCAAATGGCGAACTTCCAAAACAATATCGTGCACTTTATTGATGATTTCTGGTGTAGTGACCTGACCCTACTTGAAGCTTCAGAGCTGTTAATGGGGCGAACGTGGCGCCACGATGCGGTAAAAAACAGAAACGCCACACATTCATTTATATGGTAGGTCGCGAACTTTTCAAATCACCCTTGTATATTTTATTATAGCATTATTCAAGAAGGAGCTTTTTTGTTATTATGATATTTATTTATTACTGATAACTGACTATATATTTTCATATCAATACCTTTTAGACAATTAAATATCACTTCCTTTGCAAAGTCACAAAATGACTAATTTACTGCACATTTTATTGATTTTATATAATTAAATATTATTGACAAATGTAATTATATCTTCATATTAAAGTGCTTTTCTGATACTGAAATTTTATTTCTCTGTAGCCAGATGCTACCTCAAAGGCAGTGATGGTATGGATACATGGGGGAGCTTTTGTTTTTGGCTCTGGATCTAGTGAAATGTATGGCCCAGAATATGTAATTGAACGTGACATTGTGCTCGTTACCGTAAACTACAGACTTGGAGCACTAGGTAAGCTTATGCTGTGCTTATCCACATAAAACATTTCTGACCGAATATATATGTAATCAATCATACATACAATAATTACATTTACATCTATAACACTTACTGATAACTAAATGTAAATTTCCAGTTTTTGAGATGGAGTATGTATAGTTACATCCCTTAAAAAGCCTCTGAAAGCCAAGTTTATCATGTTTCTTGTTTCCTTAAGGCCAGGCCATTTTCTATCTAATGTTCTCTTGTTAGGGAGTCATGTTTATTTTGCATAGATGTAGCGGTGAAGCCTGGCATTGCTTTGTTGGTGCAATACATTGCACTCTCATCCAAGACCTGAGTATAACGTTGACAAATAGTACATTATATACTATGCGTGAGCCTTCCATAATTAAAGTGCGCTTAACTTTTTCAGCAATTTGGGGTTTTCTCGTTGATTCTAAATAAAAAATATTTCTTGCATTTCATAAAACATTTTGTGTACCGTAGGCAAAAACTGTTGAACTATATGAAAGTTAAAAAATTATATGTAACAGAAACAAACTATTTTTGTTTTTTCTTTCATTGAAACATCAAAACAGTTAATTTTTACTTACTACAAAATGCTAACAGATACTCTTGTATAATTAATGACTTAAGCAATTATTCTGGTGGTAGACTAACAGTGGAATAAACAAAGTCTCCTTTGGCTCAGATAGTACAGGACCACCTCCACCAAAATTGCACCATCTCCCACGTGACAACTTTCATCACCTGTTTAGCATAAATTTATGCTATTTCCATCACCTCTGAAAAATAAATTTTAGCATAACTCAGTCGGACAATACCTATCATCATACTGTAGCTATGATTTGTAACTTAAGGTGTGGCAACAGAAGTTTATGTAATGAATTGCATATGTTTATGTAACATTGTTACAAGTAATGTAATAATATATGTTAAGTAATAAATATATGTTACATTGTTTATGTAATGAAAATAACAGTTATTTCTCAAATCCTGTTAGTAGAAAATGTGTCTGTTTTTGACGATGCACAACTTCTCCTTAAACTTTTAAGACAAAATTTCTTGGACTCTTGGCTTTAGATCAATGGAATCAAAATACCAGCATGTTATTATGGAGGTGACATACATAACTAGATCTTCCAACATACATATTGTTCGTCAAGTTATGGATGAAAATATGAATGTTATAGGTATTACTGTCAGTTGTATTCATTTACATCATAATTTAAATCTACTTGTGGCATAACAAAACCATTTGCTATGCTTAAGTTTTTATCTAATGCAGATGATCAGGAATTTAGATATATTAAGTAGTTTATTATATTTGTACTGATCAAATTATAACCCATTAACATGGACAAAAAACAATTAAACATGCATGTAGATAAAGCAGTAATAATTATAGTGAAACCTTGATATAACACTGTCCTGCAGACCGGCCAAAAAGTGCTTTATATCGAGGGTCGCTTTATATAAAGGTCTCAAGTTTAATCATTTAATTTACTGGGATCGTGAAAAATGAGCGTTACATCAAGGGTCGCGTTTTATTACAGGGGTGTTATATCAAGGTTCCACTGTAATTGTTTTGATATTACGGATGAAAGAGACAGTCACCCAATAACATCAAAGCAGAGCTGTCATACACAGCGACACTATTCATTATAAAGAGCATTTCTGTTTTATTACAGGATTTTTGTGCTTGGGTAATAATGATGTCCCTGGAAATGCCGGTATGAAGGACCAAGTAATGGCTCTGAAATGGGTGCAGAACAACATTCCAAGTTTTGGAGGTGATCCAAATAATATAACTATTTTTGGAGAAAGTGCGGGAGGCACCTGTGTACAGTACCATCTTTTATCTCCACTTTCTAGAGGTAAAACATGAATTTGTTATAAATATTATAGCAGTCACCTGTTTATTAATTAAATATATTTCATGTAGTCTGTACTTTTTTTAGGTTACATTAAGTTATTGGTATCTTTCTTTAAAGAATTTATGCAAAGAATTATACTGTAAAGTGTGTGTGTGTGTGTGTGTGTGTGTGATAACCACTAATTATAATAAATATTGTAAATTGGGCTCTTCATTGAAGTCATGAATATTGCAGCAATGTAGCTAAAACATTCTTTTACAGATCTGTGTACATACATTCAATTTATAAATGAGAAAATTTTGATAATAATCATAGTTGATTAGATGATGTGAGAATTTTTTTAAATTTAATTCTACACAACAGTTTTATTTAAATAATTTCTTTGGTAGAGTGGCTTTAAGCCCTATACGAGGTGTGTTCAAAAAGAGACTGAACTTTTGCAACAAAAGACTATTAATGTACTTACAACTTTGTGATGCTTATCCCCTTCTAAGTATTCCCCCCTGCTGGCACTGCACCGCTCCCAACATTTCTTGATCTTCTTTCGTGCATTTTCTTGATCTCATCTATTGTTTCAAGACGGTGTCCTTTCAAGGTCACCTTCAGTTTTTGGAACAAGATAAAGTCTGCTGGGGCTGAGTAGGGTGGATGGGGCAGAACAGTCGTATTGTTTTTTGCCAGATCATCAACGACAAGGAGTGACACGTGAGGTGGTGTGTTATGTTGTAACACCCAAGTACGTTCTTTCCACAGGTCTGGCCTCATCTTGCTTACTGCTACCCTCAAACACCTTAAAACATCCGTATAATACTCATTATTTACTGTCTGACCACATGGAACAAATTCATGATGAACCAACCCTTTCCAGTCAAAAAATGTCACCTTCATGTTTGACCAACTCATCCGGGCTTTTTTTGGTTGAGGTGATCCTTTTCCCACCCACTGCAAAGATTGTGCCTTCGTTTCTACATCGTATCCGTACATCCACGTCTTGTCCCCTGCAGAGGCGGATCCAAAAGTTAATGTCGGGAGGGGCAAAACTAGGGTCGGGGGTACCCCCCCAAAAAAACGTTTGTGTAAACATAAATCATAAAAGCACAATGTATTGTCTACTTATACACATTAATGTCATGTATAAGCGTAAACTTTAACTTTTATGACATATATTACTTTTCTTTATTGTCTAATACAAGTGTTACACAAAGAGTGTAGTATATGTTTGGCCTTCATAATCTTACTCCTCAGTAAATTCGCACTCATTTTGTAGATCACTTGAATAAAAGAAGAAATATCGTTTTTTTATAACAATATTATTACAATTTTACAGACACAAAATTACTATTAAATGCACGGTGAACATATTTTTAAAAAATTATAAAAATCACACTAGTAACAGTGTGCTCACAGTTACTAGTACCGTTTTATTCCTATGCCGTTTAATGCATTTAATGTTCTTACCACTTGTTAGAATCAGCCACTTAATAGAATCAAAGTCATTGGCGGCTACTGTATATGTGTAGAAAATGCATGTAAAAATATTTTAACATTATAAGATATCACACATAAAATAAAGTTACAGTGCAGTGCTTGTGTGAACAGGCACTTGGTTAGTTGGTTACCAACCTATTAAAAATTCACTATGTGTAAATAGGGCCATTGTTTACCAAGAAAGATTCTCGGGGGGGGGGGGGATTTCCCCTCTCTGAATCCGCCCCTGGTCCCCTGTTATAATGTTTTTCATGAAGTTTTCATCAGCCCTGGCACGGTCAAGCAGTTCCTGACTGATGTTAACGTGATTCTCTTTGTGATCATTTACAAACACAGCATGAATTTTGCTGAGATGCGATGCATGTTCAGTTTTCCTGTTAAAATGTCATGACATGAACTGATACTCAATTCCTCGCCAATCTCACATACAGTTAAATGACAACTTTCACGTATCATAGTGTGAACTTTATTGATTTATTGTCACCAGTTTTACTAAACAGTTTAGTGCCTAAGAACATGCTTTATGTGTAAAAGGACATATAGAGCTGTGTGCCTTTTACATAGACCATCTCAGTATACATTATTTATGCTAGTTGTGCTTGTTCAGTTTCTAACTTGTATGTTGACTTATGGTATCATTATTTTTATGTTCATATTTTTTACTTTTGTTTCTTTTACTTTAAACTCCACATTTCTTTACCTTTGTAATTGTATGTGTATTATATATTTTATTTAAGAATATTTCTTGTTGTTTTCTAGAATTATAATAATTATCAATAGATAAACAGTTCTCTTCATAATGAGTTTGTTTAATAAATCAGCATTTTGGTTGGTAGTGGTAACCACACTGTTAAATATTAGCGACTGTTGTAACTAAACACACTTGTAACATAACTTTACAAGTTATCAATTAATTACATATTATATACAAGTATTAATAATAGAAATGAATTATGAATAGTAATAGTAAGTAAGAAATTGTCATGTATTTAAAAAGAAAATGCGTAGAATAAGAATGAATAGGGTGAGGCCCAGTGTGCTGACAGTCTGTCACCAGCGAAAATAGAAATATAATAGAAGTCTGTACCTTGCATGTCATAAAAACATAAAATGCTTTGTATGATCAAAACAGCAAAAAACGCGTAAGTCCAGTTAGAAAGGCGAGGCAGTGTCCTTCAAAAGACAATGGGATTCACCCCAACATAAAGTGTGAAAGTTAGAAAGTAGCGTCGTTTTTAACAAGTAAAACGGCCACATGGTAAAGGAACGTGCACGCAGTCAATCGACCAATGAACGAAAGCGTCAGTAGGGAGCACGAAAGAATTACAATGTATGACTGGATATATTCAAACATACCCGGGAAAATTTCAAAATAGAACCAATGGCAATAGAATCAGCTATGACGGAAGAGAGGGTATCTCCAAGTAAACTATAAAAAGAGAAGATGTTAAAAAATCGGGGCTAGTCGCTAGTCGAAGAAAGTCTAAATATAAATGTTGATATAGACATGGGAAGTCTATGTCACTCAGTAGAATAACTTGATTAATGTAATTATAACGGCAACGCTACTCTAAACGTGTAAATAATGTATAGATTGTTACGATAAAGAGTAGGAAGGGAATAATTAGTACCGTGGAATGAAGAATATATAGATTAGTGCGCGGAAGTACGAGACAAGAGAGTATTATTTGTTATGTGCGCGTAAGTACGAAACAAGAAGTATATTTATACATATGTGCGCAGCGATAGTTATAAATGCGAATGTGTGATGCAAAAGGCAAAGCAAAGTAATAAATCAAATGTGTTTATTAGTGGAGTGGAGTGTAGTGAGCAAAGTGGAGACACCAGCCATCTCAGAGGAATCCTGCAAAACAAGTAACAGAATACTATAATAACAATTTATAAACCAATTAATTTCAAAACCTAGTAATTAATGTCTACCGAACTTAACTCATCTCATTCTAAAAGATCCCACAGTTCGTTCAGATCCTAAGCAAAGTAATTTGTGTGTTATGACATGTCAAGAAGAATACTAAGTAGATATGTAGATATAGTTAAGTCTCTATAACAAAACATAATAAATAAATTAAGATATAGTAACCATTGGAATTAAGTAAGAGGCTAATTAACTTACAAATGTTAGTATATTAATAAATTCATATTGGTTGATAGAATACTATGATGTGCATTGAACATGATACCGATTAAATATTTATGTTGTATGAGTAAGTGTAATATTGCAAACTAGTAATTCAAGTTATATTATGAGTAATTGTAATCCTGAAGATTAGTAAATCAATTAAATTTTGTTTTAGTAAAGAATTGTTAGTTTCATGCTTAATAAGCCAATTTAATGTACATGTCTGTAATATGAATGATTCGATATAGAATATTATTAGAATCTGAACGAGAAAGTGTCATTATTTGATAAACCCTGAGGTACTCTGCTCTGGCGCCCAGCAGTAATTATTGATTTGACATGATAACGAGCAGATATACTTAGTTATCAGACACAATAACATTCGTAGAATTAAGAATCTATATTTAGCACGAAACGTGAAGTTATAACTTTATATTTAACACCCCGAACTAAGGGGTATCCCAAGAATCTTTATAAACGTACGTTTTGCACTTTTACCTAAAAATTTATTACTTACCCGGATCGTTACACTTACCTTTTATAAAACCCCCAGAAGATTCCAGACTCGCTCAAAAGGTCGCCACAATGTCTTAAGGTGAACATCAAAACCATAATACACTTACCCTTAATTAATTTAGATCATTTACTTCCCTTAAATCAGAAAATTCACAAGTTTCGTTTTAGACGAGTTCTTGATGCAGAACTCAGGTTATGGGAGTGGCTTAATAATTCACTTAACACATTTTTCTGTTAAACCAATAAACTCTTTTATTTTTATCAAATTTAAAATACTCTTTCTTTCGCTTTTCTTTATAAAATGTTATTGCCTTATCTCTCTATGATATATTTACTTATACTACATCCCTACAAACCAGTACTTTGGTATGTATCCCCCCCATATACACACACACACACACACACTCTTTATGTTTATATATATATATATATGTTCCACCCTCCTTACTTCTGAGCTCTTTATTTGTTATTTATTTCCCCTCAGGCCAATATAGTTATTTATTTATTGTACTTAACTGCACGTGCCATCCGCCATCTTTCTTTGTTCATTTTCACTCCCGTTGCCACTAACACTGTTTTATACGTTCCACTTTACGAATTCATTTTTAAGTCATTCGCACTCTCGCTTCCCTATATGTTTCTTTACATAACGTTTTGGGCAGGCCGCGCGTACTTACACGCGCGGCCTCCCGTCACTAATTTACTGAGACTGTTGTACTATCGACTATACTGTTTGACGACTGCTATCCAACTGGCCGGCGTCATCTGCTTCCGTATACCATACGACACTCAGGGCGTCACCCGCATGGTCGTAAACTCGTTCACTGATTGGCTGTGGACATCTCGCACCTCTCCCGAGATCTCGTAAGAAATGGTACGCAGTCCACGCGGTCAATTCTCCGTATTTCAGCTACGTGCATTTCTGACAATTCACATTCCGTTGTCCGCCCGTAACTCGACGAACCTGGTACATTTTTCTTAAATGTTTGTACAGGTTGACTAAAAAACATGGTTGGGCCCCATTTGTACCGTGACACTGTGGCACCATATAATCAAAACTTATGGTTTCAATCAGATTAAAACTGTATTCTCTATTGTTATTCTTTTTCTTTTCTCTAGTCTAATTTGATTCAGAATTGTTAATTAATCAGCATTACACTTTTGCATAACCTATAACTTAGGCTAGATATATTTTTAATTATTTACTCCTGTTTTCTTCAGTATACTTTATAATATTTGTACATTGTTTTTTATACACTTACTTGTGTTTTTCAGGGTTATTCCATAAGGCAATAATACAGAGTGGTTCTGCATTAAATCCTGGAAATTATTTAGATCCTACTGTTTCAGTTGAAAGAGCATTCAAATTGGGAAACTTACTTTGCTGTCCAGCAGAGGACTCTGACAAACTTCTTAAATGTCTTCAGAAAGTATCTGCATATAAAATTATTGAAGCCCAATCTAAAGTAGTTTCGAACTCAGTAAGTTGTATAATTAACATGTTTGTAGGAAAACGAGTTAAAAAATGTATTAGTTTTATATAATAGTTAACATATTATTAAATATGTAGTGATATTCCATGAAAAACACAGAGGTAACAAGACAGTGTTTAAGGGAAGCAAAAGGGAAACATTGTGTGTTTGTCAATAGAAACATCATAGAATGTGAAGGCATTGCTCCAAGCTGGAAAATTGGAAAACAGAAGTGATAGATGAAGATAAATAAGATGTGACATGATTAAGTAAGATAGGATGGAAAAGGGAAAATATGAAGTGGAGAGATGTTACCATTAATTAGACATATTATTTAGGAGTTAAGAAGGAAAAGAACAGTAGTGGAACTGCCAGAAAAAAAACTTTGCAAGGCAAATGCTAATATTAGCAAACTAACCTTTAGTAACTTAATTCAAGTCACACCCCGGGTTACTAAAGGTTAGTTTGCTAATTCAATACAAGTGGCTTGGATACCACTTGTATCAAATTTAAAAAATTAATAATAAATTTAATCAAATACGTCACATGGCGGGTTACTAAAGGTTAGTTTGCTAATTCGATACAATTGGCTTGGATACCAAACCAAACATGAATGTTAAATGCTAAAAGCAATTTGCAAAGACCAGTAGCTTATGGGTAGAAATATTACTAAATAATCTCTTCATAACATTATAGAATAGATATATGATCTGTTTATAGTGGCAGCCTCTAAATATGAGATCGTGGACATTGAGGGAATACATAAAAATGTTGAAAGTGTATGTCAAGAACATGACTGTTGTAGGTCATTTTTTAGTGACTGCTATAGTGTAGTGGAATAAAATAAGGACGAAAGAGTAATGGATCAAATGGATTAGGAGTAATATATAGAAGAAGCAATAGGTTAGTTGAGTGTTACCAGAGAAGAAGAAACAGTACAACATGCTGTAAAGAAGCTGAAAATTATTACAATGATACCAGGAAAGGTAAATTTAAAATAAGGGATATTGAAGGAAACAAGAAAACAGATGTATAAGGAACACAAAGTAAAGGAGTATATGAGAAACTTTTTGTCTGTCAAGACATAAACTAATGGAACTAATGGAAATAGAAACAATGATAGAAAGAGATATAAGATGATGAGAGGGGCCACCAATATTTAAAGCTGAAGTAAAAGAAATAATCAAGGATATGAAAAACAGAAAATCAGCAGGAATAGGTAAGCTGCAATAGAACCGTTTAGAATAAATTGAGAAGTGTCTAGAGGAATTAGTAGCAAGTTGTTTTGCTTGGAGAACTTTGTAAGGGTAGTTGTGATGCTGGTTCTAGAGAAAGTAGGTATCACACAATGTGACAACCATTGAACAATAAATATGATTATATACACTGCTCACGTAGTGTTAAGAGTTTTGAATCACAGAATTTAGAAAATACAGAAAGAGATAGGAAAAAAACAGTTCAATTTTAGAAGAGAAATGGTGCCAGCAACGCTAATTGATATGGGTTATTGGTTATAGGTGTAGAGAAAGTGGAATAAGTTTTTGTTTGTATTGATATGGAGCAGTATGGAATGTGGTCATTTGTAAATTCTCAATAAAGTTTACAAAACGTACTCAAACACATACCAAATAAACTTATATTATTGAAATATACAAATAACAAGGGGCTATTCTTAGCATTGTTGAAGAGTGTATCCATATAACAGGAGTATGAAAAGAAGGAATTAATGTAGGTATTATACCTGTCATCTGGATTCATAAATGGGTTAGTGACATTTAGTAAAAATACAGCCACAGTGGATGAAATTACTATCGAATGTATCAAGGAAGATATCAGGGAAAAGTATGGAATAAAGAAGCATAATGGTGATCATGAAAATTTGTAGTAAAGATCTAACAGCTGTGAAATATTTTAGTAAAATAATAGTGATTAATGGAGACACAGTACCATAAATGGTCATCAAACAAGGTCACGATGAATCCTTTGGAAATGTGGACAGTATTATTGAAAATAACAAACATTACCTTGTGTCTAAAACGATCCTAATATGTATGTTTCCTGCAAAAACGTATGAGTCAGAATTAAGTGGATCTGGGCAGCGTATTTGACTAAGTGACAAAGATGGCTGATGCTCAAGAAAGATGGAATATATACACAGGATGGTCAGAATTTACACAGTAGAATTTCTGTATTATAAGTGTAGACCCAGCTCTGCATGGTACATTCTTGCATACATTTTACCATAACCTCAAAAAGAGCTTAGGTTTCCAGTTGGTATATGTTTGCTTTCTGTTTATGTTACGCTTTCCGCCATTCCTCTGCTTCCAGCAATAGTGTTTTCTAACATTATCCTGATACTTTGCTTTCACATGCTTGTTTCTCATACTGTTATTTTTTTTTTTCCGTTTCTTCTCTCTGATGAATTTCTTGGTTTTGCATCATAAATTGGAAAGCTTCTAACATCGTACAGTCAGATCCAAAATAATATAAAACAGTTAAAATATTCTTTCTAAAATTTTATAAAATTGAGGGTGTTTATACAACCTAACAATTTAGTACCAGACTATAAAAATTTGCGATTGTTAAAAAAAAAAAAAAAAAACTTATTTTATATGTTCTGGTGTATAAAGAGGAGTGGAATACAAGTGTTTGTAGATTTTCACCTTATACATTACACAATGTCATCAGTAAAAAACACAAGTGTTGTAGATTAATTTACTTATATAGGTTAAAAAACTGATTAAAGTATCTCTGACATTACCAAATTTTTATTTTTTTATTAGGAAAAGTGGTTGAATTTTCAAAAACGATTTGTCCCGTGTGCTGAGTTACCTGGAACCGGAGAATGCTTCTTACCAGCTTCACCAACAGAATTATTCTATAAAGGATCGTTTACAAAAGTTCCTATTATTATGGGCGTAACAAACAGAGAAGGAGGTGTTACAATTGAAGGTAAGAGGTAAATAAAATGTATAATTTGTAATATAATTTAATCAGTGCTGTGAACTTGACTTAAGTCTTTAAATTCCTAGGTGGAAAATACTGCCTCGGCAAAATTTCTCCAGTGTGTTCCGTCCATTGCCAGGGCCTTCACCTCCTTCCATGTCTTGTTTACACCAGCCAGCTCTCTTTCCATAGTCCTCTTACAGGTGTTCCTTGGTCTTCCACGTGTGTAGCTACCTTGCGGATTCCAATTCAGTGCCTGTCTAGCAATATTTTTGGGTGGTCTTCTCAGGGTGTGACCGATCTACCTCAATTTTCTTCTCTTTATCTGTAGTTGGATGGTACTCTGACTTGTGGCCTCCCATAGATCTCTGTTCGAGATGGTTTTGGGCCACCAAATTCTCATTATGTACCCCAGGCAGCGGTTTATGAAAGTCTGTAACCTTATGATAATGTCCTTTGTCACTTTCCAGGTCTCACATCCATATACCAACACCAATTTGACATTTGAGTCAAGTATTCTGAGTTTTGTCTTCCTGCGTATATGGGGTGATCTCCATACTGGTCTTAACTGTGCAATGCTCCTTTTGCCTTATTTATACGACTTATCACATCCCTAAGAGCACCTCCATTCTGACTAACCATGCTACCCAGATAACAAAATTTCTCAACCCTTTCTATAACTCTTCCGTCTAGTATCAAATCAGAATTATTTCTATGGTTAAAATGCATTTCCTTTGTCTTTTTTTTATTTATCTTTAAGCCTACTTGTTTGGCTTCTATTTTCAGATCATTCAACTTAATTTCCATATTTGTAGGCTTTCTACAACAAGGCACAGGTCATCCGCATAATCCAGTTCCTCCAAACGGCTATTTAAGCCCCACTGAATCCCCCGTTTTCTATTTGTTCCCTCTCGCAACATGTTGTCCAGCGCTATGATAAACAAGATAGAGGACAGGGGACATAGTGGTATGAAAGCAATAGTTATATGACCTTTCACTTCTTTAATAAAAGGCATTTCTGATTATGTTTGTTGCTTGTATATTGTTGTAATGCCTGGTTCTGAAACCTCACCTAGCTCCAGTCATGCAGACAGGAAAGCGGTGTACAGTGGCTCATTGTTTATAAAAACACCAAGTGTTTAAACTAACATCTACATTTTATTTTATCAAGCAAGTATAATATCCTTAAAATAGTAATCAAATGTTAATTATTTTAAAGTCTACTTTATTCAAATTAACCATTATTTAAGCAAACATGATCACAAAAAGTGACATTAAGTTATTATAAAATCAAAGTGTTAAATTGACATAACAAAATAGACAGACAAAACTACAAAATTGCTTGAGTCCACTCTACTTGAGAACATTACTGAGTATAACTTTTAGTGATTGACTGTTACGTTTAATGAGAAATATTTTATCCAAATATTGAATAAGACAATTGAAAGACGTATAATTACGCTTTTGCTGAGATTCCATTCTGTGCACAACTAACAAACTGCCTTTAAAATTAAAAGCATCCGACTCGCAAATACTGAGAGAGCAAGTGAAGCCCCAGCACTGTTCATCAGTTTTATATCTTGTGATGTCTGGAGTTCAAAATACCAATACCCAAGTTTCAAACAATCAGAACTTTAATTAAAGTTAATTCAATTAAATCATTCAGATCACATAGAAGTCAAAAAGGTGATGCTGAGATGCTAACTTTTGCAAACTGTTCACAAGAGAACAGTTTTTATTTCCTGTGGTTCTCTCTCCCTCTTCCTCCACTTCTCTCTCTCTCTCTCTCACACACACACACACACACACACACACCTTTCATTTGTTTCCTCTTTTCAATATTTTTCAGTGCTTCTTAAGGCGAAACGGAGATAATCAGGAGTAATAACCAGATTACCAATGAGTTTCTGGTGGCATACATATACTGTCTGGCTGTGATTTGACGATGGAGCAGGGTGTGATGTGGGAAAAGCATGGCTGAGTATGGGGGGTAGGCATAGTGGGGCATTATGTGCTCTAAGCTGAGAACGTTACCTTGGTTTCCTGATGCTCATTAGAGGGGAATTGTACAACTATTACACCCTTTTCACCCTTCTTGGCTTAGAAGCAGCCGTGTAGTGGGGAAGAGTATTACTAACACTGGTAGCACCTCCTGACTTTAATGATCTTTAGGTGAATTAACAAAAACCATTGTTTTTAAAAATTATAGTTGGATTTTTTTTTCAGTATTTTCAATCTATGTCTACTGGTTTTTTACTCATATCAATATGTCATAAATAGATTGTGTATCATGCCTCTTAAATTATTTCCAAATAAAACGGTCTATTACCAAACTAATTGCTACTTATGCCAACTGCTTAACAATAATGTTGACTAAATTATATTTTGTAACCATATGTTTCAGTTTCTGCTAATGGCGAGCTCAATTTTGAAAAAGTAAATAAAGACTTCGAATTAGTAATACCTTCAGATATGGGACTGATTACTGGAAGTGAACTATCAGTTCAGCTGGCAGATAAAATTAAAAAGTTTTATTTTCATGATAAACAGCCATCGTGGGAAACATTTGATGAATTAATTTTAGTATGTATGAATGACTAAATATAATCACTACATATCAGTTGTAATTAATGACTAAAGATTTTTATAAGTATGTGGTTGTCAGGACTGTCCTTACGGATGTATAATATATGTGGTCTCACAGGGTCCCAGGCTTAGGCTGGGCGGCCACTGGAGCAGAGTGCAGTTGAGCATAGGGGACTGAGCTTGTAAAATCTAAACAATGTTGTTCAATGAAAGGGCCTCCACCGAAAGCGGAGCTGAGTGGAGTGGAGTGAAGCGACATCACACGGGTCAACTCCGCTCAGCTTTGCCTCAGCCGAGGTCCGTTTGGAAGCTGACTCCGCTTCCCCCACCACACCACCTTCCCACAGACAACCATACTCAGTCAGTTAGCAGCTAGCAATGCCAATGGAAGTTGTGGAAATGTTGATTAAATGCGTGAGGGAACAAAAGGTGTTGTACGAACCAAGTGGTAAGAAGTATATGGATAACAGCCACAAAATGTTTGGACAATATATCTGATTCATCATTCTTGTTCAACAATTTTTGTAACTTATTCATTGATATCTGTAAATTTCTATTGTTATGTTGTAATTAATATATAAATAAAAAAATACCTTAAACAAATCTTTAACTTCTCTGTTGGCCCTACTGCCGTCCGATAATTAGTATCATGCTGTTATATCATTACGAATAATATCGAAAAGTTCGTTAAACTGGTTGCGTGACATTCTAAAACAATTTTTAAACTGATGAGCTGTCATTTCGTCATCTCAGATAAAGACTTTCCCACTCTTTCTTGCGCTTAGTAGCTAACACACTCCAAACATGATAACTGAATTCAGTGTTTATGTTGGAATAAGCATAGAATATTCCATCTGTTTGAAATTTAGCACATCTGAAATCGCCGAGGCTATAAACGCAACTGACACTACACTCCGGTTTCTATTGCCGCCCCCCTAAGTGACTCAGCTCAACTCCACTGCGCTCAGCTACACTTCACTCCGCATCTGGTGGCCACCTAGCCTTACTCAGTAAGAAAAAAAGGGAAGAGGAAGAAAAGGAGAGAGAGGAGTAAATTTTTTATTTACTTTTTGGATCGAATTTCTTATTTTCATTCATTCTATTTTTTTTTACGCTTTCTTTTTTTGTATCAGGTGCAGCATTTATATTTGCTCAGTTATAAACAGCAAACTACAACATTATGATCAGCAAAATGTTAGTACTGAAGCAATAAATTTCACCATGCACTCTTGCTTGCACTTGTGGGATCACAACTTGTACTCAGCCATAACCTCCTGTCTCCTTTGCCTCCAATGATCATAATGTCTTGCAGTTGCTTACCAATTCCTTGCTCGAAGAAAAGTTGGCATCATATTGTCATTGGTCTTCTCCTCTGTCTGGTCTGGTACACAACGTCTGCCCCACCATCATTTGGAGGGGGGGTATTTGAGTGTCACTCATCGAATAAGACTAGTGACACTTGTAGGTATCCTGTCCTACCCGTCTTAGACATTGCAGCCTAATATAGTCTATATTATATCTATTCTCCTCCTCCAGGGACTAGGCGAATCACCTGTTCTGGTCCCAAAGGAATAGATCCACTCCACCAACGCTTCCTAGGTCTTCCTATACTTTGTTGTCCAATAGGCTTGTGTTGGCACCTGCCACCATCTGGCATCCTATTCAGATGAGCAATCCATGTTGCTTTGTTCTCTGCCGTATGATCTTGGATGTTAAAAATGTTCAGCCTTTTACAAATGTCTTCATTGTACAATCTGAAGTTTTTACTTTATTAAAATAATGCTTCCACTAAAATTGAATCGTCTGAAGGTATCAAATATAAATTGATTCTTGACACTTCTTGACTCTCACCCTAGTGATCTTTGTAACTGCAATGTGGGAATATTTGTTTTTTATACCTTTGTAAATATTTGGGTATATTTGTAAATAAAGACTAAATTAGTGATACCTCCAGACATGGGACTGAATACTGGAAACAAACTATCAGTTCTGCTGGCAAATAAACATGAAAAAGTTTTACTTTCATGATGAACAGCCATCATCAGAAATATTTGAAGGATTAATGATAGTATGTCTAATTTAGTAAGAATGACTATTTATGTAATGTAGGGATATTTGTTTTCCATACTTTTCATGAATATGACTGCCATTGAAAAGAAATTGTGGATCAAAAAAGCAATTAAAAATATAAAATATCACTAACAAAAACTTGTGTAGTAAAGCTTTCAAATCTTCGGCAACATAAAACACCTAATATTCAACATTTATTCTTGATGTAAGTAATTATAGTAACTTGCAGTGGCAGATTGTGGTTAAACGTATAGGGAGAGTACTCTCTAAAAACTGTCATTATATACTGCCACGTACATTATATTTCTCTGTAACCTATTAATTTATAGACTACAATTAAGAAAGTATAAAGTGTAATATTTCCCTCTTAAAAAGTATAAAAATTAACTTGAGATTCAAAATTAAAGGTTGTCCGTTGTAAAGTGTGTACGAACAGTTTAGTGACACTGTATCAAGCACTATACATACACACTATATGAAATTAGTTGATAAATAAATATATTGTTTAAAAGAAAATCAGATCATCTGTTTTTCTCCTAAATTAATTTTTCTAATAGTAGTTCATTAAAGTCTGGAATCCTGAGAGTTGTTGACTGTTCTATTGATAAAATGCCAAAAGAAATTAAGCTGTATTCACTTATTGTGTTCTTATCTTAAGTAGAATTTGATTAACTTCAGAATTCACTAACTTTTCTCAATTTCCAAAGTAGTCATAGAAATTGTGACTATTGCTTTTATGATTTCCTTAAATCCACTTCGAAAAAAGTTAAAAGATTCAATGTTTTTCGGCAGCTAGCCATATTTTCTTCTGTTATTTGCGGCCTCAAGTAAAAAGGTTCAAGCTCTTTCAGTAAAATAATTTTTATAAATCACTGGAATTGCATTACAAAATTAGTTAATGTCATCTGCTGGAAGACCATTTTCTTTGTGTTCATTAAAGCATTCTGGTTGCAATATCTTTGCTCCACAGAGATGATTTTTTTAAATACAAACTGATCTTTTATTTTTAATGCAGTGGTCTTAGATACTTTCTTCACCAATAAGTTTTAAATTTTCATCATTAGGGAACCCCTTTTCCTAAGTGTAGGTAAGTGTAAGTGCACCTTTTTTTGCGAACACCTCTTGAATTTCAAACGCAGATGGTACCTTATTTCTGATTATGATTATTGCTTTTTGAAGTTGTCAATAGCACTCTGATTTTTCACTTGATCAGTTACCAGAACTTGTAACTATTTAAATAATATGTCAATATAAGGTGTTATTTTTCAGTAAAGGTTTACCCAAAACAAAAAGAAACCCAGCAGCTGATGTTAGAGTTTCTGAATTACATATTTTTGAAATACCTCTTTATATATTTTAAAAGCATTTGAAAATATCTTTGTTAATAAAAAAATGATTGTATTATCCGGGATTGAAAACATTACTTCATTTGTGAAGTAACATGCTGTAAAGCCTCTCTTCTGTCTGAAGAATGGGAGAAAAAGGCAACAATTGCATTTAAATTGGCAAAAATGTTTTCACACTCACTATTTTACAAATAACTTGTTCAAGCAACGTAATTGGTGGGTGTAATAATAAATATGATGGGCACTTTTGTATTTCAATAAAATAACATTTACACCTCCCTCATTTCTACACATAAGAGCACCTTCATTATATGGCTGTGCAATCAGTTTATATAAATTATTTTCTAAAACTGGATCACACTGCTGCAAAAGATATTGTGACAATCCATCTGCATCTTGCTTTTCTGGATTTGAAAAGCCCCAATAGTCTTCATGAATGCAGCCATATAATTCATAACAAAAACCAAGACTATCCGTTTCCAGACATATTAGTTGTTTCCTCTGCGATGAGAGATAAAAATGATGGTTTCATTATCTCGTTTACAATATACTCCCAGTACACATCAGGTATGCACTAGAAAACCTCATTTTGTACTATCTTGGAACTCCCTTCAAAATCATAGATTTTTTTAGGTGGCTGCTAAAGGCAGCATCAATTTTTCTTATATAATCTACCAATTCAAAAAATACCTCTTTATAATAGAGACTTCCTTTTTGTTCTGATGATGATGGGAAAGATTACAATTACCACAAAGTTTTAAAGGATCTCTCACTATAGGGAAAACTTGTTTCTTTTGATTGACTCTTTCATTATGTTTGCAAATATTTTTTTTGCTTTTCCTAAAATCTGAGAAACGCTTGTTTCCCCTAACTGTTGAAAAGTCGATAAAATTGTTATGTTTTAGAATGTTTGTGCTTATTAATTTTTAACATTAGATGCTTAAGGTCTTAAACTGTACCTTGTCCAACTGTCGTCAACACCAAATAATAAACACAGAACACAATGAAGAGTTCCTTTCTTCACACACACACACAACATTCTATCATATACTTTCCTATCAAAACGTAAATGTAAATTCTCTTTGGCTTTGCATTTTTTTGCACCTGACTTAAAATTCAAATCAGGCTTCGCTCTTGCATTTATTTTTATTTCAACTTTTTCTTCAAATTATAGAGAACCAAAATTAAATTTTTTTAATATTAGAAACTTTTATTTTTAATCAAAAACTAGATTTTACATTTTTAGCAAACCGGAAATAGCATGCTGTATAAAATACAACACAAATACACTCATACAGGTATAGGTGTTTTATTATTATTTATATATTGTAACAAAATGTAAAATTTTGTTTTTATGCCCCACTGTTGTGAGCGCCAATTTTGGAACAATTTGTAAAATTTTGTTTGTTAACAAAATAAAAAATTTGTTTGTTTTTTGAAAATTTAATTTAATTGTTTTATTTGTTTTATTTATTTAGTAATTAATTTTTGTAATTGTTTGGTATAAAATTTTAATCCTTTATTACTGTTTTTGTCAATTATATCACCTTTTTGTAACTAGAATTAAGTTCTGCGTTAATCAGATTGTCTCCTGGACTAATCGATTTGCGGTTCTTCTTCTTCTGAGAGTATTCTCCTTTCAATTTGGTAATTGCCGCTTTTCGTGTAGTCCGTGGTTTAAATATTATCTTATGTTATTCTAATTATATTTTTTGAAATAAATATAAGTCAAAATTATGAAATTCCAGTTTTTATTTAACAAATTATCAATGGATCGATATTAAATCGATTATTCAACAAATAATTATCGACTCGTGTCTCAGGGTGATCGATTACCCTTACATAAAGTATTAATATTAATTTTCAGGTTCTTTTAACGGTTATATTATATAGTCAGAGAAAGGGCAAGTTCAGGAAAGTATAACACTTACAATTAATAGCTTAAGAATTAAAAATACAAAGATTTCATTTAATATATAATGGTTATTAAATAAAATTTTGAACCCATCTCAGTTGATGACAAAGCTGGCAGTAGCGTGTAGAGAGAATTGTGGGAGTTCAAGATGGCTGCCTCAGTACTGCATATGTTAAATGACGACGTCACGACAGAATTCTCTTCAAATAAAAGTGGGTTTTCCAAGTTTCCTCGTCTCAGCAGTAGTGATTATTCTTTCTGGCGTTAGTGTAGTTGTCCTGGTTCAGTGTTCCATGATTCGCCTCGTTGATTAGTGTTGTATAATGTTTTTAATGCACTTTAGTCAATAAGGTCGAAAATGGCACGTTTCGTCTTTATATTCAGGATTATTGTTTTTAGGTGTTTAAATCATTAATTCACTTTTTTCTGTTCAGTATAAGTTTAATTTAATAGTTGTACTGGTTTTTGTTTCACTGAATTTAATTGTTATTTTAATTTTTCCAAAATTTGCGATTTTTTTACTTTGACTAGGCTAGGAAAAAGTTTGTTAAGGTATTTGTATGGAGTGTTTTAACTTACGGGTGTGAATCGTGGACCTTAGGGAAGGTGGAGAGTGACAGACTTCAGGCAATGGAGATGTGGATTTGGCGGAGAATGACAAAAACTAGTTGGACAGATAGGACGACGAATGAACAGATCTTAGAGGAAATAAATGAGAATAGAACACTGCTTAGGAGTATAGAGGTGAGGAAGATTAAGTTGATAGGGCATGTGATCAGACATAGTGCTTTTTTAACTAACATCTTTGAGGGCAAAGTAGTGGGGAAGAAGCCCAAAGGAAGACCAAGGACTGCATACTTCCGCAGCACAATGAGTGTCGTGAATAGTGGGTCCTATGAAGAAATGAAGAATATCGCAAGGGATAGAGTGACATGGCTACAGCGACAAGGCATTGCCTTTAGGAGTTAATAATAGGCTAGGTTGGTGAAAGCCATTTTCCTTCCTTCGCTATATGTTAATTTTTAGCGAGAGCTCGTCTCAAGTTTACTCGATCATGTCTAATAATCAACTGTTTTAACTTCCTTCTTCATCCTAAATGTCTTAGCCAAGTTAATATTAACAAGACATTGTTTTAAATCTCTATCATTTCCGTTACATGGTTGACATTTACATTATATTACTGAATACATTGTTACCATTATTTAACTTTATTAAATATTAAATACATAATCTCTTTCTTTAGTTCATTATGCTTGATTTGATACCAAATAAGATATTTTTACAAAGTTTTTTATCTAAAAATGCTATATTTACTGTATTTCTAACTGTAGGCCTTAAAATTTTACTTCCTGTCCTCTTAAAAGGTTTGCCATTTGTATTATGTTATAATTATGATTGTACAAAATCTCAGATTGAAATAACATGTTTATTTTCCATTAATTCTTTGTAATCTTATTAATTAGTTATCCTTTTTAAATATTATTCTTTAATTTGGGACTCCCCCCTTGGATTTTTCTGTTATTACATTTGCATTTTTTCCAATAATCTTTCATACCTTTTTACAATATCTTTCTAAAGTATAGTTTCAGTTATAATATACTGTGTTTGATTTACCTTATACAAATTTCATCAGTTTAACTAGTTTACTTGACTTATTTATCAATTATAATGTGTATAGTTACGTTATTTTTGAATTTATAAATACGATATATTATATCTCACAAATGTGGTTATGTATACAAAACTAGGACGCCATCTTTTACTACCTAAGTCATGGGCCAGAAGTTCGTTACGCGAAGTCATAGGAAACGGAAATTGCTTGAAATAACAAAACAGCTGTTCTAATTGTTACCAATGAAATACCCCTTTTTATTCTTTACTGTGTTACATAACATTTTTTAAAACCAACTGTAACCCTTCCAAAAACATAATGTGTAATAATAACTTTGATTAAGTTTAATGATTATATGTTTAAATGATTATACAATAATAACATGTATATATTTATATAGTGGTGCTCAACCCAGCACTTAGAATAATTATGCACGCACACAACCACTCACCCTTTCATTATCATGGTACAAACTTATTTAAATTTTGGAGCTCCTTAAATTTTGATTGAAATTTTGAATAATTTGTTAAATGATTGATTTCTACAATAACATATATTGGGAAATAAAGGATTCAAAATATATAAGGAACGCTCTCACCAATTTCCGTGTTGGCTTCCTCGCACTGCCAGTCTCGTTCGTATATCGGCACAATCGGTGTATTTTACTGCGCTTGACGGGACACCTTTGGTCAACCCACGCAACCCACCGTCGTGGGACCGATTCTATACGTCGATCTTGTTTACGAACGACTTAATCGGTCGAGGACGCCTACACCAAACCGAACTATTACTTTCCTTAATACATTTTGATAGTAGATATTATACTGTTTATTAACCACCTACAGTGGTCTAAAAAGTTAAAATTCACTCATAAGTGAATGGGCGGCCGGCCGGCTCAAATCAGAGCTGCAGATGAAATGACGGCAATTTCTGGTTGAAATCTGCGGAAGTGGGGTGTATTGATGTCACATTCCTTTGTCTAAGTTGTTGACATCGCCGTTTGTAGTTGTCAACACATTCTCCGCCTCTGACGTAACGAAGGCTTGGCTCTGCTTATCTCAATAACTGCACACTGTTTTTGTGATGTGACACCGTTTTTTGTCATGAATTAGTTCAAATCCTGGCAAATACTGTAATATAGTCCACTCACCGTAAATTCTATATAGGGTGTTTGAGGTTGGGTTGGGTATGTCAAAAAATAGGAAAATACAATATTTATGATCTCGTTACCATATTTTATGTAATTATACAATGTACCATGATTGTACCATCACAAAACCCCCTCAATGAAAGATGGTGTGACGAAGCACACAAACTTTCATTGACCCTTTCATACTTCCTAAAGGGATCAGTCAGGACAAGTCGCCACAACCCCCTTACAATTTTATATAAAAAATAACAATAACTCACCCTTGGTCTGGTGATGAGGACCGTACCTTCATGACCTTACTGGACTTCTCCTGCGAGATCCCAACACCATAAGGCCACTTAGGCTCTTAACGCCCCTGCTCTGACGCATTGGCCAGCTCAGGACCGCTGTCACACCCCAAACACTGAAACAATTTATAAAAAATATTAATATAGTGGCTTATTGAATCACTCCATCCTCAACTGATCTGGTTCCCCTTAGCTAAGTGCTGGTTTGTGCCAATAAGCACTGGGTTGGCTTAATATATTTTAATATGCTTAATAAAATTATAAGATTATATATTATAATCTTCAAGAATTAAAAAGAATATTATACCAAAATTGAATAAGATATAATTGAAAATATAATAAGAAAATTACACATTATAATCTCCCAAATCTGGAGAAAAACGTAAATGTTCCTTTATCTGTAACATACATTCATAATTTTTTGCCCTTCCTGGAATATCGGCAAACACTCCCTTAAACTGCTCTATTACCTGCCATAACGCTATACGTTGGCCACTCCTTATCACCTCACCCCCACTACAGAATTCATCCGCCCTTATCTCCCATACTTCATTATTAATATTACTCAGTTCATTATCAACATCTTCTAAATACTCACCCTCTATACAAAAATTTACTTTAGTATCTAAGTGATTCTCAACTACTTGTTTCTGTAACAATTTCACACCAGTGGTTCTAACTTTATTTATCACATTTTCAAAATTAATTTTCACAGTCCGATCACCCCCATCTAACTCCACCACTTTTTCTTTAAAGTTTATTACAGCTTTATTTCTTTGTAAAAAATCATTTCCCAAAATGATGTCTAAACTTAACCCCTTGACTACCAAAAATGTATTATCAAAATTCATATCTCCAATTGAGAAGCTTAAATGTATCTGTTTTGTCACCCTTTTACTACGTACCCCCGTGACTCCTATTACTGTAACCCCTGCTATGGGTAAAACTGGAATATTCTTATTCAATTCTTTCAATTCACTTAAAATGTTCTCGGCTACTACTGAAATTTCACTCCCTGTATCAACAAGTGTTTTAAAGTTTCTATTATCTATTGTTACCTGTATTTCCGTGAGTCCAGCTCTCACCTCCAATGTCGTGTTACACTCCTCCTCCAATAAATCGGCAACGATGTCTGCTTTTATTACGTTGGATTGTAAGTTCTCGATGGGTCGGACCTCATGAGTTTCCCTGAACAGTGGTCGGGTCCTACTTACCACTGTTGACTTCAGTTTTCCGGCTGTGTCCTATTATGACTTGTTGATGGCACAGGGTGTCCACGTGTTGGTCCCTGATGGTGGTACGGTGCTCCTCTGTTACTCGGGGCTCCTCTGTTCACAGGTATGAATTGCTTTACTTGGTTATTTCTTGGTGCTTTACAGAAATAACAATGCTGCATGTGACCCCGATTCTCCTTCCTGCAACTAGAACAACTCCAACCGCCTGGTGTCTGTAAATCATTTCTAACATTATATTTATTGCCAGTATGATTAAAATAAGGCCTTGGCCGATTAAACTCATTGTTATTATTGTTATGGTTATACGTATTTGGTTGTATAGGGCGTCTACCCATTTCACGATCATTTATACTTTGTAGTATATCTAATACCCTTTCCAGTTCATCAAGATTTTCTATTTCTTTAGTCATCAGAGTGACCTGCACTTCTCTAGGTAAGTGCTTACTAACATACCTAACAAATGACTTAAATGGTATAGGAGGCTCTAAATATTTAGCTTCGTTGTACAATTTTGTTACATAAATAGTAATGTTATTATTACTAACGTTACGTCCCATGAAATTACCCGTTCCCATAATACGGCTTCTTAAAGTCTCCTGCTCTTCTTCTGTCCAATATTTACCCTTAAAAGCTTTTTCAAAAGTATTATAGCAATCCCATTCTAACCTATGAGCTTCAGCCCATATGACTGAGTTACACTTGAAACATTTAATAATTTTATTTAATTTCACTTCCCAGCTACTACTACTAAAATGATTATAATCCCTAGTCTGATTAAGGAATCGCATGGGATGTATTACTCTGTTTTCATGGCTAAAATTCTCTAGTTCTATTTCATTATAGAAATCTCTAGTTACTACTACTCTATCAGTTATGCTTGAAACATTTTTATTTATTTCTCCCCGTAATTCGTTTTTTACACTGGTCAAATTATTTGCAATCATATCATATTTATCATGCACATCCATACTATTTTGTACAGTTAAGTCATCAATTTCTTTAATCTTACTTTGTAACAAATTAAATCTACTCTTGGTATTTTTCTCATGTTCAGTCATAGTACTATCTATAGCTTCTAAATTTTTAGTAATATCTATCACATTTATTTCAATGTTTTCTAAATGATTTTGCAACACATTGGTTTTAACTTCTACTTGACTTTCTACAAAATGTAAACATTTCTGTTGTATTTCTGTACTGCTTGTCTCTAATTGACTTTTAATCGTGTTATTTACTGTGCCATAAACTAGATCGATTTTCGTGTCTAAATCATTTATGGTACTATTGAACTTATCATCAACAATGGCTAGTGTGGTTTTCTGTATGTTATCACAACGTGTTTCTACTGTGTTAATTCTCTCCTCAAATTGACAATTTTGTCTTTTTATTTCATTCTTTAATTCATTGAATTTAATATTAGAATCGATTTTCTGTTCATCTAGTTTTTTATCAAAACTGTCAAATTTATTTAATAAAAGTTGCATCATTGCATTAGTTTCATCCTGCTTACTATCTAAACTAGTTGAAATGGATGTATTGACTTTCGTTATTGCTACAGATACAGGCGTATGCCTCTCGTCAATCTGACTAGTTTGAGGTGTTTGTACATCCATCTCGCCAGTCAAATTTACATTAGTTGTACCTATTTCTAACGTAATATTGTCATTAGTACTCATTTTGGCAATTGTGTAATGCACGCATGCATACAATTGTCTAACCTAATTGTGGGGTTATGTTTACTAGTTATAAAATTTTGTCTGTTACCTCAAGCAATTTTTTCCCGTGTTCTTTCTAGGCGTATCCCATGTAATAATATACATACATAATATTACATAAGGTCCCTGTTCTTACGGGCGACATCTGTATAGTTACGTTATTTTTGAATTTATAAATACGATATATTATATCTCACAAATGTGGTTATGTATACAAAACTAGGACGCCATCTTTTACTACCTAAGTCATGGGCCAGAAGTTCGTTACGCGAAGTCATAGGAAACGGAAATTGCTTGAAATAACAAAACAGCTGTTCTAATTGTTACCAATGAAATACCCCTTTTTATTCTTTACTGTGTTACATAACATTTTTTAAAACCAACTGTAACCCTTCCAAAAACATAATGTGTAATAATAACTTTGATTAAGTTTAATGATTATATGTTTAAATGATTATACAATAATAACATGTATATATTTATATAGTGGTGCTCAACCCAGCACTTAGAATAATTATGCACGCACACAACCACTCACCCTTTCATTATCATGGTACAAACTTATTTAAATTTTGGAGCTCCTTAAATTTTGATTGAAATTTTGAATAATTTGTTAAATGATTGATTTCTACAATAACATATATTGGGAAATAAAGGATTCAAAATATATAAGGAACGCTCTCACCAATTTCCGTGTTGGCTTCCTCGCACTGCCAGTCTCGTTCGTATATCGGCACAATCGGTGTATTTTACTGCGCTTGACGGGACACCTTTGGTCAACCCACGTAACCCACCGTCGTGGGACCGATTCTATACGTCGATCTTGTTTACGAACGACTTAATCGGTCGAGGACGCCTACACCAAACCGAACTATTACTTTCCTTAATACATTTTGATAGTAGATATTATACTGTTTATTAACCACCTACAGTGGTCTAAAAAGTTAAAATTCACTCGTAAGTGAATGGGCGGCCGGCCGGCTCAAATCAGAGCTGCAGATGAAATGACGGCAATTTCTGGTTGAAATCTGCGGAAGTGGGGTGTATTGACGTCACATTCCTTTGTCTAAGTTGTTGACATCGCCGTTTGTAGTTGTCAACACATTCTCCGCCTCTGACGTAACGAAGGCTTGGCTCTGCTTATCTCAATAACTGCACACTGTTTTTGTGATGTGACACCGTTTTTTGTCATGAATTAGTTCAAATCCTGGCAAATACTGTAATATAGTCCGCTCACCGTAAATTCTATATAGGGTGTTTGAGGTTGGGTTGGGTATGTCAAAAAATAGGAAAATACAATATTTATGATCTCGTTACCATATTTTATGTAATTATACAATGTACCATGATTGTACCATCACAAATGTTGTTGTTTTTTACCATTTGGCCTAGATTTTATCTGTTTTTACATACAAAGTTTTTGGATAATACAGCTTGCTTATACCCCTTCTGACCTTCTATTCTAATACAATATTAATGAAAATTACCTTACTTAACTGCATGAACATTTAGCATTGATAACAAGTATTAACTCCTAACAAATATTTTATGACAAAAAATAGTATTCAAACCCAGACATTTCAGCCTTGAGTTCATTGAACATAACATAAACAACTTATGTTTATAACTTACTTCTTTTTTTAACTTACTTTTTTAAACAACTTACTTCTTTTTTAACTTATTTCTTAAATTTAATTTTGTGCAGTCTTAGCTGTTTTTATTTTATATTGGGGATGTACCCCTTGTCACTCCACTTATTTATTACCTGCTCTTATTCTGTCTATTTCATTTTATAAAATGTTGTTAGATAAAGAGTGACACTTTCTTAAAATATTTGTAGTCTATTTTTATCATAATATTCTACAAATTATTATTTCTGTAATTGGTACACAAACTTTAAAGTTGTGTAACGGCACAAATTTACTTAGTTTAAGCATTTAAAACACTGTCACTTGAAGTTTATTTATTATAATAAGATAACTTGCACTGGTCCCCTGTTATTCTTGGATCTTATCTTGTTAAGTTATTTTCACTTTTAAATATATATATAATGCAAAAATTCAAATTATTTCCACCTACCTGCAAAGGTTCTATCTGGGTCCAGAATCCGATCGCACGTACATCAGACGCAAACATGTGTTTCATAGGTTAGTGAAATGACTTACTCTACACGTTTTTATGAAGAGAATTACTTAAGCTTTATTATTCATTGAATATACTCTGTTTCAAATTATTCATTACTCATTTCTGTCTGTCTACAAAACCTATTATTTTTTAGTGTACTTTTTAACTGGAATTCAGCTTCCTAGTAATACGTAATTTTACAGTATTGACTTACATGCTATAGCTTACCTTGTACATCACACAAAAACACAAACACAAACAGCCCAGCCTGCAATTTACACTCTCACAGACACACAGAAAATTATAAAGCCCTTAACATTTAAAAAAGAATACCCATCCCTGCCGGCACACGTTTATAGCTCGAGCACTCCGGGTCATTTTTTGTATTTGTTAGTATGTCCGAAATAAGTATTTGATGGTGTCTCTGGTTGATTAGTTTTCGCTTCACTACTACGTGTTCATTTTTTGATCGAAACTCACTTTTGACGGATACTTATAACAAATTTTAGAAAAGCCCACTGGGCTTGGTACCTGCAGGTACAGTAGCTAGGCAAAAACTGGGCAGAACGACAAGGCGTTCGCGGCTAACTGAATTTCGTCGTTTGTTGAGGAAACCAAAGCCTTGTATTGGTTCGTCGTAGCTTTCGTCCCATGCAATCCATGTAGTTGTTGGGGTGACGACAGTATACGATCTCAGTGAGGCACTGGCTAACGTCACGAGATGGGCGGATCTTAAGTTTTCATATCCGACCTCATGGTAAATGAAACTGCATAAAATTGGTTTCCTGACATCTTGGTTTTTTGGACGGTAGCGTCACCCCGAGCGTATACCTGTGTCGCGCGTGCGTGCGCGCTGTCACATTCAAACAAAGTTCTCGGAAATCTAAGGTGGTGCGAATTCCTTGACTGATTTCGCAGCGTAATAATTGCGTTGCTGCTTAGTTACAACACTGTTCTATACACGTGGTCTGTCACAATGGAATAAAACTTACACAATATTTTTTATAAATCCCTGAAATGAAATCAAATAAAAATACCCACATTTTTGACACGTTACAATCTCTAAATAATTTTTATAGTATTCCAAGATCAAGAATCTTGTTTATAGAGGATTATGAATGTTTGTTTTTTCCATTATAAAATAACTTTTGTGGGTGCACTTTTACTTATACCTCTAAACACTTTTGTCTATATCTATTTCACATTATTTTCTATTTTGGCTGTTATACTTTCATTAGTTATATTTCTTTAGGGGTTTTATTCCTTTATTACTAGGTTTACTTTGGGTATTTCCCTACTTTATCTTGTTCTTCCATGTGGTTTCTTCCATTTCAGTCCTTTTATTTTGGGTGTCGGTTTGTTCTGGGTATAGCCTTACTTACTCCTATCCTATCTTGTTTCTTCAAAATTAGTACTTTTATCAGGGATGTCGGTTTGTTCTGGGTTTTGCCTTACGTAAGTATCCTATCCTATCCTACCTATCCTATCCTATCCTATCCTACCTGTTTCTTCAAAATTAGTACTTTTATCAGGGATGTCGGTTTGTTCTGCGTTTTGCCTTACTTACTCCTATCCTACCTGTTTCTTCAAAATTAGTACTTTTATCAGGGATGTCGGTTTGTTTTGGGTTTTGCCTTACTTACTCCTATCCTACCTGGGTATTTCCTTACTTACTTTTAGTTTTTTGGTTTATTTTTCGTTACTCATAGGTGTTGCTTAGTTGTTTTTAATTTATTTTTATTTCTTCAAATTATGATTTCATTTTCTGTGGTACTTATTTGTTTTTATTTGGATTTTTCCTTGATTTCATTTTATTTTATATTTATTTATGATCATTTTTCATTCATTATAATGTGGATAATCTGTCATGCTACAATATTCAAACACTGTTTTCTACAGTCTATTTCTTGATGCTTTTATTAACATTTATATATTATATCATACTACAATAATGTATATAGAATGTATATTTATAATTTTCTACATAATTCTTTTAGTTGTTCAGTGATATCAGTTATCAAAATGGAATGGACAGAACTCTTCATTTACATCTTCGATTTTCAGAGACTCCAGCATATATTTATTATTTGCAACATGAAATTTCCTTCAGTTTTATGAAAACCGTTCTGAAACAAAGACTTCCAAAAGGAGAATTTAAAGGTAATTTTATTTAAACAAATGTCACTAATATTAAGTTTTACTGTCACAGTAAAGTATTATATCATTTTACATCTCAAATGAGTGTGATGTAAACAGTGGAGATCTATAAATAACCTATCTAGTTAGAGTTTATAGTGTTTTTTAAATGACACGTGTGTGTGTTATACATAATTGCTTAGAACATTACAGTATTCATCATTCAAAGTATCATAATTTTTAATGTAGACTTTTAAAATTAGGTGTCATGCACTTTGATGATATTGCATTGCTTTTCAATTCCTTTGGTCAAGTGCGAAGTAAAGATTCTGCGGATATTCCTGTAAGCAATGAAATGACAAAAATGTGGACACATTTTGCAAAAACTGGGTAAGTTACAGTTTGTGATATAATGGTAATAAAAGTCACTACACGTTTTGTCATTGTTATTATCTGTTCATTGATGATTATTATTAAGATCAAAGAAAAGAATATAGATTTTTGGAAAATTTATCTATAGCTTTATACCGACAAATGATTCTCAAGAAATGTTCAGAAGATTAATCTTCAATACTGGTTACAAAACAGGCTATACAATAATTATAATTTATTACTTACACAAATTCTGCTATGGTATTTACTAAATCAAGTAAAAAATGTATATTCTTTACTAAGAATAATTATATGACAGTATTAACACTATTTTTAAGGAACATGTGTCATCTCTATAGAAAAATATGAAGACATACATGCACTAAAATGTAATAATTGTACACCCAAAGCAAGATTTGACATTTCACTTTTTGTTTACTTATGAAATCTGACCATCATTTTTACTTACTATATTAAATACATCTACATTTTTAAGGTCATGGATACAAACAGAAAGGGTGGGGTGGGGGTTAAAACTCATAATTTCCTACTGAGCTAAATAAATTTAAATTGATGTCCTTTTAAGGTAAGTTTAAATATTGTTTGTAACACGCAATAATAATTACCTCTGCATATCAACAGAAATATTGTTAGTAGGCTAGTGACCATAATATTTATCACTTCTGGTTTTAGTGAATCCTTACCCACAAAACAAAATTCTATGCCCATAGGGTAGAGAGAGGGTTATGTTTCAAGTTGATTTAACACTTCATTTTTCCTCTAAGCATGGAAGTAAGTCACATAACATATTTTAAATAAGTTGTTTAGCTATACAATATTCATTAGCATAACAATTTGAGTGAAAACTTAGCATATAAATATGTACCATAATGTTACGACGGTCTACTGATCGTCGTATGGTACAGTGGAAAACAAAATACAAGACACCAATGAGGTCACTAAAAACCAGCTTTAATTATCACAAATAACAATTTATAATCAACCCGTACAATAATTCCAGTTAGATTTGTCCACACGCAATAATAATGTCAAATATAAAGAATTCCGCGCTATAATCACCTTTCACTAATACACCACTTGCGACACACTGTGTAAATCGCCTGACATAACACTTCGCCACAATACTTCGAACCGCACTGTGTAAATCGCTGAGAATAACTGAAGTAAGTGTACTGAAGTTTTGTATTTATACGCCGTTGAGATACCAGAATATTCCATACTACGCATCAAGAATACTACTAGAAAACACCAGAACGTAATTGATTGTGGCCTTGCACACAGCACGCGTGGACTGGTGAAATCTGGATCAGTTTCAGGGGCGTGACAAGTAGCAGCAATACATATGCACACCACATTACAGCCAGATTCCACTGGAATAGCCAAAAAACACGTAGCGTGTCCTGTAATGCCGTAACAATATATGCATGTTTTTATGGGCTTAATTTTTTATTGAAAGTTAATAATAGTATTAATAAACATAAAACTTGTTGACTCCACTGCTGTAGAGAGTGACTGTTGATATTTTCCAGTCCAATTGGAAATGGAGAAGCCCTCCAATTATTACTCTTACCTGTGGTATGTCCAGAGGCATGAGTACGGACATAGCTGGACATTAAATTGTTACATTTTGGTTGTATGTTTACACATACATATACTTAAAAAAAAAAATTGATTGAATAATTTCAAATTAAGATAAAGGTTGTTTGTTTTCAGGAATCCCAACTTTGATGGAATTGAAACAACATGGTTGCCCTCAAAGAAAGACGAGTTACACTATATAGATATTGGAAAAACATGTAAACTGGTCAGTGGGCGAATTTCAAGTGAACGGATGGAGTTCTGGGAAGAACTCTATATTAACATAGTATTTGAGTATATTTGATATATATATTTATTATATATCCTTTGATAATATTTATATATTATGTATAGTTAGACTCATACAAATTCAGGCATATGTTTTTATAAGGAAGCAATTAATATTTATACTGACAGATATTTTTGTTTGTTAAATTATGTAAATAAGTAGTTATAAGTTTGGATATGATTCATGATATTACTGTTGGAACTAAACGTAAACATTTAATATGTCATGTTAAAGTGCTCATTTATCATAAAAGTAACATACACAAATAAGACTTGCAACATGTAAAACATTGTAAATGTAATTTTGTACTCTCAGCCACTGTTGTCTTCTGTGTTTCATGTTGGGCGTACAGTGTGTACATACTACATTACAGGGCTTGATAAAATGACAACCGTACATATTGTTAACATATAGTAACTGCAGTGCCGGAAGTAAAGACATTCATTTAGCAGTGACAATATTACACAGTCTGTTGTTGTTGCTGCTGCTTATGGCTAGCCCGGACTCCAGTCCATCAGCTTTCTGGCATCCCAATACAGCAGTGTGATGTTTCCTGCAGCTTGTGGCATAGTGTGCAACTTTCAGAGGAGTAAACTTTGATTCGGCTGAGTGGGCAGCAAAGCAGTCATGTCTAGACGAAATGAAGCAACAGAAAATCTCCTAGAATTGTTTTTATTTTCCTCCCAAGTTGTACCATGTTTTTCCACATCTTGTCACTACTGATGTTCTTGATCAGTTGCTCTTGTTTTTTTCTAGACGTTCTTTTTGTAGTGATGACAGTAGATACACCCCTGGGTTGGTGTAGAGAGGTGCCTTTTTGCTAGGTTGTCTGCTACCTCATTCCCTGCTATCACCACATGTGAAAAGGGGTCCATTGCAAAATTATGTTTATTTTTAGCTTTTGTAGAGTTTTTATTGTCTGTTGTGTGTCTCTAAGAGGTTTGCTGGAAACTGTTGTGTATGAAGATACAGCTTGTATTGGTGCCTTTGAATCTGTCAGTATAACCACAGTTGAGTCATTCCAAGTCAAATCATCCAGGGGTGTTCACCCCACTCTCTCAGATTTTCATGAAATTTTTTTTACAGCATCTATGGACAAATATAACAACCCGTATTTTTCATTTTTGCCAAATTCGCTTTAGTTTTTTTAAATGATTTTTTGAAAAAAAAGTCCATTTTTAGCCGATTTGTTAGTCGCAGCGCGAGATCTAAAGAGCACTTTTCAATAAAAACTCTACTTGTATGGTTATTATTTAATATTAAGTTATGAAACTCACAATACTTACTTGAAATTTCACAAGGATTCCAAATATAAAGTCAAAAATAACATTTAGACTCATATAAACTTGTTTTTCCACTTCAAAGTTGGCAATTGTGAAGTTTTTTTCTCCGTGCAGGCTTTTATGTAAATGTTTACAACTTTTTTCTGTCTGGTCCTGAGGCTGAAAAAGGTCTCATTTGAAAGAGGATGAAATGTAATATAATAGCATAAAATGAAAGTCATGGGTATTTAATGACATTTTATAATTTAAGTACAAAGTTTATATTTGATATTTCATTGAAATATTTTGCATAGTACCCTATCTTGTGTGGCTAATGATGATTTATTTTTACTTAAGGTATGCTTATATTTTTCTGTACTAAAACCTTCAGTTAAAATTAGGCTTATCAGTGTAATAAGGCCTAACTACCTGTCAAAACTAAAAAAATATAGATTTTAAAGAAGATTTGTCCGTATTTTAAAAATAATATCTTGCTTAGGTATTTACTTGTTGAGTTAGCTTACCTTTTCTGTCTTAAATGGTATTACAGGATATTTATAAGACATACAGGTGCTTCTTGAATGATATGAAACTTAATTTTTCCTTGCCCAGGCAGCATTAATATTTTGAATACTTTTTTTGGATAGTCTGGAAAGCATTCGGCTCACCTAAGCACTTAATTCAGGTACATCTATGCAGCAAATTATGTTTGTAAAAGGGACCCAGCACTTATCCTCTCCCAAGATTTCTGTGTTCTGGCCAAAAAAAAGTCTCCAAATCTCCAACCAAATACCTATGTAGGCTGTGTCTATGAAGAAAATGTTATATCGGACTAATTTTGGAGCTAGATGATGACAACCAAGATGCTTACATCAATTTTATGCATCCTCACTGGCCATCAAAAACTTTTTTTTGGCCAGAACACAAAAAAATACGGAGTAGATGTAGCAATTAAAAAATGTGAAACAGTATTTGATAAGATTAGGAATAAAAATATAGAACAAATCTCAATCTTACAGAGAAGCAGAGTTTATAAATTAAAATATGAAGAGTTCAACAAAGTGTACCTAGGTGAGACAGGGCAGAATTTCGAATGCAGGTTATCTGACCGTAAACGTGGAGAAGGTAATAGAACAACAAATTCGTTATATGCAAGACATTTCGTAGAAGAGAACTGTAAATTTGTTATCCTCTAGAAAACTATGAAACTTTAAAAGTAGTGAGTAATACAGGTGAAAGAAGACTTTGAGAGGAATTAGAAATATTGAAAGAAAGAGAGAAAGGGTTAGGATAATTTAATGAATACTAAAACTAAATTTGAGAATGAGGAAATATTTTATAATTTAATTAAGTAGTAAAAGGTAGTGGGCGGATGAGAACATTAATGAAGAAAGTAAATAGCAAACATGGAATGTTTTTGAAATAAGGGTGAGTGACTGCGCCCATAGGCAGTGATAGGAAGGGACAAAAAGGGTGTTTACCTACATTGTTGTTTGCATTGAATTATTGGAAAAAAAAGAGAAGGTTTGACAGTATATCGCATTCTAAAACTGTACCGAAAAGAAACAGTATCGCTTAAAAGTATGAATGAGAGAGGTTTTAAAACGTTAGGTATTGAAAAGATGTACATACAAAACAAGCACATGTATACACAGAATGTACTAGAAAGAAATGTAAAAGTACCGACACGGGTGACTGAACTCGCTAGTTACTATAGCCAGAAAGGGTGTTTAACTTAAAGCTTGTTTACGAAAATGTGTACGTACTGTAGGGCAAGTGGGGTATAAAGAAGTTGTCTAGTTCCATTATTGTTATTTTAGATCTATGAAGCTTGAAAGTGCTAATTGAAATAATTTTTCTGTAGTGGGGAAACAGTGTTAATTCTGTTTGAGAATCTTCTGAGATCTCTCAGGAATGATGTTAGAATCTCTTCTCTATAATATCGCACCTGATTCACAGTAACAGCATTTCTATGTCCATCTTCCACAAAATAAAGACCCAGTATGCCATACTACACACCAAATTGTTTCATGTTCATTATGAAGGGGGTTTTTTCTACAATGACCTCTGGCCATTGAAAACCAAGAAAATGAGTTGTCTGTCAATTGATAAATCCATTCAGATGAATGTGGTCAGAAAACCACATGTTCAAAAGAAATATTGCATCATCGTAAACGATTGCTAACATTAAAGAACAGTACACAACTCTATAGTGCTTGTCTGCGTTATTCAAACGTTGTCCAGTCTGTATTTTGTAGGCAAACCCCCGATTTTCTTTGGGTAGATGTTTGACTAAAATTCATTTTCAGACATTCAGCGGAGACTTCTCTTTGAGCATCCAAAATCAAATGTATTGTGGGCTGCTTGTTGTTAGTTGTTACTTACAACGTTTATAAAAAACATTTCTCTGTTTTGTCATTGTACTTTTCACTTGTGGTGAGTTTCTGTTATTACAATATTATCAATTGCTGTTTAGTTGTGACTTAATAACAGTATTTCTGCTTATAAAACCCATCAAGGGAACATTACCGTGATTAAGAAAAATCAACTTTTGTAACTTGATTGCAAGTCAAAGCAACATACGCAAGTACATACTTGCAACATGTAAAATATTGTAAATATAATTTTGTACTCTCAGCCACTGTTGTCTTACACTACAACACATTTAATATCACATTACTTAAATGTGAGACACTGTACTACAAAACACTGTATGATCATTGTATCAACACTTTATGAGAATAAAATTATAAAAACTGTTAAATAAATCTTCTGAAGTTTTTAATTCTTCCAGTCAACTCTATTTTCAGCTCTCCTCTTCATTTAAACATAATTTGTGCCTCAGTGCAAATAATTGTATAATATTAATTGAATATTAAGAATCACATAATGTATTCAGTAAACCTGTAATTAATCACAGTAATGATGGATGCAGACAAGCAGATTTCATAAATAACATGTAGGTTGTGAAAATTAAGGTACACATTATGGACATAAATATAACTGCCTTTTTTATTGTTACTATTTCATAGCACTATTTGAGGGCTCAGGCTCGTAAAACTGAATACAATTCAAAAGATATTTGAATCTATTCAGAATCAGATCCAAACTTGGGTGCTTGTAGCGTACAGGTTTCAGACCATCAGAGCGGTTTGAATTGAAAAAAATAAAATAAAATTTAGGACAAACATTGTACAAAACCTTGAAGATAATGTAAACACATTACAAGTACAAGTATTTTGTTCGTAGCAATGTGATATAAGGATATAGGTAGTGTACAATTGCTTAGATTTTTGCAACTTTAGGAAATATTGCAGAGTGGAAGATACTATACAGAATGGTAATGTTTTTTGACTCTACACTCTACACAAACTCCTTTCTGATAATTTTAATTGACCTCATTCAACAGTCCCTTAATTATTAAAATTATTATGCAGACTGTAAGGCTGTGTTCTACAAAAATTCTCATGTTGATCGATGTTGATGTTATAATCAGATGTTTTTTGGGCCTACGGAGGTGAGGCCAAAACATCTGATTATAACAACATCAGTCAGTATGAAAATTTTTTTGTATTTGTCGTATTTGTGGCATTATAAAATTTCAATTTTTTTGTTTCATCTGGTTTTCGAATTGTAATTTCTCTTCTTCAGTAAAGAACTGAAAGGTCTGACTACCCTCCAATAGTGTAATAAACTAGAGATTGAAGCCAAGAAATAAAATTGACCTTTCAGTTGAACTGATGACCTTAAAATTAACTGATAATTGAACTAAAATACTTAAATGAAGAGAAGATAGATAGCACTTGAATGAAGTATGCACAGGAATCTGATCGCTATAACCAAAAGAAAATAATTCCAATGACTGCGTCAGCTGTTGTAAAGTCAATTTAAAAAAGTGTCATAGCAGTCGGTGTTAAAACTTCAGATAGACTATGACAATTAAAATGCATTTAATTAATTGTAAATGCTATTTTTAATCATCATCTATCTGTCAAGGATTAGGCAGATTGCCTTTTCCGGCTTCACCATCTCCGTCTCGGTCTGCCAACAATTCTTCCAATTGGCTATTTTTAATAGTGTGAATTATTAGTTCTAAAAGTATTTAGTATATAAAACTACAACATTACTTGCTCAGTGGCTTATGAGACAACTAGTAAGAGGGTAACCCAAAAATAAAGTCTCCAAAGCGGTAGAGCCGCAGGGAAATTTTTTGGGCAGCAGTTGGCACCACTACTGTATTCAACCATCCCCCCTCTTTCAAATAAGTGGTCGCCGAGCTCGCTACGTCGATTAGTCTTGGCTTGGCAATGGAGCTCCCAATAGCCGTTCCTGCCAAGTGCAGACTTCACGATGTCATTCGATTTCTCAATGCAAACGGTGTTCAACCTATTGAAATTCATATACAGCTGATTGAAGTGTATGTTGTAGTCTTTCGTTTAATTCCGGCAAGCTAAAAACAAAAAGAAGGAATTAAGCCCCGATACTAACCTTACCGAAGATTCCAAAAGCCCACCACATTTTTATTGGAGGAAATGTGGAAACCATAACAACTTTCCCCGTGAAAAACAATTTAAAATACCAACTCTCCCTCACAGAAAAATTCCAAGGCCATTTAGACGAACTTTTGGACACAGAGAATAGGTTATAGGTAAAGTGGCGTAATAAATTAACTTAGCACATTGTAATCAAAAATCTTATTATTTTATTCAACATTTCAAAAGAATTATTGAAATGTAATTTGTGGCTACAAATTACATTTCGATTATAAAACAAAAAAATAAAACAGCAATCAGTACTTTTTGTATTATCCCTTTTTTCTCTCTTGCTCTCTCACACACTCTCTTTCCCTCTGATTCTGTATATATTTTTATTTCATATTTATTAAAATTCAATTGGCCAAATGTTTTCTGCACACTCATTGTTTAAATTATTTGTCCGTTTACTTATCTATTTTGCCTCACTGTAGTTGTACCATCCAGGCAAAATTGCACACTTTTCCGATAACTATGTTCTTGATGAAAAAATACAAAAAAGAACGTTCCAAAACTCCGATAAACTACTGTTCACTGATTTGTTCAATAAGTTTACATGGTTTTGTAACTTTTGAGATCGGTAGGCCTACTGTGGTTGCCCACACATAAAATACGTCTGTACTTGTAACGGTACGAAACTGTAGGGCCAAGGTAACATTTTAAAAATTATATTTTCCATACAGTCATTGTTCACCCTTGTAGAACCCCGAGTTAGTCAACCAGATAGGCTGTGTTTATTACAGAACAAAACGTCTATGTTTTGTCTCCGCACTCAAGCAACGTAGACCAATTGTGAAACAAAACCTAACTTCGCATCAGCCGTGAATCACGGAGAAAATAACGCCAAGTTATGAATTGCGCCAGGCGGCAAAAACATTGCTAAACCTTTCGCCTACGCTAAGGCGCTCTTTTAACAGCACCAATGGGAGCACATATTCACGATCACGTGACCAGCTCTGCATACTCAGCTTTTAGCGAACTAACGCCAGTGCTATTGCAACTCTTGGCCGCGCGGCCAGTCTACAAAAAAAAATTAGTGCGAATAAAATTAAGTCGGCCGACTTTATCATGTTGTATAATGTGGAACCAATAAAACAGTAGGAACCTTTAAACACAAACAGTAAACGTATAAAGCGAGTACCGGAGTGCGTGAGATCGAAGCAAGTATACAACACCAGTTCGCGCAACCAACTCTAGGAGTACGCTGCGTATGGGTAACTAGAACATTTAATATGCATATTAGAACCAATGCCAACTAACTGGTGATTGTTCGTTATAAAAGGAAAATATAAAACACCAATACTTTGTACGATAGAGTTCTCTCAGGGGCAGAGTTTATTTAAAGATCAATGTAACAGAATGAGTGTGTGTGTGCTAATATAGAGGTTATATACTGGTTCATTTTCAATGTTTTAGTTATTTAACAAGATCACTTATAATAGTAGCCAAAATAAAACTCAATAGAGATAAGAAATAATTTCAACCAGTTGTACTATCGTTGAAAGATTGTACTAACGTAAAAGAAAGGCGAATTTTTGATAAATAAAAATAAGTATGTGTTTTAGACAGTATCAAATGTGTTAACGTAATTATTGCACATATCAAATCCAAATAATCCTGTCAGCAGCTGTTTTCGTCTGAGAGACTCTGGAATAAAACCCTAAGGTAAGAGTTAATTATAATTTTGGCGTAAATATAAAGTTTCATTGGCCCCCGTACAGTGACGCGAGTATAGGGTTTATAACGTATATTCGCCAGACCTAATTAAGCTGCAGAACGGGTTATTTGGGAGTGGGGCGAGGTTGTAAATTGTAGACTGTGAAAGCAAAACTGGGCATATTTATATATGTAAAAATAATAAATAAAAAATGGAAAGTAATAGTTTGACCGAATCAACGGTCATGAGTGGGTTGGAGGTCCATTCGACCCCAATCCCAGTTCAAAATAAAGAATCGAGTAAGTCAGCTGACATAGATGACTCAGGGATTCAGGTAACCCCACCTGTAATGAATAAAAATAAACAATCTGAGGATAAGGATATGATAAAAATGATGCAATTGCTTTTTAGTGAACAGAGTGTAAAATTTAATGAATTCAAAAGTGAATGTAACAATAAATTTGACAATATAAACAATAAATGTGACAATAAGTTTGATGAACTTAAAACGGACATTAATAAAGTACAAATTAAGTGTGAGAGTAACTTCATAAAATTGAAATATGAATTAAATGAAACGTTGAGTCATTCATTAAAAATTATGAATAACAGAGTTGACGAAATAGAGAGTAGCATAGCAGAGAAAATCAATAAACAAATACAGGAGGTAAATGAAAATTTTGAATGTAAAATAAAAGAATGTAATGTTGGTAGTGAATATAAATTCAGTTGTGTAGTTGACAAAATCGAGACATATGAAACTAATGTTAATTCTGTGATCCTCTACCGATATGATCACATTTATTAATACGAAAAGCAATTTAGTGGTTACCTACCGTTACGATCTCTTCTATAGGGCTCCAGGGTCCGATCACATGTAGCTAGATACAAACATGGTTTATAGGTTACGCAAAGCACTAACACAACTCATTTTTGAAGAGAATTGATAATTTTAATGCTCAATTGTTGAAATTATTGTTTGACAAATAGATTTACATGGAGTCACATATTGTGCAACTCGTGCACCTGGTTTGTAACGGAACTTACTAACTATAGCTTACCTTATCATTTCACAAAACACAAACGCAAATATAAAATACAAACACAGACATAAACAGCCCAGCTTTGCCCACTCTCACATTCACACTGTAAATTATAAACCCCTTATCATTTTACATTATAACTCCCAGACCCCAAACCCCGGCCACGCGGTCACCGCACACACGCATCTTCTCACGAAAATTGCTTGTTCTATATTATTCAACCGTTATAACTGATACAGTTTCTTTTTAAAACCGACCGTGGTCACATGAATTTATACTGTTTTACACCCTTTACTGGAAAAATTAAAATATTTGTGACGAGCCTACTTGGGCCAGCCCGGTACCGGGGACTGCAGCTTGTAGACTGGGAACGGTAACGTAACAGGTACTGCTTGCTTCCGCGGGCGGGAACGGCGGTTCACGGCCAGCAGGTTTTCGTCGCCGTTCATGCTTAGTTGTTGTGTGGTAACCACTTTATGCATGGCATAGAGCTGGTATATGTGTGTGACCAGAGGACAATATTGACTTCGGCTCTGCTGATGTCATTAATAGTAGGCGGGGCTTTAGCAGTATTTCCGGATGACCGATGAAGAGATGATGAATAATTCTTCGCTCTAGCCATCTTGGTTTTTAGTCAAGAGCGTCACTTGGAGCGCCTGCGTGAGTAGTGGCGTGTGTGCACTGCCACACACGTACAGAGTTCTTAGAAATTCGTTGAGATGCAAATTCCTTAGCCGCATTACACCACTGAAATTGCGTATCGCCTTTGTTCCAAACACTGTTTCTCAACTCTGGTTCTTTCACACCAGTGAAACGTTGCCATGCTTTCTGTTGTAATTGGATTAACAGTTGTAGCATAATAAAATTTCACAATATTTTCCTAAAACTCCCGCACAAAAACGAAATAAATAAAATATAAATGCCCCATACGGTAAAAATAAAAATACCCAAAAATTGACCCGCTACAATACCCCCTCGATGAGAATTCTGCTGTTCACAACAGAAGAAATCTCATCGATAAACCCCGAAGAGGACCGGTGAGGAACTGGCGCCAATAACCCCCTGGTTCTTAATCTGCGTGGGTACACTACCCCCCTGGCTCAGTGACCATGGACTCATCTGAACGAGATCACTGGACTTCTCCGTAAGAGATCCCAACACCGAGAAATCGAACAGCTAAGTACCACAGAGCACCTCACCTTCTAACATGCTACCCCCCAAAATCCTCAATCCCTGGCTCAACTTGTGCCAGATCCTCCACCGATATGGATCCCCTTTTATGCAAGCTGGGCTGCCTTTAGCAAATACTGGGCTCACACACACGCATGTTACATGTTGACATGACACATAGTAAAATTGAAAAATTATCTTTTAAGATTTATAAAAAATTCAAAATTCAAAATAATATTTTATCAAAAAAATTCTCTTCCTTGTTTTTTCTGTTTTTATTGCAAATGACTTAACTTAGACATTCCTACTAATCAAAACATATCCTTAATCTAACAAGTAATCACTTATAGTCTAACAATACAATGCAATACAATCAATCAATAAAAATAAACATGTTAGGTACACATATGAGAAAATAATCATTACTCAAAATACTCATTCGCTGGCAGGCGAAAAATCAAAAATTTTTTTTTTCAAAAAAATTAAAATTTCCAAAAATTTTAAAATTCAAAAAAAAATTAAATTTATTTAAATGTTTCCTTCATATTTAAAATTATTTAAATATTGGTTCGAATTAATTAAACAAACAAATAAAATTGACTTCCTACTATACAAGCTTAGTAGGTGTATGACCTCATCAGCTGATCGAAACTAGGTCAAGTCCCAAACCCTTGACCTACATATGTTATGTACATCCTATCTGAAAATACATACAATATCTGTAACAATCTAATTTGAAACACAAAACAATAAAATAAAACATTTAAAATAAACAAAATATTAATACAAATAATAAGCAAATTGACATTTAAATTATCTAGAATAAACACCTTAATTTTACATTAACTTCAATTCTATCAAGATTCTGTCACTGGTTTAAAAAATGAAAATTTTATATCTTTAGTATAAATCTCTCTCTTTATTAATAATCTTACTCTAATCTACTATGGGTGATGTAAATTACTTATTCTCATTGACTGTACTAGATCTGTATACATATATAATCTTTCTCCCCCTGACTCTAATATTCATCAACTTCAACTACCATGACACCCAACTCTATCAAAATATCTACTAATCCCAAAACACTCTAAACCCAACTTATCATGTAACTCAATTCGCCACCTTCTCTACATATATATAAAAAAATACTCTCTAACCCTTTGTACATAGGATATGTGTTTCCCTCCCCAAAGCTCATTCCCTTATGTTGGTTCCTGGACCCTCCCTAGGTAACCCTTTCCGGCGCCAATCGGTCCTAATCCCGTCCCAACCCTTGTTGCGGACTCCTACATTACACTACCCTCTAATACAAAATTGCCATCCCCAAAAATCTCAAACTCATTACCTTACTACAACTACAACAAAATAACAACATCAATTATAAATAACAATATATCACTCAAAATCTACATAAATTCTCCACAACTACTGTGTCAACATTAATACTTCTCAAAATTCTATTATATTACATAACTTCAAAACAACATTACATTATCCTCAAAACAATATTATTCTCTCCTATTTCAACTTCAACTTTGACTTCAACTTGGACAGATCTACATGTCCCATAAAATATTCATCACCCAAAACTATCTTTTGTTAACCTTCATAAATCGTTGCTTTATTTCTCAAATTCTTTTTATCATTACTTTAAAACATCTGTAATACATTACTTTAAAACATCTGTAATACATTAAAACATCATATTGAACATTAATTACTTGAAACCTTTATAACTAATATACCAGTGACATGTTATTGCTGATCAGCTGATATCCTAATACAATGAAAACACATCTCAAACTTGAACAAATTCATGAAACATATATTTATCAATACTCCTCACCTTCTTGTTTCCCATTTTTCTCTAATTCTGACAATTCATATTGACTGCCTGCCAGACGATTTAATTATTGGCTTAGAAAAAAATATACACACATAATGAAGACACATACTGTTACCAATGCTTATATCTAACGTACAACGATAAGATAATACACTTAAAATTATAGCATGTAACGAACACCTCATACTAAATATCTAAGCATCTAGTTAATTGAACAGAGCACAAGCAGGTTTATTTGATCAAAATCTGAATAAAAAATGTTATGTTATAAAATTTACATTCGTGACTCCTTTGAGTCACCTCCCAGCCACACACACTATTTCAAATTATGGAGGACTATGGCGCCCTGGCGCTTCGACAAAGACTGTATATTTTGGAGCAGGTTTTACCTCTCCGTGTCTTTGCTTCCGCTATTACATTTGAAAGTATTGAACATCAACATGTTCTCGTCTATAATTACACACCCTTAATGCGGGTCTACCACCTGTCTTGCTACCCCCAAGCGGGCAGAGTGGCAGCCGCTGTTTCATAGTTCCGGAGATTTCCCCTAGTTTCTCCCCCCATTGAATTTCTAATATATACCAATTTCAAGTCAGCTATGGTCAAGGGACTTGATATGACCATAGCTAACCGCTAGCCAAAACCACGATTAGTGCTGGTAAGGCAGTAATCGCCCGAAAAGTCGGGGAAATCTAAACTTGCATTTGACTGCCTGTTACACATCAATCTAGTTATGTAAGAACTAACTAATTAAAAATTTTATATACATTATCATAGAATATTTTCATCCCTAATCATTTAGCCCATTCATTACCTTTTACCCTTTGACTTTCTTAAAATTTTCAAAATTTATTATTAATAATTATTATATATCTTTCAGTTATTATTAAAATTTTTTCTTAATTACCATGTTTATTAAACACAATGATTGCATTAAAATCTCACTATTACATTAACACCTCAATCACACCTGTAAACATTTTTATTATACATGATTATCAAATTTTTCTACTTACAATCCATTTAACATGATATACACCCAAAACATAATCACCACCATCTCTGAAACATTTCACAAAATTTATTAGTTTAAATTAAATAATTTATCATTCATTACCAAATTTCCATCTCGTAAAATAAATTAAATTCATAAAAAAATTTAATTAATCAACATTTAAATAAGCAATCAAAATATTTAACATGTATCAAATTGTTTTAATTAAATTAATTACCAAAAACATAAATTATATAGTTATCGAAACCATTACCATTAATCAATTACTGTTTTCACAATTAATTCTAATATTTATTTAACTTGCAAAATATTGGTATTATTATTATCGCAACATTTTCTAATACATATACACATTATTTACCTAACGTTTCATAATACACACAAATGAATTCACTATATTATTTACAAACTCTTGCTATTAATTGTTCAGTTTTTTCCGCACTTCATTGTCCCATTCTGCCATGTCAAAAAACCATAAAACATAATGTTTATACTGTCTTTTATTGTTTTAATAGTTTAACCTCCATCGTTCCAAATTAACCTTGGTTCTACATAACATCGTTCAATTTTATCACCACACAAATGACTATTTTGTGTGTTGTAACCATACAAACTAAACTCATCCATCATACCAAAATACTCATTACACCAGTCTACATTAGGTAATTTTGTTAAGTCTCCATCATTATATTCATTCACTATCGGGTTAATTATTTTTACCAAATCGTTATCATTGTTACTCAAACATACTTTTAAAGTTTCCTTCCATTCACCATACTTTCTTTTTACAAAATACAATTCAGTTACTTTCTCCCCATACAATTCTCTGTTTAATTCTCTCTCTTCATAACACCACACCACACTCTCATAATTATTCCGGACAGAGGGTACACAATTACTCAACAAAAATAAACACCTCAATTCATCTATCAATACAGGACTCTTGCCCTTCCACAACACTTGTGACCCCATTAAATCATCATCATAAACATCATAAATAATAAAGGGAAAATTTGCCCTCTGTCCCCACTCTACTACAACATTATTTTTCTTCTCTCTCTCTAACTCATACACACACATTAACATCTCATAATCACATTCTACCAACTCATCAGTACTCTCATTCTTTGTTTTTTCCGTATCAGTCTCTGATGCTAATTCTTCAAATACATTACTATTATTCTCATTATTTTCAACATTATTGTTATCATTTATTAACTCTTTCTTTGGTATCATATTTTTACACTTGTCATTACATTTTGAAACCCCCCTTTTATTTTCTAAGTTTTGTAAATTTTTTTTTTGAATTTTATTTAATTTTATTTGTATTAAGTTTTTTTTTTGTAAAAGGGGAGAGACATCATATTTAGAACTAGGTAAAGAGAAACCTAGAGGAAGCAAAAGTGTGCAAGGCCCAAATACTATTACAGACATGTCCCCCCAGGTGAATGACAGGACTTGCAAATGAAAAACCCTTTTAACCAACAAGCGTGTGCTTTATTCGACCTGTAAGATTTTACATAAATAACAAGTTCGTAATTGTGTGAGCACACCATTTAAGGCAGAATTATATATATCTATGTATTTCCATTAATCCATAATGTCACCAAGTAAATGAATTGATATTACTAATTGCAAAATTTCTGCCTGATCATGTATGAGTCAAAGTTGGTAATAATCTCATTCATTAAGCAATACTAGTCTATCAGTGTTGTATAATATCAATTAGGCTAGCCTGTTGTCTCAGCGAGCACATTTATGGTTATTTGATATATATTATTATGATACTCTTGTTTTAAATCAGTTACATATTCCCCAAAAATATATCTATGTATATATATAGTAAAATTACACACACAAACACATATACGACATGAATAACAAAACATCCCTCATTTCAACACTAACCTCCACATAAACCGATTCCCACTACAGTAAATAAATGAAGCCTAATATGTATAGCTAGGTACAAATATAAATAACAACGTAAAATGGAATATCACAGCTCCTAAGCATAGATTTGCTAGTATATTCACAAGCATAGTTCACACCAGAGAATGTAAGTTACCGCCCCGAAACTCAAACAGCCAAACGAACCCTTAGCTTAATCATTAAGCGTTAAGTATGTGTGTGAAAGAAAATCGTTTCTCATCAACAGCATCAGACAACCCCCAGCTACGTTATTAAACTCTGCCATGACCAGATGACTTGATAGCACGAGATAATTAACTCCCTAATGGTCTTAATTAGATGAAAGTTAGATCTTACAGTAAACTGCGGATGTGTGTGTATGTGTGTAACTTCTTACACATTATACAGTTATAAGATACTTCATTAGGTGTACTGTGGTAATGTTCACACATGCAATAACATGATGATCACACATAATTGAACATGAGAGTTTGTGCTAGAGTCTAATTTTCAGAACTTCACGAGTGAGCTTCTGGCGGCTTCTGTGCATTCACAAGTTGTAGAGAGAGAGAAATAGATAAACAGAATTTTCCCACCTGGATAGTCCGGTGTACTTAGTCCGTGTAGGCGAGGATCAGTGATGTCACAGTCATATCACCCGTCCCTGGTGCAGCTTAGCGTTGGAAAAGTTCTTGGTTCAGCTTAGCATCGAAAAGTCCTCGACTGACGGCATTGTGGCTAAAGATCGTCTCTGCTATTAGGGGGAACAGATGTTCGTTCGCCCCTGACACCCATCTCGTCCTTGGTCGAGCACCTGGACATACAATACTTGTAGGAGGTGTCATAAAGAAAATCACGCCACTTCGGCCGTCCACATTAAATACCCACACTAACTTTAAGTAGCTACAGCGCATACACACATCGCCACTAATTCAGATTAAACAGTACTAAGCTCGTCTAGCCATTACTTTCTTAAATGTTTCATTGAGATATTCAAATTGATTTGCTGTGTCTATCGTTGTTATTAATTACATCAAAACAGCTGAGTGCAAGATACATTAACATATTCTCTATTGACATCAACTTGACCCACGACTCTCACATTCATAATTTAATTAAATATAATTTAATTTGATTTTGTAACAGCGTTAATGCCCAGATTAAAAAACTGCTCTATACGCACACACACACACAGGCATAACTCATAATGAAAGCTGAAACGCAAAATATATTTGGGGTTAGAATATTTTCAGAACCCACAGACTTGCACGTACCTGGAGCACGCTTTATCTAGCCTATCATAGTGATAGGTACGGAAGTCCTGGTTAGAAGTTCGCCGCCAGCCGAGACCAGATGAACAGCTTGGATGATGAAACAGAAATGAGAGCGAATCAACGTTTCGCTCCAGCCAAGTAACCTCCAAACAGGAATGTACAGACACACAGCTGGCCGGCAGTGGCAGCAGTATTGCGTAGCCACACAACCTTTTGTGTGTATAACTGACCGGCAACAAACAATCTTAACAGAGTGGCAGTGCGTGACGTCAGCGGCGCTCGTTTTTAAAATACTAATAATCTAATACGTTGCCGAAGCCAGTTCGGCACACCCTCACCCCAAAAGGGCAACATGGTTGACCCAAAACAAACAAGTCCTCAAGCACGACGGCTGCGGGAAACCTGGAAAATCTCAGACTCTAAAACCGCTCTTGGTGGATTCAGTAACACAGGAAAACGAAAAGGCAGAAGGAAGAGGTGTGAGTCAGTGAATGTGTGTCTGAAAGAGAAGGTGTAAGTGTGAGTCCTGCATGCTCGCCGGGCCCTGGTCCGCATGCAGATAGAAGAGACAGGAAAAAACAGGAGAAAGAGAAGAATCGCAGGCGCCAGCTGTGAGTACTGACCACCAAGGCCTCCCAAATCAACAACTGAGACCCAGGACCACTAACACAATATTCCTTTCCAGGACTGAAAATCTCCTCCACACTGCGACCATCCCCCACGCGCGTCCTCTCCTCCATGCCAAACTCTCGGGACCGCCCCAACACGTCACCATCACCGGTGACCACCACCTAACCCTCCTGGTACTCACATATTCACGCCCGAAGGCTAACAAGGTGCTACAACCTTGATATGGGAGTACCATTTCTACAACCGTCCAGCTCGTGGACCGACCAGCCGTGTGCAGCAAAACAAGGCATTATCAATCCTTGACACACGACTGGCCCACATCCCTACACTAGGGCGGACGGACCCGATTAGCAAGGGCGAGAAGACCGCATTGAGGGCACGCGAACATCAATCTCCCAATCTCCACTTTATAATAGTTATCTCTCTACCTAAGGAGGAGGGGGTGTAACTTCTCTGCGGACAGCCAACACTCAGCCATACAACCGACGCCCAAACAACCCTGGGGACATCAACCCGGAATGCGGCATGGTTCGGGCCAAACACTAATCCACATTGAAAAACTGACCTACATTTTATATCACTCGAACAGCTGATCAGACAGAAAACAAATAAACTGGTCTTTGAATTTAGCCGGATATAGCGATACACAATCTATCAGATAAGCAGGCAGCAAGGCTTGAAATAGTGTTACAGCTGCGGCTATCAGTTGGCCAAAGGTTATCTTTCGGATCAGTTTGTATCACTGTTCAAAACTATTGCATCGATTCCGGTTTAATATTCAATTTATTCTTTCTAACATCTATTGTCTTTAGTGCAGTTGGCGTTAAAATTCCCGTTTCAAAAAACAAGGTCCCCAAAAAAAAAATCCTAACTCAACTTCATCTGAATTCCTTCTTCATTTGGAACGCCCCTCTTACTACTTAAATTCGCTCAGTGTCCACCAGAATTTTACAATTTACAACATACATCACAGACAACAATTTAACACCAACACATAAGGAAGAACTTGATCATTCAAGTGGCTCCAGAATACTCTAGCGATACGACGAGATGGGTGTCCTAAAAGCAGAGAAACAGCCATGCAAAATTTCCGGAAGAAAACACGACACAAAACAACCAAACTAACTCACTAAATACAACACACAAAGTACACATAAAATTCGATATAATCGAAAATATAAAGTATCACATGCATGCCCTTGGTCGGACCATAACCGCACTCAAAATACGATACCGCAACTCAACGCCCTCAATACACAATTACCATATAACTGGGATGCTACCAAACACGTTGTCTAATCCAAAAGACAAGTCATAATCAAACTCAACAAGTACCGACGGCCCTCATCATGTCCAGACTCCGTATGAGCTCCAGGGTATGTGCAAGTGCAACCAATCAGCACACATTCATTAAAACAAATTAATCACATTCTCATAACCCCTTTTCAAAATTCATCTCGCACTCAACATCACAAGATAATCACTTAAACACTAACACATTAAATTATTTTAACTTCATTAACCCCCTATTCATTTTATAAAATGTGCTCTTTTTTCTGGTTGTTCATTCTGTTAATTTATTACACTATCATTAAGTTTTCTTACAACACTTGGATTCTAATCAAAAATAATTTGAAGTAATTTGCAAGTCCTAACACCAGCTGACACGTCTGTAGCCACACTAAGTTTCATTTAAGAAAATAAATACAAGTCCCCAAATTCTAAAATTTCACAAGTTCAACAGAGAAAATAAGGCAGAAATCATACCTACTATCCATCCAGAATCATAAAAACCACGCTCTGCTACCATTTGAAACCCCCCTTTTATTTTCTAAGTTTTGTAAATTTTTTTTTTGAATTTTATTTAATTTTATTTTTATTAAGTTTTTTTTTTTGTAAAAGGGGAGAGACATCATATTTAGAACTAGGTAAAGAGAAACCTAGAGGAAGCAAAAGTGTGCAAGGCCCAAATACTATTACAGACATGTCCCCCCAGGTGAATGACAGGACTTGCAAATGAAAAACCCTTTTAACCAACAAGCGTGTGCTTTATTCGACCTGTAAGATTTTACATAAATAACAAGTTCGTAATTGTGTGAGCACACCATTTAAGGCAGAATTATATATATCTATGTATTTCCATTAATCCATAATGTCACCAAGTAAATGAATTGATATTACTAATTGCAAAATTTCTGCCTGATCATGTATGAGTCAAAGTTGGTAATAATCTCATTCATTAAGCAATACTAGTCTATCAGTGTTGTATAATATCAATTAGGCTAGCCTGTTGTCTCAGCGAGCACATTTATGGTTATTTGATATATATTATTATGATACTCTTGTTTTAAATCAGTTACATATTCCCCAAAAATATATCTATGTATATATATAGTAAAATTACACACACAAACACATATACGACATGAATAACAAAACATCCCTCATTTCAACACTAACCTCCACATAAACCGATTCCCACTACAGTAAATAAATGAAGCCTAATATGTATAGCTAGGTACAAATATAAATAACAACGTAAAATGGAATATCACAGCTCCTAAGCATAGATTTGCTAGTATATTCACAAGCATAGTTCACACCAGAGAATGTAAGTTACCGCCCCGAAACTCAAACAGCCAAACGAACCCTTAGCTTAATCATTAAGCGTTAAGTATGTGTGTGAAAGAAAATCGTTTCTCATCAACAGCATCAGACAACCCCCAGCTACGTTATTAAACTCTGCCATGACCAGATGACTTGATAGCACGAGATAATTAACTCCCTAATGGTCTTAATTAGATGAAAGTTAGATCTTACAGTAAACTGCGGATGTGTGTGTATGTGTGTAACTTCTTACACATTATACAGTTATAAGATACTTCATTAGGTGTACTGTGGTAATGTTCACACATGCAATAACATGATGATCACACATAATTGAACATGAGAGTTTGTGCTAGAGTCTAATTTTCAGAACTTCACGAGTGAGCTTCTGGCGGCTTCTGTGCATTCACAAGTTGTAGAGAGAGAGAAATAGATAAACAGAATTTTCCCACCTGGATAGTCCGGTGTACTTAGTCCGTGTAGGCGAGGATCAGTGATGTCACAGTCATATCACCCGTCCCTGGTGCAGCTTAGCGTTGGAAAAGTTCTTGGTTCAGCTTAGCATCGAAAAGTCCTCGACTGACGGCATTGTGGCTAAAGATCGTCTCTGCTATTAGGGGGAACAGATGTTCGTTCGCCCCTGACACCCATCTCGTCCTTGGTCGAGCACCTGGACATACAATACTTGTAGGAGGTGTCATAAAGAAAATCACGCCACTTCGGCCGTCCACATTAAATACCCACACTAACTTTAAGTAGCTACAGCGCATACACACATCGCCACTAATTCAGATTAAACAGTACTAAGCTCGTCTAGCCATTACTTTCTTAAATGTTTCATTGAGATATTCAAATTGATTTGCTGTGTCTATCGTTGTTATTAATTACATCAAAACAGCTGAGTGCAAGATACATTAACATATTCTCTATTGACATCAACTTGACCCACGACTCTCACATTCATAATTTAATTAAATATAATTTAATTTGATTTTGTAACAGCGTTAATGCCCAGATTAAAAAACTGCTCTATACGCACACACACACACAGGCATAACTCATAATGAAAGCTGAAACGCAAAATATATTTGGGGTTAGAATATTTTCAGAACCCACAGACTTGCACGTACCTGGAGCACGCTTTATCTAGCCTATCATAGTGATAGGTACGGAAGTCCTGGTTAGAAGTTCGCCGCCAGCCGAGACCAGATGAACAGCTTGGAGGATGAAACAGAAATGAGAGCGAATCAACGTTTCGCTCCAGCCAAGTAACCTCCAAACAGGAATGTACAGACACACAGCTGGCCGGCAGTGCCAGCAGTATTGCGTAGCCACACAACCTTTTGTGTGTATAACTGACCGGCAACAAACAATCTTAACAGAGTGGCAGTGCGTGACGTCAGCGGCGCTCGTTTTTAAAATACTAATAATCTAATACGTTGCCGAAGCCAGTTCGGCACAAATTTTCATTTGTTTTATTTTTCTCTGTACTCATCACATGTACTCCCATCCGCTCAACACTCTGTTCTAATTTATTCAAGCTGGTTATTATTGTTTCATTAGTACTTTCTAAACATTTATTTAATTCTTGAATCTCATTTTTCAACTCGTCAAATTTGTTATTCTGGATATTAAATTTAGCGTCAGAATCACTCTTCATTTCTTTATTTTGTTCTAGAAGTAATTGTAACATACTCATTACATCACTGTTAAATTGTGTTACATTTTGTTGAAGTCGGGGTCAGTTGCACACCCGAATCTTCAGTTATATTACTCTGGTCACTTAAATTGATCTCTGCTTTCTCTTGACTCGCACTTGGAGTCGAGTGTGCTTTCAAGTTACTAATGTTCGAGTCGTCGAAAACTTCGACACTCGTTATTTCATTTACGTTATTTTCGTTGTCTGACATTTTGTATTATTGGTTAACTTAAATTACATGAATTGATTAAATAAATTACTTAAATAAACAATGTAATTAATTAAATTTTGTAATGTAATGTTATTTTGCTATGCTAACCCAAAACACATGCTTGTATCTTTGTAGATGTGGAATTTTAATTAAATATCATTAATTACAATTCGTGCCTGTTCCGTGGCGCCAATTGTGATCCTCTACCGATATGATCACATTTATTAATACGAAAAGCAATTTAGTGGTTACCTACCGTTACGATCTCTTCTATAGGGCTCCAGGGTCCGATCACATGTAGCTAGATACAAACATGGTTTATAGGTTACGCAAAGCACTAACACAACTCATTTTTGAAGAGAATTGATAATTTTAATGCTCAATTGTTGAAATTATTGTTTGACAAATAGATTTACATGGAGTCACATATTGTGCAACTCGTGCACCTGGTTTGTAACGGAACTTACTAACTATAGCTTACCTTATCATTTCACAAAACACAAACGCAAATATAAAATACAAACACAGACATAAACAGCCCAGCTTTGCCCACGCTCACATTCACACTGTAAATTATAAACCCCTTATCATTTTACATTATAACTCCCAGACCCCAAACGCCAGCCACGCGGTCACCGCACACACGCATCTTCTCACGAAAATTGCTTGTTCTATATTATTCAACCGTTATAACTGATACAGTTTCTTTTTAAAACCGACCGCGGTCACATGAATTTATACTGTTTTACACCCTTTACTGGAAAAATTAAAATATTTGTGACGAGCCTACTTGGGCCAGCCCGGTACCGGGGACTGCAGCTTGTAGACTGGGAACGGTAACGTAACAGGTACTGCTTGCTTCCGCGGGCGGGAACGGGGTTCACGGCCACCAGGTTTTCGTCGCCGTTCATGCTTAGTTGTTGCGTGGTAACCACTTTATGCATGGCATAGAGCTGGTATATGTGTGTGACCAGAGGACAATATTGACTTCGGCTCTGCTGATATCATTAATAGTAGGCGGGGCTTTAGCAGTATTTCCGGATGACCGATGAAGAGATGATGAATAATTCTTCGCTCTAGCCATCTTGGTTTTTAGTCAAGAGCGTCACTTGGAGCGCCTGTGTGAGTAGTGGCATGTGTGCACTGCCACACACGTACAGAGTTCTTAGAAATTCGTTGAGATGCAAATTCCTTAGCTGCATTACACCACTGAAATTGCGTATCGCCTTTGTTCCAAACACTGTTTCTCAACACTGGTTCTTTCACAATGGATATAACGTTGCCATGCGTTCTGTTGTAATTGGATTAACAGTTGTAGCATAATAAAATTTCACAATATTTTCCTAAAACTCCCGCACAAAAACAAAATAAATAAAATATAAATGCCCCATACGGTAAAAATAAAAATACCCAAAAATTGACCCGCTACAATTCCAAAATAAATGAAATAGAAAGCAAATGTGAAAGCAAAATCAATGAATACAGTGCTGATATTGAGTGTAAAATAAGTGAATGTCAATTGAGTTTTGCGAATAAAATCTTAGAAATTAATGAAAATGTTGAGAGTAAAATCAGTGAAACAGAAAGTAGTTGTAAGTCAGAAATACAGCTATTAAAAGGTGCTGTAGAAATGGTAAATAATGCCAGTATTCAATCTGAACGTGTAACTAACAACAAGTTTAATTTAATGGAACAAAAAATAATCAATGTTAAAGACAACTTGAAAACGGTAATAAACAAAACATTAGACAGTGTCCATGAGCAAGTAGTAATCACCCGTAATGTAGATAGCGAAATAGAGTTAGAGTCTGTAGCGGGTCAATTTTTGGGTATTTTTATTTTTACCGTATGGGGCATTTATATTTTATTTATTTCGTTTTTGTGCGGGAGTTTTAGGAAAATATTGTGAAATTTTATTATGCTACAACTGTTAATCCAATTACAACAGAACGCATGGCAACGTTATTTCCATTGTGAAAGAACCAGTGTTGAGAAACAGTGTTTGGAACAAAGGCGATACGCAATTTCAGTGGTGTAATGCGGCTAAGGAATTTGCATCTCAACGAATTTCTAAGAACTCTGTACGTGTGTGGCAGTGCACACACGCCACTACTCACGCAGGCGCTCCAAGTGATGCTCTTGACTAAAAACCAAGATGGCTAGAGCGAAGAATTATTCATCATCTCTTCATCGGTCATCCGGAAATACTGCTAAAGCCCCGCCTACTATTAATGACATCAGCAGAGCCGAAGTCAATATTGTCCTCTGGTCACACACATATACCAGCTCTATGCCATGCATTAAGTGGTTACCACACAACAACTAAGCATGAACGGCGACGAAAACCTGGTGGCCGTGAACCGCCGTTCCCGCCCGCGGAAGCAAGCAGTACCTGTTACGTTACCGTTCCCAGTCTACAAGCTGCAGTCCCCGGTACCGGGCTGGCCCAAGTAGGCTCGTCACAAATATTTTAATTTTTCCAGTAAAGGGTGTAAAACAGTATAAATTCATGTGACCGCGGTCGGTTTTAAAAAGAAACTGTATCAGTTATAATGGTTGAATAATATAGAACAAGCAATTTTCGTGAGAAGATGCGTGTGTGCGGTGACCGCGTGGCCGGCGTTTGGGGTCTGGGAGTTATAATGTAAAATGATAAGGGGTTTATAATTTACAGTGTGAATGTGAGCGTGGGCAAAGCTGGGCTGTTTATGTCTGTGTTTGTATTTTATATTTGCGTTTGTGTTTTGTGAAATGATAAGGTAAGCTATAGTTAGTAAGTTCCGTTACAAACCAGGTGCACGAGTTGCACAATATGTGACTCCATGTAAATCTATTTGTCAAACAATAATTTCAACAATTGAGCATTAAAATTATCAATTCTCTTCAAAAATGAGTTGTGTTAGTGCTTTGCGTAACCTATAAACCATGTTTGTATCTAGCTACATGTGATCGGACCCTGGAGCCCTATAGAAGAGATCGTAACGGTAGGTAACCACTAAATTGCTTTTCGTATTAATAAATGTGATCATATCGGTAGAGGATCACAATTGGCGCCACGGAACAGGCACGAATTGTAATTAATGATATTTAATTAAAATTCCACATTTACAAAGATACAAGCATGTGTTTGAGATTAGCATGGCAAAATAATATTATATTACAAAATTTAATTAATTACATTGTTTATTTAAGTAATTTATTTAATCAATTTATGTAATTTAAGTTAACCAATAATACAAAATGTCAGACAACGAAAATAACGTAAATGAAATAACGAGTGTCGAAGTTTTCGACGACTCGAACATTAGTAACTTGAAAGCACACTCGACTCCAAGTGCGAGTCAAGAGAAAGCAGAGATCAATTTAAGTGACCAGAGTAATATAACTGAAGATTCGGATGTGCAACTGACCCCGACTTCAACAAAATGTAACACTATTTAACAGTGATGTAATGAGTATGTTACAATTACTTCTAGAACAAAATAAAGAAATGAAGAGTGATTCTGACGCTAAATTTAATATCCAGAATAACAAATTTGACGAGTTGAAAAATGAGATTCAAGAATTAAATAAATGTTTAGAAAGTACTAATGAAACAATAATAACCAGCTTGAATAAAGTAGAACAGAGTGTTGAGCGGATGGGAGTACATGTGATGAGTACAGAGAAAAATAAAACAAATGAAAATTGTAATGACAAGTGTAAAAATATGATACCAGAGAAAGAGTTAATAAGTGATAACAATAATGTTGAAAATAATGAGAATAATAGTAATGTATTTGAAGAATTAGCATCAGAGACTGATACGGAAAAAACAAAGAATGAGAGTACTGATGAGTTGGTAGAATGTGATTATGAGATGTTAATGTGTGTGTATGAGTTAGAGAGAGAGAGGAAAAATAATGTTGTAGTAGAGTGGGGACAGAGGGCAAATTTTCCCTTTATTATTTATGATGTTTATGATGATGATTTAATGGGGTCACAAGTGTTGTGGAAGGGCAAGAGTCCCGTATTGATAGATGAATTGAGGTGTTTATTTTTGTTGAGTAATTGTGTACCCTCTGTCCGGAATAATTGTGAGAGTGTGGTGTGGTGTTATGAAGAGAGAGAATTAAACAGAGAATTGTATGGGGAGAAAATAACTGAATTGTATTTTGTAAAAAGAAAGTATGGTGAATGGAAGGAAACTTTAAAAGTATGTTTGAGTAACAATGATTATAACGATTTGGTAAAAATAATTAACCCGATAGTGAATGAATTTAATGACGGAGACTTAACAAAATTACCTAATGTAGACTGGTGTAATGAGTATTTTGGTATGATGGATGAGTTTAGTTTGTATGGTTACAACACACAAAATAGTCATTTGTGTGGTGATAAAATTGAACGATGTTATGTAGAACCAAGGTTAATTTGGAACGATGGAGGTTAAACTATTAAAACAATAAAAGACAGTATAAACATTATGTTTTATGGTTTTTTGACATGGCAGAATGGGACAATGAAGTGCGGAAAAAACTGAACAATTAATAGCAAGAGTTTGTAAATAATATAGTGAATTCATTTGTGTGTATTATGAAACGTTAGGTAAATAATGTGTATATGTATTAGAAAATGTTGCGATAATAATAATACCAATATTTTGCAAGTTAAATAAATATTAGAATTAATTGTGAAAACAGTAATTGATTAATGGTAATGGTTTCGATAACTATATAATTTATGTTTTTGGTAATTAATTTAATTAAAACAATTTGATACATGTTAAATATTTTGATTGCTTATTTAAATGTTGATTAATTAAATTTTTTTATGAATTTAATTTATTTTACGAGATGGAAATTTGGTAATGAATGATAAATTATTTAATTTAAACTAATAAATTTTGTGAAATGTTTCAGAGATGGTGGTGATTATGTTTTGGGTGTATATCATGTTAAATGGATTGTAAGTAGAAAAATTTGATAATCATGTATAATAAAAATGTTTACAGGTGTGATTGAGGTGTTAATGTAATAGTGAGATTTTAATGCAATCATTGTGTTTAATAAACATGGTAATTAAGAAAAAATTTTAATAATAACTGAAAGATATATAATAATTATTAATAATAAATTTTGAAAATTTTAAGAAAGTCAAAGGGTAAAAGGTAATGAATGGGCTAAATGATTAGGGATGAAAATATTCTATGATAATGTATATAAAATTTTTAATTAGTTAGTTCTTACATAACTAGATTGATGTGTAACAGGCAGTCAAATGCAAGTTTAGATTTCCCCGACTTTTCGGGCGATTACTGCCTTACCAGCACTAATCGTGGTTTTGGCTAGCGGTTAGCTATGGTCATATCAAGTCCCTTGACCATAGCTGACTTGAAATTGGTATATATTAGAAATTCAATGGGGGGAGAAACTAGGGGAAATCTCCGGAACTATGAAACAGCGGCTGCCACTCTGCCCGCTTGGGGGTAGCAAGACAGGTGGTAGACCCGCATTAAGGGTGTGTAATTATAGACGAGAACATGTTGATGTTCAATACTTTCAAATGTAATAGCGGAAGCAAAGACACGGAGAGGTAAAACCTGCTCCAAAATATACAGTCTTTGTCGAAGCGCCAGGGCGCCATAGTCCTCCATAATTTGAAATAGTGTGTGTGGCTGGGAGGTGACTCAAAGGAGTCACGAATGTAAATTTTATAACATAACATTTTTTATTCAGATTTTGATCAAATAAACCTGCTTGTGCTCTGTTCAATTAACTAGATGCTTAGATATTTAGTATGAGGTGTTCGTTACATGCTATAATTTTAAGTGTATTATCTTATCGTTGTACGTTAGATATAAGCATTGGTAACAGTATGTGTCTTCATTATGTGTGTATATTTTTTTCTAAGCCAATAATTAAATCGTCTGGCAGGCAGTCAATATGAATTGTCAGAATTAGAGAAAAATGGGAAACAAGAAGGTGAGGAGTATTGATAAATATATGTTTCATGAATTTGTTCAAGTTTGAGATGTGTTTTCATTGTATTAGGATATCAGCTGATCAGCAATAACATGTCACTGGTATATTAGTTATAAAGGTTTCAAGTAATTAATGTTCAATATGATGTTTTAATGTATTACAGATGTTTTAAAGTAATGTATTACAGATGTTTTAAAGTAATGATAAAAAGAATTTGAGAAATAAAGCAACGATTTATGAAGGTTAACAAAAGATAGTTTTGGGTGATGAATATTTTATGGGACATGTAGATCTGTCCAAGTTGAAGTCAAAGTTGAAGTTGAAATAGGAGAGAATAATATCGTTTTGAGGATAATGTAATGTTGTTTTGAAGTTATGTAATGTAATAGAATTTTGAGAAGTATTAATGTTGACACAGTAGTTGTGGAGAATTTATGTAGATTTTGAGTGATATATTGTTATTTATAATTGATGTTGTTATTTTGTTGTAGTTGTAGTAAGGTAATGAGTTTGAGATTTTTGGGGATGGCAATTTTGTATTAGAGGGTAGTGTAATGTAGGAGTCCGCAACAAGGGTTGGGACGGGATTAGGACCGATTGGCGCCGGAAAGGGTTACCTAGGGAGGGTCCAGGAACCAACATAAGGGAATGAGCTTTGGGGAGGGAAACACATATCCTATGTACAAAGGGTTAGAGAGTATTTTTTTATATATGTAGAGAAGGTGGCGAATTGAGTTACATGATAAGTTGGGTTTAGAGTGTTTTGGGATTAGTAGATATTTTGATAGAGTTGGGTGTCATGGTAGTTGAAGTTGATGAATATTAGAGTCAGGGGGAGAAAGATTATATATGTATACAGATCTAGTACAGTCAATGAGAATAAGTAATTTACATCACCCATAGTAGATTAGAGTAAGATTATGAATAAAGAGAGTGATTCTTAATAAAGATATAAAATTTTCATTTTCGAAACCAGTGACAGAATTTGGAAATCATGTAAAATTAAGAATTGTTTATTTTAAATAATTTAAATGTCAACTTAATTATTATATTAATATTTTGTTTGTTTTAAATGTTGTATTTTATTATGTTTTGTATTTCAAGGTAGATTGTTACAGAGGTCAAATGTATTTCAGATAGAAATTGTGCATAACATATGTAGGTCAAGGGTTCTGGAACTTGACCTAGTTTCGATCAGCTGATGAGTTCATACACCTATTAAGCTTGTATAGAAGGAAGTCAATTTTATTTGTTTGTTTAATTAATTCGAACCAATATTTAAATAATTTTAAATATGAAGGAAACATTTAAATAAATTTAATTTTTTTTTGAATTTTAAAATTTTTGGAAATTTTAATTTTTTTGAAAAAAAAAAAATTTTTGATTTTTCGCCTGCCAGCGAATGAGTATTTTGAGTAATGATTATTTTCTCATATGTGTACCTAACATGTTTATTTTTATTGATTGATTGTATTGCATTGTATTGTTAGACTATAAGTGATTACTTGTTAGATTAAGGATATGTTTTGATTAGTAGGAATGTCTAAGTTAAGTCATTTGCAATAAAAACAGAAAAAACAAGGAAGAGAATTTTTTTGATAAAATATTATTTTGAATTTTGAATTTTTTATAAATCTTAAAAGATAATTTTTCAATTTTACTATGTGTCATGTCAACATGTAACATGCGTGTGTGTGAGCCCAGTATTTGCTAAAGGCAGCCCAGCTTGCATAAAAGGGGATCCATATCGGTGGAGGATCTGGCACAAGTTGAGCCAGGGATTGAGGATTTTGGGGGGTAGCATGTTAGAAGGTGAGGTGCTCTGTGGTACTTAGCTGTTCGATTTCTCGGTGTTGGGATCTCTTACGGAGAAGTCCAGTGATCTCGTTCAGATGAGTCCATGGTCACTGAGCCAGGGGGGTAGTGTACCCACGCAGATTAAGAACCAGGGGGTTATTGGCGCCAGTTCCTCACCGGTCCTCTTCGGGGTTTATCGATGAGATTTCTTCTGTTGTGAACAGCAGAATTCTCATCGAGGGGGTATTGTAGCGGGTCAATTTTTGGGTATTTTTATTTTTACTGTATGGGGCATTTATATTTTATTTATTTCGTTTTTGTGCGGGGAGTTTTAGGAAAATATTGTGAAATTTTATTATGCTACAACTGTTAATCCAATTACAACAGAACGCATGGCAACGTTTCACTGGTGTGAAAGAACCAGTGTTGAGAAACAGTGTTTGGAACAAAGGCGATACGCAATTTCAGTGGTGTAATGCGGCTAAGGAATTTGCATCTTAACGAATTTCTAAGAACTCTGTACGTGTGTGGCAGTGCACACACGCCACTACTCACGCAGGCGCTCCAAGTGACGCTCTTGACTAAAAACCAAGATGGCTAGAGCGAAGAATTATTCATCATCTCTTCATCGGTCATCCGGAAATACTGCTAAAGCCCCGCCTACTATTAATGACATCAGCAGAGCCGAAGTCAATATTGTCCTCTGGTCACACACATATACCAGCTCTATGCCATGCATAAAGTGGTTACCACACAACAACTAAGCATGAACGGCGACGAAAACCTGGTGGCCGTGAACCGCCGTTCCCGCCCGCGGAAGCAAGCAGTACCTGTTACGTTACCGTTCCCAGTCTACAAGCTGCAGTCCCCGGTACCGGGCTGACCCAAGTAGGCTCGTCACAAATATTTTAATTTTTCCAGTAAAGGGTGTAAAACAGTATAAATTCATGTGACCGCGGTCGGTTTTAAAAAGAAACTGTATCAGTTATAACGGTTGAATAATATAGAACAAGCAATTTTCGTGAGAAGATGCGTGTGTGCGGTGATCGCGTGGCCGGCGTTTGGGGTCTGGGAGTTATAATGTAAAATGATAAGGGGTTTATAATTTACAGTGTGAATGTGAGCGTGGGCAAAGCTGGGCTGTTTATGTCTGTGTTTGTATTTTATATTTGCGTTTGTGTTTTGTGAAATGATAAGGTAAGCTATAGTTAGTAAGTTCCGTTACAAACCAGGTGCACGAGTTGCACAATATGTGACTCCATGTAAATCTATTTGTCAAACAATAATTTCAACAATTGAGCATTAAAATTATCAATTCTCTTCAAAAATGAGTTGTGTTAGTGCTTTGCGTAACCTATAAACCATGTTTGTATCTAGCTACATGTGATCGGACCCTGGAGCCCTATAGAAGAGATCGTAACGGTAGGTAACCACTAAATTGCTTTTCGTATTAATAAATGTGATCATATCGGTAGAGGATCACAAGTCATTTACTGGGTATAGGAGGGGGGTACACCCTATGCAATTCCTAAATAGAGTAAGAGACTTTAATAGATTTTGTAACAATAATTGGGAGATGAAATTATTGAAAGTTATGAAATGTTTTAAGGGAAGATTGGTTGGGCGGAGGTACATAAGGGAGATTGGTTAGATTTCCAAAGTTTTGAAGGGGATTTTAGAAGTAAATACTGGTCTGAAGAGGACCAAGAAGTACTTAGAAGTAAGATAATGGGGCCGGGTAATTTTGGACTAATGGTAATAATGTCACCATTTACGTAATGAAAATGTACAACGAAGCAAAATACCTAGAACCACCATTACCGTTTAGATCATTTGTACATCATATAAGTAAACATTTACCAAGGGAGGTGCAAATTAACCTGATGACGCGGGAAGTGGAAGGTATAAATGATCTTGAACAAATATTAGATATTTTCCAAAATATCAGGGACCGGGAAATTGGTAGGCGCTCAAACCCATCAGGGGTACATAACAATGAGAATAATAATCATAATCAATCTAGTGGGACACCAAACACATATAGAGGGACAAGGGGAGGCTACAATAATAACTATAGACGTGATGACTGGCGATGTGGAGAGTGTCATTGTGAGAACTATGGTAGTAGAACAACTTGTTACAGGTGTCATAAAGAGAGGAGTTGCCAACGCAGTAATACTGAACATAACCAAAATAGTCAACCACAGAGAGGAGGGAGCAGCAACTGAGGAGCACCGGGAAGCAGTGGAACTTCTAATATAGGTCGTGGTGGGCACACTCCAGGCCGTGCAGACAGCCAGACGGAAAACTAACAAGGACAGTGAGTGAAGGGACCCCACCATTGTCGACAAATGACTGCGGGGCCCAAGATAACAACGAATATACAAATAACGTCATCTGTACGGATATGTCCAAGGAACTGATGGAGCAGGGGCGTATATAAGGGGGGGCCCAGGGGGCCCGGGCCCTCCCCAAAATAATGAATATAAAGAAAAAATAAGTAACGTAATCTGAATTATTTTAATGAATCATGCGCGAAGGCATCGCCGCGGCAGACAGTGATAATTCCCCGTATTGGTGAGAGGAGTGGGGTGGTAGTGGTGTGAAGTTCGTGCCAGTTCGGGTTGATTCAGTCCGACTCGGGCTCCCGCCCGGCCATCTGCGCGTGCGGACAACTGAACAGTTCAGTGGCAGTCATTGTTTGTTGTTTACGTTTATTCGACATCTGTTGTACTGAAGTATGGTGGTGTTTTAAGTGTTAATGTTTACGTACTTTATCAGTATATTGAAGTTGGCCGTAAGTGAACCACAATTGTAATGAAGAGGCAAGCTTCTATTCAAAACTTTTTCGCCAAAAAACCAAGTGTCAATAAGCCTGTTGGTGACAGTCCTGAAGTCGGTAGTGTTATGAAAGGACAAAGTGCAAATAGGCCTGACGGTGACAATGCTGAAGTCGGCTGCATTGGTAGAATTGCTTCTTGTGATGTCGCTACTTCGAGCTCAATCAATGTAGTTCCGGTTATGGAGGATAGTAGGCCTAATCAAGTAAGGAAAAATATCTATGATATTGGAAACTATTGTCAAAACAATTCCGTTCAGTCTTTCACAAACAAACAAAAAATTTTTTTCTTAGAAAATGTTTGGAAACCTCAGCCTGGATACAAATTTCCCTCCATTACTAGTTCAAACCATACTAAATCTTTTCAAATGGAGTGGCTAGAAGAATTTACGTGGTTAGCTTATTCAGAGGAAAAATCTGGATCTTTTTGCAAGTACTGCGTGTTATTTTCCCATACCGAAAATGTAGGGAAAGGAGATCACCAAGTAGCAGAGGCGTTGGTTACTCAGGCTTTTACCAATTTAAAAAAAGCCAGGGAAATGTTTAGCAAACATGAAAACTTATCCTATCATAAGAAATATGTTTTGATGGCTGAAAACACAAAAGCTATAGTTAAGAAAAAGGCTGAAAGTGTTATCAATCAAGTAAATGCCCATAGAAGACTGGATATTGAGAATAATAGAAAACGGCTAATCCCTATAATACAAACAATACGATTTTGCGGGAGGCAGCAAATAGCTCTAAGGGGTCATCGTGACTCTGGACGAATAAGCCCTGAAGAACCTGACCAAAATGATGGGAATTTTCAATCGTTGTTGAGATACCGAGCCAACAGTGGAGATAATATTCTTAAAGACCAATTAACGACCAGTGGTGGGAAGACGATGTACACAAGTTCTTTCATTCAAAACGAACTTATTAACATATTCGGTCACTTAATACAATCAAAAATTGTAGAAAATGTCAGAAAGTCTGTTTTTTATTCCGTTTTAGCAGATTAAACCACTGACATCAGCCAAATCGAACAGTTTTCTCTCTGTGTACGTTACGTAGAGTACCAAACTTTCAAAATCAGAGAAGATTTTCTGACATTCGTCGCCGTTTATGACGTCACTGGAGCAGGTTTGGCTAACACAATATTGGAGACCTTGTCAACATTAGGGCTTGATCTAAACAAAATGAGAGGCCAACGGTACGATGGCGCTGCCACGATGAGTGGGCAATTCAGAGGAGTACAAGCTTCCATCAGAGAAAAGCTACCGTTGGCCCTGTATACACATTGTTCTTCACACACTCTAAATTTGTGTTTGTCAGATGCGAGCAGAATACCTTCTATAAGAAACTGTATGGGTGTCATAAAAGAAGTCTGTGGATTCTTTCATATGTCAGCCAAAAGAACAGAAATATTGAAATCAATGATTTCTGAATGTTGTCCAGAACAAAAGAAAAAGAAACTTATTTCACTGTGCGAAACCCGATGGGTAGAAAGGCACCACTCAGTAATTTTATTTAAAGACATATTGGAACCTATCTTTCTCTCCCTTTGCAAAATAGAAGAAGAGGAATTAAGTGACTCAGCTTCTAAGGCTCACTCTAAGTAGTGCTATTAGTCAATTTGCATTTCTTATTAATCTTTTTGTTTTGAGCCGGATTCTATCAACCACGCATAACTTATCTGAGCAGCTTCAAAACAAAAATATAGATCTTCCACAGGCCTTGACTAACGTTACGAGTGTCTTACACCTTCTGTCGAAGGAGTTCTCTAGAAAAATGTGACAAGACTTTCTTCCCCAATATTTATACCCTTCTGAAATTACACGCAGTTCTTCCTGTTTCTGTCGCAACCGTAGAGAGAACTTTCTCCACCCTGAGAAGACTGAAGACTTACCTAAGGAACAGCACATCTGAAAGTAGGCTTAACGGGCTTGCTTTACTTTCTATCCACAGAGACATTATAGTTAGTGACGATGAAGTTCTTGATAAGTTTGCAAGTGTACCAAGAAACCTGGACTTTGTTTCGTAACCATTGGTCTATATAAAAAGTGGAGTTCCTTTTTATGTATTCTTTTTATTGTCAGTTGGATAAACGATTATTAAAACAAATTTTGTTGCATTGTCAAACAGTCACTTTATTAAAGCTTCTTTTAAGGTCTCTCCAAAACAATACTCAAAACAGTCTTTTGAATGATTGTTGATAAAACACACATATGCGTGTATACACAAAAAGAAAAAAATAGGGGTCTTGGCAATTTATACATACATGACAGAACAAAACAATATTTATAGCTAGAACCCCTCCAAACACGATAATCACAATCGCGTATTTCACTCTTTTAGTTCGGATAAGTGTTTACAGATGAGACATTGTTAAAATCTTGACCAATGTTTGAAATATAGTAACAGATCTTTTCATCATTTGGTTTGTTTAAAAATAGATATATTTTTTATGATTTAATGTCAACAATAAAGAAGCGTGATCTCGGTAAAGTAAAAGGGGCATTCCGCGCAAATTACCCTCTGAATATGAGCAGCAAAACTGATATAAAGTATCATGGGGTGTCTACTTAAAATTACTTAACCTAACCTTACATTAATCTTGGCCCCCCCAAAAATATATTCTATATTCGCCACTGTGATGGAGGAAGAGGACTTGGAGACAGCAAGACCAGAAACCGGACTGACAGAGGTAAGAATTCAAATTGAAGGTAAGGAAGTAAAAACTTTAGTCGATACAGGTAGCGAAATTTCTGTCATTTCCGAACACATATTAGAGAGTTTGCAAGAAATAAATAAAAATATCCCAATCTTGCCAGTAGCGGGGGTGACCATTGTAGGTATTACCGGGGTTAGGAGTAAACGTGTAACTAAACAAGTACATTTGAACATGGTAATTAATGGAGTAGAATATGACAGCACATTTTTAGTTATAAGGGGACTAAATTTGGAGGTTATTCTGGGGAATGATTTTTTGATAAAACACAAGGCGGTAATTGATTTCCAGAAGCGGTTGTTAGTACTTAATAATGAAGGTAGACCAGTCGAGATTAATTTTGAGAGGTAGTATATAAAGTCAGAATTTCGGGAGTTAAGATGATACTAAATCGGGCCAGTAGAGTAGATACGGTAGTTAATACGTATGCATGTAGAGAGGGAGAGTTAGGGGATAATGTAAATAAACGAATTTGGGAAGATAGAGCGGTAAAATTTTGCAATGAAAGGGGTGAAGTAGGGAGTTCTCAACGTAAAGCGTTGTGGCAGGTAATAGAGTGTTTTCGAGAAGTGTTTGCCGATGTACCAGGGAGGGCAAGGGATTATGAATGTGAATTAAAAGTAAGGGAACACGCACCCTATGTACAAAGAAGCTATCCGGTACCTTATTCAAAAAGAAGGGCGGTTCAGGCGGAATTAGATAAAATGTTGGAAGGGGACATCATAGAAAGATCAGTATCACCGTACTCTAACCCGTTAGTAGTAGTAATTAACAAAGATGGCCGCGTTAGATTATGTCTAGACGCCCGTAAGATTAATCAGATAATTATCCCGGACCGGAAGTCACCCGAAGCAATAAATGAAATCTTCCAAAAATTCAGTGGAGTCAAATGCATGACCTCATTAGATTTAACCGCGGGGTACTGGCAAGTCCCGTTAGCATGTGAAAGTAGGAAATACACAGCATTCCTGTTCAATGGAAAGAATTACCAATTTAAACGATTACCTTTTGGGCTGAATACCAGTGTAGCCAGCTTTATAAAATGTTTAGATGAAATACTCCAGCCACAGAATTTAGATTTTTTAACCATTTATGTAGACGATATATTGATAGCATCACGAACATTTTCCGAACATGTGGAACATTTAGAATATGTATTAGATAGACTGCGTACAGGGGGGTTGACTGTCAATTGGGAGAAGTCTAAATTCCTGCAGAAAGAAATACATTTTCTAGGGTTCATAATTACACCAGAGGGGATAAAAGCTAACCCAGAGAAAGTAGAATCAATTTTAAAATTCCCAGAACCTCGAAATATTAAGCAGTTACAAAGTTTTTTAGGGCTATGTAATTTTTATAGAAAATTCCAGAAAAACTATGCCCATATAACTTCTAAGTTGAGCGCAGTGTTACAAAAGAACAAACAATGGAAATGGGGGGAAAGAGAACGAGAGGTGTTTATCGAAATAAAGGACCACTTTAGTAATATGATCATGATGAATCACCCTAATTTTGAACGCACATTTTATTTACAGACCAATGCTAGTAACATCGCATTGGGTGCAGAACTGTACCAGGAGGACGACGAAAAGGAGCATCACACCATCGCTTTCGCCAGTCGCACCTTATTAGCTGCTGAAAGAAATTACACAACGATGGAGAAGGAACTATTAAGCATTGTTTTTGCGGTGAAGAAGTTTCGAACATATCTACTGGGAAATTCGACTATCATCCGGACGGACCACAAGGCATTATCTTTTTTAAACACCTGCAAGTTGACACACAGCAGGATAACCAGGTGGGTGCTAGCTTTACAAGAGTACAATTTTAGTTGGGAATATATAAAAGGGGTAGAAAACAAAATACCTGACACTTTATCCAGGGTAGATACACAGGGAACGAGAACAGGGAGGGATTTAAAAGAAATAGAAATTTTCAGACTTAGTAGGGAAGATAGATTGTTTGGGAAAGAATTGAGAGATATTAATAGCATGCAAAGGACAGATCCTAAATTAAACAAAATAATAACTAGCTTAGAGTCTGACCCAGACGAGTCAGGGTATAGCCGTTATTTTCAGATTTATCAAGGTAGTTTTTTAAGAAAATAGAGGGGGAGAGCGTGATTGGAGGTTAGTTATACCGGAAGGGTTGGTAGATAAGATAATATGGGACTGTCATTTTCGGTATGGGCATTTCGGTGCTAGGAAATGTGTAAATGTATTAAAAGAATCATGTTTATTTAAGAACATGGAACGGAGGGTTAGAACTTTACTCCGAGGGTGCGATTTATGCCAAAAGTCAAAAGGAGTTAATTACCGTTTAGAGGGAGAGATGAGGTGTATTAAAGTAGAAAAGCCTTTTGATTTAGTTGCGGTAGACTTGTTTGGCCCTCTACCAAAGGGAAGGGGAGGTGTAATGTATATTTTTGTGGTATTAGATACATTCACGAAATTTGTAAGATTATACAGTGTAAAGCGGGCCACTAGTAAAGTACTAAGTGAGAAAATAACGAAGGATTATATGATTAAAACCGGAAAACGTAAAATAATATTATCTGACCATGGGCCCCAATTTATTAGCGGAATATGGCGACAAACTTTGGGTTGGGAAGGTATCATACCTAAACACACGGCGGTATATCATCCTCAGTCGAACCAAGCCGAAAGAGTCATGCGAGAATTAGGGAGAATTTTCCGAGCGTATTGCCATGCTAAACATAGTGAGTGGCCAGCCTATGTGGGAAGAATTGAAGAATGGTTAAACTGTACCACCCATGAATCAACGGGGTTCACACCATATGAGCTAGTTAAAGGAAAACGTCCACCTAGAATTCTGGAACAGCTGTTCAATTTTCCACCGGAGAGCAACCCACGAGACCTGGAAGTAAAACTTCAACTCGCAAATGAAAACTTATTAATGAAGGGAGAAAGAAGAAAACGGCTTCATGATGCCAAAGGTAAGTGGATTAAGTATGAGATAGGCCAGCTGGTATTAGTAAGAAGACACGATTTATCAAGTGCACAAGATAAAGAGATTAAAAAATTCTTTTTGTTGTATGAAGGACCGTATGAAGTAGTTGAAATCAAAATGGATAATGCCTACGTTCTACGAAATCAAATGACTGGGGAAATAGTGGGTACCCATAACGCCACCAATTTAAAAAAGTATTGGTCAAAATGAAATAATAATAAATAAAAATAATACATTAAATTTTGTAATTGAATATAAACTAAATAAACTATAAAATTATGAATTTAATATAAAATAGTAAGTGGTAGCGGATAGGTGTTCCCCTCTTGTCCCAGTGGGGTTCGTCTATTTCAGGGACGCGCCCCTGCCCACGTGAGCCTTGGTTTTCTCCATTTACCCTTATTTTCGGAGGAACCTTTGTCCTCACCTTTAGTCCTAGTTCTTGACCTCTAAATGATCCTTACCCTTTTTAGCTTCCCGATTTCCTTAACCTTCCCCTTAGAGAAAACAGAAACAATAGTTACATAAATTGGCACACTTTTTGGAACCATTTGATTACCTTAATTCTAAATAAAACATTAGGGTAATCCTCAAAATTAAATAAACTGGTGTTATTTACGAATTGTAAACTCATCCCTTAATTAGGTAGGTAGTGGAGAAGTTTTGTGGCTGAGTAGACAAACTAAATAATAAATTTTGTATAGTCTCATAGGATTATTGCCTACAGGGATGGGGTTGTAGATTGGTGGTTGGGTCGGTTTTATTTGTGGAAAAAAAGGTCAGATAAGAATTCTGAGTACACAAAAGGGTAGTTACTGATGTAGAGGTTCTGTTCGTTTTCAATCGCATCCCTGTAGACGATTATCCTGTACGTATAAAGCACAACCTATTTACAGGTAATTAAGGAAAAATAAATTTTGAAAATATTTTAAAACAAAAGCTATGTAACCAAAAGGTTTAATTATTATTTTGTGGTACCTGCTATGTTAGGTTATGAGTAGAGGATAAATGGTATATAGAATGTGATTGTAGAGAGATTTGAAACCAATGATGTAATGTTGGTAAAATTCATTGAAATACCAAGGAAAAATTAAGCATTAAACCACGTAGAATCATTTTGAAAATTGTAATTAAAGTAATTGAAATTGTTTTGAACAAACAAAGAGATTAAATTGAAGTGTAGTTGTTCTTGGAGTAACTTAATAGTAGTATGAAGGTTGGTGATGTGTAGCTTCATTTTTATTTAAATTGAACTGTAATTTTATAGATTTTATACATTAACTGCATATAACCATAATTAAAGTTAAACTGTTTTGAGTGGGGACTATTAAAGAATTTTCAAGTTAAACAAATAATTTAAAAGGGCCAATTTTATTAATGAATCAAAAGTATATCTGACCTGAATTGGTACCAGCTGATAGATATGTTAACAAAAAGATTTATAGAAATAGAAATTTTGCAGGAAGTATATATATGCCAGTACAGGTGTTAGTATGATGTAACCATGAATGCTGAAACTGAGAATGTTTATAACTGTGCTTACTAAACAAGTCTTGCAGACTAGTGTTTATGTAAACAGGTGTAGTATGTTGTGACTAATGTCTGTGGTCATGCTTGGGGACAATAACAAAAATGTTGTAGTCTGCTGAATCATTACCAGCAGCATAACCCTATCGTGACATAAAAGGACAGAAGTTAAATTTTTTCAGACAAAATAATGATGAGGTAATTACTGCAACTCAGAGTTTGAGAAATGAATATGATTAAATTAATTTGGTAATTGAATTAATAGAGAAGATGATTTCAATAAGGAACTGGTAATAATGAACTTAACTTTAGTTTCATTCGAATTCAAACTGGAACTATAAATTAAATGCTGAATGATGTAAATAATGATTAAAATATTTATTTAACACTGACAACTGATGGAAATTTTTTGGGCCGAGATGGTGTTTGGAAAAAAGACGTGTATATTACTGTTCATATAAATTTCATTAATGTCAATCTATGTTTTATGTTTTAACTGTAGATTCTCCACCTAAGTGCGGTCATGACCTCACCGGACCATGACCGTGAAAGTAGTTAATTCTGGCAAATCATAAATTTTACTTGATATAACCGGCTTGTGGTTTGTTTTATTTTGTTAACCCGGTGGTTTGTTAGACTTAGTAGGGGGATTATTTTTTGGGGAATCTACCTAATTTTGGAACAGGGCTATTTTCACCCAGATAGGGGTGGTAGTCCATTACCCCAGATAGGGGTGTATAAATAAAAAATAGTAGGTAATACCGAATTTTATTGTAACGCCGAAGCAAAGATGGGGGTGGAATAAAAGAAAAAAATGTCCACCCCTTCCGCATCAGTCCTTGTGAAAGCAACTAGACGCTACAGTCTAGGGGGGGTAATAGTGAGTGTGGATGGGCGGTGACCCAGTTACAGGTCACGAGGGAGATGTGGTTTACGGCTAGGATGAGGCTGACAAAGGCCAAGAAGCCTAGCGCAGAACACAGTAAAATGTAACGGGTATCAGGGGTTAAGGGATTAAAAGGGGGGTAGTAGAAAAAAAAAATTTTGTTTAGTCTATATAAATATAGTAGTCAAGTAAGGACATAATTTGTATTTTAGGTACTATTACTGTGAGTTAATGTAATCCTGTATAATTAATATGTCATTTTGGCTGGGCAATATTGTATGGAGAATATTATTCAATTTAACTGGAATTTGTGTGTAGTACTGTAAACCTATATTGTTTTATTAATACTATTTTTTTTTTTTTTTGGTCTATAATATAAAATGAGCCAGTACGTTGTAAATGAACCAGTACAGCTAAGAGGAAACAAATCAGTTGTGGGATATGGAGTGATGGAAGGCCGTTTGTTGATTTTTTTTATTGAATGTTTTAAAAGTCAGGCGATACTGGGTCGGGTATCTGTTCGATTTTTCGGTGTTGGGATCTCGAACAGGGAAGTCCAGTAAGATCGGATGGGAGCTGTCGCAGTCGCCAGACTAGGGGGGTAAGAACCCACAATTTTAGTAGAGTGTTCCGGGGGGTTGCGGCGCCATATCCTCACTGATCCTCTTAGGGTTTAGGCAATAAGAGCTTGAACGCTAGGGCCTTCAATCTCTTATTGGGGGGGTATTGTAACGGTACGAAACTGTAGGGCCAAGGTAACATTTTAAAAATTATATTTTCCATACAGTCATTGTTCACCCTTGTAGAACCCCGAGTTAGTCAACCAGATAGGCTGTGTTTATTACAGAACAAAACGTCTATGTTTTGTCTCCGCACTCAAGCAACGTAGACCGATTGTGAAACAAAACCTAACTTCGCATCAGCCGTGAATCACGGAGAAAATAACGCCAAGTTATGAATTGCGCCAGGCGGCAAAAACATTGCTAAACCTTTCGCCTACGCTAAGGCGCTCTTTTAACAGCACCAATGGGAGCACATATTCACGATCACGTGACCAGCTCTGCATACTCAGCTTTTAGCGAACTAACGCCAGTGCTATTGCAACTCTTGGCCGCGCGGCCAGTCTACAAAAAAAAATTAGTGCGAATAAAATTAAGTCGGCCGACTTTATCATGTTGTATAATGTGGAACCAATAAAACAGTAAGAACCTTTAAACACAAACAGTAAACGTATAAAGCGAGTACCAGAGTGCGTGAGATCGAAGCAAGTATACAACACCAGTTCGCGCAACCAACTCTAGGAGTACGCTGTGTATGGGTAACTAGAACATTTAATATGCATATTAGAACCAATGCCAACTAACTGGTGATTGTTCGTTATAAAAGGAAAATATAAAACACCAATACTTTGTACGATAGAGTTCTCTCAGGGGCAGAGTTTATTTAAAGATCAATGTAACAGAATGAGTGTGTGTGTGCTAATATAGAGGTTATACACTGGTTCATTTTCAATGTTTTAGTTATTTAACAAGATCACTTATAATAGTAGCCAAAATAAAACTCAATAGAGATAAGAAATAATTTCAACCAGTTGTACTATCGTTGAAAGATTGTACTAACGTAAAAGAAAGGCGAATTTTTGATAAATAAAAATAAGTATGTGTTTTAGACAGTATCAAATGTGTTAACGTAATTATTGCACATATCAAATCCAAATAATCCTGTCAGCAGCTGTTTTCGTCTGAGAGACTCTGGAATAAAACCCTAAGGTAAGAGTTAATTATAATTTTGGCATAAATTCATAAAGTTTCATACTGTTTGCTGGCAATTGTGAGACTGACTTAGTGTTGCCAGGTCAATCAGTCCTCTTTTCCCCACATGGGTACCCAAAATTTCCCCACTTTGCCATCGAAATCCCCACAAATTCATGTACTTTATGCAGAGTGTCTCATTTTATAGAGACTGAGTATATTCTAAATATTTAAATACTATTACAAGAATGATATAGTTTTTGAAATCCTTTTTACGGACTTAGTTCGTTATAGGTTTGAGTCAATATTCACACATTACACTATATTTAACAACTTTCCAATTGTTTAATTCACAAAAACAATTTACACCCATTCACACCTGTTTTTAGTTCATATGGGCCTACATATACTGTAGTTGCTGTGTTTCACCAGCATTGAATCATTTAACAATCGAAACAGGATTTATTTTGTTTGCTTGAATGTTTTTCCTATGCATCTGGCCAAACAATGTCTCGGTACCCAACTGATTTTGTTTTTATTAACACTGATTGCACTAAAAATCCTTTCAACACTCCCACTACTAAACTGGTAAAGTAAATAGGTAAGCCACAAAATTATTTAAGTTGAAAAAGCTTCAGTATCATCCACATTCTTTGTGTTTTTAAATTCTCTCTAAAAGCTTAATAAACTTTCATCGGTACCGGTGTTAATATTTGTATTCCTAAGAACTCTCTGTATTCCCTGTCTAGATTTACCATGTTTATTTCAATACTTTTCTCAAATGCTGCTGCTGAAACCAGTGACCGAATATCATTAATATTTTTCCTATCTAGAAATTCTATATGTTTTAGGCTTTGAACTGTTAAAAGGAAATCGGCTGTAAAAGGTGTGCTCATTCAAGATAAAAGTTTAAGCAATTTACTCTGAAATTTTGTATTTCTTCAAGTGAGAGATTTGGATTTCTACTTTCCAAAATCACAGTGCACTTATAGCACCTACATAAATATTTTGTAAACTTTGCAGTTTTGTCACATCTGCATTATTTGAAATCACCAACAATTTGCCACATTTACACAAATCCCCACCATTTTGAGGCTTCAAATTTCGCCAGTGTGGGCAAAAATCCCCACCCCTGGCACTGACTGTTGTTCGTCGTCTTACACAACAATATGTCCGTTTTACTCCACAATTAAAAACCAGTTTTTTCCGGTTTCGGCCACATATTGCTGACTGGCTGACATCACTTGTTTACAGTTTAATTACATAAGACCCACTTCTGTCCTGCCTCACCCAAACAACAATATTGTTTATACATTTCTTTTCATGTGTGTAATTGTGACTCGCTCGTCAACAGCTAAAAATAGCTTGCATAATGTACTGTTACAATGGGTTGGGGTTGTAACGGGACAGATTAGGGGGATAAATAATTTTAATAAATACTAACTCAAACAGTGTACAACCTTTGGGGAACCTCTTTTGTAACCCACATGCTTGCAATGTTATTATGAAACAGTCTGCGTCTGGCGTCAGCTAGTCCAGACGAGTTACTTAATCACTTACAATGCAGGGTGTCTGTAAATCACGGACAATGCGAGTGTGAAACTCCAATGTCGCCAGGAGAGCAGTTCGCAGCATTTGTTGGCCGAGCGTCTAGAAACTTCAATGGAAATAACCAATCAGAGCTCAAATTTGTGGTCACGTGACCGGTTACACGCACAGTATAGCACACCCTAATGCCAGTTTAATGTGCCAGTGGCTTTCTACTCCAGAACTGCGCTGTTCAGTAAAATAGCGCGCGGTTCCATAAATCAGTGCTCGTGAGCAAAAAGTCAGTTCAGCCGATAAAAATATGAAGTCAATAGTGCAGTACAATCAAATATAATGAACTACCAACAATAATGGTGGGAAATTAACAGAGTGCCCGTGAAACTTCGGAGTGTGAATAACACGTGGTGGTGCAACTCACCGAGGCGCAGATGAAATGGATGAGTACCTAATGTAACCAATTGATTAAACTTTTAAAACTTTGCTACAAATTTTAAAATCATAAAACCAAGAAATAGAGAGCTCTATAAATAGGGGTTATGTACGAAAATGTAAAAGAATGAGAGAGCGTGTGACAAAAAAGAACAGTACTGGGTCATTAACTATATTAACTATTGTTTTGTAGTTTTGCAAGAATTGTTCATTTATAATTGTAATATTAGTGTCTTTCAAATGTCTGTAGTTACTATGGTTTTTCATCACCTCGTTTGACGTGGTTAATCATCCGTATGTCCTCCTTTGGTCCTCAGTCCTCGTCCTCGAGTCCTCTTCCCGGATTCCACTGCATGTGCTGTTTATTAGTGGTCTCGCCTCACATCATATGCTGCAGGTGTGTCCATAGACCTCCTCGTATGTGCTCTGCTGCTCTGGTTGGACTTCTAGTTTGTCCTGTGACTCTCACTGTAGATTAAAAATAGCGTCTCTGACTGATATAGCCTCCTGTGGCAACGGTTGAATAGAGAAGAAGAAACTTTATTAGCGCGACCTGGTATTTATAGCAGGTCGTGCAAAAGCTCAGGTCTGAACAATTTTCAACTTGTCAGATTTTGTCGAAGCATCTTTTCCCCCCACTCTGGTTCAATTCACTATTTTCACCTATCTTCGTGAATTACAAAGTCTGTTTCACACTACACGATGTTCAATCGATCGCTAATTTTTATTTGTTTACTATACGTAAATTACACTTCTTTATTGTAATTACAAAAAGAGCTATTCACTTTTTACATATAGTAATTACACTTTCCGTCACTTTGGCACGGCCTTTTAACCCTTTGTTCACCTTAAATTTCTATACACTTTGGTGTCTTTTGTTTTACCATATCATACATATTTTTCTTATAATTAAAATAAAACATAAAAACTATCCTACTTGAAAAGGGTTGGTTACAGTTCAAGAACGGACGTTCCCTATTTTTAACTACGATACAGCTTGCAATCTGAATCATGTTTATTAATCCATATTTATTTATTTTTATTATTTATTTAAATTATTTTGGCAATGCTCAGTAACGTTAATGGTTGTACTGTTGCATTATGTCACACTTAAACAATATTACTGTGATATTACTTATAAATATAAATTTATATATTTATATTTATACTTATGACGCAATTCGTCAATAATCTTTAAATATATAAATAATGTTGTCTTACCCATAATTGTTATTAATTATTATTAATAATTATTATTATAATTAATCATGTCCCAGTGAGGGCGTCATAGATTTACTATCAAACTTTTTAATTAACAAATAGATTCACTGTGAGGTCGGCATTTGTTATATTCCTCACTTTGCATTATAATCTATTTTTATTTATACGAATAAATAGTACCATAATATGGCACGTGTGTACTTACCAATTTTAATTATTGCCGGGCTCATACTCTTCTTATGCAATATGCTTTTATACCTAAGGGTGCCAGGGATTCGTTACAGCGAGATTCTTGAGTCAAAGAAGGTGACACAAATGATAACACTGTTTCGAGTGAAAGTACTATCAAATTTTAATCTTCAACATAAATACATTATAGAAACCATGTGCTTAAAATGGCGTCGCACAAAGTTGCAACAAAAGAAAATGGTGGCTATTTAGTCAGCCCTGTCAGTATTAATATTTCTGGTGGTCTCTAATCAAAATCGTTAAAATGTTATATTTGTACTGCAGTTCTAATTACTTATTAATTCATATTTGCTATATTCACAAACCAATGCCCTTGGCATATACATATATACTCATGGCCATGCGCTCACTCTCACACTCTCACATACACTCATCTAATTATGGGTACATGATTTTAATTAGTTGTTTTCAATTAATGAGCTCATTAGATTAAAATAGAAAATGACAAAAAGTTGACTTCTCTTAACGGTGATAGGCGTAGATCCCTCGCTGCTGTTGGTTGGATGTTCCCTGCATGGCTGGTGTTCCTCTCAAGTCTATTTTGTTTTAATTACATAGTTATCACTGATTCTACATGTTTTTTAGATTTATATGTTAATACAATTGAGCACTAACGCTCCACCATCACATTTGAAAGTTAGCTTTGGTTGATTTTAAAATTTTATAGTAAATCTGAACAGACAGCGATACATCGCTGCTGTACCCTTGAAGAACTACGTTGGATTGAGACGGAGGCAAGTGCAGAATTGCGCTTGTGTGAGTATATTTTTACGTCATTACTCTTTTTTCACACAGGACTAAGACTGGTTACATGCGTTGTCGTCAGTGCATCATTGCTTTTGTTATGACGGATCAGTGTTATTGTCCAATCGGAATTCGTATTGTAGTCTTTTCGTCACAAACACCGCCATGGTATATTTTGAGTTTAGCACGTCCATCGGCGACTGTGGTGTCTTACTCTGGCCGAAATTGCGTTGTTCCTTTTTCATAGAGGGACAATGTACCTAACCATTCTGTATGTTTAAAAATACATAATAAAACATTGAAAACCCTTACATAACCCACAATTATGGTATTGGGCCTATATGTACTGTTACATTACGTGTTTTGTTTTAGAAGTACCAGATAATTTTCACACAATTACAAGTATATACTGTATCTAATTTTTATGAACTTTTATGTGTGAAACTCTTAATTATTATTACGTTCTGTAAGATTTAGTAAAATAGAATTAGTAAAAACTTTGGTTTTAATGTTCTTGTAAGGAGTTGCTATTACATGGTACAAGAATTTTAAGTAATTTTATTTTTACTTTTTATTTATTTTGTGTATAGGATTTACAACACTCATTTGATACGCTGGCTGACGACAACAAAATTCTCCGTGAAAATTTGAAAACTTTTGGCTAAGAAAAACCAAGGAGAATCTTTTGGCTATAAAAGCAGAAAATTCTTTCTTAAGAAGTGAAATCGACCGTTCGCAAAATTCCCAGCGATGAGTGCGAAGTGTCAATTTTACTGACATTATATCAAATTACACTGACAAATTTTACAGTGATAAAGGCCACTAGTTTACAAATTTATATATTTACATATACCTATACACGAAATATTTAATATACATTTATACAGCATTTTTACATGGCTGCAGCGATTATACATCTATACAACGAAGATTATACAACGGTGATTATACATCTACACAATGAAGATTATACACATTTACAATGATTATACATCTTCGCAGCGAATAATTATACATCGATGATTATACATGTTTACAAGGATACATATACAACAATGATTATATTTTTATATTTATGTACACTTATTGAAGTTATTTTATACAGAACTATTATATGTATTATTTTTATACAACTGTTCTGCTTATACAAATATATGGACACACACACACACATTTTATTTCCATGTTCCATAAGGAAATGGAAGTATAGTCATGGCGAAAAAATCGTGTTCGAGATAACGGCAGATTCTGATTGTACTACAATCAAAACATGAAAAATGTCATTTTTCGAAAAGTGTCTGTGTGTAGAATTTTTTCTATGGCAAACGATAACAGCCGCAAATTCCAACAGAATCAAATAATGTTTTACATACAGTCCTGAATTGTAGAGGACTCAAGGCCTATTGTTTTTGGTGAAGATCGGTTATGGGAAAGGGGTACTTTATCTGCAACATTTTACATTTTAACAAGAGTAAAGTGCTTAATTTTCATAAATAAAGTATCCTGAAAAGAAGGTCATAATAATCCACTGTAGAAAGGTAGATGAAATATCTATAAATGAAAAGGGTAGTTGAAGGGAGAGGGGGTAATTTTGTTTATAAATTAAAATGGTAGTTGATGATGGAGGAGGTAAATTTTTATAAGTTTTAGCTATATGTGTACTACGTTATTAACAACAAAGAAGTAGTTTCTATGGAAACATTTCATTTCAGTTTAACAAAATTCTATATTTTTCATTTTAATTTAAATCATGTATGAGTGAAAATATATCGTTCCTGGCAGGCAAGCATATCTCAATTATGTAATGTTTACTTTTCCAAAGTTTTATTATTGTGATTACCGCAATAAAAAGGCCGGCAGGACACACACACACACACACACACATACAAAATCCGCGTTATTTCTGGCCTCACTCATGTTTATTTTCTTATGTTTTGATTGTAGTACAATCAGAATCTGCCGTTATCTTGAAAACGATTTTTTTTGCCATGACTTTTTTTTCATGCTTTTTAAATGGAAAGTGCCGAAACCCACACCAACACAACTCGTGCAAGCTGAAAAGGTGGACATCGATTTGCTTCCTGTGGATCGCTGGGCAGTGTTGTTGTATTAAAGCAATTAATTCAATCTGTGTAATTATTTCTATTATGATATGAGAATTATAAGCTAATATGTGCATGTGTATATGTATGAAAAATATATAAATATTTTTCTCCTTTGGAAAATTGTTTGCCCCTCCTTGAAAATATTTTGACCTCCCTGATGGCTAGTTATTTACTAGCCTGTGTGGAATATAGCGTTATGACATGGATCAGAATGGTGGGTGTTAAACAGGAGACACAAACGTATTAAGGAAGAAATGTTTTGCTGAGAAATTTATAATTATATGGGTGAACAGAATAGTCATTCAGGAAATCAGAAGACAAATGGAAAGAAAGAAATCAAGACTAGATTTTAAAAAAGAAAAATGACTAGTATAGTATTGAGAGGAAAGACTTTGATAACACTATAGACATCCCTCGGCCCCTCACAGCTAGAGTCCAATTTCATTACAGGAATCAGATCGCAGCAACCTTTAGCTAGCTCTTCATTCGACCTACAGACATTTTATCCAAAAGTACAGTCCTTCCTCATGAAGGTTGAGGATAGTCTTAATCCACCTGACATGGTGGTACCATTTTAGCTGATACATAATTTCTTCAGAACTCAAGCATCCACTTATTTAACTAATATCTAAATGATTTTAAATATAAATTTTAGGACATGGAAGTCATGTATGGTTCTCCATACAGATTTTTTTCTATGACGAACAATAACAGCCGTAAATTAAAAATAATCAAATAATTTTTTGCATACACCCCTAAATTGTAGAGATCTCAAGGCTTGTTGATTTTGGTGAAGATCGGTTAAGGGAAAGGGGTAGTTTACCTGCAACATTTTATGTTGTAACAAGAGAAATTTTTTCATGATGAACGATAACTGCTGTAAATTCAAACAGAATCAAATAATTTTTTACATATGTGCCTGAATTGTAGAAGACTCAAGGCCTATTGATTTTGGTGAAGATCGGTTATGGGGAAAGGGTAGTTTACCTGAACCATTTTTTGTTGTAACAAGAGTAAAGTACTTAATTTTGATAAATAAAGTATCCTGATAAGAAGATCTTAATAACCCACTGTAGAAACGTAGATGAAATATCTATAAATGAAGAGGCTAGTTGAACGGGGTGGGGGAATTTTCTATAAATGAAAATTATAATTGAAGTGGGAGGCGATAATTTTTATACGCGTATGTGTACTACGTTATCGGCAACAAAGTAGTAGTTTGTTGTTAAAATTTCTTCCTGGTCTGTTTGACCGTAGTCCAATGTTTTCTGCAAAACCAGACATTTCAGCAGTGCCGTTGACTGCCATCATAAGTGAAAATCGAGTGCGATAACATGTGGTGGTATACGTTAGTGACCACAGTACTGTGGTTAAGGCTGAAGCAATAAGTGGAAAGAAGTAGTTTCTATGGAAACATTTCATTTCGAAAATGATTTTAAATATAAATCTTAGAACATGGAAGTCATGTATGGTTCTCCATACCGATATTTTTTCATGTTTTGATGGTAGTACAATCAGAATCTGCCATTATCTCGAACACGATTTTTACTTCCATATTCCTTAAGGAATGGAAGTATGGTGATGGCAAAAAAAATCGTGTTCGAGATTATTGCAGATTCTGATTCTACTACACTCAAAACATGAAAAAAAGTCGTTTTCCGAAAAGTGTCTGTGTGTCTGTCTGTCTGTCTGTGTGTCTGTCTGTCTGTCTGTCTGTCTGTCTGTAGATTTTTTTTCTATGGCAAACGATAACTGCCGCAAATTCAAACAGAATCAAATAATTTTTTGCATACAGTCCGGTTTTGCAGAGTTCTCGCGACCTATTGTTTTTGGTGAAGATCGGTTGAGGGAAAGGGGTAGTTTACCTGCAACGGTTTTTTTTTAGCAAGGGTAATTTTGTTTGTTTGGCAAACGATAACAGCCGCAAATTCAAACAGAATCAAATAATGTTTCGCATACAGCCCTGAATTGTAGAGTTCTCAAGACCTATTGTTTTTGGTGAAGATCGGTTAAGGGAAAGGGGTAGTTTACCTGTAACGTTTTATGTTTTAACAAGGGTATTTCCTATGGCAAACGATAACAGCCGCAAATTCAAACAGAATGAAAAGATTATTTGCATACAGCCCTAAATTGTAGAGTTCTCAAGACCTTTTGTTTTTGGTGAAGATCGGTTAAGGGAAAGGGGTAGTTTACCTACAACGTTTTTTTAACAAGGGTATTTTCTATGGCAAACGATAACAGCCGCAAATTCAAACAGAATCAAATAATTTTCTGCATACAGCCCTGATTTGTAGAGTACTCAAGACCTATTGTTTTTGGTGAAGATCGGTTGAGGGGAAGGGGTAGTTTACCAGCAACGTTTTTTATCATGCGTATTTTCTATGGCAAACGACAACTGCCGCAAATTCAAACAGAATCAAATAATTTTTTGCATACAGCCCTGATTTGTAGAGTACTCGCGACCTTTTGTTTTTGGTGAAGATCGGTTGAGGGGAAGGGGTAGTTTACCTGCAACGGTTTTTTTATCAAGGGAAATTTTTTTTTTTGGCAAACGATAACAGCCGCAAATTCAAACAGAATCAAATAATGTTTCGCATACAGCCCTGAATTGTAGATTTCTCAAGACCTATTGTTTTTGGTGAAGATCGGTTGAGGGAAAGGGGTAGTGTACCTGCAACGTTTTTTTAACAAGGGTATTTTCTATGGCAAACGATAACAGCCGCAAATTCAAACAGAATCAAATAATGTTTTGCATACAGTCCTGATTTGTAGAGTACTCAAGACCTATTGTTTTTGGTGAAGATCGGTTAAGGGGAAGGGGTAGTTTACCTGCAACGTTTTTTTATCAAGCGTATTTTCTATGGCAAACGATAACAGCCGCAAATTCAAACAGAATCAAATAATTTTTTGCATACGTCCCTGAATTGTAGAGGTCTCAATGACTTTCGATTTTGGTGAAGATCGGTTAAGGGGAAGGGGTAGTTTACCTGCAACCTTATACGTTTTAACAAGAGTAAAGTACTTGAAAATTTATTTAAACTTTTTGAAACAATGGTAATTGTTAAAAATAAAATAATTTTGTTGCCAGGCAATAAAATTATAATTTTTTCATTTTAATGTAATATAATATTTTTCATTTAATACAGCAATAAAAAGGCAGGTAAGACACAGCCTGGCTGTTTGGCTGAAAATGATTTTAAATATAAATCTTAGAATATGGAAGTCATGTATGGTTCTCCATACCGATATTTTCGTGGAAAATGGAAGTAAAATTACTCCATCAAAAAAATATGTACAGTAGAGCATTGATTATCTGAACATCCATTAACCGATTGATCTATTATCCAAACTTAATAAAAAGTACAATTACGTACTGTACTGCCACAACAAGTTACGGGCCCCCTTGCCAGGATTCAGCTCGGGCCCCCTTGCCCTGCGTGCATTTCCTTCCAAGGCTTCCCCTGTCTTCTACTTTCTCATATTCCCAAATCGCCAGAAAGTGTCACTATTTGTTTCTTATCGTTTAATTAGTTACCATAAAAATCGTGTGTCAAGAGATTACGTTCACTTTGTAAACCGGACGCCATGTTGTCAAATTGAGCAACTGTATACAAATTTACTAGTCGGGCCAGGATTCGTGCAACACGAACCATGTTTGTGAAATATATCTCCTGAAATAAATGAACACTAGATAACATATATAAGTTATTTTTATTTTAAGCTTTACTCTCCATACATATTATTGACTCGAATATTTCCCAGCAAAACAATTATAACCCTCCAAAAACATGTAATACAAAATATGTAAATATTAGTTGATTATATCATAGTTGATTAAACATAAAACACTTTTGCACAACCCAGCACTTAGAACTTATAAGTCACTCTCTCTCTCTCACTCTGGTACAATTTCTTACTTTCTTTTAATGAGCTCATTCTTTTAAAGTCTTAATACTGAGTGAATTGAATTTTATTTTGGTCATTATTGTGAAATTATGTTTTATTTGAAATTAAAAGAAAATAGGATGTTGGAACGTTCTCACCAAATTATTGTATAAGTCTCATCGCACTTCTAGGGTCGTTGCTATCTGCACAATCGGTAAAGTTTTACTTCGCTTTACGGCCACACCGTCGTGTCGGCCCACGAAAACGCCTCGGACCGATTCTATACGCAAGATTTCACGGACGATCCATCGGCCGATGACACCTGTACAAGTCTGTTAACGTCCATCACAACATTTCCGATATTTTATGCCGTTAATTAACCACTTTTAGTGGTATAAAAGTTAAAATTCACTCTTCGTGAACGGGTTGCCAGCCGGCTGCGATCACGTTCCCTGATGAAATGACACAGATCCTTCGTCACAAATTTCTTAGGTGGGGTGAACCTACGTCACCCGGCTATTGTTTGGTTGTTTACAGTTTCAACGACACATTCCTCGCCGCTGGCGTCATCAAGGATTGGCATTTTATCGCATTATTTGACATACGGTTTTTTGCTGGTTTTCATGTTTTTTGCTATGAAATAGTCCGAATCTTGGCAAACATTTATATAGTTCACTCACTGTAGATTGACAAGGATTATTCAAGGCTTATTTAATTTTGACCAAATTACTACAAATGAAGGAATACAATATTTATGGTTTTTTATACCATATTTAGGTTCATTAAAAATTGTACCATAATTGTACCATTACAAAAGGTAATATTAAAATTATAAGTGGAGTTTTGTTTTATTAATTAAAAATTAATGTCTAAAATCTACATTTCTATCCCCTTAAACGAAGAAAATTACTTATAAGTTATCCACCTGTTTAAACTTTGTACTGTTTTATCAGCTGTAAGCAGTCTACTAACATTGCACGGCACGCGCGGATGACGTCACGCGTTTATCAAACCTTGCAACCGGCCAGCCTAGCCGACTGCAAGCCAGTTTTAGTTCAGTTTATAACACGACTCCGAGCGCAACTCTCGTAAAACACTTCTCTTACAGCCTCGGCTTTTGGCTATTATACAGCATGCATTTATAACATTTCACTTTAATCGTCTACCTGCGTCCATCTGCAATGGACCACGATTTCATTCAAAATTAATTTCGGGTGTTATCGCCTCAAATGTATCCGCACGTGCCGATCGTAACTAACAAACCAAATTATTCAATAAACGCATGTTCAATATCTTAAATACAGTCCACTTCTTTCTAACAAACGATCCAGCCTTCCTCATTAGCGTCTTTGGAATAACTCGCGATTATTCAAGAGCTTCCAAACCGCATCATTTTTGGTCCCACCGGACCGGATTTCATAGTTCCAGGCCAAAAACGACATCATTTTTGGTCCAATCAGGCAGGATTTCATATTTTCAGGCCAAAACAAACTACATCATTTTTGGTCCCAACGGCACAGATTTCTCATACCTGAGTACACAGGCGACAACATTTATTTATACACGTCATTTCTGGAAAAACCAATCTGAAGTTAATCACGACATACGGGCATCATTTTCGTCCTGAGCGACACCATTATCGTGAATCACGTCGCAGTCATCTCGACAAGATTCAGCCAAGCAGTAGACCAGAGACGACGGGACGAAACAGGACAACATTTACGAGATTCCACAGCTTTAATTGATGGAGGGTACAACATGAGGCATCGGCTAACCGGCAGAGACAGGAGGTGTAGCAGCTCCAAACGGGATCGAAGCCAGCTTCATCACGAATGGATCGACGGCCACGTGACTATAAACTTTACCTATATTTGATTTATTTTTAATAATATTTCACTCAGTGTGTATTTTTTGACATATTTATATAAACGAATAACTTATTACGCAATACAAATTAATAAATGGTTGGCAGCTCATTATCAGTCAGAACTTTAAAGATAAAGCTATACTTGTAATCATTTAGATTTATAATTTCAATAATTTAACTGGATGGAATTATCCACCAAATATGACGAGATTCAGTCACAAATCGAGGCTGAGGAAGCAGACGTTGCGTTAACAAGTGATAGAGTGCAAACAGAGGACGACCTCTGTGCTATAGAATGTAAATTGCAACACTTGTTGGAGCAATCTGAGCATTTGAACCAAAAACCAGTAATTAATACTGATGGTAAACAGCCTAAAACACCCCCCATTCAATTGGAACCAATAAAATTACCACGGTTTGAGGGTAGTATTGTGGAATGGCAACATTATTACCATACTTTTATGGAACTAATTCATGTCAGAACAGACCTGACAGATATACAGAAGCTTCATTATTTGCACTCGTCATTACATGGCGAGGCGCTTAACGTAATAAAATCATTGCCCATAACACATGAGAATTACGCGGTGGCTATCGATCTGTTGAGGAATAGATATGATAGTAAGCTGATTGTCTCCGCTTACCACGTGTGGAATGTCCTAGACGTACCATTAGTTCAGCAGGAATCCCAAGGTAGCATATCGCAATTTATTGATCAAATCTCTGCAAATATAAACGCTTTAAATAATCTCAAACTGCCAGTCAACACGTTTGAAATTATTGTCGTAAATTATCTAGCCAAAAAACTTGACAGTTACACTTTACGTTTGTGGAAAGAGAGTTTATCGGAGCATAAACTCCCTGATTTTAATAATTTTATAAATTTTTTAAATTCACGTAGGAAACTACTGCAAAATATCGATAACGCGACTAGCCCAACGAGCAGGTTGAACAAAAGCGATAAGTCTCCTTATCGCAAAGCAGTTAAACAGATAAGCGCTCCAAAGGGCGCATTCCACTCACATGTTAGAAACAATTTATGCAGGCTGTGTAACGGTGGACATAGACTTAGCGATTGCCCACAATTTATATCGCTGTCTATTCCTGATAGAAAAAATGCGTTACTAAAAAACAAACTTTGCTTAAACTGTCTCCGTTCGGGACACGAGGGTTCAAAATGTCCCTCCAAATTCTCATGTAAAAAATGTTCTAGGCGTCACCACACCACGATTCATGTTCCCAACAGGGACGTAACTTCTGTTAACAACCAGTGTTCACTGAAATCACAGACCAATAAATCGGTATTGTTATCTACCGCCGTCTGTATGACATACAATAAGGTCGGCAAAAAATTTCCCGTTAGGATATTACTGGATTCCGGTTCTCAAGCGAACTTTTGCACAATGGATTTCGCCCGCAGGTTGGGCCTCCAATTAGTTAAATCGCAATTGCCCATCACGGGTATAAACAACTCGCTTTCCCAGGCTGACTTCAGCACTAATGTAAGGCTACATTCACGCTATAAACCCTTCACGTTAAACGTACATTGTGCCGTATTACCCAGTATAACTAATAATTTACCGGCGGAGTCGTTCAATCTTACCTCTTTAAATTTACCCAAGCGCATATTCCTGGCGGATCCTCACCTACATTGCTCGTCGCAAGTCGATATATTAATCGGCGCTCAATATTTTCTACAATTAATTGAACCTGTGAAATATACGCGCGGACCACACTTTCCTATAATTCAGGAAACCAAGTTAGGATTTATTTTGGCCGGTGACTTACCATTCAACGTCGATGTGACTAGAACGGTTTCTTCATTTATAGTCTGTAAGGATGATAATCAGGTTTCCTCGCAACTAAAGGAATTTTGGAAGTTGGAGGAAATCTCTAGTCGCGAAACCCGATCTGAGGACTCACCGTGTGAAAGGCATTTCGTGGAAAACACTAGCCGCAATCACGACGGGAGATTCGTGGTAGCCCTGCCCCGCAGATCTGATAAATCGTATTTGGGAGATTCTCTCCGCGGAGCAATACGCAGATTCCAATCGTTAGAATTCAAATTCAAGCAGAACCCTACCCTTTATAAGGATTATAGTGAGTTCATGAATGACTACTTAAGACTTGGCCACATGTCGCCGCTTAATGAATACGATCTGTCGCTTGACAGGTCAGAGATATTTTATCTGCCCCATCACGCAGTCTTCAAAGACTCTAGCTTAACCACTAAATTGCGCGTGGTATTTGACGCATCCGCTAAAACCACCAATAATTTGTCCCTTAACGATACTTTAATGGTCGGTCCTACGATCCAGCAGGATCTGTTTTCGATAATGGTTCGGTTCCGCACCCACCGATACGTACTTATTGCGGACATTGAAAAGATGTATCGCCAGATCATTGTTAATCCTAAGGATTCAAACTTGCAACGCATTGTTTGGCGTGATGCACCGCATACGGAATTGCGACATTACGCGTTAAGGACGGTTACATATGGCACTGCTAGTGCCTCCTTCCTTGCTACGCGTTGTCTGGCTCAAATAGCTTATGAAAATAAATCCGACTACCCTACCGCTGCTAAGGCCATAGCAAATGACTTTTACGTAGACGATCTCATAACGGGTTCGGATGATCCGAACAGCTTAGCTGAAATGAAAGGCGAGATCGAGAAGTTGTTGAGGAGGTATGGTTTTTCGTTACACAAATGGTTCTCTAACCACCATAAGATTATGACTCTTCGCGCCCAAGTAACCCGTGACTTCAGCAAGGGTCAAAACGTGCGTACCTTGGGCATACAGTGGAATGTTGAGGGGGATAACTTTTTATGCACCGTTAGGGGTGATGACAATTTGACCGTTCTCAACAAGAGAAGCGTGTTGGCAATCATTGCCGGGATCTATGATCCACTAGGTCTAATCGCTCCCATCACATTTTGCTGCAAGCATTTCGTGCAGCAGTTGTGGTTGGCGGGCACTGATTGGGACGAACCCTTGTCCGGGTCACTAGCCAATCAATGGTCGGAATTATACGCCCAATTAGTCTCCGACACTCATTTTGAGATTACGAGGTCGGTTAAGGGTTCGAACAGTTACCCGGTTAGTTCATTGCAGCTGCACGGATTCGCCGACGCTTCGGTTAAAGGTTGCGCGTGTTGCATTTATGTGCGGGCGGTCTATTCGAACGGCGCCATATCATCAAACTTGTTGTGTGCTAAATCTAGGGTCGCTCCGCTGAAACAGATAACGCTTCCTAGACTTGAACTTTGTGCTTGTTTATTGTTGGCTCAATTAGCGTCCAAGGTTTTAAATGCCGTCGATTACAATTTTGACGGATTATATCTTTATTCGGATTCGATGATAGCGTTGTACTGGATACATCAGCAATCTTCCCGCTGGAAGGTATTTGTGGCTAACCGTGTCGCAGAAATACAGCGTCTTGTTAGCAGCAGGGGAACTTGGCGTCATGTAGTATCGAATGACAACCCTGCCGACGTTTTATCGCGCGGTTGCCTCCCTCGTAGTCTGCACTGTCATGCTCAATGGTGGCATGGTCCCTCATGGTTGGCTCGTGATGCGGCCTCATGGCCGGTCAGCGCGTTCGACATTAATACTCCCTGTACCTTACCCGACATTGAAGAGGAACGTCGCAAGCAGGCTCAAACCTCACTAATTGTCGCGTCCTCAACACATAGTTACATTGAAAATTATTCATCTCTTACGAGGCTTATTCGCGTCTTCGCATACTGCCGTCGATTTTTTCGCAATTCTAGGCTCGCAGTGGTTGATAGAGACACGTCCTTTTTGTCGGCTCAAGAATTGTCTGACACGCTCTTGGTTTTTGTCCGGCAATCTCAGAAGTTGCATTTCGACATAGAGGTTAGGGAACTTGAGGCACACCGGTGCCTTCCACGCAGTAGTAAAATTCTTGCTCTCAACCCATTCCTGGATAAATCAGGCATTTTAAGAGTGGGTGGACGCTTGCAATTCTCCCCACTTAGCTACGAGACTAAACACCAAATAATTTTACACCCGCACTCTCATCTCACGAGATTAATAATTGAATACGAACACATCCGTTTGTTGCACGCTGGAGTGCAATCAACTCAAGCTTCGCTTAGGCGTAAATATTGGATCATACACGATAAGTCCTATATCCGCTCAGTGATACATAAGTGTGTCACTTGTTTTCGTTTCCGGGCTAAAGGCGCGAATCAATTACTCGGTCAATTACCGTCTTCTAGGGTCACGCCGTCAAGGCCATTCTCACAGTCGGCCGTGGATTACGCAGGTCCGGTGCTTTTGCGCCATGGCGGGCAGCGCTCTAAGTCCACGACCAAGGCATATATCGCTCTATTTATATGCATGTGTACTAGGGCCATCCATTTAGAATTGGTGTCGGATCTTACTTCCAACGCCTTTATAGCGGCTTTAAAAAGGTTCATAGCGCGCAGAGGTATTCCCGTGCAAATATTTTCGGATAATGGCACGAATTTTCGTCGTGCCAACCACACGTTGCATGATTGGTACAAATTTTTAACCTCCAAGGAAGTTGCACAATCTTCTCTGGAGTTTTGCGGTCTCCACGGCATCAAATGGTCCTTTATCCCCCCTTCAGCCCCTCATTTCGGTGGTTTGTGGGAAAGTGGTGTAAGGAGTGTTAAATTCCATTTACGTCGCGTAATTGGCGGTACGATCTTGAATTTTGAGGAATATTCTACCCTTCTTTCTCAAATTGAGGCTTGCCTTAATTCACGCCCGTTATGCGCCGTGTCCGACGATGCTAAAGACCCTGAACCCTTAACACCCGCTCATTTTTTGGTCGGTGCTCCACTGACGGCACTTCCGGAACCCGACTATACACAAGGCAATAATACTCATTTGGGCAGATGGCTTCTGCTCCAAAAATTTACGCAGACCATCTGGAAACGGTGGTCTCGGGATCATCTGCACCAGCTGCAGCAGCGCAATAAATGGCGCACCCCATTTAAAAATTTGAAGGTCGGACAACTTGTCCTCATTTTGGATGACAATTCCCCCCCTCTAGAATGGAAGCGTGGGGTAATTACCAATGTTTTTCCGGGTCAAGATTCCTTAGTACGCGTCGCAGAAGTACGCACCGCGCTAGGTATCTTACGCCGACCCATCCACAAATTATGCCCCCTTCCGGTGGCAACAAGCTAGTCGTTTGCGTGCCTTACGGTGTGTGTGTGTGTGTGTGTGTGTATGAGTGTGTGCGTGTCACATTACATGGAACACGCCCGGGACATTCCCCGGGGTGAGCATACAAGTCAATTGTATCATAAGCATTGTAACATTGTTAAGTGTCGCTAGCTATTACAGAAATAGTGACTGTGTCTCATATGTACTATCAATTATTATGAATGTTGTGTATCGTTAATATGTTTGTGTGATTCAAATTCTGAGAACCACAAGTGTCAGTTATAGTGGCAATTATTCTATATATGTATTGTATTTTCTAAGGGTCAAAACATTATAAAATTCATTGGGGTTGTTATGTCAATATCATGGGGAAATTATTGTATTTTTTATGGTGTTATCAATTTATTGTATGCTTGGTGATTGTTAATTGAATTTATATTATGTCCATTATGTCATTGCTCTCTGGCCAGTGCGCCAATTATTGTATCGCTTACGACATGTAAGTCTAATTATTATATTGTTCAATTTAACCGTTAATGTACAAAATCGTCCCGATTTTGGCGGGCAGTATGTTTAAACTTTGTACTGTTTTATCAGCTGTAAGCAGTCTACTAACATTGCACGGCACGCGCGGATGACGTCACGCGTTTATCAAACCTTGCAACCGGCCAGCCTAGCCGACTGCAAGCCAGTTTTAGTTCAGTTTATAACACGACTCCGAGCGCAACTCTCGTAAAACACTTCTCTTACAGCCTCGGCTTTTGGCTATTATACAGCATGCATTTATAACATTTCACTTTAATCGTCTACCTGCGTCCATCTGCAATGGACCACGATTTCATTCAAAATTAATTTCGGGTGTTATCGCCTCAAATGTATCCGCACGTGCCGATCGTAACTAACAAACCAAATTATTCAATAAACGCATGTTCAATATCTTAAATACAGTCCACTTCTTTCTAACAAACGATCCAGCCTTCCTCATTAGCGTCTTTGGAATAACTCGCGATTATTCAAGAGCTTCCAAACCGCATCACCACCTAATATCCAAAACAAGGAAATTCATGCATTTTAGATTATTTAAAGAATTCACACACAAAAATTTACTAATTACTAATTTATTAATTGTATTAATAGCATTGGAACTAGATACAGTATAACTAAAGATAATAGGATTATAAGCAAGAAGTAATCTGGGAAGTAGTTCAGACTACTATTTTTAGTCTATGGTCCTGCGTTGTGAAATCTCCTAGCTTTTGTCTTGCAAAATTTATCTATAACATCTGAAAAGTCCACTCTTTTTGCAAGTTCGTTTACCATGGCTAAAATGGCAAGACTATTCAGTCTATCTTGTAGACAGTAAAAACTGCCAATGTTCCCAAAAAATGTCATTACTTCATGGTTTAATTTGGTGGCATTATCTCCAACCCTGTTTAGGGAATGAGCTCCACAAGGTGAGAAAATAGCAGAATCATTCAATTCCAAAAGTCTTGCTTTAACTCCATTTATGACTCCTCTCATATTTGAGCCGTTGTCGTAGCCTTGGGATCGGCAGTCAGCAAGAGGTACATTGAGCGTTTCTAGTGTTGAAAGTATTTGTTGACTTATTGCTTCTCCACATTTACCAGAAAAATTAATGAATTTAATGAACCTCTCGTAAATTTCAAACGAACTAGTCTCGTCATTACGTAAGACATAATGCAGTATAAGAACATTTTGTTCTTGGTGAGAAACATCTGGAGTAGATCAACAATGAGCCCATAAAAAATAGCCTCTTCTCATTGATTTAAGATGGTTTCAAGGAGCTTCGTACCACATAGGGCAATGAACTCATTCTGAGAATTCTGAGACAGATAGTGAACTTGACCATGCATGTCTTTTTTTCCCAACTGTTGTTGTTTTACCTTAGCTAAGTGTTGATGAGTTACTTCGTCATACTTTCCAATCAGTTCTAATATCCCCAAAAAATTACCATTGTGAACATTACCGATCTCTGTATTCTCCCCTTGAAAAGCTAAACCTCTCGAAGCTAAAAACAAAGTAGTGTCCAAAATACTTTGTAATATAGCTCGCCACTTTTCTGCTTCACACTGTATTAGATGCTGGAGATTGTTGTCTACACCAAATGCCCGTAAAGATGTTTGAAGGGTCTTCGACAAGTAATTCTTTCTATGCTCAGAGCTGTTTTCATTCTTTGGTAAAATGTTGTACAGTCTTTTCCAAGCTTTTTCTTGTAGAGAAAACCTGTCTTTAGATAAATGGCTTAGTCTTGATGCACTAGTATCATTTGTTGTGTCCGGGAAAATCGTACAGGGTAAACAATGTAATGTATCTTTTGTCTTGCTCCATATCAACCATTCACGTGGAAACTGTTTCCTTGTCCTTTCATCGGCTGTTTTCTTGTATAGCAGTGAATCCTGAAAGTTTTTACCATTGACATCTTTTGGAAAACATTTTGTAAGAGACTGGATTGTTGAAAAACCAGAGTAAGAAGAAACAATTTTCTGTCTCAGATTATCGGAGATTTTTGAGGGCCACGTGCCCGGGTCCTCAAGATTAGAGTTATCAGAGTCCAGTGCTGCATCTGTATCATCAATATCATCATAGTTTTTGACATTATTAGGATTCAAAATCAAAACTGGCTCAGTTGAGACTTCTTTTTTATCGTCATCTGGGAGACTTTCAGGTTGAAAAGACGATGTATCTTCAATAATTTCTAAATTCAGTCCGGCAGATGAACAGGTTGGCTGCATTTGGAAGTGGTCATGTTCTGTAGTACTACATTCGATTGTCTCAGAAGATGGAGATGATACTGTTAAATGTTGTGCTTCATTTGCTTGTTGTTCAGAATTTGACTTGAAAAATTTTGTTATAGTTTGGTGACCAACCGATTCCTTTCTTAATCTTTCAGCTTGAATTTTTCGTTTAAGGGATCCTGATTGTAGTTTGAACTCGACATTTTTGACTCCATCAAATCTGAAATTAACATCATCAGTAACGATAATTTTTATTCTCCAAATTTTTAGTATTAATTTAATAACATAAATATTTTTGTTTCTTTATTAAAGAAACAAAGCCACAACATTTTAATATATCTATTATCTACCGTAAGTTATATAATTAATTCAAATTCAATACGCTCTTTCATTGAATAATACAGTACTATCACATAATTAGGAGTAATAATCATCAGGCAGGTAAACAACACATACCACTATAGCTGACTGCTGAATGTTTTACAGATAACCAAAACTAACTCAACTCACTGAACTCAGGGCACTGTAGGCTAGGCTGTATATACAAATGAACTAACTGGTTAAGAGGTTAACATTTTTAAAGATAACTTTTCTATTCTCGGAAAAATAATAATTAGATTAGAGTTACTATTCAAAAGTGTCAACTGTCAATTGTCAAAACACAAACTGCACTTGCATTTAGATTAGAGATCCTTACTGTTTATTTAACACGAGTTCAACGTTCAACACAACACAACTACGATCACACCAGCAGGCAGTGTTGCCCGATTCCCAGTTCCACCCTTGTCAGTTAAAAATTCCAATCCCAATAAACTCCACTCTTGTGGGCCTATGTGTAAAGTCTTACCAAGATTCCATTCATACAAATTTGTTCTTAATGAACACTGTCAATATTTTCTTTTAATGCAATTTTACGAATATATTACTAGTTTAGTTTTAGTGTACGTAATATTTAGTTTAACCTATATAGTTATAGTTTATCGTTTTTTGGCTTCTCCGGGGCCCGGGCCCCCATCCACCACGGGCCCCCCCTTGTGGGGGCCATGTGTACTGCACAGTAATGTATTGACCATGTGTAGGCATATTGGATATTTATTGAACATGAAAAATTGTATACTATAAATTATTACAGTACTGTACAGTAATAAATAAACGCTGTAGCTATACAGCCTTACAGCCTATGAAGACACCGAGAATGCTATTAATACAAATTCATGCCAGCAGCAAAAGTTTTTGATGCACTTAAGACTGTTGTAAAGTGTGCCAAAACAGAAGACCAGATAGAATGTATTCAGATTATGAAATTTAAACGACTTCAGTCTTTAGCAGCGAGAAAACGGGGTATCGCTTTGAAGCAAACAATTCTTCAAAAAAGTGTAAATCCATGGTACTATATGTTTTGTTTTGTTTTTTAATTTTTAGTCAATTTTATATACAGTGTTTGTCATTAAACTCTAATTTTGTTTAAATTAACTTTTTGTTTTTATTAACTATGCTCAGTTTTAATTCAATGATTTTTAGCCTTAGTAATACATTACAGTACTGTATACAGGTTGCTGTAGTTATATAACATTATGTTAGAAATGATTCTGTAATAAAAACCTTTGTTTTTCTAAAGGGAAATAATGTTTTCAATTTACGATCTATTTTCCAAATCAATTATCCGAACGGGCCCTGGTCCCGAGAGATTCGGATAATTGATGCTCTACTGTACATAACTAGTTATAGAATAGCTTTACAATTATATTTCCCGTTAGCCATATGACAGTGTTATGCACCAAGATAAATTTCTCAATTTCTTAAACTTATAAGTTACTAGAATATACTGTATATAAGAATTGGTTGAGAATAAATAATGTATTCAATACATTTCTGCTTGAAGCTTTTTAGCCACATGTAAAAAGGTGGGTTGTATTTCTGTGCATATGGAAATGAGATTGTGCAAAATCTAAACAACTGGATGGGTTTTGATGAATGAAATGTCAAAACATCCAATTGCATTAAGTATTGAATAAAAGAGTTTTATGAGAGGAGTCCAAGCATGTGTGAATTACAAAAATTGTAATCAATGAACAAAATAAAGGTTTTGAAATATATCTACCATGTGCACACATGAAAAATTTACTCATATCTCTGTTTTTGGGCTAGCTATGACTTATAGGCTGTATTATTAGGTAAGGGGTTTTAACAGACTGTACCTGTGTAGCCCCCATCTATTGCTTTCTCCCAGAGCTTCTCTTCTCACATTTATAGCATGACAGAGCACTGAGATATCTCATCTCTTAGTACGGTCATGTGTGTCATAATCTGAAAGTGTTCTGTGTCGACAATCAAATTTTCATCTTTTTTTATTTAGGATTTTGTTTTAGATTTTTGTGTTCTTTGTTCATACGAATGTCTTTCAAAATTAAGTTCAACATTATTCTGTCTAATTTCTTCCTGCTTCTGGTTTATGGACCCTAAACTACTAATATATCATTAAATTTATGTAAAAATTGTCAGAACTCTTTAATCTCAGCCATCAAAAGACCATCAGAAGATTTGTATAACACATCCTCAAAGTCCTTTGGCAAGCCTAATTTTGAATTGTCTGAAATCTTGAGTCTTTGCTGTGTCATTCTAGTTACTCAAACACAGGGGAAACTTTACCAAGATATGTGTTTGTGTGGTCTATAAATTTGCTGCTCTAATGCAAATATTTATGGTCGTCCCTGGTCTTTCTAAACTTCTGTCAATTAGTACACGTGATGTGCTGACTGCCTGGAATTCAAATATTATATAATGGCTCTTCATATTATCTATATCAACTTTAGTAGCCATTAGCCTTTCCTCAGTGTGACAGTGGAGTTATGGCATCTTGACTGTGGAACCTGTGTTAAATCTAACTGAGGTCTGCCTTTCTTGAACAAATCAGTTAATACCAACTTCACACTCATTTTCTGAATAGTTAAAATTGGATGTTGTCTGAGGGCCTCCTTCCTCCAGTTAGTCAGCACATGCCCTGTTGTACCCACTACTGCTCTTTTCCTGCTGTTTGTTTTGATTGTTAAGCTTGTTAATTGAATTAGCAGTCTCTGTAACTCCAACTTCGTTGTGCTTATTTGCTAAATGTTATGTTCTGGACGAGGACTTTCAGTGTTTCCACCATTTTCAAGTCCTAAACCACGACCATTTAACAAATAAGCACGACAAAGTTGGTGTATGTTTTGAATTAAGCCTGCATTGGCATATGTCTGGGAAATGAATTAAATCTTTATAGATATCCAGGGTTTTCACGTTTATAAAACTTTGCTCTTCCATCCTTTCTTCCCTAATATTATGATGATGATCATTGCGTGTCTCTGTTCTGTTTGTTTCTTCTTCATTGTCTGTGTCATGTGATCATTTTTGCTTTTCTGTGCACTTTATGATGAGCCCAGGTAGATGCTTATTTGGGAGCTTCAAACTATAATGCATGTACAAGAGCATCTGCACTGTTCTAATATCTTTCTGTTTGTAACACTTGCTTTCTTCAACCCCATCAATAAATCTGTGCTAGAAATCCAGAAATGACTGAGCTGTTAATTTACTTTTTTCATGACCCAAAGAAATTCGAAGCTTGTTAGAGATAATGTGTGCTATCGCTTCAGCAAAGGTACGGTACTTAGGAGTTTGTAAAAACCAAAAAATTCTTTCAACTGTCTCAACAATTCCTTTGTCTTCTATAACGTAGCAATAAATCAACACCAATAGATCAAGTGTAGAGCAGTCTGTTGTTTTGATAGCATATTTAGATGATTTAATTTCTTCAAATATTTTTTTCTACATAGTTGAAATATACAATCCAATATTTTATTTTGGATCATTTTATAAAGCCCTTTAAAATCTTCCGTGTTCTTTTTGAGTACCACCTGATAAGAAAATAAAATAAGATAGGAGCAGATCTCTAATGAAATTTTACTGCAAACTGTTTAGGTTGTGTTTTTATAAGGCTAATTGGTTTAAATCATGTCCGATGAAAATTTGTTGTTGTTTTGAACATAAATTTGTATTTTTTTAAGTAATTACTTTTTCCTAGCTAGCTAGTCTTATTGCCTACTATGGGAATGCCTTTTTAAGTATCGGTGTCCACTGTGACTGTTGTCAGTTTTGCTAAGTTATGTTCGTCATGCTAGATTATGGCCTTAAATTCTCTTGTTTCTTATTTTCTTTTAAACAGTAATAGTTTAATAAAGTCACAGCGTAAAGTAACACTCTTAATACTTTTAGTTTCAATTTATTTCATATAAAAAATTATATAATATAGGTATATGTATGAGTATATAATAACAGGTTTTTGTACCTGTTATTTTTTGGAACGTATCATTCGTACCTGTTATTGTAAAATACTAGTTTAGCACACTGGTTGTAATGTGTGACTCAATATAGGAATTATGACGTCAAAAAAACCGCGAATTTCTGACTAACCTTGCTAACAGGACAGTCGTCTCATTGGTTGAAACTAAAAACTGGCGCGTTAATAAACCGTTAAATTCAAAAATTTGAGTAGACTCCTCTCTGATTGGTTTTTCATGTGTGGTGTGCGTGTGTGGATAACAAAAAGGCATGCTCAGAGTTCATTAGTTCATTTCTTCTCACAGAAACCCACCTGACCCCGGCGAACCAGTTTCGATTACCAAATTACGTGGTCTACGGGGATGACCGAGTTGGCCGACAAGGAGGCGGCACGGCGATCGCGGTGAGGACCTCAATAGGTCATCATCGTGTCGTTTTGCCACAGCGCACTAACCTAGACGCCACCGCCATTGAGGTCCACGGAGCTCTTGGCGACGTCCTCGTGGTTTCAGCATACAAGCCCCCTCGCGCTGAACTCCTTGTCGGCGACCTGGACGTCATCTTCGATTCCCACCGAAGGGTAATTTTGGCCGGCGATCTGAATTGCAAGCATCGCGTTTGGAATAGTCGCTTGACTACTCCGAACGGGAGGCGCTTGCTCAGTTATGTTGAATCGCGCCGGGCGATGGTATTTGGTCCAGCGCAACCCACGTTCTTTCCGACACTACCTAACGCGACTCCCGATGTTCTGGATATTGCGGTAACCCAAGGAATTGTCTGTCCGGTCGAGGTATTCTCACTTACGGACCTGACATCTGACCACAACCTTATCTTGGTCCACGTCGCTACCCAGCACGCCTATGCACTTTCTGACAAGAAGAAGGTTATCGATTGGGACCGCTACGGCCCGGCTCTGTCCCGAAGATTGCCGCCAGCGGGCCCACTCGATTCCGTTCGCCTCCTAGACGAATCAGTAGCGGGAATCGAAGAGGCAATCATCTCGGCTATAGGCGTGTCTTCACATACGCGAGCTGGTTTCACGCCTAACTACCAAAGCATTCCTGAGGAAGTCTCTCTTCTCGCTCGCGAGAGGAATTACTTCCGGAAACGTTGGCAGAGGACCCGTGATCCGGCCGATAAGGCAGCATACAATCGGCTCACCGGACGACTGCGTGGCAGTCTGAAGGCGTTCCGACGTAGCTGTTGGGAACTCCCTGAGGCCCGAACGGGGGATGCGGACCCGCAAAGTCACCCGTATAGAATACCTACCACGATGACGGGACGGAGGCGACGACCTCCTATCCCCGCCATCGTTGGGCCGTTCGGACGACTCCTGGGTCGCCCGGAGGAGAAGGCCGAGTACTTGGGCTTGTATTTCGAGCGACAGTTCGCTCCCAACCCGCCCATGGACTGGTACTTCGACGAACAAGTCGAGATGGCTGTGGAAGACTTTCTGTCTCTTCCGATCACGGCGGAGCCCGAACCCATCTCTTTGGAAGAGGTCTCAGATCGGCTCGCTGAACTTCAGCCAAGAAAAGCTCCAGGCCCAGACGGTGTCACGAACACCGCTCTACTACTTCTCTCCGAGCCTGGAGTTCAATTCTTGACTGATTTGTTCAACGCGTGTCTCAGACAGGCCTACTTTCCCAAGAAATGGCAAAAGGCGACGGTCATCGTGATCCCGAAGCAGGGAAAGGATGCTTCTCGCCCCGACAACCTCCGGCCTATCAGGCTACTCTCCGCTACGTCCAAGGTTTTTGAGCGCCTCGTACAGCGTCGTGTACGAGAACATCTAACCAACTTTGACGTGCTGGTCCCCGAACAGTTCGGCTTCCGTGTGGGGCATTCGACCACTCATCAACTGATGAGAATGGTGGAATTCATCACGGACGCCGGGTGTCGGAGAGAACGGACCGTTGGCTGTTTCTTAGATGTTGAAGAAGCCTTCGACAGCGTATGGCATGATGGCCTATTATTCAAGCTTAGGGAAGTCCAGCTCCCGGACTGCTACCTCCATCTAGTTGCTAGCTTTCTGACGGAAAAGCTTTCTGCGTGAGAGTTGGAGATTCAGTCTCTTCCGAGAGACGAATCACAGCCGGCGTCCCTCAAGGTGGTGTTCTTGGCCCCCTTCTGTTTTCACTCTACGTCAACGACGTGCCGAGACGGCCTGGAGTCCAGGTGGCCCTCTTTGCGGACGACACGGCCGTATTTACGGCCGATCGTCATGTAGAGAGAGCCGTCTTACGACTGCAGTGCCAGCTCGACACGCTCGGGGACTGGACTGAAAATTGGAGAGTGCAACTCAACGCTACCAAGAGTGCAGCCGTCGAATTCTCGAAGCGACGGAAGCACCCTGTTAGACAGTTACGTATCGGCAGAACGTACTTGCGCTGGTCCAACGAGGTCAAGTACCTCGGATTACACCTCGAGCGTCGGCGTACCCACGCTCAGACAGTTCTTAAGCGAGCATCCGCTCGTCTGAGCTTACTGTTTCCACTCCTGATCAGCTCAGCCATGACCAGGAAATTGGGCAAGATGATCGTCGGCGCGTATTTGCTGCCGGTCATTACCTACGCTTGCCCGGTTTGGGGTTACCTCGCCGCAATGCATAAAAAGAAGTTGCAAAGCGTCCTCGACAGGGGTCTTCGGCTAGCGGCCAAAGTCCCCCGTCGCTTCTCATCACGCCTTCTAAGGAGAGGACTTGGCGTCCGCTCCTTAGACGAAACATTCAGGCGGCTTGCACGTAAATTTTATGCACGTGCGGCGAGGTTCTCAGACAATCCTCTTGTGCCTGGGCTGGGCACGTACCCCGTATACGTCCAGGTGATTCGTGGAAACGCCCTTGATGTATACTGCGCTAGTGTAGGCTAGCACAACAGCCGAGAATCGGCCTGCTATAGAGCACACGCCCTACTTGGGCAGGGCCACGAGGCAGGTAGGTAGCTCGGAACTCAGATACCGTCTCTGCGACGCTCAACCCAGACCAGCAATTAGTTCATTATTGTCGTGCTGTCCTTTTCGTACAGACGTACGTTCGTGGTTTACTCTATCGTTTTTATAGTGTACCTGTATTTATTTTGTGAATTTCAGTGTTTTCGTTTGTGTTATTGTGTGGTATTAATTATTTTTGTGTGTTTAGGAAACAAGACGCTTAAAATAGATTAGAACGTTTAGACGTTTATTAAAAGATTTAGATAATAATGGCCTGCCAAATTCAGTGCTTTAGGACACCAGATGCGAGCATTCGTATGAACGAATCTGATATTATTGACTTTTTAATTTCACATGGGGTAATTAAAGAGTCAATAAATTGTCCTTCATGTGGTTCCCTATTAGCACTGAATAGAGAGAGATTATATTTTCGGTGCCAAACTTTGCAACAATTGGTAGCTAAGAAAAAGAAGAAGAGGTGTAACATCATGCGGTCAGCACGAGAAGGTAATTTCCTTTCCAAAATCCACTATCCACTCACCACCTACTTTTACCTGGTGTGTCATATCCTTCATCGTTTCCCGCCTCGTCAATACCGTATCATGTTGGAGTATGATGTAAGCTCCCATTTTGTCGTCGACTGGTTCAGTTTTTGTCGAGGAGTTTTTATTTTCGACGCTCTGCGCTCTTCGTCTAAACTCGGAGGGCCTGGAAAAACCGTATAGTCGACGAAGCAAAATTTGGCAGTCGAGTATATAATCGGGGTAGGCCATTTGAAGGACAGTATGTGTTCGGGGGAGTAGAACGCGGTTCTGATCAGTGTTTCCTAATACCTGTTGAGCTTCGGGATTCCACTTCTCTACTTAACATCATTGAGGAGTGGATTCTTCCAGCCACGACAATCGTCAGTGACTGCTGGCTAGCTCACGAGTGCCTGGAAGAAGCGGGGTTCGTTAACCAACATGTGAATCAGAGCAAAAACTTTGTACACCCCGCCAACGTCGCTCGCGGAAACACTGAGATGGCATGGAAAGAAGTAAGATACGGTATCCCATGCTTCGGACGCAAGAAACCTATCGCCGTAGGATACCTTGCTGAATATATGTTTAAAGGAAAATATCCCTTGCAGTTCTGCCTCCATGCCTTCTTCAGAGCTGCGGGCTTAATGTATCCCCCGACACATTAAGGTATGAATTTCATTATTATATGCATGCATTTCATTTTCATAAATATCGGTATGGAGAACCATACATAACTTCCATGTTCTAAGATTTATATTTAAAATCATTTTCGAAATGAAATATTACCATAGAAACTAATTTTTTCTACTTACTGCTTCAGTCTTAACCACAGTACTGTGGTCACTAACGTATACCACCTCACATTATCGCACTCGATTTTCACTGATGATGGAAGTCGATGGCATTGCCGAAACGTCTGATTTTGTAGAAAACATTGGACTATGGCCAAACATCCCGGGAAGGAATTTTAACAAAAACTACTTTTTTGTTGCCGATAACGTTGTACGCATATATTATAATGTATAATTATAAGTTTTGATTGTAATTAGGATGTATAGGTGTATAGTTCTTGGGGTCTTATTATGTCAAGCCCCACGTTGGGTTCGTCAATCTATAATGTATAATTATAGATATTGATATGATGATAGTATTTTATAATTCTTCTTAATGTGTGGCGTGTTCGTGTGAGTGTAGACACGCACCGGTATCTACGATAATGTTGTTTATTAAAAGATGTAATCGTGATTGTTAAGGTTATTGGTGTTATTGTATTGTTTTTAATGGGTGCGTAATAATAATCCACTTCTTTTATTTTAAAATGGTTCGCGCACTCTGTTGTATACCTCCCTCACTTACCACACGTGGATACTTCAGTCCTGTTCTGTGACGTTTCTTCTGAAATACATGCACTTTATATACAAGTAAATATTCAGATCGAATATTTAATATAGTATCACACACAAAATAAATGAAGTAATATCTGATTATTATTCTGACTTATTGTTAGATCTTTTTAAATTCTTCCGCCACCTGTGGTAGAACTGATTAAAAAATAGATGACCTTATTTTTAATAGAAATGATACTCCTTTCACTGGTAATAAAAGTGGAGGTTTATTAACAATTTAATAAATCATAAAATCTTTGACAATTAAGAATCAAAAACTAACAACCTTTCAATTACTGATTACAATTAAAAATTCAAATAAGACTCTGTCCAATTCTCAAGGCTGGTAGACCTGTTATTGGTACAATAATTTAACATCAATAGGTTATGTTATTTTGGTTCAGTGAATTACCATATTTCGTTAGGTTCTTTTAGGTAACATGATACCAGGCACAAGATGTAATACAAATAACGATATAAAATTAACAATAATGAATAATAAGCGAACAAATATAAAAAATCAAAAATTGATACCATATGTCTGGTATTTATGGAACTATCGTACGCGGGAATGCGCGCGCATCTTATAATACTAGTTTGCAATTGTCAAGCTGTATGACTTGTACAGTAGTGAAAAATGTATTACTTTCGTTTAATAATTCGTTTTAAAAATCATCTATTCACAAGAGAAAAATTTATCAAAAAAACTCTTGTTAGTAGTTCTATCTGATTTGGATGTTACTTGAGAACAGATCGGTAATATTGAAATTATCAAGTTACCGTAACGATTCTGAGGTTAGTTATAACCGGTGTTGTTACAATGGATAAGTATTTCTTAACAGTTATTATTTCTTAAACTATACATATAAACATATCATTCGTAATACTTTAATATACTATTATCAGAATTACATTTATTTATACTGTATGAAAATTAATAAGGTATATTTCAAAACATCGAAAAAATCAAGAAAAATAAGTTTAGTCAAATGAGTGACTAAATATTCTTGTATTCATTAATAATTATTTCAAACATGATATTTTAAATTATTATAAATAATTAAAATATTTTTATAATATTTTAATAATTGTGAATTAAATTTTTCTTTAATTCTGATAATTTAATTATTGTTTTCGATACTCCGCATTATCTGACTTGCGTAGTATCGAAAGTTAGTCATTTACGAAATTATTATTTTTGTTCAGTATTGTTTAAATAAAATTGTACTCCCTGTTTCTTATTTATCACATCACTCGCAAGTATGGTCGACATTATACACTGACCGTACTTGTATAATTAAATAACTCCGCACTTTTCACTCGTATATATTGGTGTAGTGTTAAAGGTTATGTTATTTTGGTTACTTAATGAATATGTCGCTCACAAAATTCAAATATAAACTCCTTCATGTCCGTCGAGTTGCGTGACCTCTCTGTTGAAAAGCTAGACGTGAACTGTAATGTTTCCTGAAAGCGTCTCTCGGTCGTCTGTCGAAAGTCATTCATTCTATTGGCTGGAAACATTGTACTCTCTGACCCAAACGCCTTTGTTTTATTAAAATATTTAATTTTTTGACAAAATCGAGTTTGGTGTTGAGGCTTTTTGACGTCAGCACTGGTACAAAAATTTAACTGAAAAGTTTAAAATTACTATAACTTTCTTAATTTACGTCCTATCGTTAAATGGTTGATGTCAGTGAATTGCGGACATTCTGCTTGTTAATTTAAGTCCAAAAGTGCTTATTTTCCGTTCATCACTACTATCACAATAACGATTTTATTTATTATTTCTGGTGTATCTTATTTTTATAAGTCCGTTACACCAGATTTTACTTAATTATAATAAAACACTTCTTAAATAAACACTTTGAGTCTATATCTCAATTGGTTTGATTTACAATTTGGGAATAATTGTTCCCTACACAAATCTCGTTATGGCGTCATTAAGCGTCCATGTTTGATTTTCCATAAATGTGCTTAAAACTAATTTTCCTTAATTAAAACAGTAATATTACAATCTAATAATATTAGTAAAGTTTATTTACACAATTTTACACTATAATATTTATATATGACTGTGGTTAATTTAATATTTACTTAGTTTCAGTCCTCTTCTATCTCTCTTATACAATTTTTCACCTTACTTTTGGTCTTCCCTATATAAATCATATCATGTAATGATTGTAATTAGTGTACACACATAGTACCTAATTTATTATATATAATGGTTATCTTTTAATTAGTTCAGAACCCTTCAATCTTTCAGTAATGGCTCTGTTTATGTTGTGTCATATCATAGTAGTCATTTATTTTTTGTTAATACAATAACTAAATTGTTATTGTTCTACTTGGTTTGGATTTCCAAAGTAGCATTAGATATTATTCTAACTTTTGATAATGTTTTCATTTACTTTTACACAAGTTTATATGTTATATTTTTCATAAATAACTTGCTTGTCATTGTTTGTTTACATTTGGTGTTCTTCATAATAGTCATTTGGTTTTTAATTGTTTGTATATAACATGACTGTTTTTATGGTCATAATCTGTTCTCAAAGTAGCATTGGGATTTCCTCTTACTACTGGTAACAATTGTAACGATCTGTGTTCAATATTTGATACAGTATTTTTCTTAACTAATTAGCTATACAATGGTTCAGCTTACTTCTGGTCATATGTACATAGTTAGTTAGTTTACAATAATTTAGTTACAATATTGTTCTTATTATGTTCAGAATCTGTTCTCAATGTATTATCAGATATTTATCTCACTACTGGTAATACTCTTATAAACATTGATATTGGTTTTGATACTGTACTTTGCCTAACTAAATTGGCATACTTTTTTCATCTCTGCTATTCTCTGTGCCATTATGTTTGACTTGTTCTATTTGCATTGTTTTGCAATATATTACATTGTCTCTTAGGATTTATTATTTATATATAACAAATTCCTGTTTGATATCATAGTTGATGATCATTTATTTATACTAATATGTATGATTTTCTGTTGTAATAGGTATCTTCCCTGTGGGGTTATGTAACAAAATACCATCTGTTTAGTGCAGTATTTTTCTACTACTAAACTGACTTCACTACGGTATCTTAATATAATACTTTAACTATTTTGTTACACAAGTTTATACAACTCCTTCTTAAACACTAACACAAATCTTTTTTGTATTATTTACAATATTTTTCTGGTCAATGGTGGAACTTAATTCCTGTCATTGTTTGATACATAACAAATGTCTTTTATTTGTTGTCAGTTCTCTATGAACAATAACATAATTGTTCTATTTTGTTCTATTCTGGTGGTCTTATGATTATGTGTATTGATCACAACTTTATTAAATTAGTCACACTCATTGTCTGTGTTTATTTGACTATTTTAATTCTTGTTGTTTCATCATGAAATTAACATATTTTCTCACACTGAAAACTTCATCACTGTAATTGTTTGTGTGGTTTATTCAGTTGAAATTAGTTAATTATTCACAGGTTTCACATTTGTATTAAGTACACACTGTAATTGTTTGTGGTTCCTTAAATGTTTCACACTGGTTTTCTTTTCACATTTATAATCATCATTTCTTTTGTCACTTACATTGTTTTTAGTACATGTGGTTTATGTTGAGTCCTTATATCTTCTGTCCATCTTCTCTCTTCTTCTTGGTGCTCTTCCTGGTCCTTCTTCTTTCTTCTTTTTCTTATATTTTCATAGTAGTCGCTATTTTTTATTTATCTCCATTGCTGTTGGAGTTTGTTGGTCCTTGTTTCGCTTGTTCCCCTCACTGTTGGATCCTATTGGGTCGGTTACTGATATTTTGTTTTGGTTCGTAGCATTTTCTTTCTTCATTTTGTATTTGGCGTTGCTATGTTAATATTATCTCCTTCATCGTTGGATTTTTTATTAATATATTTGTAGATACACACTTTCATACACTTAGGTTTATTTATCTAGACATACTTCCATGTTTTTCTCTCACTTGACGTTACATTAGTTCATATTATGTAACTACCATATTTGGTACTGTTACATATGCCTTCCTATAAGAATTGATTAATTCTGAATTATTATATTATATTTTTCATTGAAGAATTTATCAATTGTTGTACATTCCATGTTGATTTACATGTTTTTTCCCTATATCCCTTCACTTTCTTCTATTTGAATCGTATTTATATCTTCTCTATGTAATCATCTCCCTTGTTTATTTAGTTCCCTAATTCCCTAACATAAGTTTAGCTGGGGCAGTTTAGAGCGGCTCACTTTGGCTATTCAACTCTACTGGCCATACTAACTTCAATAAATATGGAGGCAAATCATCTCCTTCAATAATAATAAATGATTGCTGGCATTACTCTTTAGTCAATTCATCTCAAATCATCAAAAATAATAATAGTGGTCGTTCTTCCGACAAATAATAAATATCCTTGGGATTAATTCACGCATCTGCGGTTTATACATTGTTATTCTCTCTTTTCTTGATTCAACTTAACTATATTCTTCACATATTATAGGGATAGTTTGTTTTACACTTCCTCACTGGTATACTCTCATGATTATCTTCGTTAGTATATTATTTTTCATTCTTTATTATCATTGATTAATCTCTTCATTTTGTTGTCACTTTGAATGTCGTCTCGTCATATTCTTCATCTCAAGTTTCATTCTTCTAGATATAATTCATAAGTACATTTGTTTTTCTTCTTCTTCATGGTTTTTTATTTGGTATTCATATTCCATGTTGTATTGGCTTTTTCTCTAGTAACATACACTAGAAACAATGTGGTTGTGTGTGGTGGTTTGTCTACATTAATACATTACTTTGGTTTCATTTTTCCAACTTCTCATTTGCTCCTTCTTCTTTCTTCAATGGTACGGGTGAGATGTTCTTATTTACTTGTTGACGTGGCTCTTGGAAATTTTTGTGCCGTGGTTGGTATGCGTCAGTCTCGTAAATTTTTTTTTTTTTTTTTTTTATATATAGTATGGGTAAGGTGTTCTTTTTACTTGTTGACGTGGCTCTTGGAAATATTTTTGCCATAGTTGGTGTGTGTCTTTCTCGTATATTCATTTTTTTTTTATTATATATAGTACAGGTAAGGTGTTCTTTTTACTTGTTGACTTGGCTCTTGGAAATATTTGTGCCATAGTTGGTATGTGTCTTTCTCGTAAATATTTTTTTTTTTTATTATTATAGTACGTTATTATTAACAAATACAATGTTCTGAATCCTTTACATTAATTCTCTTGGAGCATGTTTTCTCACATTATAAAATTACAACATATTCAATGTTCAATACATAATTATACAGTTATTTCTCATTTAATATACACACATAATAATTTTCATAATAGTAACACATCCTTTTTTCTTTAGTCAACATCTATTTTTATAATCATATTTTCATTTTTCACTTTTAAATAACAATAATCTTCATAGCCACATTTCATTTTTCATCTTGATATAGTCAATAGTTATATTCATATTTATACCTTCATTTTTCATAACAAATATTTTCATCCTTTACATTATCAATAATAAAATAATCCTTATCGCTATCTTTTCACTTTTGGTCCCATAATTTAATTGTCAATATATTTCTTCATTGAAGTTTGATTATAGGCACTTTTTATCTTCTTTGTAATAGGGTTCTGCAATTCATATGTGTTGTTTAGATTGTTTTTTGTCACAGTATATGGTCCGGTATATAGCAGTAGCAGCTTCTTTGCAATGCCCTCCATAGTACTTGGGAGCTCTCGATTTTTGATAAGCACTTGGTCTCCCACTTCATATTTGATAATTTTGGGTTGCAACTTTTTGTACTTGAGCCTCAATTTATTCGCTCTCTCAACTGCATTATTATAGAATCGAGTTCTGTTAAATTTGACTTCGGCACCGATTGGAAAATTAATGATCTCTGTGATCTCCCGGGGTGGTCTTTTCTCGTACATAGCCATGTATGGTGTTTCGTCAGTCGATTGATGGTAGGCTAGATTTAGGAAGTCTTCAGCCGGGGATAAATACTCCTCCCACTTCCTCTGCTGGCTGTGACAGTAGGTTCTTAAAATCCTTCCTACTTCTCTCAACACTCTCTCAGCAGGGTTGCTGTTGGGGTGATACACCGATGTCTTGTATGTTTTTATTCCCAGATGGATCAGTGTTTCCCGCCACTTTCGTCCTCGGAATTGCGTTCCATGGTCTGTAATTATCATCGATGGTTTACCCACTTCGGGTATATACTTATTTATGACTATCTCCAATATTTTACTTGTTGTCGCTCGATTGAGTGGGTACAGCTTAGTATATTTGGTGTAGTGATCAAATATTATAATGATATACTTATATTGGTGTCTCCCACCACTCCGTGGAAATGGTCCAAAAATGTCCAAGAAAATCTTTTCTAGTCTTGCCGTTGATGTAATTGGTATCATAACTCCTTCTCGCTTCTCATTGCTGCATTTTGCCAGTTGACAAATATTACAACTCTGTACATATTTTCTGACCTTTCTACTCATGTCCTTGAAATGCACATGCTCCTGCAAAGCCTTTACGACCTTCACTGCGCCCATATGACCATAGCGTATGTGGTAGTCGATGGTCAATTCTTTTTCTAGGGTTTTGGGGATAACTACCTTCCATCTCTCATCACCTTTATTGTGTTTGGTGAATAACAACTGATTATGAGTACAGTAATAATGGTTTATGTTTGCATCATTGTTGGCTAGTTTTTGGATAATTAATGATATTTTGGGATCTTGTTGTTGATGATTGGTTATGTCAGATAATATATTAGTGAGTTCAGATTTACTCTTCAGTAGGTGGTATACTCTCGCAATGGTTTCCCTCTCTCCTTCAAATGTTTGGGCGTTAATGTTTATCCGGGACAACACGTCTGCAGCTGTGTTGCTTTTTCCGGGTATGTACTCCCACTGTATGTTGTATTCTTGAAGTGTAAGAGTCCATCTTGTCAGTCTTCCGTGTTTTAACTTGCAGTTTTTAAGAAATGAAATGGATTTGTGATCTGTCCTCACTGTTACTGTATATCCTAAAATAAAAGTCCTAAATTTTTCGCATGCAAACACTATACTCAATAATTCTTTTTCTGTTGTATGGTAGTTACGTTCGCATTTGTTTAAAGTACGGCTTGCGAAATTGATCACTTGATGATTCCCGTCTTGGTCTTCTTGATAGAGTACAGAACCAAGGCTTAGGTCGCTAGCGTCACAATTCATGAAAAACTGTTTATCAAATTTGGGGTGATGCAGCATAACAGTTTCCAGAAACTTTACTTTAATCAATTCAAATGTAGAATCTTGCTCTGCTCCCCACTTCCATTTTTCTTTCGATGATAGCTGTGCTGAGAATCGAGCTGTCAGTTCAGAATAATTATTTTGAAATTTCCGATAATAATTGCAGATTCCGAGGAACGATTGCAGTTGCTTTTTGTTCTTCGGGACGGGGAAACGTTGAATTGCCTCCATTTTCTCCTGGGATGGTGTAATTCCGTATTCTGACAAGTTAAACCCCAAGAATTGCACTTCCTTTGCAATTAGTTGTGATTTATCTAATTTTAATGTAATGTGGTTGTCTTCCAATTTTTTCAATACTTGTGCCACCCGGTCACAGTGCTCCTCCCAATTGTTAGAGGCTATCAAGAGGTCGTCGACATAAACTGTCGTGAACTGTAGTGTGTTGTGGCCCAGTATCTCGTCCATACATTTGACGAATATTGCCACTGAGTTCACTAAACCGACTGGTAATCTCTTAAAATGGTAATTTCGGCCTTCAAATATAAAAGCAGTGTACTTTCTACTGTTCGGATGCAGCTCAACCTGCCAATATCCGCACACCGTATCCCATATACTGTAAAATTTTGTACCATAAAATTTCTTTAGTATTTCATCGATTTCTCCAGGTGATGTCCTGTCATTAATTATGGTTTTGTTAAGTTCACGAGCATCTAAACAAATTCGTACTGCACCATTCTTTTTTGGTACAGCGACAATAGGGTTGGTGTATGGTGAATTGCTTACTTCTATTATATCATTCTCTATTAAACGCTGAATTTCCTCTCTTACAGCTTCTTTTAGTGAAAAGGCGATAGGGTAAGATTTCCGCTTGAACTCTGTCTGGTCTTTGAATTTCAATTCACATTGGAAATTTTTTATTTTCCCTGGCGTATCAGAAAATACGTGGCGATATTGGTAGTATATATCTATTAGTTGTTCCCGTTGTTCCCAAGTTAACTCTTGGCTATTCTGGCTGGTTTTAAATTCTCGGATGCTATTAATTTTCTCCAACCATAAAGCTTCCTCTGGACTGTTGTGTAGTCCCTGGTGGATGTCGCCTTCTTGGTGTTCACGGCCTTCCCTGATGTAGTATATTACATGTTCCGAGGGTGCCTTCCTGTATTCTGTCAAATTGGCGGTCCACTCAATTTCTTCCGTTTTCATTATCACCGTATTTGTATCCATATTAATTATTGCGGTGTATTTTCTTAATATATCACAACCAATGAGTAGAGTAAACGGTAGCCCACTGGCTACTAGGAATACCATCTGTATTGTTCTCCCATTGCTTGATACATCTAATTGTACCTGCTATCGGATAGTCTTATTCTGACGTCCGGTAGCTCCGATGAGAATTATGTTGCTAATTGGCAATGTGGGTATGGTAGCTTTATTCTCCGATTGGATTCTGTCCAGTTCCATCTTGTCGATTAATGATACGTTGGCACCGGTATCTATCATTGCTGTGGCATCGGTGTTGTTTACTTTCACGGATATATACGCAATTTCACTGTTGCTTGTATCACCGATAATGCTTTCCTTTTCTTCCATCAAATCTCTTCTTATATTTTTTAAGTAGTTGTTGTTATATATTTTGCGATGATTCGAAGGTTTTGCCAAAACATCAGACCCAATAGTCCGGTTCAGTGAGGGTGATCTTGGGTTTTTCACTGCCGGTTGGTGTTTAAATTCAGGTCACCGTTTTCGCGTCTGTCTTGAGACGTTGAAGCTACGGGCTCCTGATTTCCAGATCCATGTCCGTTATGGTATACTTCTGTAGTCTGTGTGGTTGTTCTAGGACCTCCACTGCTGTCACTTCCATTTGATCGATAGCCGGACTCTCTTTCATCTCTGTCACTATTACTGGAATGATTGTGCTGGTATGGGAAACTCCTTCGTCCTTGATAATAGTTTCTACGGTTTCCACCTCGGCTGGCATGGGTACAGTGGACCCTGCGAAAATGACTGTTATTCTGATGACCATTACCTTGTCTTGGTTGGTGATTAGGAGATTGGTTCTGATACGGCCTGTAGTAGTTATTACCTCTTTGGTAATGCGTATCTCTCTGGTATCCACCAGGACGATGGTTATTATAGTTCCCTCTATTTATGTTATTGCCACCTCCATCTTGGCATGGTGTTGGTTGATTTTGGAATCTTGGTGGGTTATTAAAATTCCTTCCTGGGTTATTACCATTATTGTGAATGGTGGGATTATTGTTTCCAGGCCCTCCTCGATCGTATGTTTGGCTTGGTACTTGTCGATTCCGTTGATAGTATCGTTCTCTTTTGTGGCTTTCGAGTAGGTCGCACATTCCTTGAATTGTTTTTATCTGCGCATTTAATCTTCCCTGTGAGATACCCTGATTAAAATGGTAAGCCAACTTTGTAACCAGTCATTCTTCTGGGATTGCCGGTTCCAGATTCCTTGCCAGGCAAATTTTTCCTAAGAAGTAGGTGGTCATGGATTGCCTTCCATTCATATCGAACCTTCCGTTGGTAATGTCGTCCCTTATGATGTTTTGTGTGGCTTCCGACCAATATTTTTGTTTGAATGCCGCCTTGAAAATGTCATAACTACCCACTTCGTGACGGGTTGCTGTCCACCAGTTGTCAAAGGTGTTTTTAAACGATTCATCTAACATACCTCTAATGACAGACCATCTGCTCTCACGGTTTCTTTGTATTATTTCTTCCATTCTCTCTAGGAATTCTAAGGGATTTTTTGAATAGGTCCGGAAGTCAATCTGGTCTCTTCCTTCTAAGTGACTCAAACCGGATAGGAAGTTTGGTATTGTTTGCAGACGATGCATTTCGTCTCGGAGGTCGTCCAACTCTCTCCGTCGACGTTCTGTGGATTGTGTCTTGTCATCGTGTACTTGTTGCTTGATCGCGTCTACCTTTCCAGAAACTTCTTCGCACCTTTCTTTTAATGTTGACTGCGCTGCCTTCATCTTTGTTTGCTCTTGTGCTATTACACCTAGTTGGGTATCGTGGGTTTTCTTCACATCACTAATACGTTGGTTGAGGTCCATTTCCGTCTGTATTAGTTTTAGGTTGGTACTTTGTCCTTCTTTCCGCACTTCAGGCATCTCGACATTAATTCCTGTCGTTAATATGGCCATTTGTTTCTCGATTTCCTCGACACTTTCTCCCAATCTTCTCTCAACCATTTCTACCGTCTCCTTAGCGGTCTCTTCCATCTTGTCATTGTTGACACTTATCTGTTGCCACATACTTTCGTGATCAGCTTGTATGGCTTCAACATCTCGATTAAGTTTAGCGTTGATTCCATCAATCTTCTGGTTAGTTTGATCAATCTTCACTCCCAACTCTGCCGATAAATCTTCTTTCATGATGGCCATTTTCTTCTCCAACAATTCTTCGGTTTTCCTTTGACCCTCTTCCATTCTCCTATTCGTTTCGTTTATCTGGTGATTAAATCCTTCTTTTAACACCTCCATATGTTTCTGGTTCTCCCTCTGGCCTTCTTCTATTTTTTGGTTTGTGGATCTACTAGTCTCGTCCAGCTTCTTGATCAACTCTTCCCTTGTGGACTGGTTCTCCTCCTTTGATGATTTCTGACCTTCTTCTATTTTATTATTTAAGTCTGCTTTCAATGACTCCTGACCTTCCTTCAGTGATTCTATGGATTTGTTTATCTTCTGGTCTGTGTACTTCAGGCCTTCCTCTATTCTCATCAACATTTCAATGATGTATCTGTCTTTGGTGTGCATCAATTCTTCGGGTTGCCTATCCTCCGATAGGATTTCTTGTGGTATTATTTCCGGCAGAACTCCTTGAGATATTATTTCTGGTTCCTCCATAGGCTGCTGAACCCCCTCCACCGGTTCAATTGGTTTTTCCTTTGTTTCTAGTAAAACTTCTTCTACATCTTCCGTCGACATGGCCTCCTTTTCTTCCCTTCTGGCCTCCTTCTCCACTTCGGTTGCCCTCTTCCTCGATGTTGATCTCGATTTTGATCTCGATTTTAATCTGCTGGTGTACATCTTGCTGTACTGGTAATGTACCAATTCTCAAGGCTGGTAGACCTGTTATTGGTACAATAATTTAACTTCAATAGGTTATGTTATTTTGGTTCAGTGAATTACCATATTTCGTTAGGTTCTTTTAGGTAACATGATACCAGGCACAAGATGTAATACAAATAACGATATAAAATTAACAATAATGAATAATAAGTGAACAAATATAAAAAATCAAAAATTGATACCATATGTCTGGTATTTATGGAACTATCGTACGCGGGAATGCGCGCGCATCTTATAATACTAGTTTGCAATTGTCAAGCTGTATGACTTGTACAGTAGTGAAAAATGTATTACTTTCGTTTAATAATTCGTTTTAAAAATCATCTATTCACAAGAGAAAAATTTATCAAAAAAACTCTTGTTAGTAGTTCTATCTGATTTGGATGTTACTTGAGAACAGATCAGTAATATTGAAATTATCAAGTTACCATAACGATTCTGAGGTTAGTTATAACCGGTGTTGTTACAATGGATAAGTATTTCTTAACAGTTATTATTTCTTAAACTATACATATAAACATATCATTCGTAATACTTTAATATACTATTATCAGAATTACATTTATTTATACTGTATGAAAATTAATAAGGTATATTTCAAAACATCGAAAAAATCAAGAAAAATAAGTTTAGTCAAATGAGTGACTAAATATTCTTGTATTCATTAATAATTATTTCAAACATGATATTTTAAATTATTATAAATAATTAAATTTTTCTTTAATTCTGATAATTTAATTATTGTTTTCGATACTCCGCATTATCTGACTTGCGTAGTATCGAAAGTTAGTCATTTACGAAATTATTATTTTTGTTCAGTATTGTTTAAATAAAATTGTACTCCCTGTTTCTTATTTATCACATCACTCGCAAGTATGGTCGACATTATACACTGACCGTACTTGTATAATTAAATAACTCCGCACTTTTCACTCGTATATATTGGTGTAGTGTTAAAGGTTATGTTATTTTGGTTACTTAATGAATATGTCGCTCACAAAATTCAAATATAAACTCCTTCATGTCCGTCGAGTTGCGTGACCTCTCTGTTGAAAAGCTAGACGTGAACTGTAATGTTTCCTGAAAGCGTCTCTCGGTCGTCTGTCGAAAGTCATTCATTCTATTGGCTGGAAACATTGTACTCTCTGACCCAAACGCCTTTGTTTTATTAAAATATTTAATTTTTTGACAAAATCGAGTTTGGTGTTGAGGCTTTTTGACGTCAGCACTGGTACAAAAATTTAACTGAAAAGTTTAAAATTACTATAACTTTCTTAATTTACGTCCTATCGTTAAATGGTTGATGTCAGTGAATTGCGGACATTCTGCTTGTTAATTTAAGTCCAAAAATGCTTATTTTCCGTTCATCACTACTATCACAATAACGATTTTATTTATTATTTCTGGTGTATCTTATTTTTATAAGTCCGTTACACCAGATTTTACTTAATTATAATAAAACACTTCTTAAATAAACACTTTGAGTCTATATCTCAATTGGTTTGATTTACAATTTGGGAATAATTGTTCCCTACACAAATCTCGTTATGGCGTCATTAAGCGTCCATATTTGATTTTCCATAAATGTGCTTAAAACTAATTTTCCTTAATTAAAACAGTAATATTACAATCTAATAATATTAGTAAAGTTTATTTACACAATTTTACACTATAATATTTATATATGACTGTGGTTAATTTAATATTTACTTAGTTTCAGTCCTCTTCTATCTCTCTTATACAATTTTTCACCTTACTTTTGGTCTTCTCTATATAAATCATATCATGTAATGATTGTAATTAGTGTACACACATAGTACCTAATTTATTATATATAATGGTTATCTTTTAATTAGTTCAGAACCCTTCAATCTTTCAGTAATGGCTCTGTTTATGTTGTGTCATATCATAGTAGTCATTTATTTTTTGTTAATACAATAACTAAATTGTTATTGTTCTACTTGGTTTGGATTTCCAAAGTAGCATTAGATATTATTCTAACTTTTGATAATGTTTTCATTTACTTTTACACAAGTTTATATGTTATATTTTTCATAAATAACTTGCTTGTCATTGTTTGTTTACATTTGGTGTTCTTCATAATAGTCATTTGGTTTTTAATTGTTTGTATATAACATGACTGTTTTTATGGTCATAATCTGTTCTCAAAGTAGCATTGGGATTTCCTCTTACTACTGGTAACAATTGTAACGATCTGTGTTCAATATTTGATACAGTATTTTTCTTAACTAATTAGCTATACAATGGTTCAGCTTACTTCTGGTCATATGTACATAGTTAGTTAGTTTACAATAATTTAGTTACAATATTGTTCTTATTATGTTCAGAATCTGTTCTCAATGTATTATCAGATATTTATCTCACTACTGGTAATACTCTTATAAACATTGATATTGGTTTTGATACTGTACTTTGCCTAACTAAATTGGCATACTTTTTTCATCTCTGCTATTCTCTGTGCCATTATGTTTGACTTGTTCTATTTGCATTGTTTTGCAATATATTACATTGTCTCTTAGGATTTATTATTTATATATAACAAATTCTTGTTTGATATCATAGTTGATGATCATTTATTTATACTAATATGTATGATTTTCTGTTGTAATAGGTATCTTCCCTGTGGGGTTATGTAACAAAATACCATCTGTTTAGTGCAGTATTTTTCTACTACTAAACTGACTTCACTACGGTATCTTAATATAATACTTTAACTATTTTGTTACACATGTTTATACAACTCCTTCTTAAACACTAACACAAATCTTTTTTGTATTATTTACAATATTTTTCTGGTCAATGGTGGAACTTAATTCCTGTCATTGTTTGATACATAACAAATGTCTTTTATTTGTTGTCAGTTCTCTATGAACAATAACATAATTGTTCTATTTTGTTCTATTCTGGTGGTCTTATGATTATGTGTATTGATCACAACTTTATTAAATTAGTCACACTCATTGTCTGTGTTTATTTGACTATTTTAATTCTTGTTGTTTCATCATGAAATTAACATATTTTCTCACACTGAAAACTTCATCACTGTAATTGTTTGTGTGGTTTATTCAGTTGAAATTAGTTAATTATTCACAGGTTTCACATTTGTATTAAGTACACACTGTAATTGTTTGTGGTTCCTTAAATGTTTCACACTGGTTTTCTTTTCACATTTATAATCATCATTTCTTTTGTCACTTACATTGTTTTTAGTACATGTGGTTTATGTTGAGTCCTTATATCTTCTGTCCATCTTCTCTCTTCATCTTGGTGCTCTTCCTGGTCCTTCTTCTTTCTTCTTTTTCTTATATTTTCATAGTAGTCACTATTTTTTATTTATCTCCATTGCTGTTGGAGTTTGTTGGTCCTTGTTTCGCTTGTTCCCCTCACTGTTGGATCCTATTGGGTCTGGTTACTGATATTTTGTTTTGGTTCGTGGCATTTTCTTTCTTCATTTTGTATTTGGCGTTGCTATGTTAATATTATCTCCTTCATCGTTGGATTTTTTATTAATATATTTGTAGATACACACTTTCATACACTTAGGTTTATTTATCTAGACATACTTCCATGTTTTTCTCTCACTTGACGTTACATTAGTTCATATTATGTAACTACCATATTTGGTACTGTTACAATATATAAAAAATATGCATAAAATTAATGGCTTGTATAAGTTAATGTTTGATCTCCATTAAGTAGTGCTCAAGTTTCCAAAGTTTTAATATTATGATGTCCGTAATTAAAACATCAGAGCAGGCTTAGTGTGTATGAGGGTACACCGCGGACAAAAATTTTCAACATTTCCTATTGAGCGTTGCTTAGAGTAAAGCTGCGAATCTACAGTGTACATTTCACAGAACAAACACGCGGAAAAGAAGGAGCGCTCCGAAGTCGCTCATGGACCCTCAGCATCTTGCACAGGGTTCATTCCCTAAAGACGAAAATTCTGTCTATGAATCGTTCCTCTGTAAACACGTGCAGTTACACTGCCCAGCGATCCACAGGAAGCAAATCGCTATCCACGCTGGACAATTTTTCGGCTTGCACGCTTTATGTTGGTGTGGGTTTCGGCACTTTCCATTTGAAAATAAACATGAGTGAGGCCAGAAATAACGTGAATTTTGTGTGTGTGTGTGAGTGTGTGTGTGTGTGTGTGTGTGTGTGTGTGTGTTCCCCGCCTTTTTATTGCAGTAATCATAATAATAAAATGGAAACGTAAACATTACATAATTGAGATATGCTTGCCTGCCACGAACGATATATTTTCTCTCATACATGATTTACATTAAAATGAAAAAATTATAATTTTATTGCCTGGCAACAAAATTATTTTATTTTTAACAATTACCATTGTTTGAAAAAGTTTAAATGAATTTTCAAGTACTTTACTGTTAAAATTATCTTGTTGATTCATCCTCTTCGTTCACTTTTTTAAATATTGCTACGACAGCATAGAACAATCTACGCGTTTATCGAATGCGCCAGAAAGATCTCGACGTAAGCGTGTGATGTACGTGCTAGTAGACTCATTTTGCGAGAATTTTCTCGCACTGTGCCAGGCTTCGCTCGGGCGCTCGGACTGTGTCAAGGCCGTAGCAATTACGTAGTTCGCGAGAGATAAGACGCAGTTTGGAAGCTTCTGGTGTGTGAGCGTAACTATAAATACATCGCGTCGCGGCCTTAGTTTTTCAGTTCAATGCGAGATTTTTGACTGTGCGGTTCGAGAGTATTAGTGCGATATATTTACAGAGCGGTTCGAGTTATTACGGTGTACGTTCAAGTAGTTATTAGTGAAGTGTTGCGTTTTATATTCAGACGGTATAATTGTAATACAGTTGAGTTTTAATATTAGTGGACATTTTATTGCGTATGAAAAATTTCATTTGATTTGTTGTAGACACTGTGTTGTTAATTACGAACTGTTTTACTATAACAATTAAAGGTGTGATTAGTGACTTAATTGGTGTCTTGTAATTATTTTGTTTCCACTGTACCTACGACGATCGAGTAGACCGTCGTAACAATATTATTATATATATAAACTTTCACATATGAACTTACTTTGGTTATCACTTCCCCATACGTTTCAAGGTGATGTGCCTCTTCCTCAGTGGGAGTAAATACTGAATGTCATTTTACAGAATAACGGTTATGGACTATAGGTGTGTGTGGTGGGGGTTGATGGTGGGAGGGAATTGGCGCTGAGGTTCAAATTGTGTGTTTCTATTCTTCAGTTTCTATTCGATACACTGATCCAAAATAGATCACATACACTATTCGATACACTGATCCAAACACACAATTTGAACCTCCGCGCCAATTCCCTCCCACCATCAACCCCCACCACACACACCTATAGTCCATAACCGTTATTCTGTAAAATGACATTCACTATTTACTCCCACTGAGGAAGAGGCACATCACCTTGAAACGTATGGGGAAGTGATAACCAAAGTAAGTTCATATGTGAAAGTTTATATATATATAATAATACTTTACTGTTGTTAAAACGTAAAAGGTTGCAGGTAAACTACCCCTTCCCCTTAACCGATCTTCACCAAAATCAAAAGGTCTTGAGATCACTACAATTCAGGGATGTATGCAAAAAATTATTTGATTCTGTTTGAATATGCGGCAGTTACCGTTCGTCATAGAAAAAATTACCGTTGTTAAAACATAAAATGTTGCAGGTAAACTACCCTATTCCCTTAACCGATCTTCACCAAAACCAAAAAGTCTTGAGAACTCTACAATTCAGGGCTGTATACAAAACATTATTTGATTCTGTTTGAATTTGCGGCTGTTATCGTTTGCCAAAAAAAATTACCCTTGTTAAATAATGCTGCTGGTAAACTACCCCTTTCCCTTAACCGATCTTCTCCGAAAACAATAGGTCTTGAGTACTCTACAATTCAGGTCTGTATGCAAAAAATTATTTGATTCTGTTTGAATTTGCGGCTGTTATCGTTTGCCATAGAAAATACCCTTGTTAAAACATAAAACATAGCAGGTAAACTACCCCTTTCCCTTAACCGATCTTCACCAAAAACAATAGGTCTTGAGTACTCTACAAATCAGGGCTGTATGCAAAAAATTATTTGATTCTGTTTGAATTTGCGGCTGTTATCGTTTGCCATAGAAAACAATCTATAGACAGACAGACACACACACACATTTCGAAAAATGACTTTTTTCATGTTTTGAGTGTAGTACAATCATAATCTGCAATAATCTCGAACACGATTTTTTTTGCCGTCACCATACTTCCATTTCCTTAAGGAACATGGAAGTAAAAGCGCTTTGTGTGTGTGTGTGTGTGTGTGTGTGTGTGTGTGTGTGTGTGTGTGTGTGTGTGTGTGTGTGTGTGTGTGTGTGTGTGTGTGTGCGTGTGTGTGTGTGTGACAACTCATTTGTTTCCAGCTCTTCTACACCCTCTCTCGCACTATCAACCTCCCGTTTGATTGAGTGGCTGAGGAGGTGGGAGGCAAGTGATGTATATTACTATGTCACTGTATGTTAAAACGTTAATCTACCTTGTCTTCTGACTTACGCATTCTATTGCCTCCCATTGAGGAACTATCGTGGGATTATTGGTAAATCTACCCAAGTCCACCCATGTAAATTTACAGAAAACTGAAATTCAGGCGCAATGATAAATTATAAAACTGATTTGCAAGGTTAATTTTTATTATTAATAGAGTTTATTTATTGATTACATAGCTGTAAACAGAAAAAGAGAAATGCTTAAAAAACGTCGTTTTTGAAATGTCATTAAAACTTGGACATTGTAGTTTTACCAATAACCGCTCGATATGTTGTGTGTCATATGAAGAATTTTTTTTTTCACTGTTACTCTTGTTAAATTGCACAATATAGTTGGTGAATTAAAAAAAAATCTTATGAAAGTGAGTACTTCTTCCTTGGCATGCAGTCACTTTGAAGTGATGCCACCACTTTATTGGTACTGAAACAACAATACAGATGGAATGGAATGCAATTGATGCATTACCAAACATGCAGACCAGTTATGTAACTGAACATGGAAGCTATGTTGTTCTGTGGTGTCAGTAAGGATGTGAGTTTTCATAACTTTTCTGATATTGTAGGCTTAACATTGTACTGCTCTTAGTAACATTTTACATTGTGTTCTCTATTGTAATCACCTTCTAAAACACAAGATTCTCTGTTATATGTGTTAGGAGTAACCAAATTTGACATTGCGAGCAAGAGTTAATGAAAGAAAAAAAGTATTTTTCCTACTTAGAACACTAAGAAACCAAAATTAGGCAGTAGAGAAACACCTCAAGTGACATGTTAAATTTTTGCCAAATTTAATGTTCGGTCATGTATGTTAAATTTTTTCCAGATTTAATGTTCAGCCATGTTGAAGAGCTTTATAATTACTCAGATATGCTTACTTCAGTTGTGTTGCCATGTAATTTTGCGGTAACAATAACTCATAAAATATATGGGTTTTCCCGTACCAAATTATTGGGATGGAGACATAGGAATAAACAATAGTTGTAAGAGTTTGGATAAATATATACTGTCCCTGATGTGCTATAAAAATTGCAAGTAAATGTCATGAGTACATTGGACACTTCAGTTTCTAAAAAATGAAAGCAAATGCTACCAAACAGGTTGCCTGTAATTTCAACTGTTGTGACTGGATTGAAAAGTTACGAAGCATGGGAGCTTCATTTTGAAGGAACAAAACTTAAAGAAAGTTGGGTACACTTCTGAAGGTCTCCTAAAAATATTGTACTCTACTACCAGAGTTCGCTCCAAATAGTGTTTGAATTAACTCTTAGTCGAGTACCAAAGATTTTATTAAAAGACTGTTTTAGTTTTATTTATTTTTTTAAATGTAGAGTGAATATATAACCCACAAATGTATAAGGGTTTCACATTTGATAAACATAGATAAAACATGGCAGTAAATAAAACTAAAACTTAATTTTTCCTTTAAAGGCATATACAACAATGTTTTGACAATATTTGTCTCAGTAAATATAGAGTACTGACATATATACAGTGATATAGTTCTGTTTTTATAAGAGAGGATAGTTCTGTACTAGTAACTTAAAAACAGCTAAAATGTTTGTGCAGTGTTTCCACGCTGCAGCATAAAGTAAATGACATCCACCTTTTCTATTTAGTTCAAAGAAAATGTTGAGCTTTTTATGAGCATAAAATTGTTTATTATTGCAATGAAGCTACCAAATTGGGCATTGAAAATAATGGGCAGCAGGAATTGATAATGCAGAATGCCCCATGAGGAATAGGACATACTTCAGGAATGATTTCTACAGGCTGAAATAAAAAGGTAGATATGTAGGCTTATATCGACCTATCTGTAGTATTTGCAGATGGTTCGAATCTTGGGTTGAAGTATGCTTGTAAATATCATGTTATGAAAAGGTTGCGTCATTATTCACAAATTTTTGCATTAATTTGTATATTTTTATTTGATATTTTATTACATACATATAAAGTGAATTTGCTTATGAATTTCTTTTTCTTTTAATTGTATCCATGCATAAGTCAACATTGCATCATATATTAGATAAGAGTTATCATTTTTCATTATCATGTTTGTATGTTTCAGTTTAAAATAAAATACAGACCTACCTGGTTTTCTTTTTTATAAGTTAATTGTGGTTTTATATCTGGTTATAATTTTTACATGATTTTTTACATGGTTATAAATTTTGCTGATTTTTTGAAGTTCTTTGTATGTGAATAGTGGTAAATAAACATTTGGTGTATAGTACAGTGAATATTTGTAGATGTTGTTGACCTCTGCTGCTGGTGTTGTCTGTATTGTAATCACCAATGCCACACAGTTAAACAAATTGGGCTTGGCCCAGTTCCCTAAATTCTGTTGGTGCTCTTACCAGTAATTACTTGAATGTTTTATTTTGCTGTTTCCCCTTATTTCTCCTAATGTGTAGTAGCAGTTGAATTGTTTTACTGTATTAGGGGATGTGTGTGTGTATTGTATTTGTGTAGTACGTGGATATATAATAATAATTATTAATAATTTATGTTCAATAGAAATATTTGGTATAGTCCTGGTATACATTTCACAGATATCATACATAATAGAGGTTACATTCATTAATGTCAGTGGCGTGGTGTGGGTACATAACAGCTGTTGCAGGTTGTGATAGGTCTAATCTTAACCTAAAAATTAATTTGAATATTTTCTAGTACCAAGTGTTCTTTTTAGGACATATTTTTTTAGAGTATTTTCTATCATTCGCTGGCAGAAGAAGAGGGTCCCGGTTCAACGGGATCTGACTTCCATTATACTTACACAGAATAAATCAGAACACAAATAATCGAATTAAAAATAATAAAGACAAACAGGAAAATACATAACTAAATGAACAAAACACAGATAGGTGGTAACTGCTGCACGTGTTGGTTCCGAAACGAACATAGCTGTTAACTGAGCGTTTTGCCAGTTTATACAGCGGGAAACACTGGGTGGACTAATGTGTCCCCCTCTTTGCAGTTTGTACAGTGACAACTACTATGAGGTCAATGACCATATGCAGAAAACATTGACGATGTCTGAGCCGGCAACACAAGACGGTGCAAGTGCCCAGCAGTTCGAAACCAATACTACGCTTTTCTTCAAGTTTCCCTACTAAAATTGTTCAGATTTCAAATTTTTCCATAACTGAAGTATTTATTCTGTGATATAATTAATATTATTTTCTCTTAATTCCAGTATTGTTGCCACTGGCAGTAGCGGTTACATGGATGCCACGCTACTGATTAGTGTGTGTGTGTGTGTGTGTGTGTGTGTGTGTGTGTGTGTGTGTGTGTGTGTGTGTGTGTTATAGCAGTATTTGACAGTACATATATTAGAACATACATTAGAACAATGAAATAATTTTGTTCTAATTGAAAATAATTATTTGGTGACAATTACAGCTTAACATATCCATAACAAACTTGAGAGTTAAAATTTAACACACACACACCTACATTTGTCAGCAGAAATACTTTTTGTCAGAAGGTAATGTATATAAATGCTAAATTCTATAAAACAAATTATTAATATGAGACTGAGTAAATTATTATCAGTTGACACATTGTAAACATGGCTGGTAGCAGGCTACACCCAATCCATAAGATTATCCGACTGATCCCTGTTCCCATGGTGGGAGCTCTTGTATGAAGTTCTTGGGACTTGATGCAATCCCAAGTAACTGGATTGCCTGTACCCTGCCATGTTACATAAGTGATATAATTAAGTAAATTAAAGAAAAACAAATTAAATTATGTAATTAATAAAGTCATGTTAGTGGTTATAATCATAAACAGAAATAACACTCTGGCACACCACTATAGAAACAACTTTCTAATTAGCGCTTTTAAGCTTCACAGCTCATCATCAGATCGGAAGATATTTATATTAAATTATGGTTAATTAAATTAAGTGAGAAACAGACCTTACATACAGAATTGAATTCTAAGAACTAATTAAAAATAATTTAAGAGCTCAGTAGACTTAAATGTGGTGCTTGATTGCTATTCAGTTACTAATGCACATAAACAAAATACATAAAAACATAACCTTTACTGCCGAATACGAACACAACAATACCATAAACTTCTTAAACCTCTCCATCACAAAACTTGAACACAGGCACAAATTCAGTATATACAGAAAACCGACTACAACTGACACACTAATACACAACTCCAATCACCCAATACAACACAAACTAGCTCCCTTCACAACCATGATACATAGACTTAACAACATCCCCCTAGATGAAAAAGACTACAAAGACGAACTAAACACGATAAAATATCTAGCAGAATCCAATGGATACGACAGAACAATAGTCAGTAAACTCCTACACAAAACAAACAACAGAAAGACAGAAAACAACAAATTCATAACACTAACATACATCAACAAACAAGCTGAAAAAATAGCCCACAAATTCAAAAAAGCAGGATACAGAATCGCTTACAAAACTACTAACAAAACAGAACACACACTATCAAAACACACACAAAGCACAAAACAAATTCGATCTACCTGGTGTTTACAAACTAAATTGCTCAGATTGCAACAAATTCTACATAGGCCAGACAGGACATAGCTCCAAACAAAGATACATTGAACACACAAAGGCACTCCACTCCACTACTGAATCCACCTTTGCAAACCATCTCATTGAAGAAAACCACACATACAAAAACATCGACACTAACATGAACATTCTACACGTACACCGTACACACAAAAGGCCGAAAACTAGACACTCTAGAACAATTGGAAATATACAAACACACGAAAACAAATAAAAACGACATCCTATATGAACAGACACAATTCAAATCACACGCATTATTCGAACATATCACACCCCACACACACAACATCGATCTTTCGAAAATTGATTCCGTCGCCAACAACAAGACGGACAGTGCTACCAGCGGCAACCTCTGAAGAAGCTTTTTAAAAGTGAAAACCAGTTCAGGTTATAAGGTAAAACTTTTACGTTTTTACCCATAAAAAGTTTTGTGTTCCGAGTCGTAGTAAAATAATTATATTTAGTTAAGTAACGGACATGTCATGGACAACGAAATCCAAGTAAATTAGAAGTATTGCATGTAAAAATCTGGGGACAACAGTTGATAAGAAAATGGCAAGGTTGGATGGACATTGGGCAAAGAACATAATTTGGATGTAACTTCTGTTTACAGATACAAAGTTTTGAGTAGTTGTATGACATTTAATAGCTAACAAAACAGGCATCCAGTAGTGGAACACACAACAGAGACCGTGTGTCTTATTAGAGGAGATCAAGAATGGTTGACGATTTTTGAAGGAAAGATATTTAAAGGAATATACATAAACATCATGGTCTCAGTGATGCTGATTAATGTATTCAAAGCACATTTAGACAACAGATTTCATCGCCTCCTCATTGTATAATCTATTTAATTAAATATCTATTCTTGGATTTCGTTGTCCATGACGTGTCCGTTACTTAACTAAATATAATTCATTCACTACCGACTCGTAACACAAAGTTTTTTATGGGTAAAAACGTAAAAGTAGCAATCTTTCTAACCTTCAGTAGTGGTCTTGTAGGTTTGGACTATAGCTCGTCTTGCTGTGTATGTGTAAAATCATGTCCAGCCTCTGAAGAAGCTTTTTAAAAGCGAAAACCGGTTCAGGCTATATGGTAAAACTTTTATGTTTTTACCCATAAAAAACGTTGTGTTCTGAGTCGGTAGTGAATTAATTATATTTAAATATCAATTGTTATATTTTTTGTGGAACATGTTATAAAATTCAAATATTTATACACAGACACACACACGCAGACACATTATATGACTATATTATAATACAGATAAGATTATCCACTCTGACCCTGTGATCAAATAATACCAAATAAAAGTTTTAGTTATTTGAAAATCTTTATGGGGCAAAAATAAAGTTTATACAATACAGCACACTTAAAAAAAATGTTACATTATATTGCTTAGTTTTTTCTACTACACCTACTGACAGTTTCCTTATGTGCAAAATTTGGTTTTTAACTTAATTTCTGAAGTCATTTTAGATAGGAACAACTTCAAGATTATTTTTATCAGTTTAATGTACTGTCAATTGTTAAGATGAAAAAAAAGAGTCACCTTGAACTACCGTATAGGTAATACACTACTGATATGTATGGAAGTGGAAGATTGCAAAATATGTACAGTGATTTATTTTTAACACTGTATGTGATTTCAGTCACATGCTATTTAAAACTCAAAGAGACATCCAGTGTTAATTTAATCCCTATCACATTGGATGATATGCACAAAGTTAATATTCATCTGAAATTTGTATATATTAAACAGTATTTATACATAACTACAAGTACACATGTCAACATCATACCTAGAACAGATAACAGTTATCTTTTTAGTATTCTCTTATTCATAACAAATTTTGATAGTACTTTAAAATCAAATTCTGACTCTGGACTGGATCTGTATTCAAACATTGTTTTAGGTTATTTATAATATTTTTTCGTAGTTGTATACAAATTGTGGTAAGTTTTTAAACCGTAACGCAACAACGCAACGTTAACAGGATATCTTCAGCTGGCATTATCAGTGCCACTGTTATTGTAAAGTCGTGTATTCAGTGTTACACACAAAATTATCCAAAATTTTACAATTATTTCTGGGTAGAAATCAAATTGTCTACATAACTGTAACAGAATGTTATATTTTACACCACACTGTTTTCTACTGACAATTATTAATATAAAGATTGATTGCTTGGTATATTAATATCTATATAACATGGTTTGCTTATAGATCACATACAAGTGATCAAAGTTTTGATGTAAGTTATCAAGTTTAGAATATGATTATCAGTAGAGTCACCTTACATGCACAAGGTGTGAATTAAAGAACTTTAGTGAATGTCAACAAATGAAATAGCCTATAAGTAACAGTTGAGTGGTGTAGCTATGGTATAGTAAGACACACGACTGTAATATAATAGCTTTATCAAGAAAAGCCATTTCTTGTGTGTGACTAGTACATAACAATGTAGCTCTTACATTAACATAGTTTTTATACATGTTGACTCGTATACAATTTCCACAGGAATAATGATTTTCATTTGCATTAACAGACTCAATCACTGTATTAACGAATTTGTTGTGTCAGTTATTTGTGGATACAGTCAATTTCTGATGTAGAAATTTATTTTGTGAACTGTGTAGCAGACATACAACTTTATTTTTTCAAATAAAAATATTTATATCATGTAATCATATAGACACATTGTGATATATATATATATATATATATATATATATATATATATATATATTGTAACGTTACCAAATATGGTAGTTACATAAAATAAGCTAATATAACGTCAAGTAACGGAAAAGCATGAAAGTATGTCTAGATAAATAAATCTATGTGAATAAAAGTGTGTATCTACAGATATATTAGTATAAAAAATCCAACGATGAGGAAGAAAGTGTTAACATAGCAGCATCAAATACGAAATGAAGAAAGAAAATGACCATGAGCCAAAATAAAATATTAGTAACCAGGCCCAATAGGATCCAACAGTGAGGGGAACCAACAAAATAAGGACCAATAAAATCCAACAGTGAGGGGAAATCACAAGAATAATACCATTACCAACAACATAACGACAATACCAATAAACTCCAACAGTGAGGGGGACAAATGAAGATAATGACTACAATGAAAATATTGAAGGAGACATTCAAACCTAAAGAAGAGGAAGGAAGAAGGACAAGGAAACGTACCATGAAGAGAGAAGAAAATGGATAGACCATGCAAGGACTCATCATTCATCAAGTGTACTAGAGACAATAATAGTAACTAGAGGAATAGTGATTATCGACTATGTAGAAACAGTGTTTAACATTTAAGGAACCACAAACAATTACAGTGAGTACTTAATATAGATGTGAAAACCTGTGACCAGTTAACTAATTTTAACCTAATAAACCACACAAACAATTCCAGTGATAAGGTTTATAGTGGAAGAAAATGTGTTACTTTCATAGTGAAACCATCAAGAATTAAATAGTCAAATATACACAGACAATTAGTGTGACTAATTTAATAAAGATGGTGATCCATATAGATAATCATAAGACCACCAGAATAATATAAAATCGAACAATTATATTATTGTTCATAGAGAACTGACAATAAAAACCCTTTGTTAATTATCAAACAAATGTGACAGGAATTAGATACAACCAATGACAAGAAAGATATTGTCATTAGTACAAAAAGATTTGTATTATTGTTTAAGAAGAAGTAGTGTAAACATGTGTATTAAAACAATTAAAATATTGTAATAAAATACCATACTGAAGTCATGTTAGTAGTAGCAAAATGCTGCATTAGAACATGTTGTACATTGTTACATAACCCCATAGGAAAGACACCTATGAAACAAAAAATCATACATGTTAATTTAACCAAATAACCATCAGCTATAATATCAATCAAGAATTTGTTATAAGTAATGATACACCACAGTAGACAGTGTATTATATTGCAATACAATGCAAATAAAACAGATCAAATATGATGGCACAAAGATAGGAAAAATGGAGCCTAGTATGCCCAATTTAGTTAGACAAAATACAGTATTAAAACAAGTACCAATGTTAATGAAAGTATTACCAGTAATTAGATGAACATCTGGTACTACTGTGAGAACAGATTATAAGTATAATGACAATAGTTTTGTAACCAAAATATTGTAAACTAGCTAACTAACAACACATAACCAGCAGTAAGCAGAAACAATGTAACCAACTAGTTAAGCAAGATACTTTATTAAAGCTTGAACAAAGGTCGATAAGAGTGTTACCAGTAGTAAGAGGGACACCTAGTGCTACTTTGAGAACAGACCATGACCATGAGAATAGTCATTTTATATATAAATTATTAAAAACCAAATGACCATGATGGTGGAATCCAAATGTAAACACACAATAAGGAGCAAGTTATTTATGCAAAATGCAACATACAAACTTGTTTAAAAGTAGATAAAAATGTTATCAAGGATCTGAAGAATGTTTGATACTACTTTGGAAATCTAAATCAAGTGTAGCAATAACAATTTAATTATTGTTTTAACAAAAATAACTGACTACCATGCTATGACACAATGTAAACAGACCCATTACTAGAAATTGAAGGGTTATCAGATAGCTAAAAGCTAACAGATATATGAAGGGAATTAGGTACTATAAGTGTACACTAATTGCATTTATTACATAATCTACCTTGTGTAGAAAAAACCATAAGTAAAGTGACAATTGTAAGAAAAGAGATAGGAGGGTACTAAAACAATGTAAATAGTATATGAAATACAGCCCTGTACATATACTCAAGTACAAAATTATGTAAATAGACGTTTCTATTATTATTAGGTTACAATATCAGTGTTATTAGATAAGAAAAATTAGTTTTAAGTACAATTGTGAATAATCAAATATGGACGCCCAAAGACGCCATAACTAGATATTGTTTGGGTAACAATTATTCCCAAATTTTGTATTAAACAAGTTGAGATATGGACTCAGAGCGTTTAATTAAAAGTGTTTTAGTGTAAATAATTAAGTTTGGTGTAATAAACTTATAAAATATAAGATGCACCATAAAAATCAATAAAATCGTTATAGTGATTTATGTAATGGACGGATTATAATCTTGTTTGGACTTTAATTAAAGTGCAGGATGTCCGCAATTTATTGACACTAACCGTTTAACGATAAGACAAATATTAAGAAAGTTATTACGATTTTAAACTTTCTAATTATTTTTTGTACCAGTGCTGACGTCATATAATCTCAAACGCAAACGCCAAAATTGGTAAAAAATTAAATATTTTAAGAAAATAAAGTGCTTTGGGTTAGAGAGTTCAATCGTTTCAGCCAATCGAATGAACGAAAATTGGCAGACAAGCCACAGACGCTTTGAAGGAGCGTCAGAGTCGTCTATCAACCATCGAAGAGACAGGTCATGTCACTCTCCGGACGAGATATGAAGAAGTTTATTTTTGAATTGTGCGCGACATGTAAACATCAGTAACTGACATACACTAACCTAAATACTACACAAGCATTGACGAGTGCACTGTGCGGAGTGGATAATATTTAAATACGATCAGTGTACAATATCGATCGTATTTACGAGTGTTGTGTAAAAGATAAAAACAGGGAGTACAATTCTTTTTTATTAATTAACAATGAAACAGAAATAAAATTTCTGTAAATATGTAATGTTGATATACTACGCAAGTCAGTAATAGCGAAGTATCAAAAATGATGATGGAATTTATCAGAATTAATGAAAGTATTAATTCGCAATTGTTAACATGTTAAATAAATATTTTAATTATTTGTCATAATTAAAAGAATCACGATTGAAGTAATTATTACAAAATACGAGCAATATCAATAGTCGCTCAATTGACTAACGTTGTTTTTTTTGATTTTCTATATTTGAAAATAAATATTTTAACTTTTATGCGAAAGAGTATTACATGATACTGATAATGACACATCAGAACTATTATAAATAATATGTATATACTTAGATTAAGAAGAAATAAATATTCAAAATAACTAACTCTAATAACAATTCACGTTATGAAATAACCTTAAAATCATAACCGTAACTTGCCACCTTCTTTGTCACAAGTCTGTTCTCAAGTAAATCCAAACCAGATGGAAATAATAACAAGAGTTTTTTTAATAACTTTTTCTCTTGTAAGTAAATAATTCCCACAGTGAATTATTAAAATATAGTAATACATTTCAGTAGTGCAAGCCAACGCACTCGTTGATTGTCAATTGAATACTGTATAATGCATGCGGATTCCTGCGTACGATAATACCATAACTATCTGTTATATGGTACTAATTTTCTGTTTTTATATTTGTTTGTTTGTTTTTTAATTATTGTTCATTTAATATCATTATAAATGCCACATCTTGTACTTGGCATCATGCTACTTAAAAGAACCACACGAACATGGTAATTAACTGATATAAGAGGACATAACCTCTCAAATTAAAACTATTGTATAACCAACAGGGTTACCAGCCTTGAGGCTAAGGAGAGTCTTATTTTAAATTTTGTTCATTGTAATTATTATCAGTAAAATTATTAGTAACTGATTGTCAATTTTTAAAAGATTTTATAACATCATTAACCGTTAATAAACCTCTACATTTTGTTACCAGTGGAAAAAGAGTATTATTTCAATCTTAAATTAGTTCATTTATCATTAGTCAGTTCTACCTAAAGGTGGCGGAAGAATTCAAATATTTCTAATAACTCAGAACTCTATTTAGCTATTATATCATTTTATTGTGCATGCTAGTCACATTGGATATTCAACCAGAATATCTACTTTTATTTGTAGTATGTGTATTACAGCTGAGCCGTCACCGAACAGAACTACAATATCCACGTGTGGTAAGTGGGGGAGGTTACTAACGGAGTGCGAGAAATATTTTAAATTAAAGAAGTGAACCATCGATACCCACATATTTGTCAATTACAATCAAACTAATAATAATAATAATTATAATTTGAACATTTTATCAAACAACATTATGGTAGATACCGGTGCGTATCTGCAAGCAACACCATTACACCACTATATCAACATATCACTAGTATCGTTGTATTACAACGTGGCGCCCAACGTGGGGCTCGACTTAATAAGACCCCACTATATCTACACATCCAGCATCAAGAACGTATACACCTCTAGTATCGTTGTATTACAACGTGGCGCCCAACGTCTGAGCGCGGATTAGAAAAAAAAAAAAAAAACATACTATAACCAATAATCTAATAACCACAATCCGTCAAGAGACTGCAAGTACATTGCCAGCGACAAGACGTACAACACAAGGAGATCAACATCGAGAAAGAGGGTGACAGAGGCAGAGAGGGAGGTCAGGATGGAAGAGAAGGAGGCTACATCAACGGAAGACGTTGAAGAAATTTTATTGGAAATAGAGGACAAACCACTTGAACTGGCGGAGGAGGTTCAACAGCCTGATGAGGAGCCAGAAATCATATCTCAAGGTGTTCTACCGGAAATAAGTCAACCCATGGAACCAACGCGGTCCGAAAACATGAACATAATAGAAATACTGATGGGTATGAAGGAAGAAAATAGGAAGAACATAGAGTCACTGAAAGAAGGCCTGAAGTCCACAGACCAGAAGATGGAGATAATGAATAAAAAGATGGATGAAAGTAGTCAATCCAACAGGGAGACCAACAAATCAATAGAGTCACTGAAGACGGACTTGAACAATAAAATAGAAGAAACCAGTCGGTCCACGAATCAGAAGATAGAGGAAGGCCAGAAGGAGAGCCAGAAAAATATGGAATTATTGAAGGAAGAATTAAATAACAAAATAAATGAAACTAATAGGAGGATGGAAGACGGGCAAAAGAAAACTGAAGAACTATTAGAGAAGAAAATGGCCATAATGAAGGAAGACTTATCTGCAGAGTTGGGAATAAAAATTGATCAAACCAACCAGAAGATCGATGAAATTAATGCTAAAATCAGTCGAGACATCGAAATCATGCAAAATGACAACGAAAGAATATGGCAACAAATAAACATTAACAGTGACAAGGTGGAAGAAACTGCTAAGGATACGATAGAAAGGGTCGAAAGAAGATTAGGAGAAAATTTTAAAGAAACCGAAGAACGAATGGCCATATTGACAACAGAAATTAATGTCGAAGTTTCTGAAATACGAAAGGAGGGAGAGAGCACTAGTCAGAAATTAATACAGACAGAAGTAGACATCAACCGTCGTATTAGCGATGTTGAGAAGACACACAGTGCCCAAATAGGAATGATAGCACAGGAACAAATTGAGATGAAGGTAGCGCAATCGACACTAAATGAAAAATGCGAGGAAGTTTCTGTGAAGGTGGACGCTATTAAACAACAGGTGAATAACGACAAAACCCAATTAACGGAACATCAGCAGAGAGAGTTGAATGATATCAGAGACGAGATGCATCGTCTGCGAACCATCCCAAACATCCTATCCGGACTAAGTCACCTGGAAGGCAGGGACCAAACTGAATTCCGAACATATGCTAAAACCCCATTAGAATTCTTAGAAAGGATAGAAGAGGTAATAAACCGGAATCGAGAAAGCAGGTGGTCCATCATTAAGGGGATGCTGGACGAATCCTTCAAGAATACATTTGACAATTGGTGGACGGCAACCCGTCATGAAGTAGGGAGCTACGACACCTTTAAAACGGCCTTTAAACAGAAGTACTGGTCAGAAACAACCCAAAACATAATCAGAGACGACATAACAAATGGGAAATTTGATGTAAATGGCAGGCAGTCAATGACTACCTATTTCTTAGGCAAAATCTGTCTGGCTAGAAATTTGGAGCCAGCAATTCCAGAAGAATGCTTGGTTACTAAACTAGCGTACCATTTTAACCAAGGTATTTCGCAAGGGAGGCTGAACTCACAAATAAAAACTATTCAAGGGATGTGTGATCTACTAGAGAGTCACGAACGAGAAAGGTATTATCAGCGAAACCGCCAAGGACCTAGTCAAGTGTATGATCGGGGAGGGCCCGGAAATAATAACCCCACCAATCACAATGACAGAACTAGTCCAGGAAGAAATTTCAACAATCCACCACGATTCCAAAACCAACCAGTACCACGCCAAAATGGAGGTGGCAATAACGTGGACAGAGGAAATTATAACAACCCCCGACCAGGTGGATACCAACGGGACACACATTACCAGAGGGGTAACAATTACTATAGACCATACCACAACCAATCTCCCAACAATCAACAACGACATGGCAACGGGAGCCAAAACAACAATCAGTTCCGTAGGGTAAACTACACCCACGCCAGCCGAGGTGGGAATAGCAGGCATTATTACCAAGGGCGGAGGAGTTTTCCAAACCACCACAGTAACTCCAGTCACAGTGATCGAGAAGACCGAGAGTCAGGCTATAGATCCAATGGAAGCGACAGCAGTGGAGGCCACAGAACAGCCACACAGACTACGGAAGCTTATCACAACAGACACGGGCCTGGAGCCCAGGAACCCATCGCATCAACTTCACAAAACAGGCACGCAAACGGTGACCTGCCTTTAAATGCCAACCGGCAGTGAAAAGATCAACCACACCCTCACTGAACCGGACTATTGGGTCTGATATTTTGGCAAAACATTTGGCTTATCATAAAACATACCATAACAATTACCTCAAGAACATTAGAAAGGATTTAATGGAGGAGAAAGAAAATATTATCGGAGACACGAACAACAGCGAAATCGCATATATATCTGTAAGAGTCAACGGAACAAATGCCACAGCAATGGTAGATACTGGGGCTAATGTATCGTTAATTGACAGATTGGAATTGAACAGGATACAGTCAGAAAATAGGACTACTATACCAACCTTACCAATTAACAACATAATACTTATTGGAGCCACTGGGTGTCAAAATAAAACTATTTGCCAACAAGTGCAACTGGACGTATCAAGTAATGGAAAAACAATCCCAATGGTATTCCTTGTAGCCAGTGGACTACCATTCACATTACTCATCGGCTGCGACATATTACGGAGGTACACAGCCATAATTAATATGGATGCAAATACTGTAATACTGAAGGCAGAGGAAGTTGAATGGACCGCGAATTTAATAGAATATAGGAAGGCACCCTTAGAACATGTGATATATTATGTAAGGGAAGGCCGTGAACATCATAAAAGCGCCATCAACCAAGAACTTTGCAGCAGTCCAGAGGAAGCATTATGGTTGGAAAAAATTAATGAAATCAGAGAATTCCAGACCAACAAGAATAGCCATGAGTTGACTTGTGAACAGCGTGACAGGCTAATACAAATATACTATCAATACCGTCACGTATTCTCCGATACACCTGGTAAGATAAAGAATTTTCAGTGTGAATTAAAATTTAAGGACCAGACTGAATTCAAGAGGAAGTCCTACCCAATCGCTTTTTCACTTAAAGAAGCCGTTCGAGAGGAAATCCAAAGATTGATAGAAAATGATATAATTGAAGTAAGTAATTCCCCATACACTAATCCCATTGTAGCTGTACCCAAGAAAAACGGTGCAGTGAGAATTTGCTTGGATGCACGTGAAATTAATAAGTCCATAATCAATGACAGGACGTCACCTGGAGAAATCAACGAAATATTAAAGAGATTTTATGGCACCAGATATTACAGTATATGGGATACTGTCTGCGGTTATTGGCAGGTTGAATTACACCCGAATAGCAGAAGGTTCACAGCATTTATTTTTGAAGGCCGTAATTATCATTTTAAAAGATTACCATTCGGTTTAGTGAACTCGGTGGCCATCTTTGTCAAATGTATGGACAAAATACTGGGCCACAGCACATTACAATTTACGACAGTATATGTCGATGACCTTTTAATAGCATCTAACAATTGGGAAGAGCACTGTAACCGGGTGGCACAAGTGTTACAGAAGTTGGAAGACAACCATATTACACTCAAATTAGACAAATCCCAGTTGATCGCAAAGGCAGTGCAATTTTTGGGGTTCAACTTATCAGAGTATGGAATTACACCATCCCAAGAAAAGATGGAAGCAATCCAGCGTTTCCCTGTACCAAAAAATAAAAAGCAATTACAATCGTTCCTCGGAATCTGTAATTATTATCGAAAGTTCCAAAACAATTATTCTGAACTAACAGCTCGATTTTCGTCACAACTATCCTCAAAGGAAAAATGGAAGTGGGGGTCAGATCAAGACTCTACCTTTGAGTTAATTAAGGAAAAGTTTCTCGACACTGTCATGCTGCACCACCCTAATTTTGAGAAGCAGTTTTTCATGAACTGTGATGCTAGCGACCTAAGCCTTGGTTCTGTGTTATACCAAGAGGACCAAGAAGGTAATCACCAAGTAATCAGTTTCGCAAAGCGAACTTTAAATAAATGTGAGCGAAACTACCACACAACTGAAAAGGAGTTGTTGAGTATAGTGTTTGCTTGTGAGAAATTCAGAACTTTCATATTGGGATATCCAATAATGGTGAGAACAGACCACAAATCTATTTCATTTCTTAAGAATTGCAGGTTGAAGCATGGTAGATTAACGAGATGGACTCTTACACTCCAGGAATACAACATCCAGTGGGAGTATATACCAGGGAAGAGCAACATAGCGGCTGACGTGTTGTCCCGAGTAAACATCAACGCCCAGACATTCGAAGGAGAAAAGGAAACCATCGCAAAAGTCTACCACCTACTGAAAAACACATCTGAACTCACTAACATATTATCGGATATAACCACTCATCAAAACCAGGATCCCAAAATTTCACTAATTATTCAAAAATTAGCAAACAATGATGAGAAAATAACACAATTCTACTGTACTCATAACCAATTATTATTCACCAAACATAACAAAGATGGTGAAAAATGGAAGGTAGTTATACCAAAAGCCCTGGAAAAAGAACTGACCATTGATTACCATATACGCTATGGTCACATGGGCGCAATAAAGGTCGTGAAAGCATTACAAGAACACGTACATTTCAAGGACATGAATAGAAAAGTTAGAAAGTATATCCAAAATTATCATATTTGCCAGTTGGTAAAATGCAGTAATGAGAAACGAGAAGGGGTAATGATACCAATAACATCGACAGCAAAGTTAGAGAAAATCTTTTTGGACATTTGTGGACCATTTCCACGAAGTGGTGGAAGGCACCAATATAAATATATAATCATCATATTCGACCACTACACAAAATTCACCAAGCTGTACCCAATAAATCGAGCTACAACAAATAAAATACTGGACATAGTGATAACCAAGTATATACCCGAAGTGGGTAAACCATTATCAATAATTACAGACCATGGGACGCAGTTCCGAGGACGAAAGTGGCGGGAAACATTAATCCATCCGGGTATAAAGACCTACAAAACATCGGTGTATCACCCCAACAGCAACCCTGCTGAGAGAGTGTTGAGAGAAGTAGGAAGGATCTTAAGAACCTACTGTCACAGCCAGCAGAGGAAATGGGAGGAGTATCTATCCCCGGCTGAAGACTTCCTAAACCTAGCCTATCATCAATCGACCGATGAAACACCTTATATGGCTATGTATGAGCGAAGACCACCCCGGGAAATTACAGAAATCATTAATTTTCCAATAGAAACAGAGGTTAAATTTAATAGAACAAAATTTTATAACAACGCAGTTGAACGAGCTGACAAACTTAGGCTCAAATACAAAAAATCGCAACCCAAAGTTATCAAATATGAAGTGGGAGACAGAGTACTTATAAAAAATAGAGAACTCCCAAGTACAATTGAGGGTATTGCGAAAAAACTGCTACTGCTATTCACAGGCCCATATACTGTAACCAAGAACAACTTCAATAATACTTATGAATTGCAAGATCCTATAACCAAAAAGATAAAGGGCACTTACAACCAAGCTTCAATGAAACGATATATCGGCGATTAAAATATAAGATTGAAAGTGAAAAAATAGCGATGAAAATTATTTTATTGTGAATATTATGTAAAGGATGAAAATATTTGTTATGAAGATGAAATGAAAGATGAAAACATACTTGTGAATATAACTGTTGACTATATAAAGATGAAAAATGAAATGTGGCCATGAAGATTATTGTTTATTAAAAAAGTGAAAAATGAAAGTATAATTGTGAAAATAAATGTTGACTAAAGAAGAAAGGATGTAATATTGCTATGAAGATTATTATGTGTTTATATTAAATGGGAAGTAACTGTATAACTATGTAATGAACATTGAATATATTGTAATTTTATAATGTGAAAAAATATGCTCCCAAAGAAGTCATGTAGAGGATTCAGAACATTGTATTTATAAATAATAGATTACTGTAAAAGAGAAGTACCATACGAGACCGACACACACCACCCCTGGCATATATGAGATAAAATCATAATTTCCAAGAGCCATGTCAACAAGTAGAATTAACATCCTACCCGTACTAATAAAGCAGGAGTACTATACGAGAACGACAAATTCCAGCTTTGGCACCAATGTATGTATAATACACCAATTTCCAAGAGCCAAGTCAACAAGTAAAAATTAACATCCTACCCGTACTCTAGAATGAGAAGTACTATACGAGAACGACAAATTCCAGCTTTGGCACCAATGTATGTATAATACACCAATTTATAAGAGCCACGTCAACAAGTAGAATTAACATCATACCCGTACTATAGAAGAAGAGAACTATACGAGAAAGACAACTTCCATCCTAGGCACAAACAATTTCCAAGAGCCACGTCAACCAGTAAATTTTAACATCACACCCGTACTATAAAAGAGGAGAAGTACTATACGAGACTGACGCATTCCATCCTAGGCACAAACAAATTCCAAGAGCCACGTCAACCAGTAAATTTTAACATTATACCCGTACTACAAATGAAGAGAGAAGGAGCAAATAAGAAGTTGGAAGAGCAAAACTAAGTAAATATCATTGATGTAGACAAGCAACCACACACAACCACATTGTTTTCTAGTGTATTTTACTAGAGAAAAGCCAATACCACATGGACTATATACCAACTAAAACCATGAGAAAGGAGAAAAAGTGAATGTATTTATGAATTATATCTAGAGGAATAAACCCTGAAATGAAGAATATGACGAGATGACGTTTAATGTGAGACAGAATGAAGAGATTAATCAATGATGAAGAAGAAAGAAAAGTAATATACTAACGAAGATAATCATGAGAGTATACCAGTGATGAAATGTAAAACAAACTATCCCTATAATATGTGAAGAATTTAGTCGAGTTGAATCAAGAAAAAGAGAGTATAACAATGTATAAACCGCAGATGCGTGAGTTAATCCCAAGGATATTTATTATTTGTCGGAAGAACGATCACTATTATTATTTTTTGATTATTTGAGATGAATTGACTGATGAATAATGCCAGCAATCATTTATTATTATTGAAGGAGATGATTTGCCTCCATATTTATTGAAGTTAGTATGGCCAGTGGAGTTGAATAGCCAAAGTGAGCCGCTCTGAACTGCCCCAGCTAAGCTTATGTTAGGGAATTAGGGAACTAAATAAACAAGGGAGATGATTACATAGAGAAGAAATAATTATGATTCAAATAGAAGGAAGTGAAGGGATATATGTAAAAAACATGTGAATCGACATGGAAACGTACAACAATTGATGAATTCTTCAATGAAAAATAAGTATAATGATTCAGAATTCATCAATTCTTATAGGAAGGCATATGTAACGTTACCAAATATGGTAGTTACATAAAATAAGCTAATATAACGTCAAGTAACGGAAAAGCATGAAAGTATGTCTAGATAAATAAATCTATGTGAATAAAAGTGTGTATCTACAGATATATTAGTATAAAAAATCCAACGATGAGGAAGAAAGTGTTAACATAGCAGCATCAAATACGAAATGAAGAAAGAAAATGACCATGAGCCAAAATAAAATATTAGTAACCAGGCCCAATAGGATCCAACAGTGAGGGGAACCAACAAAATAAGGACCAATAAAATCCAACAGTGAGGGGAAATCACAAGAATAATACCATTACCAACAACATAACGACAATACCAATAAACTCCAACAGTGAGGGGGACAAATGAAGATAATGACTACAATGAAAATATTGAAGGAGACATTCAAACCTAAAGAAGAGGAAGGAAGAAGGACAAGGAAACGTACCATGAAGAGAGAAGAAAATGGATAGACCATGCAAGGACTCATCATTCATCAAGTGTACTAGAGACAATAATAGTAACTAGAGGAATAGTGATTATCGACTATGTAGAAACAGTGTTTAACATTTAAGGAACCACAAACAATTACAGTGAGTACTTAATATAGATGTGAAAACCTGTGACCAGTTAACTAATTTTAACCTAATAAACCACACAAACAATTCCAGTGATAAGGTTTATAGTGGAAGAAAATGTGTTACTTTCATAGTGAAACCATCAAGAATTAAATAGTCAAATATACACAGACAATTAGTGTGACTAATTTAATAAAGATGGTGATCCATATAGATAATCATAAGACCACCAGAATAATATAAAATCGAACAATTATATTATTGTTCATAGAGAACTGACAATAAAAAACCTTTGTTAATTATCAAACAAATGTGACAGGAATTAGATACAACCAATGACAAGAAAGATATTGTCATTAGTACAAAAAGATTTGTATTATTGTTTAAGAAGAAGTAGTGTAAACATGTGTATTAAAACAATTAAAATATTGTAATAAAATACCATACTGAAGTCATGTTAGTAGTAGCAAAATGCTGCATTAGAACATGTTGTACATTGTTACGTAACCCCATAGGAAAGACACCTATGAAACAAAAAATCATACATGTTAATTTAACCAAATAACCATCAGCTATAATATCAATCAAGAATTTGTTATAAGTAATGATACACCACAGTAGACAGTGTATTATATTGCAATACAATGCAAATAAAACAGATCAAATATGATGGCACAAAGATAGGAAAAATGGAGCCTAGTATGCCCAATTTAGTTAGACAAAATACAGTATTAAAACAAGTACCAATGTTAATGAAAGTATTACCAGTAATTAGATGAACATCTGGTACTACTGTGAGAACAGATTATAAGTATAATGACAATAGTTTTGTAACCAAAATATTGTAAACTAGCTAACTAACAACACATAACCAGCAGTAAGCAGAAACAATGTAACCAACTAGTTAAGCAAGATATTTTATTAAAGCTTGAACAAAGGTCGATAAGAGTGTTACCAGTAGTAAGAGGGACACCTAGTGCTACTTTGAGAACAGACCATGACCATGAGAATAGTCATTTTATATATAAATTATTAAAAACCAAATGACCATGATGGTGGAATCCAAATGTAAACACATAATAAGGAGCAAGTTATTTATGCAAAATGCAACATACAAACTTGTTTAAAAGTAGATAAAAATGTTATCAAGGATCTGAAGAATGTTTGATACTACTTTGGAAATCTAAATCAAGTGTAGCAATAACAATTTAATTATTGTTTTAACAAAAATAACTGACTACCATGCTATGACACAATGTAAACAGACCCATTACTAGAAATTGAAGGGTTATCAGATAGCTAAAAGCTAACAGATATATGAAGGGAATTAGGTACTATAAGTGTACACTAATTGCATTTATTACATAATCTACCTTGTGTAGAAAAAACCATAAGTAAAGTGACAATTGTAAGAAAAGAGATAGGAGGGTACTAAAACAATGTAAATAGTATATGAAATACAGCCCTGTACATATACTCAAGTACAAAATTATGTAAATAGACGTTTCTATTATTATTAGGTTACAATATCAGTGTTATTAGATAAGAAAAATTAGTTTTAAGTACAATTGTGAATAATCAAATATGGACGCCCAAAGACGCCATAACTAGATATTGTTTGGGTAACAATTATTCCCAAATTTTGTATTAAACAAGTTGAGATATGGACTCAGAGCGTTTAATTAAAAGTGTTTTAGTGTAAATAATTAAGTTTGGTGTAATAAACTTATAAAATATAAGATGCACCATAAAAATCAATAAAATCGTTATAGTGATTTATGTAATGGACGGATTATAATCTTGTTTGGACTTTAATTAAAGCGCAGGATGTCCGCAATTTATTGACACTAACCGTTTAACGATAAGACAAATATTAAGAAAGTTATTACGATTTTAAACTTTCTAATTATTTTTTGTACCAGTGCTGACGTCATATAATCTCAAACGCAAACGCCAAAATTGGTAAAAAATTAAATATTTTAAGAAAATAAAGTGCTTTGGGTTAGAGAGTTCAATCGTTTCAGCCAATCGAATGAATGAAAATTGGCAGACAAGCCACAGACGCTTTGAAGGAGGGTCAGAGTCGTCTATCAACCATCGAAGAGACAGGTCATGTCACTCTCCGGACGAGATATGAAGAAGTTTATTTTTGAATTGTGCGCGACATGTAAACATCAGTAACTGACATACACTAACCTAAATACTACACAAGCATTGACGAGTGCACTGTGCGGAGTGGATAATATTTAAATACGATCAGTGTACAATATCGATCGTATTTACGAGTGTTGTGTAAAAGATAAAAACAGGGAGTACAATTCTTTTTTATTAATTAACAATGAAACAGAAATAAAATTTCTGTAAATATGTAATGTTGATATACTACGCAAGTCAGTAATAGCGAAGTATCAAAAATGATGATGGAATTTATCAGAATTAATGAAAGCATTAATTCGCAATTGTTAACATGTTAAATAAATATTTTAATTATTTGTCATAATTAAAAGAATCACGATTGAAGTAATTATTACAAAATACGAGCAATATCAATAGTCGCTCAATTGACTAACGTTGTTTTTTTTGATTTTCTATATTTGAAAATAAATATTTTAACTTTTATGCGAAAGAGTATTACATGATACTGATAATGACACATCAGAACTATTATAAATAATATGTATATACTTAGATTAAGAAGAAATAAATATTCAAAATAACTAACTCTAATAACAATTCACGTTATGAAATAACCTTAAAATCATAACCGTAACTTGCCACCTTCTTTGTCACAAGTCTGTTCTCAAGTAAATCCAAACCAGTTGGAAATAATAACAAGAGTTTTTTTAATAACTTTTTCTCTTGTAAGTAAATAATTCCCACAGTGAATTATTAAAATATAGTAATACATTTCAGTAGTGCAAGCCAACGCACTCGTTGATTGTCAATTGAATACTGTATTAAATATCACTATAATATTGACAATTCGGAACACTAAGTTTTTTATAAGTAAAAACGTAAAGTTTTACCTTACAGCCTAAACCGGCTTTCACCTATAGTAGGCTTCATCAGAGGCTGTCGTTAGTAGCGCTGTTCATCTGATGAAGCCTACTATAGGTGAAAGCCGGTTTAGGCTGTAAGGTAAAACTTTACGTTTTTACTTATAAAAAACTTAGTGTTCCGAGTCGTCAATATTATAGTGATATTTAGTTGAGTAACGGACACGTCATGGACAACGAAATCCAAGAATACTGTATAATGCATGCGGATTGCCGCGTACGATAATACCATAACTATCTGTTATATGGTACTAATTTTCTGTTTTTATATTTGTTTGTTTGTTTTTTAATTATTGTTCATTTAATATCATTATAAATGCCACATCTTGTACCTGGCATCATGCTACTTAAAGAACCACACGAACATGGTAATTAACTGATATAAGAGGACATAACCTCTCAAATTAAAACTATTGTATAACCAACAGGGTTACCAGCCTTGAGGCTAAGGAGAGTCTTATTTTAAATTTTGTTCATTGTAATTATTATCAGTAAAATTATTAGTAACTGATTGTCAATTTTTAAAAGATTTTATAACATCATTAACCGTTAATAAACCTCTACATTTTGTTACCAGTGGAAAAAGAGTATTATTTCAATCTTAAATTAGTTCATTTATCATTAGTCAGTTCTACCTAAAGGTGGCGAAAGAATTCAAATATTTCTAATAACTCAGAACTCTATTTAGCTATTATATCATTTTATTGTGCATGCTAGTCACATTGGATATTCAACCAGAATATCTACTTTTATATGTAGTGTGTGTATTACAGCTGAGCTGTCACCGAACAGAACTACAATATCCACGTGTGGTAAGTGGGGGAGGTTACTAACGGAGTGCGAGAAATATTTTAAATTAAAGAAGTGAACCATCGATACCCACATATTTGTCAATTACAATCAAACTAATAATAATAATTATTATAATTTGAACATTTTATCAAACAACATTATCGTAGATACCGGTGCGTATCTGTAAGCAACACCATTACACCACTATATCAACATATCACTAGTATCGTTGTATTACAATATATATATTTCAATCACTTTCTGCTACAGTCCGTTTCTTGATGTATATAATACTATAATATTTATGACTAAATTTACCTCAAGATATACTTTTTTCCTTTAGGAACATGTTTCGGGAGATCTTGTTCTCCCATCTTCAGCCTTCGCCATCTTGTTTCTGGTGAAGTATTTGTGTGTTGGCTTCTGGATGTTATTGAGGTAGTTTGTTGGTCTTTGGTCCTTTAAAGTTGCATTATTGTGTGTGGTTGTGGTATCTGTTTTTGTATTTTGTGTATTTTCGATGTTGAGTGCTTTGAATATTGTGTCATGTTTTGTATTGATTTGTATTTGTTCTGGTATTAATTTGTTTTGTGTTTTATGTTTGTAAATCTGTAAATTTTCCCAAATGTTCATTATGGTGCCTTTGTGTGCTATATGTTTTATTAGTGTTACATTGGTTATGTCTGGGAATTCATGTCCTGTGTTTATTGCATGTGTGGCTAAATTGGATTTATATATATTTGGTTTTTTGTATGCAGTTAGGTGTTCAAAATAACGTTTTTTTCAGCTGTTTTTTTGTTTGTCCTATATAACATTTATTGCAATCTTGGCATTCAATTTTGTATATACCGTTGGTTGTTGTATTATCTTTGTTGTGTGAGCTATTTAGATTTTGTAATTTATTTTTATTAGTTTTGTATGCTATTTTTATATCTGTGTTTTTAAATAGTTTTGTTAGTTTTGTCATTTTATTATTTATATATGTGAATGTGGCCCATTTTTTGTTGTTGTTATTATTTATGTGTTGTTCAGTTTGATTAATTCTTAATTGTTCAGTTTTTATTTTGTATTTGATTTTATTTTCTATTTTGATCATAGTATTTTTATTGTATCCATTTGCATAACCAATTTGGTATATTATATTTCTTTCTTTGTCAGTTTCTTGTTTGTTTAGGGGTATTTTTTACATTCTGTTAAATAACGAATAAAATGCTGCCATTTTATGTTGTGGTGGGTGGTCAGAATGGTTAGGTATAATGATGTTAGTGGAAGTTGGTTTTCTATATATTGCATATTGTATGTGTTTGTTGTATCTTGTGATGGTTATGTCTAAATAGTTGATTTTGTTATGTTTTTCTTTTTCTTCTGTGAATTGTATTTTGGGATGTATGTTACTGATTTGTTTCAGTATGTTCTCTGCATTTGTGTTTTTGTTATTTGATACATATAGTCCATCATCTACATATCTTATCCATATGCCATCTGGGTCATGTGTTTTTATGATATTTTGTATTTTGGTGTCTATGTGTTGTAGGAATATTTCTGCTATTATGCTTGATAATGGTGATCCCATTGCTAAACCTTCTTTCTGTTGATAAATTTTGCTATTAAATTCAAAGTAATTTTGTTTTAGTATTAGTTGGAGACTATTTTTTATTTCGGTTATATATTGTTTGTTTTCATTTTGTTCTATAAGTTTGTTTATTATTATGTCAATTGTTTCTTCTACTGGGATATTAGTGTACATGTTTGTTATGTCATATGATGTGAAAAATTTATTTTCATTTATATTTATTATTTTTAGTTTGTCTATTAATTCGTATGTATTTTTTATGTTATGATGGTTACTTTTTAGTTTTTGTGCTATTATTCTTGCTATTTTGTATGTAGGAGCTTTTTTGAAATTGATTAATGGACGTATTGGGTTGTTTAATTTGTGTATTTTTATTAGGCTGTTCATTTTAGGTGGTTCTGGATTATTGTTTATATATATGTCTATGTTTTTATTTGTTTTTATTAGTTTTATTGTTTGTTTAAGATAGTTTTCTGTTGGGTTTTTATCTAGTTGTACGCATTTATTATTGTTGATGAAGTCTTCGGTTTTTTTGATGTAGTCTGTTTTATCAATGATTACTGTTGCTTGACTTTTGTCTGCTTTAGTTATTATTAAATTAATGTTCTTTACTTTATTTTTAAATTCTTTTATTGTTTTATTGTTTTTCTTTTGTTTATCTTTGTTTTTCATTTCGCTAGTGATTATTTTTTTAATTATATGTGTTGCTTCTGTTCTTTTTTCTTCTTGTATATTGTCTTTTATTAGGTTAATGGCAAATTCTGTTTCTACTATTAAATTTTCTAGATTTTTGTTTGCATTTTGGGTTATGTTAGTTTTTGACATATTAACCTCAGCAATACAGAATTTAACAAAAAAGAAACAGAATATTTAAACAATATGTCAAAAACTAACATAACCCAAAATGCAAACAAAAATCTAGAAAATTTAATAGTAGAAACAGAATTTGCCATTAACCTAATAAAAGACAATATACAAGAAGAAAAAAGAACAGAAGCAACACATATAATTAAAAAAATAATCACTAGCGAAATGAAAAACAAAGATAAACAAAAGAAAAACAATAAAACAATAAAAGAATTTAAAAATAAAGTAAAGAACATTAATTTAATAATAACTAAAGCAGACAAAAGTCAAGCAACAGTAATCATTGATAAAACAGACTACATCAAAAAAACCGAAGACTTCATCAACAATAATAAATGCGTACAACTAGATAAAAACCCAACAGAAAACTATCTTAAACAAACAATAAAACTAATAAAAACAAATAAAAACATAGACATATATATAAACAATAATCCAGAACCACCTAAAATGAACAGCCTAATAAAAATACACAAATTAAACAACCCAATACGTCCATTAATCAATTTCAAAAAAGCTCCTACATACAAAATAGCAAGAATAATAGCACAAAAACTAAAAAGTAACCATCATAACATAAAAAATACATACGAATTAATAGACAAACTAAAAATAATAAATATAAATGAAAATACATTTTTCACATCATATGACATAACAAACATGTACACTAATATCCCAGTAGAAGAAACAATTGACATAATAATAAACAAACTTATAGAACAAAATGAAAACAAACAATATATAACCGAAATAAAAAATAGTCTCCAACTAATACTAAAACAAAATTACTTTGAATTTAATAGCAAAATTTATCAACAGAAAGAAGGTTTAGCAATGGGATCACCATTATCAAGCATAATAGCAGAAATATTCCTACAACACATAGACACCAAAATACAAAATATCATAAAAACACATGACCCAGATGGCATATGGATAAGATATGTAGATGATGGACTATATGTATCAAATAACAAAAACACAAATGCAGAGAACATACTGAAACAAATCAGTAACATACATCCCAAAATACAATTCACAGAAGAAAAAGAAAAACATAACAAAATCAACTATTTAGACATAACCATCACAAGATACAACAAACACATACAATATGCAATATATAGAAAACCAACTTCCACTAACATCATTATACCTAACCATTCTGACCACCCACCACAACATAAAATGGCAGCATTTTATTCGTTATTTAACAGAATGTAAAAAATACCCCTAAACAAACAAGAAACTGACAAAGAAAGAAATATAATATACCAAATTGGTTATGCAAATGGATACAATAAAAATACTATGATCAAAATAGAAAATAAAATCAAATACAAAATAAAAACTGAACAATTAAGAATTAATCAAACTGAACAACACATAAATAATAACAACAACAAAAAATGGGCCACATTCACATATATAAATAATAAAATGACAAAACTAACAAAACTATTTAAAAACACAGATATAAAAATAGCATACAAAACTAATAAAAATAAATTACAAAATCTAAATAGCTCACACAACAAAGATAATACAACAACCAACGGTATATACAAAATTGAATGCCAAGATTGCAATAAATGTTATATAGGACAAACAAAAAAACAGCTGAAAAAAACATTATTTTGAATACCTAACTGCATACAAAAAACCAAATATATATAAATCCAATTTAGCCACACATGCAATAAACACAGGACATGAATTCCCAGACATAACCAATGTAACACTAATAAAACATATAGCACACAAAGGCACCATAATGAACATTTGGGAAAATTTACAGATTTACAAACATAAAACACAAAACAAATTAATACCAGAACAAATACAAATCAATACAAAACATGACACAATATTCAAAGCACTCAACATCGAAAATACACAAAATATTAAAACAGATACCACAACCACACACAATAATGCAACTTTAAAGGACCAAAGACCAACAAACAACCTCAATAACATCCAGAAGCCAACACACAAATACTTCACCAGAAACAAGATGGCGAAGGCTGAAGATGGGAGAACAAGATCTCCCGAAACATGTTCCTAAAGGAAAAAAGTATATCTTGAGGTAAATTTAGTCATAAATATTATAGTATTATATACATCAAGAAACGGACTGTAGCAGAAAGTGATTGAAATATATATATTGTAATACAACGATACTAGTGATATGTTGATATAGTGGTGTAATGGTGTTGCTTACAGATACGCACCGGTATCTACGATAATGTTGTTTGATAAAATGTTCAAATTATAATAATTATTATTATTAGTTTGATTGTAATTGACAAATATGTGGGTATCGATGGTTCACTTCTTTAATTTAAAATATTTCTCGCACTCTGTTAGTAACCTCCCCCACTTACCACACGTGGATATTGTAGTTCTGTTCGGTGACGGCTCAGCTGTAATACACACACTACATATAAAAGTAGATATTCTGGTTGAATATCCAATGTGACTAGCATGCACAATAAAATGATATAATAGCTAAATAGAGTTCTGAGTTATTAGAAATATTTGAATTCTTCCGCCACCTTTAGGTAGAACTGACTAATGATAAATGAACTAATTTAAGATTGAAATAATACTCTTTTTCCACTGGTAACAAAATGTAGAGGTTTATTAACGGTTAATGATGTTATAAAATCTTTTAAAAATTGACAATCAGTTACTAATAATTTTACTGATAATAATTACAATGAACAAAATTTAAAATAAGACTCTCCTTAGCCTCAAGGCTGGTAACCCTGTTGGTTATACAATAGTTTTAATTTGAGAGGTTATGTCCTCTTATATCAGTTAATTACCATGTTCGTGTGGTTCTTTAAGTAGCATGATGCCAGGTACAAGATGTGGCATTTATAATGATATTAAATGAACAATAATTAAAAAACAAACAAACAAATATAAAAACAGAAAATTAGTACCATATAACAGATAGTTATGGTATTATCGTACGCGGGAATCCGCATGCATTATACAGTATTCTTGGTTTTCGTTGTCCATGACGTGTCCGTTACTCAACTAAATATCACTATAATATTGACGACTCGGAACACTAAGTTTTTTATAAGTAAAAACGTAAAGTTTTACCTTACAGCCTAAACCGGCTTTCACCTATAGTAGGCTTCATCAGATGAACAGCGCTACTAACGACAGCCTCTGATGAAGCCTACTATAGGTGAAAGCCGGTTTAGGCTGTAAGGTAAAACTTTACGTTTTTACTTATAAAAAACTTAGTGTTCCGAATTGTCAATATTATAGTGATATTTAATACAGTATTCAATTGACAATCAACGAGTGCGTTGGCTTGCACTACTGAAATGTATTACTATATTTTAATAATTCACTGTGGGAATTATTTACTTACAAGAGAAAAAGTTATTAAAAAAACTCTTGTTATTATTTCCATCTGGTTTGGATTTACTTGAGAACAGACTTGTGACAAAGAAGGTGGCAAGTTACGGTTATGATTTTAAGGTTATTTCATAACGTGAATTGTTATTAGAGTTAGTTATTTTGAATATTTATTTCTTCTTAATCTAAGTATATACATATTATTTATAATAGTTCTGATGTGTCATTATCAGTATCATGTAATACTCTTTCGCATAAAAGTTAAAATATTTATTTTCAAATATAGAAAATCAAAAAAAACAACGTTAGTCAATTGAGCGACTATTGATATTGCTCGTATTTTGTAATAATTACTTCAATCGTGATTCTTTTAATTATGACAAATAATTAAAATATTTATTTAACATGTTAACAATTGCGAATTAATGCTTTCATTAATTCTGATAAATTCCATCATCATTTTTGATACTTCGCTATTACTGACTTGCGTAGTATATCAACATTACATATTTACAGAAATTTTATTTCTGTTTCATTGTTAATTAATAAAAAAGAATTGTACTCCCTGTTTTTATCTTTTACACAACACTCGTAAATACGATCGATATTGTACACTGATCGTATTTAAATATTATCCACTCCGCACAGTGCACTCGTCAATGCTTGTGTAGTATTTAGGTTAGTGTATGTCAGTTACTGATGTTTACATGTCGCGCACAATTCAAAAATAAACTTCTTCATATCTCGTCCGGAGAGTGACATGACCTGTCTCTTCGATGGTTGATAGACGACTCTGACCCTCCTTCAAAGCGTCTGTGGCTTGTCTGCCAATTTTCATTCATTCGATTGGCTGAAACGATTGAACTCTCTAACCCAAAGCACTTTATTTTCTTAAAATATTTAATTTTTTACCAATTTTGGCGTTTGCGTTTGAGATTATATGACGTCAGCACTGGTACAAAAAATAATTAGAAAGTTTAAAATCGTAATAACTTTCTTAATATTTGTCTTATCGTTAAACGGTTAGTGTCAATAAATTGCGGACATCCTGCGCTTTAATTAAAGTCCAAACAAGATTATAATCCGTCCATTACATAAATCACTATAACGATTTTATTGATTTTTATGGTGCATCTTATATTTTATAAGTTTATTACACCAAACTTAATTATTTACACTAAAACACTTTTAATTAAACGCTCTGAGTCCATATCTCAACTTGTTTAATACAAAATTTGGGAATAATTGTTACCCAAACAATATCTAGTTATGGCGTCTTTGGGCGTCCATATTTGATTATTCACAATTGTACTTAAAACTAATTTTTCTTATCTAATAACACTGATATTGTAACCTAATAATAATAGAAACGTCTATTTACATAATTTTGTACTTGAGTATATGTACAGGGCTGTATTTCATATACTATTTACATTGTTTTAGTACCCTCCTATCTCTTTTCTTACAATTGTCACTTTACTTATGGTTTTTTCTACACAAGGTAGATTATGTAATAAATGCAATTAGTGTACACTTATAGTACCTAATTCCCTTCATATATCTGTTAGCTTTTAGCTATCTGATAACCCTTCAATTTCTAGTAATGGGTCTGTTTACATTGTGTCATAGCATGGTAGTCAGTTATTTTTGTTAAAACAATAATTAAATTGTTATTGCTACACTTGATTTAGATTTCCAAAGTAGTATCAAACATTCTTCAGATCCTTGATAACATTTTTATCTACTTTTAAACAAGTTTGTATGTTGCATTTTGCATAAATAACTTGCTCCTTATTATGTGTTTACATTTGGATTCCACCATCATGGTCATTTGGTTTTTAATAATTTATATATAAAATGACTATTCTCATGGTCATGGTCTGTTCTCAAAGTAGCACTAGGTGTCCCTCTTACTACTGGTAACACTCTTATCGACCTTTGTTCAAGCTTTAATAAAATATCTTGCTTAACTAGTTGGTTACATTGTTTCTGCTTACTGCTGGTTATGTGTTGTTAGTTAGCTAGTTTACAATATTTTGGTTACAAAACTATTGTCATTATACTTATAATCTGTTCTCACAGTAGTACCAGATGTTCATCTAATTACTGGTAATACTTTCATTAACATTGGTACTTGTTTTAATACTGTATTTTGTCTAACTAAATTGGGCATACTAGGCTCCATTTTTCCTATCTTTGTACCATCATATTTGATCTGTTTTATTTGCATTGTATTGCAATATAATACACTGTCTACTGTGGTGTATCATTACTTATAACAAATTCTTGATTGATATTATAGCTGATGGTTATTTGGTTAAATTAACATGTATGATTTTTTGTTTCATAGGTGTCTTTCCTATGGGGTTATGTAACAATGTACAACATGTTCTAATGCAGCATTTTGCTACTACTAACATGACTTCAGTATGGTATTTTATTACAATATTTTAATTGTTTTAATACACATGTTTACACTACTTCTTCTTAAACAATAATACAAATCTTTTTGTACTAATGACAATATCTTTCTTGTCATTGGTTGTATCTAATTCCTGTCACATTTGTTTGAGATGGGAGAACAAGATCTCCCGAAACATGTTCCTAAAGGAAAAAAGTATATCTTGAGGTAAATTTAGTCATAAATATTATAGTAATATATATATATATATATATTTCAATCACTTTCTGCTACAGTCCGTTTCTTGATGTATATAATACTTTAATATTTATAACTAAATTTACCTCAAGATATATTTTTTTTCTATTAGGAACATGTTTCGAGAGTTCCTGTACTCTCATCTTCAGCCTTCGCCATCTTGTTTCTGGTGAAGTATTTGTGTGTTGGCTTCTGGATGTTATTAAGGTAGTTTGTTGGTCTTTGGTCTTTTAAAGTTGCATTATTGTGTGTGGTTGTGGTATCTGTTTTTGTATTTTGTGTATTTTCGATGTTGAGTGCTTTGAATATTGTGTCATGTTTTGTATTTGTTCTGGTATTAGTTTGTTTTGTGTTTTATGTTTGTAAATCTGTAAATTTTCCCAAATGTTCATTATGGTGCCTTTGTGTGGTATATGTTTTATTAGTGTTACACTGGTTATGTTTGGGAATTCATGTCCTGTGTTTATTGCATGTGTGGCTAAATTGGATTTATATATATTTGGTTTTTTGTATGCATTTAGATGTTCAAAATAACGTTTTTTCAGCTGTTTTTTTGTTTGTCCTATATAACATTTATTGCAATCTTGGCATTCAATTTTATATATACCGTTGGTTGTTGTATTATCTTTGTTGTGTGAGCTATTTAGATTTTGTAATTTATTTTTATTAGTTTTGTATGCTATTTTTATATCTGTGTTTGTAAATAGTTTTGTTAGTTTTGTCATTTTATTATTTATATATGTGAATGTGGCCCATTTTTGTTGTTGTTATTATTTATGTGTTGTTCAGTTTGATTAATTCTTAATTGTTCAGTTTTTATTTTGTATTTGATTTTATTTTCTATTTTGATCATAGTATTTTTATTGTATCCATTTGCATAACCAATTTGGTATATTATATTTCTTTCTTCGTCAGTTTCTTGTTTGTTTAGGGGTATTTTGTACATTCTGTTAAATAACAAATAAAATGCTGCCATTTTATGTTGTGGTGGGTGGTCAGAATGGTTAGGTATTTACCAAACACAGATATAAAAATAGCATACAAAACTAATAAAAATAAATTACAAAATCTAAATAGCTCACACAACAAAGATAATACAACAACCAACGGTATATACAAAATTGAATGCCAAGGTTGCAATAAATGTTATATAGGACAAACAAAAAAACAGCTGAAAAAACGTTATTTTGAACACCTAAATGCATACAAAAAACCAAATATATATAAATCCAATTTAGCCACACATGCAATAAACACAGGACATGAATTCCCAGACATAACCAATGTAACACTAATAAAACATATACCACACAAAGGCACCATAATGAACATTTGGGAAAATTTACAGATTTACAAACATAAAACAAACTAATACCAGAACAAATACAAATCAATACAAAACATGACACAATATTCAAAGCACTCAACATCGAAAATACACAAAATACAAAAACAGATACCACACCACACACAATAATGCAACTTTAAAAGACCAAAGACCAACAAACTACCTTAATAACATCCAGAAGCCAACACACAAATACTTCACCAGAAACAAGATGGCGAAGGCTGAAGATGAGAGTACAGGAACTCTCGAAACATGTTCCTAATAGGAAAAAAGTATATCTTGAGGTAAATTTAGTTAAAAATGTTAAAGTAATATATATATATATATAGTAAGTGTGTGTATAATATTATTCATGTGTGTGTGTGTGTGTGTACACACATTTGTTTTTTATTTCAAGTTTAGTTTCACAATACGTTGAAATTGAGTTCACAATACGGTGAACATTTTTGCTACTGAAGATGGCCACCGGTGGTGTGGCCGAAATGTCTAGCTACACAACATCAAGCATTCGACCACGACCTTTCAGCCCGGAAGTTTTAAGTAATTATAGTGACACCGGCCGTGAAAGCCTACGTACTAAAATGTTGTATTGTTCCAGATCAGTGTTTGTTATGACTAAAGATAATTACTATGTCAACATTGTACAAGGAAGTAAAAACTGATTACGGTCTTCTAAGAGGTCAGAAAAAAACTTCTGCCCATTTTCCAGAAACAACATATTACTCATTTTTAGGCATTCCCTTTGCAAAACCACCAGTGGGAAATCTAAGATTCAAGGTAAAATAATTTATTTATGAGTACAATACGTCTGTGATCTTCTTCATGTGTTCTTCTTCATGTACACACACACACACACAAATATACAGAAAGAACATTTATGTATGGTTTTTATCAATGATATACATACCACACAGCTGAACAAGACATAATTATGTAAAACATTTACAGATTTTATGTTCATTTATTGCTCTGTTAATTATTTTGGATCCGTAGCATGGCATTCTTAAAAGTTTACTTTCAAATTCCTGCGAAAGCACAAAGTTTTAAATTTTAAAGCACATAAAAATAAAAAAGATATAAATTTTAGGGCTGTTAGTGTTGTTGGTAAAATACAATTTGTCAGTAGAGCTCTAATAATGTATTATTATTATTATTATTTACTTGAAACTGTTTAAAAAGGACTTGGCCTTAAGTACTGTACCATTTCAAAGTCTACTTCCCTACTGACTCCTCAAACTGTATTAACTCTTCCTGTATACAGTATTATATAAATGTCTCCTCAATGATGTAATTAATTCAGAGATTTCTATTGCCTTATGAATTATATGAGATAATTAACTTGGTAACAGGTAACCTACAGATAATGCATTTGACTGGTACATACTACTAATACGTTTTTTAATTTATGTAGTTTTGCTTACGTCTGGTGAAACCAAATGACCAGATCTGTATGGCTACTGTATTAAACTTTGGCTTCTTTTTTATTTGTCTGTGTTATTTTATAACTGAGCAAAGAGCACCTAGTTGTGTCATAATTTTCATAATATGTATGGTGAACATTCGGTAATTTTAGGAACATGATACTTGTAAAAAATTTGCTTTAACTTACATCACGTTAATGTTTACAAATTTTCAGGATCCACAAGAGCCTGAATCTTGGTCTGGCATTCGTGATGCACTGGTAGAAGGGAATAAATCTTGCCAGTACGATAAGTGGAGTGGAAAGTGTATAGGGGATGAGGATTGTCTTTACCTAAACGTGTTTACAAGAGAGGTAATATTCAAACTACATTTACTATAAAATTTTAGGTACAATATTATAAAATTACTCCATAAAAAAATATATACATAACCAGTTATAGAATAGGTTTAAAATTATATTAATATATTTCCCATTACGCATATGACAGTGTTATGCACCAAGATAAAGTTCTCAATTTCTTAAACTTATAGGTTACTGGAATATACAGTATATAAGAATTGGTTGAGAATAAATAACATATTCAATAAACTTCTGCTTGAAGCCTTTTTAGCCATATGTTAAAAGGTTGGTTCCATTCTGTACATATGCATAAAATCTAAACAACTGGTTGGGTTTTGATGAAGGGGATATCAAAACATCTAATTGCATTAAGTATTGAATAAAAGAGTTTTATGAGCGGAGTCTAAGAAGGCTTACACGTAACAATAGGGTAGATGAAGAAATGGAACGTCAATTGATGAAAGCTAGATGAATTACTGGATACATGAATAACCTTATATGTAATAATAAATATCTCACCTAAGAAACAAAAACTAGGGTTTACAAAAGCACAAAACATTCGGTAATATCCTGTGCATCAGAGACCAACAGCAACAACTCAAAGAAAATGACAAACTATAGAAATTACTATGGAAAGACTATAGGAAAAGAAATTACAGAGGGTACGAGGAAAGGCAAAGTACGATAGGTTGCCAAACAGTAGTATAAGAGAAACAGATATTAATTCTTGGATTGCAGAAAGAATAAGTGTGTGGAATGAACACATATCAAGAATGGATGACACAAGGCTAATGAAAAATGCAAGAGATAGCTAACCAAACATGAAGAGGAGCATTGGTCGGCCAAGGATGAGGTGGAGTGACAGCATGTAGGACCGTTATTATAGAACAGGACAGAGTCCTAACTAGGAAGTTAAAGAAGAAGAAGAAGAGTCCAAGAACATGTGGATTACAAAAATTGTAATCAATGAACAAAATAAAAGTGTTTAAATATATCTGAAAAGTGTACACACCACTAATTTATCTCTGTTTTAGACTAGTTATAACTTATGTGCTGTATTATTAGGTAAGGGGTTTTAACAGACTACCTGTGTAGTTCCCACCTACTGCTTACTCCCAGAGCTTCTCTTCTCACATTTATAGCATGACAGAGCACTGAGATATCTCACCTCTTAGTGTGGTCTTACGTGCTATAATCTGTAAGTGTTCTGTGTAGACAGAAGAATTTTCATATTTTTTTATTTAGAATTTTGTTTTGGATGTTTGTGTTCTTTATTCAGATGAATGTCATCGAACTAAAGTACAACATTATTCTCTCTAATTTCTTCCTGCTTTTGGTTTATGGGCTCTGAACGTCCAAATACATCATTAAATTAATGTTAGAATTCTTTGATATCAGCCATCAAAAGACCATCAGAAGATTTGTATAACAAAGCCCTTTGGCAAGCCTAATTTTGAAGTGTCTGAAATATTGAGTCTTTGCTGTGTCATTCTAGTTACTCAAACGCAGGAGGAACGTTACCAAGATATGTTTTTGTGTGGTGTATGATATTTGCTGCTCTATTGCAAATATTTATGGTCATGCCTGGTTTTACTAAATTTCTGTCAATTAGTATGCTTAATGTGATGACTGCCTGGAATTCAAATATGGAACACTGGCTCTTCCTATTATCTATATCGACTTTAGCCATCACAGTCTTTCCACAGTGTGGCAGTGGAGTTATGGTAACTTTATTTATAATGATGTTTCTGACATGTTTACTGTACAGAGCATAACCCCTTCATGCCTGATTCTCACAGCATTGTTTTTGTCACAAACTATAAACCCATATGCACTCATAATGTTCACACAAAGAATTGCTTTATCCACAATGTCTACAAGTACTTGGTGATCAAACTCAAGATGACCCAAGTTTAGTTGTATATCCACTTTCCCTACCACTTTCACAGGCCTTCCAGTAGTTGTCTGTAAGATGCAAGAGCACGAAATTGGTTTGAGATTGTTCACTACATTAGGGCACACAATGGACTGTGGAACCTGTGTTAAATGTTACTAAGGTCTCACTTTCTTGAACAAATCAGTTAATACCAGCTTCACATTCATTTTTCGAAGAGTTGAAATTGGGTGTTGTCTTGGGGCTTCCTCCCTCCAATTAGTCAGCACATACCCTGTTATAACCACTACTGCTTGTTTCCTGCTGTTTGTTTTGAATTAAGTCTGCATTGGCAGATGTCTGGGAGATGAATTAAATCTTTATAGTAGAGGCGAATCCTCAGAGCCAGCAACACAAGCAGGCTTGCCCAAATAAAATCAGGCAAAAGTAAATAAATGATTATGTAACCAACATTATTGTTGTCGCCAAAAACTGTTTCACATGCCTTCTTATGTCTCAACACCCAACACGCTTCTTATGTCTTATGTCTTCTTATGAAAATTGGCGGCACGTTTGTCACCTATATCAGTAAAAATGATATTGTTGACTTGTGTTGATTAAAGTCATTAATATCACTTCACTTCCAGTCCTGTGTGCTGTTTAAACAGCTGACTGACTGCTCCTCCACCCCAAGGCAATCACTTGAAAAAATGCTTGGGTGCACTAACTATGAGTTGGTCATAATTTCATAAATCTTAACATTTATTTATGATTTCATGTCTATGCTTTCATTATCTAGTTTTCTTTTTTACATTAGGGTACAGTTAGACATATTTGAACTTATAACAATCTAGTCTACAAGTACTGTGGCTTGCTGGTACCTACATTCTGGCTGTCAATGCTTTAAGCCGCTAGGAGCGCTAGCATTGTACCGGCTTGGTAAAAATGTGGCCGATATTTCTCTTGTTTATTGTTTTGGTTGTCAGTGTTTGAAGTTACCTCTTCATAGTATGTTCTGGGTACTGGTTATTGAAAAAATAATTTTTTTAACTACAAAGTAGAATCACAGCTTGTTAAACACCACTTTTTTAGTACCAATTACACATGATGAATATTTTTCTCACAACGACACAAACAGGTGCATAGCTGAATATTTTTTTTTCGATTTTATACCATTGAAATTTTTTATACATATGCTTATATTGTGCTTAGAGTCAATGCTTGCCCTACCCATTGGGTCAAGTTGTGCTTAGAGTCAATGCTTGCCCTACCCATTGGGTCAGGTTGTGCTTAGGGTCAATGCTTCCCCTACCCATTGGGTCAGGTTGTGCTTAGGGTCAATGCTTTCCCTACCCATTGGGTCAGGTTGTGCTTAGGTCAGGTTGTGCTTAGGTCAGGTTGTGCTTAGGTCAATTCTTGCCCTACCCATTGGGTCAGGTTGTGCTTAGAGTCAATGCTTGCCCTACCCATTGGGTCAGGTTGTGCTTAGGGTCAATGCTTGCCCTACCCATTGGATCAGGTTGTGCTTAGGGTCAATGCTTGCCCTACCCATGCGCATCTCGACTTGTACGTGCTCCAAAGTTTAAACGTTTTTATTGTTGATTATGTGTAAGTTATGTTATATGTTTTATGTGTTGATATTTTTACTTAAATGACGACCTCTGCTGAGTGACAATACCTGAGGATAGGACATGTGTCCCGAAACGCGTCGTAATAACGAAGAAGAAATAAAGCCACCAGACGGACAAACAAAATAAGGTAAATACTTTATTCTATCAAATTAAGTGACTTCTACGAGATTTTTTGCATAAGGCTAGATAAAAGGGTGAGAAACAATTTTAAAAAAAAGTTTACAAAAATTCAGTTGCGAGTTTTCGAAAAAAGGGAGGGGGAAGGTACAAAAAATTCATTTTTGTGATTATCTTAAAAAATAACAAATTTACAAAAAAAAGACAAATTACAAAACGTAAAACCATTAAATTCTCTACAACAAAGCTATTTACCATTTTTTTTGTCAGGCAAATACTTTGTGAGAAAAATGGAATTGAAATATTAGAAAAAAATTGATTGTCAGAGTCCGCCCTGATGAGCGGGAAGGCTAAATTTTTCTGACATTGCAACATACAAATTTTAATAAAATCCGTTATAATAGTCGTAGAGACAAAAATCAAATAGAATTTTAAAGCTAAATGTTTGTACTTTTACATAAAATGAAAAGGAAATAATTAAAGTATTAATAAATACTTAAAATAAAGTAATAACTTTTTTGTTTTGTATTTTTTTCAACTAATGCATAAACATATTAACAATTTATTACAAATGTATTTACATTTAAAAAAAACTTCACAATATGAACTTTACATATATAGGTCTTTGAAAAAAATAATAAAAATTAGTATTGATTTATTGGAATAAAATAAGCGAGTATTAAAATTTATCATTTTCTTGAGTTTGCAAGTAAGCCTATACATCATTTTCCTAACTTAAAATTTCTACAGAAATTTTTAAAATAAATATTTTTTAACAAAATTATGAACACGTATTGGTCAATGTGTCTTCTATAAGACTGGGGTGTAAAGAATTGTTAAAATTTAGTTAAATTTAAATAAATGTAACTTTTATTAATAAATGTAAAAATATGTCCATTGCGCGTATTAATATTAATAGTTAAAAACTAAAAAAAAAATATTAAAATGTAACTATTGTAGTAAAACTACAATATTTGAGGTTTCTTTTCTACATAGTGAGAATTTATATCTGTGCATGGGCATAAAAAGAACAGACCCTGAAATTTGAAGAATTTTAGGGAGAGTGAGGACAGCTGGTACATGCGCCATACAGATATTGAATTAACGCTGTTCAATATTGAATGTTCCGTGAGTTCGATACTATTTTTTATATTGTATTTTGCTGGAAGTTCAATTTTATGTTTTAAGATTTGTGTTAGTAATTTTGATATTTTATAATTTGGTGCGGTTCTAGCTCAAATGATCTTCTGTAATTGCAAAAACATTTGTGGAAAATTATGCAGTTGCAGAAAAAGTGGATTGTACTGTAACCCCTCTTTATTTTTTTGAATTTTTATAATTTTTTTTTTTTAGAGGGGTTACTAGATATTTAATACTAGGCAGAAGGCCTAGAAGAAGCATAAAATGCGCTGGGTCCAGTGAGACGGGACTTGCAATTAAAACTCGCTGTTAACCAACAATAAATTTTATTATATCTGCAATTCCTTGCACATACACATATCAAAATATCACATAATCCAAAAGATCAACATGCTATAGATTATTTGAATCCCCTTTGTAATGCTTTACATAAACAGCCCATAAGTACATATATATATATATATATATATTTCAATCACTTTCTGCTACAGTCCGTTTCTTGATGTATATAATACTATAATACTTATAACTAATTTACCTCAAGATATATTTTTCCTTTAGGAACATGTTTCGGGAGATCCTGTTCTCCCATCTTCTTTTTCACTGTAGGCTTATTTACCTTGTATGGTTATATTATTTCAATCACTTTCTGCTACAGTCCGTTTCCTCGAAGATGGGAGAACAGGATCTCCCGAAACATGTTCCTAAAGGAAAAAATATATCTTGAGGTAAATTAGTTATAAGTATTAGAGTATTATATACATCAAGAAATGGACTGTAGCAGAAAGTGATTGAAATAATATAACCATACAAGGTAAATAAGCCTACAGTGAAAAAGAAGATGGGAGAACAGGATCTCCCGAAACATGTTCCTAAAGGAAAAAATATATCTTGAGGTAAATTAGTTATAAGTATTATAGTATTAATATATATATATATATATTGCGACAACACAAATTACTAAACTATTGGCGCATAGGATATGATAGTATGTGTATTTCAAATTACAAGTCTATATTGGAGGGTTTAAGATTATTTATTGTACAAACACAAGTTATAGTTTATATGGTATATTTGAAATGTACAGAATGTAATGTTTGATATAGAGTATTTCTTTTAAAATGTTAAATAATGTTCATACGCAAGACGTGATACGTTACATAAGAAGACTCCCACGATGATGTTGTTGAAGAGAAGGGCTGGTCTTAGCGGTGTAGTTGGTTCGTCAGGTGTGGCTTACAAATGACAGACGTTTTCCCAGAAACGTTTACAGCTGGGCTAGCGTCCTGTAACAGCTGGGCTGGTCCTACAACAGCTGGGCTGATGTCCTATAACAGCTGGGCTGGTGTCCTATAACAGCTGGGCTGATGTCCTGTAACAGCTGGGCTGATGTCCTAAAACAGCTGGGCTGATGTCCTATAACAGCTGGGCTGATGTCCTATAACAGCTGGGCTGATGTCCTGGAATTCCTACGAAGAATCCGACACTTCGCACACACAACGGTACTACGGATTTTATTTCTCGCAAAACTTATATAGAGTTTAAAACCAAGTAATATCTCAGGTGACAGTGAGTTTAATCTAATAACGGTATATTGAGCTTATACCTCTCCGGCTTCTTCAAGTGTTCTCGCGAATACGAAGGTCTACCGCGATCAGCAGACCACCCTATGAGGAAATCTTGCACTAGCACGGAAACGTCTTGATGGAACTATTGCGTAACAATTAATGATACTGTTACACTCACTTCTTACACACGTAATACTACAATATTAATATCGTGTGTAAAGATATAAAATCAATTGTTATGCGTCACACGCGTTACTATCCCCGAAAAGTCTTAACAGATCCTTGCAAGCGGTAGAGTCTTGTACAAGGATTGTATGTACCGTTCGCGGTAGCAGCAGTGAAGAACTGCTTGTAATTTTACACACAATGCGTTAAAACACTGGTGTGTGCAAATGTACTACACACACAGTTCTGAGTCTTCCCGTTTCACTAACGACGAATAGTCTTTACAACACCTTGCAAGCGGTAGAATTCTTGTAAAAGGAGTGCACGTCCCGTTCGCGGTAGATGGCGTAGAAGAACTGCCTGTGTAACGACAGGCTTAAGAAAATTTCCAACCACCAGTCAGCATTCTATTGGTGGATGGAAGTCACATGGTAAGTATAAAGTGACCAAGCACTTTTCATGCAGTAGAGTGCATTTACTTTGTAACAGCATGCATAGCGGTAATCAAACTACACGTATCTCATGCATGACTGCCTACATACTAATAATATACATGACCGTAAACAATAGTCCGACAGGTATAGGGATTGTAGCGAAACACATGTCTCAGTTCAGCTAATGTCAAAACAACGATAATACTTCACGCACCGCCCGGGAAACGTTTCCCACTCGCGCACGCGCGCACATTTCCACTAACACAGTACATGAATAACCATAAATAATAATGCACAGTTTTTCTAAACTAAACCCTTAACCTTACTAAATACAATTGATAATAACCAAACTTAACCATCTACCAATATAATATGAATGTCCATTGTCTGTGTAATATATGAACTTGCCCCGCCTATCATGATCCTGTGCTTCGTTGCAATATATATGTATTAATAAGCGAATGAAGAGGATGTACCAACAAGATAATTATAAAAATACTACTTGTTCCTAAAATACTAGGTGTTCCTAAAATACTACTGTTCCTCTGATACCCGTAGTATTTGTAATAGGCGTTGTTCCTTGTGTATCGGTAATACCCCTAGTATTTAAAATACCTAGTATTTGAAATATTGGTTGTTCCTTGCGTACCAGCGATATTTTTGTACGCCTAGTATTTGGCCTTGGCGTATTCGTTTACTTGTTACTTGCGTACTTTGTGTGTGTGTGTGTGTGTGTGTGTGTATAGGAGTGTAGGCAATACCCCCTCTACTAAGGCCTCACAACCGGTCAGAGAATCGTGTGTCACGTGACCACCATGAGGCGAAGCATTCCGAGCCCGAGTCAAGCTGCCATGTGATGTTTGAGTAGTTGGTGATAACTTACGTTTAGTTAATTCCATTTCTGTTGCTGGTTTCGTGATTTCGGCCTGATAAATACAGCAGTATACAATGGTGTTAAAGTGTTGTGTACCAATGTGTAAAGGAAATTACGACCTTGATAATAAGGTTCATGTGTTTAAGTTTCCTCGGAGTGAGGTTATGAAGAAAAAATGGTTGCATGCAATCCCAAGAAGGACTACACAATTACTAATTATTCAGTGGTGGGTGTTATTATAATACTATACATATAATATAATATATATATATACATATTGTAGCGTGACAGATATAAGCATAATATTGAATGGCAATTGATCATTAGAATAATGAAGTTCTTCATTAGAATTTGGAAGAAAGCATTAAGTTTAATATAAATAGATTAATTCATAGCAACTGTGGAAAGAAATCATTATTATAAAGAAAATCCAAGTTCAAGTAAAAGGAGTTACTAGTGATGAGTCATCCAAGACCAGTATCATGACCAAAGGTTTTCAAGGTATAACCCAGGAAGGTAAAATAGTAAATAACAAAGCAGTACACAATATGACCAAACCCACAACGAGGGAGAATAAATAAAAGAGAAACCCTAAAATAAGCCAAGATCAACCAATACAGGTTGTGTATTTCTGAATTAAAGAAGAAGATGGAGAAGATCCCAAGAAACCTGATGGCATCAAGAACAGATGGAGAAGATACCAGTCCCAGAAGGCAGGAGAAAAGAAGACTGAAGAAAGAAGAAGAGGGCAGCATCCTGAAGAAGACGTCATGCTCTTATAAAAGACACCCAAATCCCTATATCCCCAAAATAAATATCTAAAAATAAAAGTATAACGAAATAAAAACCACATGTATACAAATTTAAGAGAGAGGAGTGTATAAAGTAAAAGTTTCCTGTGAACTAAGATGAAACAATAATATAGTACCCATGGAACAAATCTCCATTGAAAAAACGCTAACCAATTTATTATGTTAATAAGACTATACGACCATTTAGCATTAACATAATATATAAGTGAAAGTGAACCAGTGATAGTTTTGGGTATTATAAAAAATGAACCTTGTGTTTCATTCTTGGCAATCACAAACATTGGATGCAATGAAATATGCATTTTTCAATGACTTAAAATGTGTACGGTGACAATATGTTGTTCATAAGACATGAATCTGTTTAAAATAACATTTTTGTTTTACATGAAAAAAGAAAAACAGATTTCATAGTGCTTTTTGAACGGTTCATACTATTTATTTGTTAATGACAGGGTACAATTCCCCAAAGACAAGGTATAAAAGACTGTATAAAAACTGTAGAATCCTACTTATAATAATAGTTAGAAATAAGAATATAGATATAAGGTTTTAATGTATATAGTACAAGAATGTTTAAAAATGTTTTAGATATAAGGCCATTTGTTTGGGTCTGAAACAACTAACATCAGAACTATAAAAATAATTACCACTTGTAAATAGTAGAGAGTAATTAAGATGTTAGTTAGTACAAAACCTTTGTTGTAAACCATATTTCCATGTTGGAAATGGGAATTTTGTTGCAAAATGTCTGATTTGAAGACAACCATTTATTTAAAAAAAATGTTCTTTATTTTGTGTTAACTATTGTTTGTATTGTAACCAATACTAATTGTTTTTGTGTAATTTGAAAACATGTTTAATTTATAATACTATTTGTAAAAAGTCAGAGAGGGTATCACACATCATATATTGTTTGTAAATTATTTTGTAAGAAAAATTGTTAAAAAAAATCATAGGCCAAAAGAATGGAAACCAAACTTCATCAAAACAGAGAAATTACTCATTTAAAAGCAAATAAACAAAAGGGGTTTAGACAAAATAAACTTGAGATCATGCCATATAATTGCACATACCATTTAGAGAGATTTTAATAAATTATATTCAGAATTATAAATAAAAATAAAATGACTAAACTCAGAAATTTAGACATGGGAGTCATATATTTCAGAATAATGTTTCAGAATACAACTAATTCAATTAATTACCAGAAAATAAGGGAATAGGAACCTTTTAATACAATATAGGATTATTAATATTAAATATAACTGATAAAATGGCTGAATTTATATAATGACAGGAAGTAAATTTTGATGTTTTGGACTCTTCAGAGTATACCCAAACTGAAAGTAAAATTACTATTTTTTGGACAGAAAACACTATAAAATGGCATTATTTAATCTGAAAATAACCAGAATGAACTGAAAGATTAATTTAAATCAAATCTAGTGAATAAAATTGACAAATAACCAAAGTTTAGGCATTCATATAGTGAAATAGTAAAATGTACACAGGATGTGAAAATATTTTTTGAACAATGTTAAGGATAATATTATATGGGCTAAGAGTTTAATTGAAACTGAAGGAAACAGTTAGTTAATTATTGGTAGTTGAACGGTTAACATGACATACCTTTGAAAACGTGAATAACCTAACCTATAATCGTCATACAAAGCGAGTGTATAGTGAGTTATTGTGAAATCGCGAGTGACTTGTAAAATACTTCTGAAACTATCATATTATAACAGAAACGATCAAGTAACACTCCATAACACAGAACAATATAAATCTACTCCGAAAAACACCATAAAACACTAGAAAACTGTATAATACATTAAACCAAATTAGTGACGGAATCGGAGAAAGTGTTTGAACTAATAATTATACAGATACACTAAATACAACCCAGAATCACTACACCAGTCACTACACAACATATAACAAGAGATTTGCGGACACGAGAACAGAAATATTGCGTCAAAATACATTATTTGGAATGCAGCAGCAACGAGCAACATTTTCATCGACTTGACGGCGGCCATTTGCTTTCACAATTCCAGTGCCTCTTCTTGGTTCATCACAGCTGTTTGGTGAAAACAATTATTATATTTACAATTTATTATTCAATGTCTGTGTTTATTAATAACTATTAATTTGATTGTAACGTTATACTTTTAAATATAAGCCCGATTTCTCTGACTTTGGTAATAACTGGCTGTTTAAAGAACCCTATATAATTTTTATAACATATACTTGTAACTTTTTTCGATATCCTGAGAATCGATACTAATCGATAAGAGTCAATATTGCTGTTACTTAATAAAACATTAATACTTTTCAATACTTAATAGTTCTTTATTTCTTCAATAATACTAATTACCAATAATATAATTCTAATTGATAATCTACAAGGACTTTACCACCCGTAAGTGAAGATAACCTAAAAAATAGAAAGGTAAACAAACATCGATTGGTTTACAGACAAGTCTTATGAGTGGTGAGAGATTATTTAAATTATACTAAAACTTTAATAAAAATTTTCAGAAGAGCATTACACTGTTTAAAACTTCACAGCCCTATATTAATTAATTGATCCTAATTAATTAATTAATAAAATTAAAATTTTTTTTTTATTATTTTTTTTTATAAACATAATTTTTTTTTAATTTTCTTCAAAACAATAATTTTTGTTTTGAAACTTTCGGTGAAGCTGAGCATATATATTTCTTCATCAACTTTACGCTACTCGACCGGTCTTGCTACCATTGGGACTCGACCAGCTGGGAAACTTAAGGAAGTGTTTCAGGCCAGTAAGACGTCGAGAGCCACACCAATTAAACATATTACATTGGACTTGATTACATCGGAGTCGAACTTCACAATCACAATCTCTTATATCATCAACACACATCTATACTTACACTAATATTTATATTATTACAAATTGGCGCACAACTTTAGGGGCTTTAATTAGCGATTGGAAGGCCAATACATTCTGCCCAATCACTAGTTGGAGCTAGGCAACAGCTACAAAGCCAGAGAATTTCAAGGGAAAATGCAACGACGTGCAACATCTAAGAAACGGACGGCGGAGGCCGAGAAAGAAATAGAAGTTGACATGGACAACAAGGAGGCGACGCCAGTAGAAGCGGAAGAGGTATTACCACCGGTGTTGTCCAAACAAACTGAACAACCGGAGATACCCACGCAAACAGGGGAAGTCAATGCCCAGAAGGAACCATTGGAAAAGCCGACACGAATGGAGGAGGGGAGTATACAAGATGTGATGAGAATGATAATGGAAATGAGTAAGAAAATGGGGAATGATAGCCAGTCTTTGAAAGAAGATATCAAATCCGGCAAGGAAGAAACAAATAAGAAGTTAGAAGAATTGAAGGAAGACAATCAGTCCCTGACGAAGAAGATGGAAGAAAACAGCAAGAAGATGGAAGAGAAGATGGAAGAAAAATTAGAAGAATTGAAGAAGGATAATCAATCCACAAAAGAAGAGTTGACTGGGATGAACAAGAACATGGAAGAATTGAAGGAAGACAACCAATCGTTCAAGGAAGAATTCAAGGCGACTAAAGAAGAGTTAATTAATAAAATTGAAAATACCAATCAGAAAATAGATGAAACCAGGAAGAAGATAGAGAAAAACAACCGACAATTGAAGGAAGAGTTGAAAGAAGATAACAGGAAGTTGGAAGAGAAGATGGGGGAGAAATTGGAAGAATTGAGAGAAGACAATCAAATTCTAAGAGAAGAGTTAAGGGAGGTAAATCAGGAGAATTTGGACAAACTGGACGAAAGGATGGAATTGTTGTGAGAAGAAATGAATAAGGAAATCAAGGTTAACAAAAAAGCGATGGATAAGAAGATGGAAGAAGAAAATATAATGGTCAATCGACAGATTCGAGAGATTGATGGAAAGTGCAACCAGACCGAAAAGGAGGTGAATGAGTTTAAAGAAGTGGTGAACATCAAGTTCACAAATATCGAAGAACATAGTCGTAGGAAGGTAGAAGAACAGAGGAAGGAAAATCAAGAAGAATTCGGAAAAGTACGCAACCAGGTCACAGAACGATGTAATGATATACAAGAGACCATGGCCAATATCACCGGTCAGGTGCGACAAAGCCGAGAGGAGATGGAAGCGATTAGAAACAGACCGACTCATTTCACCGGATTGCCTGTCAACGAAAGCCGAGAGTGGCTCAACTTCCGGCAGTACAAACGTAAGCCGATGGAGTTCCTGGCTAGGGTAGAAGAATATTTAACCAAGCATAAAATTACCCAATGGAGCCATAGCAGGGAGATATTCGACGAGTCTTTCCGAGACATAACAGATAATTGGTGGATGGCCAACCGGAGTGAAATTTCCGACTACCAACAGTTCCGGAAAATGTTTAAAACAAAATACTGGTCTGAGACTACCCAGAACTTGATACGTGACAATATTTGTAACGGAAGATACAGGTCACAATTAGGTAGCAGTATGACGGCATATTTCTTGGGGAAGGTGTGTATGGCAAAGCACCTTGAGCCAGCAATCCCAGAAGAATGTTTAGTGAATAAGATATCTTATCACTATGATGAGGACATTATCAGGGCCCGGAGAGGTAGTCAGATCAAGACGATCCAGGGAATGACTGAGTTATTGGAGGGATACGAGAATGAAGAGTATTATCGGCAGAGCAGGAAGAGAAATGAGAGACCAGAAGCAAGGCCGACTACTTACCCCAATAACGGCAATAACCATACAAATAACCGGAACCAGCCCAGTAATTACGACGGCCCTAACAACCAGCCGCGTAATAACCAGTTTAACGGAAATTTTAACGGCGTGAGAAATAACAACCCCTACCCAAATAATCGAAACCACTTTTATCAACAAAATAATAATGTTCCATACAGTCAGAGAAATCCATATCCCAACAATAATGGTAACAGGCCTTACCCACCTAACCGAAATTACTATAATGATAATATTAATAATAATAATAATAGCAATAGTAATAACCGAGTGTCGCGCCCTAGGGTAAATTTTATAAGAGCAGAAGATCGCGGACCCAGGAGATATTATCAACCGAGGAGGAGCAGCTTCCACGGCGCTGACCGAAGATGGCGGAGTGCGGAACGAGACGGCCCAAGATACAAACAGGAAAGACGAAGTACCAGCCTGGAAGATCTTGGCAGACAACCGAACAGGGCGTTAAACATCAACCAGGGTACAGAACGTCAGGAAACAAACCAGAGTTTCCCGAACGATGCCTCGGTCAACAATAACTTAAACAATGACCAAAATGCTTTAAACGAGAGGAGGCAGTAATCAACAACGATGACCCGTTACTGCTTATACTTCCTGGGTTAGAAAAGGATGATTTGCAACAAGCAAACAATGATAAAAACATCACTATTATCTGTAACCATTATTTGAAAGACATACGAACTGAACTTTTGGAAGAGAACGAGAAGAGTCTCAGCAACAGTAATAATGAGATAATTTATATAACAGCGGAGGTGGAAGGAGTTCCCGCTAGAATAATGATAGACACAGGAGCTAATATTTCAATAATAAACTCCAATGAGTTGGAGAGAATACAGAGTACATGTGGTAAAACTTTGCCAATGTTACCAGTCAACAACATTGTATTGGTAGGTGCAACTGGTCGCCAAAATAAAACCATCAGGAAGCAAGTTTCCTTAAGTGTCGTTAGCCGTGATATAGCTTTAGACATGGAATTTTTAATCGCCACCGGACTACCATTTGACATCTTAGTCGGTTGCGATATTCTTCGTAGATATTCGGCAGTAATCGATCTTAATTTAAATAAAGTATCACTTTTCCCAGACGGAGTAACATGGACCGCAGATCTGGTAGGAAGCACAACTATACTTCCCAGCCCAATACATCAACAACTTCGAAAAATTAATATTATAAGAAACAGCCCTCTTTCTAAACCCATAATATACAATAATGGAGGAGAGGATTTATGGTCAGTTAAGAGCCAAGAAATACGTAATTTCCAGTGCGGAAGCGATAACAAGAAAATACCAACGCACATGGCTGATCGTCTAATTGCAATATATGAGAAATACAAGGCGGTGTTTTCTGATGAACCAGGGAAGGTAAAAAACTACCAGTGCCAACTTCGTTTTAAAGAAAACGTAGAGTTTAACCGGAGGTCATATCCAATAGCGCAGTCGCTCAAAGAAGCCGTGAGAACAGAGATAAACAAGATGATTGAAAACGACATAATTGAGATTAGTCAATCACCTTACACTAGTCCAATTATTGCTGTTCCGAAGAAAGACGGACAAGTCCGGCTCTGTTTAGATGCGCGTGAGTTGAACAAGACAATTGTGAATGACAGAACATCTCCCGGTGAAATAGAAGAAATCTTAAAGCGTTTTCATGGTACTAACTTTATTAGCACCTGGGATACGGTCTGTGGTTATTGGCAGGTAGAGCTGCATCCACAAAGCCGCCAGTATGTAGCGTTCATTTTCGAAGGGCGCAATTACCAGTTCAAGAGACTGCCCTTCGGACTTGTCAATTCTGTCGCCATATTTGTGGCATGCATGGACCAGATTTTGGGACCAGAAGCGCTCCAATTTACCACCGTCTATGTTGACGATTTACTAATCACATCCGGAACCTGGGAGGAGCATTGTTACAGAGTGGAATTTGTACTAAACAAACTAGCGCAGAACAACATAACACTGAAGTTGGAGAAATCCAAATTCATAGCGCGCGAGGTACAATTCTTAGGCTTCAACCTAGACGACAGAGGTATTACCCCATCAGCAGAGAAAGTGGAGGCAATTCAGAGGTTCCCGCAACCAAGAAACAGGAAACAATTGCAATCTTTCCTCGGACTCTGTAACTATTACAGGAAGTTTCAGAGCCGATATTCCGAGTTGACCGCCAAGTTTCAACCACAGTTATCTGCCAAAAACAAATGGATTTGGGGTGAAGATCAAGATATTACTTTCCGATTGATAAAAGAGAAGTTTCTGGAGAGTGTGATACTTCGTCACCCAGATTTTAAGAAACCGTTCTTTCTAAACTGTGACGCTAGCGATCTAAGCTTAGGAACGACCTTATACCAGGAAGATGAGGAGGGACAACATCTGGTAATAAGCTTCGCTAGTCGCACACTGAACCAGTGCGAAAAGAACTACAGTGTGACAGAAAAGGAATTGTTGAGCATGGTGTTCGCATGCAGCAAGTTCCGGACGTACATTCTCGGATATCAAGTCACGGTACGAACTGATCATAAATCCATCTCGTTCCTTCGTAGGTGCAAATTGAGTCACGGCCGATTGGCTAGGTGGGTACTCGCCCTACAAGAATATGACCTGAAATGGGAATACATTCCAGGAAAGAAGAACGTGGTAGCAGATGTGTTGTCACGTATAAATCTGGAAGATCAGACTTTCGAGGGAGAGAAGGAGAGCTTAGTAAAAATTTATAACATATTCACGACCAGAGCCGATTTACAAGCTTTGTTAATAAATATCCGAATCCATCAGCAGTCTGATCCTAAGCTGAAAAACATTGTGAGTCGTTTAGAAGCCAATGATGAAACCATTTCTAAATATTACCACCTTAACAAGGGAATTTTATTCATAAAAACCGCATTGGACGATGAGACATGGAAGGTGATAATCCCGCACCAAATAGAAAAGGAGGTCATCATCGATTACCATGTCAGGTATGGTCACATGGGAGCGTTAAAAGTGATACAAGCTCTAGAGGAAAATTGTAAGATCAAGAATATCAACCGCAAGGTGAGAACACACATCAAGTCCTGTAAGATCTGCCAATGTGCAAAAATAAACAATGAAAAGACAGAGGGTATCATGATACCGATAACTTCCAACGCAAAACTGGAAAAAGTGTTTTTGGATATATGCGGGCCATTTCCCCGTAGCGGTGGTCGACACAGATATAAATACTTGGTAATCATAATGGATCACTACACCAAGTATATAAAGCTATATCCGGTTAATCGGGCAACGACAGCAAAGGTTTTGGCGGTGATTATTGATTTGTATATCCCAGAGATCGGTAGACCATTTTCTATTATTACCGACCATGGTACACAGTTTAAGGGGAGGAGATGGCGAGACACTTTATTAGCACTTGGGGTCAAAACATATAAGACATCAGTCTACCACCCAAGTAGCAATCCGGCTGAGAGAGTACTAAGAGAAGTGGGTAGGATATTGCGCACGTACTGTCACAACCAACAGAAAAAGTGGCAAGAGTACCTAGCAGCGACAGAAACATTCCTAAATTACGCCCACCATCCAGCTATAGGAATTCCACCGTACTCAGCCATGTATGAGAAGCCGACTCCCCGAGACATTGAACAAATCATTGAATTTCCAACGAACAACAATAGGAAATTCAACCAGTTGAAGTTTTACAATAAGGTAGCAGAAGATCAGGAAAAACGGCAAGCCAAATACCAGAAGGCAATAGGGCGAATTGTAACATATAAAGAGGGTGAGAAAGTCCTCCTAAAAAATAGAGAGCTGCCTAGCACCTTAGAAGGCATAACCAAAAAATTATTATTACTTTACACCGGACCATATGTTGTGGTAAATGATAAACATAACAATACATATGAGTTGAAGGAAATCGTTTCAGGAAAGATCAAAGGAGTGTACAATCAAGCTTCTATGAAGAAATATTATGAAGAATGAGTTGTGAGTTATAGAATTTTGAATTTTTATTTTAAAAATTCTAAAATAATGTAAGTACATCTTACAACCTAATATTTTGAGAAGAACATTCTGGAGAATTATAAGAAGAAGGAATTTAGAATTTATATTTATAAAAATTTAAAAATAATGTAAGTACATCTTACAACCTAATATTTTGAAAAGAACATTCTGGAGAATTAAAAGAAAAAGAATTTTTAATAATTTATAAAAATTTAAAAATAATGTAAGTACATCTTACAACCTAATATTTTGAAAAGAACATTCTGGAGAATTAAAAGAAAAAGAATTTTTAATAATTTAAAAAAATTTTAAAATAATGTAAGTACATCTTACAACCTAATAATTTTGGAACAAACTTTATGGAAGAAAGAAAAAGAAAGACTTTTGAATTGAAATATAATTATAAAAATTTAAAATTGAGTAAGTACTTCTTACTACAACCTGATAATTTAGAACAAAACTTTATGGAAGAAAGAGAAAGAGAGAGAATTTTGAACTTAATTTAAAAAATTTAAAATTAAGCAAGCACAGCTTACTACCACTGAATTATGAGAAAAACATTTTGGAAGAATTAAGAAGAAAGGAATTTTGAAGTTAATATACAAAAAATTTAAGAATAAAGTAAGACTAACTTACTATAACTAAGTTTATGAGAAAACTTTATGGTAAATAATTAAGAAGAATTTGAATTTGGAGAAATACCAAAACATTCAGAAATAATAGTAAGATCACATTACTATAAACAATTCTGAATGAAACAATTCTGGGAATAAATGAATTAAACAGAATTTGAATGTTGATAGAACGTCAGAACTTTGAAACAAGATAAGATCAACATATTACAAGGATTTATGAGAAATATTTTTCAATTAAATAAAAAGAATAGTTTGAATTTTACATTAAAACTAACCAAGTTCCAAAAAATAATTATGTGTCAATTATGATTGAATTGAGAAGAAAATAAAGTGATTACTTCAGAAAAGAGAGTTAACGTTAATCCAGAATAAATGCTAACATTCACAATAGAATTTGAAGGAGTAGAGAAGAATAACAAGAAAGAGTGTAATATGCCAGAGAAGGAAAAAATTTGGAAGCAAAGAGACTAATTACCTATGAAACGATAATGAAAACAGTTAATTAAGAGCAAAGAAGAACAACTCATACCAAACAGATGGAGAAGATGATTTTGAACCAATGATAATAATAAGACCTATATGAAATGCAAAGAGAATAAATACCACATGAAATATAATATAAATGAATTAATGCTAATGAATGCGAAGACGGATTAATAACTTTCTAAGAGAAAGGAAAGAACCAAAATGTTTAAATAAAATGATCAATATAACAACCTGTATATCTAATGTAAAGATACAATGTTAAAAAATTAAATATAATATATTAAGACCATTCAAATAATGAATACGAAAGACTATTTATAAAGACCATGCTAATACTATGAATAACCAGAAGAAAGTATAAAGAGAATTCAGATGAAGAAGAAAGAGAGTTACACTGTAAACAGTAACCAGAATTATTAAAAGAAAGGTTTTCAACCATAATTAAATTAAATATATCAGACAAGTTAAGAGTTTTGAAAAAATATATATGTAATGAGTATAATAATGATTATGAAGATTTATTAAGATAGAAAATGTGAGATAATCTGAGAGACTACGAAGTGGAGAATCCAAAGATATTTTTATTAGTCGAAAATGAGACTACTTTTTATTTATTTATTCGATGACTGACTGAAGATAATTCCAGCAGCATTATGTTTTTTGAGCAGGGATGGATATGCCCCTGTACTCAATTTATAGAAGTGGTGTATGGCCAGCAGAGAAGTAGCGTACAGTGCCCCTCTGATCTGCCCCAGCCCACGTGATAGGGAATGTTAGGGAATTAATATCCCAAGGATACAACACGAAGTTGATATAGAAAGAAAATGTATTACAATTATAATATATCTCAGAAGACACTAACTATCCGAAAAGGATCAGTAGTAAAACAAATAATTATATATATAAAATTAATAAAACTCTAATATAAAAATGGAGAAGAAAATGAATTATAAGAAATGATGAAATTATCATAAGAAATTATTTCATCCATAAACATGTCTGAAATAATTACTTCTGGAGGAGAGCAATCTGTAGCGTGACAGATATAAGCATAATATTGAATGGCAATTGATCATTAGAATAATGAAGTTCTTCATTAGAATTTGGAAGAAAGCATTAAGTTTAATATAAATAGATTAATTCATAGCAACTGTGGAAAGAAATCATTATTATAAAGAAAATCCAAGTTCAAGTAAAAGGAGTTACTAGTGATGAGTCATCCAAGACCAGTATCATGACCAAAGGTTTTCAAGGTATAACCCAGGAAGGTAAAATAGTAAATAACAAAGCAGTACACAATATGACCAAACCCACAACGAGGGAGAATAAATAAAAGAGAAACCCTAAAATAAGCCAAGATCAACCAATACAGGTTGTGTATTTCTGAATTAAAGAAGAAGATGGAGAAGATCCCAAGAAACCTGATGGCATCAAGAACAGATGGAGAAGATACCAGTCCCAGAAGGCAGGAGAAAAGAAGACTGAAGAAAGAAGAAGAGGGCAGCATCCTGAAGAAGACGTCATGCTCTTATAAAAGACACCCAAATCCCTATATCCCCAAAATAAATATCTAAAAATAAAAGTATAACGAAATAAAAACCACATGTATACAAATTTAAGAGAGAGGAGTGTATAAAGTAAAAGTTTCCTGTGAACTAAGATGAAACAATAATATAGTACCCATGGAACAAATCTCCATTGAAAAAACGCTAACCAATTTATTATGTTAATAAGACTATACGACCATTTAGCATTAACATAATATATAAGTGAAAGTGAACCAGTGATAGTTTTGGGTATTATAAAAAATGAACCTTGTGTTTCATTCTTGGCAATCACAAACATTGGATGCAATGAAATATGCATTTTTCAATGACTTAAAATGTGTACGGTGACAATATGTTGTTCATAAGACATGAATCTGTTTAAAATAACATTTTTGTTTTACATGAAAAAAGAAAAACAGATTTCATAGTGCTTTTTGAACGGTTCATACTATTTATTTGTTAATGACAGGGTACAATTCCCCAAAGACAAGGTATAAAAGACTGTATAAAAACTGTAGAATCCTACTTATAATAATAGTTAGAAATAAGAATATAGATATAAGGTTTTAATGTATATAGTACAAGAATGTTTAAAAATGTTTTAGATATAAGGCCATTTGTTTGGGTCTGAAACAACTAACATCAGAACTATAAAAATAATTACCACTTGTAAATAGTAGAGAGTAATTAAGATGTTAGTTAGTACAAAACCTTTGTTGTAAACCATATTTCCATGTTGGAAATGGGAATTTTGTTGCAAAATGTCTGATTTGAAGACAACCATTTATTTAAAAAAAATGTTCTTTATTTTGTGTTAACTATTGTTTGTATTGTAACCAATACTAATTGTTTTTGTGTAATTTGAAAACATGTTTAATTTATAATACTATTTGTAAAAAGTCAGAGAGGGTATCACACATCATATATTGTTTGTAAATTATTTTGTAAGAAAAATTGTTAAAAAAAATCATAGGCCAAAAGAATGGAAACCAAACTTCATCAAAACAGAGAAATTACTCATTTAAAAGCAAATAAACAAAAGGGGTTTAGACAAAATAAACTTGAGATCATGCCATATAATTGCACATACCATTTAGAGAGATTTTAATAAATTATATTCAGAATTATAAATAAAAATAAAATGACTAAACTCAGAAATTTAGACATGGGAGTCATATATTTCAGAATAATGTTTCAGAATACAACTAATTCAATTAATTACCAGAAAATAAGGGAATAGGAACCTTTTAATACAATATAGGATTATTAATATTAAATATAACTGATAAAATGGCTGAATTTATATAATGACAGGAAGTAAATTTTGATGTTTTGGACTCTTCAGAGTATACCCAAACTGAAAGTAAAATTACTATTTTTTGGACAGAAAACACTATAAAATGGCATTATTTAATCTGAAAATAACCAGAATGAACTGAAAGATTAATTTAAATCAAATCTAGTGAATAAAATTGACAAATAACCAAAGTTTAGGCATTCATATAGTGAAATAGTAAAATGTACACAGGATGTGAAAATATTTTTTGAACAATGTTAAGGATAATATTATATGGGCTAAGAGTTTAATTGAAACTGAAGGAAACAGTTAGTTAATTATTGGTAGTTGAACGGTTAACATGACATACCTTTGAAAACGTGAATAACCTAACCTATAATCGTCATACAAAGCGAGTGTATAGTGAGTTATTGTGAAATCGCGAGTGACTTGTAAAATACTTCTGAAACTATCATATTATAACAGAAACGATCAAGTAACACTCCATAACACAGAACAATATAAATCTACTCCGAAAAACACCATAAAACACTAGAAAACTGTATAATACATTAAACCAAATTAGTGACGGAATCGGAGAAAGTGTTTGAACTAATAATTATACAGATACACTAAATACAACCCAGAATCACTACACCAGTCACTACACAACATATAACAAGAGATTTGCGGACACGAGAACAGAAATATTGCGTCAAAATACATTATTTGGAATGCAGCAGCAACGAGCAACATTTTCATCGACTTGACGGCGGCCATTTGCTTTCACAATTCCAGTGCCTCTTCTTGGTTCATCACACCTGTTTGGTGAAAACAATTATTATATTTACAATTTATTATTCAATGTCTGTGTTTATTAATAACTATTAATTTGATTGTAACGTTATACTTTTAAATATAAGCCCGATTTCTCTGACTTTGGTAATAACTGGCTGTTTAAAGAACCCTATATAATTTTTATAACATATACTTGTAACTTTTTTCGATATCCTGAGAATCGATACTAATCGATAAGAGTCAATATTGCTGTTACTTAATAAAACATTAATACTTTTCAATACTTAATAGTTCTTTATTTCTTCAATAATACTAATTACCAATAATATAATTCTAATTGATAATCTACAAGGACTTTACCACCCGTAAGTGAAGATAACCTAAAAAATAGAAAGGTAAACAAACATCGATTGGTTTACAGACAGTCTTATGAGTGGTGAGAGATTATTTAAATTATACTAAAACTTTAATAAAAATTTTCAGAAGAGCATTACACTGTTTAAAACTTCACAGCCCTATATTAATTAATTGATCCTAATTAATTAATTAATAAAATTAAAATTTTTTTTTTATTATTTTTTTTTATAAACATAATTTTTTTTTAATTTTCTTCAAAACAATAATTTTTGTTTTGAAACTTTCGGTGAAGCTGAGCATATATATTTCTTCATCAACTTTACGCTACTCGACCGGTCTTGCTACCATTGGGACTCGACCAGCTGGGAAACTTAAGGAAGTGTTTCAGGCCAGTAAGACGTCGAGAGCCACACCAATTAAACATATTACATTGGACTTGATTACATCGGAGTCGAACTTCACAATCACAATCTCTTATATCATCAACACACATCTATACTTACACTAATATTTATATTATTACAATATATATATACATACATATATATATACATATATATATATGTGCCTCTTCTCCTTTTTTGTTTCAAGTGTATAATAAGAAAAGTTTAGGTTGATATATACAGTAGACTCTCGGCTATCCGACTCCCGCCTATTCGACATCCGTCCTATCCGACCCACTACTTAAAAAAAAAAAAGTATTTTGAGTACGGTACATACGCAGTATTTCCAATCCGATTACTAGCGCCTTCAAACATCATGTGAGCAATCCCGCCACGCGGGTGAAGGCGCTTATGCGTGAATCACCAGTTACCCCAATACAGTACGCCAATTGATTCATGTTGTGACAGGAAAGTTTCGTGTTCCTACTTGAGTGTGTAACAGGTGCATCAGTCAGTCCGTGCGGTTCAGTCGTTCGTGGATTGTTAATTTGTTATAAAGTGTGTATACAGTATTGTTGGTGGCTTTTATTTTTAAGTGAAATATGGATGACAAACGAAAGAAAGTGGTAGTAACTTTGGAAGAAAAACTGCAAGCAATAAAAAGAATGGATTCTGGTGAGTCGGTAAACAAAATTGCACTGGAGTTAGGAGTTGGAAAAACTACTGTGGGTGATTGGCGAAGAAATCGCGCAGAGATTGAAAAATGGTTTTCTAAGCAAGCAAGTGGCAGTGGCGTGAAAGTTAGAAAAACTATGCAAAAAGGAAAACATGTGGAAGTTGAAGAGGCTTTATATCTGTGGTATGAAAATGTGAGGAGGAAAGGATTGACGGTTTCAGGCCCCTTGCTCCAAGAAAAAGCGATTCAGTTTAAAAAACAGATCGAAGGAGACGATGGTGAGTTTACTGCCAGTGACGGGTGGCTTGATCGCTGGAAGAAACGTTTTGGTGTTTGTCAGATGACGATTAGTGGTGAAGCATTGTCTGCTAATAAGGACGCTGTCCCTTACTTTAAAAAACACTTTTTTGACCTGCTTGATAAGGAAGGTATTTCCGGAGAACAAGTGTACAACTGTGATGAGACGGGTTTGAATTACTGTATGTTGCCGTCTAAAACACTAGCGTCTAAACAGGAAAAGGCCACACCAGGGTTCAAGAAGAGCAAGGACCGCATTACAGTTTTAGCTTGTAGTAACGCAACCGGAAACCACAAGTTGAAACTGACCTTGATTGGAAAATCTCGCAAGCCTAGGGCTTTTAAAAATCTTAAAAATTTAAGTTCTTTGCCCCTGCATTATACCCATCAAAAAAAGGCTTGGATGAATGGAGAAATTTTCAAAAATTGGTTTGAACAGGAATTTGTGCCACAAGTTGAAAAACATTTAGCTGAAAACAATTTAACAAGGAAAGCAATCCTAGTTTTGGATAACGCTCCTTCACATCCAGCAAACGACCAATTAAAAGATGGAGACATAAAAGCTTTGTTCTTGCCTGCAAATGTTACATCTATATGTCAGCCAATGGATCAGGGAGTGCTCCAAGCTTTGAAAAAGAAATATCGACGTAGGCTACTAAGCTATATCATCGCGACAATTGATAATACAGAAGTTGCGATGGCACTACAGTCAGTAGACATGCTTGACGTCATCAGATGGGTGTCCGAGGCATGGGATGAAATTCCATCTTTCACACTTGTGCGATCGTGGAAAATTTTGCTGGATCACAGAGCCAGTGATAAGTGGGAAGAGGTAGAACAGCAATGTGATGTGGAAAATGCAACTCATAACACTGCGCTTGTATCGCTGTTAGAAAAAGTTCCCGGATGTGAGGAAGCTTCATTGGAAGGCATCACAGAATGGTTGGCAAAGGACGAAATCGAAGAAATTGCAGGTGAAGATATTGTAGCGATGGTATTAAATGAACAGCCGATTGAAGAGGAACAAGGTGATGAACCCTCCGATCGTATAACCCACTCCGAAGGCCTGAAGGCGATCGAGACGGCAGTGGAATACATTGGCCAGCAAGAAGAAGCAAAACCAGCAGACATCATATTGTTACGACGGTCTACTCGATCGTCGTAGGTACAGTGGAAACAAAATAAGTACAAGACACCAATTAAGTCACTAATCACACCTTTAATTGTTACAGTAAAACAGTTCGTAATTAACAACACAGTCTACAGTAAATCAAATGAGAACTGTACACACGCAATAAAATGTCCACAAATATTAAAACTCAATTTTATTACAATTATACCGTCTGATTATAAAACGCAACACTTCAATAATAACTACTTGAACGTACACAGTAATAACTCGAACCGCTCTGGAAATATATCACACTAATACTCTCGAACCGCACTATCAAATATCTCACATTGAACTGAAAAACTAAGGCCGCTACCCGATGTATTTATAGTCACGCTCACACACCAGAAGCTTCCAAACTGCGTCTTATCTCTCGTGAACTACGTAATTACTACGCCCTTGACACAGTCCGAGCGCCCGAGCGAAGCCCGGCACAGTCGAGAAAATTCTCGCAAAATGCGTCTAGTAGCACGTACACCACACGCTTACATCGAGATCCTTCTGGCACATTCGATAAACGCGTACATTGTTCTGTGCTGTCGTAGCAATATGTTTACGTAAGTGGAAGGATATAGCGGCGAGGAAATTAATGCAAGGAAAGAAGCAGGTCTCAATTACAGACCTTTTCAAACCTTAGACAATGTAAGTTTCACTTGTTCTTTCGTTATACAGTACGTAGTTTTAGGTTAATATAATTTGATTTATATTAACAACTAATTTGGTTGAAAGCTTTCGTATAAATTAAAACTCATAGTAAAACTCATTCAACTTGTTAATTACACATTTTGTTTCGTTCTTCAAATAAAGGTTTTGTGAAAGATACTGTAGTTGCGAATTCTTATTTCATTTCTTTCTAATTCATTTATTACTGTACGTCATTTATAAGGACAAACTGATATGACGTACGCATCCAAATAGCAACAAGTACATTCAACGCAATAGGGTGGCGGTCATTGACCTTACAGAGGCTGGTATGCCTACGGCGGCTCCGGTGTATCCGACTTTTTTGCTATCCGACCCTGCCGACCGCCACATTAGGTCGGATAGTTGAGAGTCTACTGTATTCATCTTTTCTTGTTTCATAAATATTTACTGGCTTTTTAAGAAGGCGACCGCATACTGTACTTTGCTAGTGAGAGCAATTATTACATTATTTAGTTAGTGCGTGTAGATACATCATTACAATGACAAACTCATTCTTTTTTTCATTTATTAGGTGTCATAAACACTTCAAAGCCGATGATATTCTATGGGAAGCAAGTGCAGTTTGTCCAAAGACAGGTAGAATTTTAACTTCCCCCCTCTCAAAGCCAAAACTTGCAGAGAATGCAATCCCCTGTGTCTTTCCAAATTGTGCTTCATATTTGTCTTCAAATCCTGGTCCATCAAGAGTAGAGCCAGATAGGAAGAGGAGTAGGTTAGAATCAGAAGCTGTAAAGAAAGCAACAGAAGAAAGTATCAGAAGTCATACCTCATACATAGATAGAATTTCAGTGACCAACCTTTCAGAGTTAAAAAATAAAATTAATGTGCTGACTATACCTGATGGGTGGTGTAGTGTTATACAGCAAACACAAATTATTTTTATGTATATCAATGTGTGTGTACAACCACACTGTATGATATATGTGGTGATAGAAGAAAATATGTCCTCAAAGGTCTATTCGAAAGGGGTTTTATTACAGTTTAAATTCAATGATGTTAACTCAGGCAAAATTACAAGTACAAATGAAGTTGATTCCATACTTACACAAGTTCATATGTTCATAAAAGGGGATGATTGTGGCAATAAAGTGAAAGGTACAGCGAATGAGATAGTTCTAGGTTTAATTGAAGAATTTACATTTGAAGAACATAATCCTACATTTCAATTCATAAAGTCTCAGTTACAGCTTTGTTACTTCCCAAACATAGAAGAGAATATAACCGTAACTTTATTGTCCTTTGTTCAATTTTCCATCTTATTTCTCCTCACGCATACAAATTCATTAGAAACCATAGCCATTTATTATTACTACATGTAAACACCTTGAACACAGTTTGTTCCAATTTAAATGGCAGCCCAATTCTTGAACAAAATCCTACATATTTCCTTGAGTACATAAAGCATAAAGCACAAACTTTTGAAAAAACATGAGAAGTATGTAATATTAATGGTTGATGAAATCCATATAAAACCATACATGGACTACAAAGGGGGCAATGTTGTTGGATCAAGCGCAGATAACTCCACACTCGCCTCATCTGCTCAAGTGTTTATGATCCAAACTATTTTATCATCCAGAAAAGAAGTTGTTCATATTCTCCCTGTATCAAAAATAACAGCTGACAGTTTGCATAGTATCATTTCAAAAGTTATTGTTGGTTTGGACTCTATAGGTTTATTTGTTTTGGCAGTGGTTACCGATAATAATGCTGTCAATAGCAAGGCAATGTCAAAATTTTCAAGTCCGCCCGAACTTAAGATCCAGTATTGTAATCCCGCATCTCCTGATAAGCCCCTTTTCCCCTTTTCTATCTTATTGACTCTGTGCATTTATTTAAATGTGTCAGGAACAATTGGCTCAACCAGAAAACAAATGACAGGGAATTCGTTTTTCCTGACTTTGCTGATTTTTCTAAAGAGAATGTTGCCTCTTTCAAGACAATAAGGGATTTGTTTGAGATTGAAGGGGGTAAACTTTTGAAATATGGGTATGGGTTAACAGTTAAAGCTCTTTGGCCTACAAGTTTTGAAAGGCAAAATGTAAAATTTGTATGTCAGCTGTTCAATGACAATATAGCAAACAGTGTACTAGTTCTAGGAGAGAAATACAATCTAGTATCTTATGTAAGTACTGCTCAATTTCTGAAAATAATAACTACTTGGTGGCATATTGTAAATGTAAAGACACCCTTTAAAGGTGTAAGGTACAACAATAAATTCCAGGAACCACTCACTGATAAAAGTGATAATGAGAGGAAGGCCTTTCTAATTAAATTTGTAGATTGGTTGGAACATTGGCATGGTTTAGGTCTGAACTATGGAAAACTGTCCAAGCAGACACACACAGCTCTTCTACACACAACTCGTTGTCTCCTAAAGTTGGTAGAGTTTTGTTCACAAGAACTGAAATGGTTGTATTTACTGCCTGGTAAGTTTCAAACTGATCCATTAGAAGCCAGGTTTGGACAATACAGACAGCTAGCAGGTGGTCAATATCACATTTCTGTAAGGCAAATCTTTGAAATTGAAAAGAAAATTAGAATATTGTCTCCAATTGAATTGCCAATTTCTGATGGTAGGAAAATTGTAGTTAATGATTTTGTTGAGGACGAAATAATAATGGATCATGATTACTGCGCCACTGCTTCTTCACAGACATTCACAGGGGAACTCAATGTAACACAATCAGACTTAGATAGCACCTGTTCTGATGTGAGTATTTTAACCTACATTGGAGGTTATTGTTGTCATTCCCTTATGAAGAAATTAAATTGTGAGTGTTGTGCAGAATTTCTGTAACTTAATGATATTAATTTAAGGTGTGATCATCATAATTTGATTGACAGTCTTGATACGGGTGGTTTGAAATATCCAACAGAAGTAGCTGTCAATTTAGTAACATATACTTATGTTATAGTAAGAAAAATGTTGGAACCAGAAAAGGAGAGAAAATTCTTCAGCTTAAATAATCATCGTAAATATGTTACAGATGTTACAATGAGAATTATTCTGGCAGCTGATGAGTTCATAGAATTTAGTAATGAATGTAGAAATCACACTAAAGAATTTTTGTACCGTAACATTATTTGGAAGTGCACAAATATTTTATTGAATAACTACTGTAAAGCCAGAAATAATGCACATTCAATGAGTGGTGGTTCTACAAGAAAAACAATAATTTTCTCAAAGTAGGTGCTTATGCAAGGGCATATGTATGTGGACAGATACCCCCCACTCACAGGGTCATAACTTGAGTAATATTAACGTATTCTTTTCAGTGTATTAATTTGGTGTGTTAGATATAAGATTTGCCTTGTTGAAAACTGTTACATATTTTTAATTCTGTAAATAATTATTATTATAAAGTATATCATTGTATTATGTAAACATAGTTTTGTACCGGTATATTGATATTCCATAAACTTAATTCCCAACCTCTGTGTATAATAAGTGTTCTCATCTGTCGCCGCGTTCATAACTTGAGTAATATTAATGTATTCTTTTCAGTGTATTAATTTGGTGTGTTAGATATAAGATTTGGCTTGTTAAAATCTGTTACATATTTTTAATTCTGTACATAATTATTATTATAAAGTATATCATTGTATTATGTAAACATAATTTTGTATCGGTATATTGTTATTCCATAAACTTAATTCCCATCCTCAGTGTATAATAAGTGTTCTCATCTGTCGCCGCGTGTTTAGAACGTTGACATGTTGATTGTATACACCTCCGTTCGCCTCCAAGTGATCACGTGATTTGCGTGTTGTGAGGCATTAGTAGAGGGGGTATTGGTGTAGGGGGCATGTCTCGACTCGGAACAGCGTCGCCGCGAATAACAGGTATTTTAACTTTTCAGTCACTGTTACATCCGTTCCACAAAAATATCGTTCCAAAATACCTGTTACAGGTATATCGGCCCACCTCAGTGGTGACTAGCACGAGCACGGTTTGTATTTACATATTCATCAATTAATTATTGTTACCGTGCTTTCGAAAAGTTGCAGCGGCGTATTGAATAGTTTATGTTAGTGAAACTAAATTATAGCAGCCGTAGTATACTTACGAAGGTCTAAGGTAATTTACTTATTTAAAGACAACTACGTTAGGTTTAGGTGGAAACAGGGAGTATAAGAGACACAGAAGAATCTCTTCTATTCGCTATGGTGGAAATGACGATAATAGTCATTGATGGGTGTGAAGTATACTTAAGGTTAATTTTATTTGTAATATAATGCAGACTGTAATATAATTATCAAAAACCATTAATTTCAGTGTGGATGTGGTTCGTTGTGTGTTAATGAGATTATCCATAAGCTAGAAGAATTTTCGATTGTACGTGAAAATATCTTCCGTTGCAGTAAAAAGTTGCTAAGGTTTCCTGTTTACTTTTTATTTCCGTTTTAATGTCTGAATTAATAATTCCAACGGTATACCATTCCAACTTTCACAAATCAGCATATATAATGACAGACTTTTTTCAGGCCTGCATATGCTGTAAACACAACACAATGTGTAGACTAAGCTTGGACGGTTGGTAGCCCTAAAGATACCACTAATTTAATGAATGTGGATTTAACAAGTACAAGAGTGCGTTAGAAATGTACTGAAAGTAATGGCATAGTCAAATATTATTATGCAACGTACAGGACAAGTTGAAGAGTAAAATGTAACATTATTATAGCTTGCATAACCCACACCTGGGTAAACATAACCTCACCTTGCCTGCATAACTGACTACTACCATAAGGTGACTAATAACTATAAATATGAAATAATGAAACATACAGATATTCAACAGAATACAGAAAATTGCTGTTAGTGTCATTTATGGAAAGTATCAGTAGATGAATATATTGGTAATTATCGGCTTTCTATCCTTTGCTGGTATTGAAGTGAAATATTTTTTTTTCTATTCTTCTATGTTATATAAACACGCGAAAAATAATTTTAAACGGCGGTTGAAGCTATTTACGAAGTAAAAAAATAAAATAAATACTCCCATAAGTGCGCATGGAAAGTGAATGAGCGCCATATTAACTGAGTAGTTAGTGGTATCACCGCAGTCGGGTGACGGCACACTAATGCACAGCGAGTGACGAGTTATGCCATCATGCGCGGATTACCAATCACTGCAGTTCAATTTGGATGTGGTTCTTCGTTGTGTGTTGATGACATTATCCACAAGCTAGAAGAATTACTCGATTGTACGTTAAAATGTCTTCCGTTACAGTAAAAAGTTACCAAGGTTTCCTGTTTACTTTTTATTTACGTTTTAATGTCTGAATTAATAAATCCAACTTTCACATCAGCATATATAAATGTAGGTAAGACTTTTTTCAGGCCTGCATATGCTGTAAACACAACATAATGTCTAGACTAAGCTTGGAGGTTGGTAGCTCTAAAGGTGCCACTAATTTAATGTATGTGGATTTAACCAGTATAAGAGTGCATTATAAATGTACTGAAAGTAATGGCATAGCCTAGTCAAATATTGTTATACAACGTACAGGAAAAGTTCAAGACTAAATGTAATATTATTATAGCTTGCATAACCCACACGTGGGCAAACATAATCTCACCTTGTCTGCATAACTGACTACTACCATAAGGTGACTAATAACTATAAATATGAAATAATGAAACATACAGATATTCAACAGAATAGGGTCATTCCATTGTCACGGGTGGGACATTCAGACCATGTTTTAATGGTTTCCAAAGTAAATATATTTTTTATGTTAAATTGTAACTTAGTAAAAACCACCTTGCTATGTTCACAATTACTTTCTTCAGCTCTGGTCGTAACTAAACTTTATATTTTATGCTCAATATAGTTGTTATTCCAGATCATTGTTGTGTCACAGGTGGGACACCCAAGAAAACTTGACTTTGGTGATGGCACTCTTTTACTGAAAAACTCTGTGAAGTGATTATTAAAATTCAAACAGAAATGATATTGTTTGCCAATTGAAGTTTGTTTAATGTGAATGCAATATGAGAAACGAATGTAACCATAGTAAACCACATAACAATTACACCTTTTTTCTGTCACGGGTGGGACACCAGGAGTGTCACGGGTGGGACATAGTCAAACAAAAGAGCAATAAAAGGCCTCAAATGTTACTTCATTCTTACATTATTAATACTGCACCATAAACTAATATACTTTTACACTATAACAGGTAAATAAAGTTATTATAAGTTTTCTTATAGTAGTGTAACAATTTGTCTTTACGGTTTAGTAAATGGAAGTATTACGAAATAGTTATACATAAAAATATTTCAAGGAGTATAAGTTGTACAGTTAGGCCTATGCTTGCTTAAAGTAGATTAACCAGATTAAAAAATATCAACAATGCCTCAGAATTCGTAGAAAACAGTATTCCTTAAGTGTTTTATCTGTGGTTGAGGCAAGACACTGATTATGCTTTCAAACAAAACGTAGGAAACATCTCGCTCGTCGACTTTAAATGTTTTTCCTGTGTCACGTACACATTTCATACACATCACCTTTACATCTCCATCTTCTTCAACTGTACTCTGAGCAATAGCAGCGTACCTATACTTGATGTGTTTCTTCCGGTCTGAGGTAAACTCCACCAATAAGAATGTCCCCGGTTTGATCAAATCAACAGTTGGTAAGGTACCAACAATGTCAGTGTTGTCAAGATGTTCGTTACCATTCTCTTCGTCCTCAGAATCTGTATAAACAAATTCATAAATACTTTCCCTAGCTTTAAAAACCCAATCTTGTGTAATTCTGACCTTAAAAAAGTACGGCCACATACTATATTGTGCTTATCATATGCCATAAAGAAGTGTTTGCTCTGAATGCCAGGTATCTTCCTAACAAGTGTCCAACGTTTATCCAGCATTTCTCTGTTTTCTTCAACATCTTGTGAAGTTAGGAGCATGAAGTTTACTTTTGGAACTACTGATTTTGCACAGTTTAAAAAGTCTTCTGCGGAATCAGTTATTACTTTCCGAAGCTTAACTTGATTCCAAACAGCACGCTTGGAAACTCCGCCAACTCCATCGACCGCCCCCTTTCCGTGCGAAGTGGCAAAGAAAAACCACTGACCATTTAAACCACAATCCTCCATCATGTAACATAGGTTAGAAATAGTGTACCGGTTATTGTCCGGAACACCCATCTGAAAAAATCTTGATTGTAGTCAAGGTAGGGAACTTCTTTTTTAGATCTTTAGTTATTAGCTTCAAGCAGGCAAAAACAGAATACTTATCATGAGTTGTCTCGTCACTAACTACAGCAAAAGACAGCATGCTCTCTCCTTTTGCCCAGGCACAGGCAGTAAACACACTGACTTGTTTGTGGCTCCAATGAGCGCTCTGAATTTCATCCTGTGATGTTGCCAAGTAATTTTCTGCATAGTCTACTTGAAGTACAACTTCATTATCTTCAAGTGAGCCTTTAATGTCCTTAAAAGTTTTTGATTGTAATCTCTTAACAAAAGAATGCTTTTTGAAACGATGAAACTGATGTTGTAACTCATTCACAGCTTCTTCCATAGTCCCTTTTGTCTCAACAACTTTTGGTCGGCCTACATTATCATCTTTCCACTGCTTCCAGTAAACCTCAGATGACATAGCAACTCCTTCACCTACTAAAGTGTGCAGATTAACTACACACTGTGTACAGTTGCCAGTCATGGAACTTTCTTCTTCTAAGCTACAACAAATGAGGCTCAAAAGGTCACAGTGCTTGGAAGGGAAAGAACTGTCCTTCCTATTAATTGTTTCAATCAGATAATCAAAATTTGCGTGGTACTTGCAAACACAAACATTGTGCGGTATTTCAGTGGCTAAGGCAATATTTTCATGTCTAAGCTCATAAAACTTTGATTTATTAATCTCAGCTGTTGGATGTTCTGTTTTGAACAAAGCATATGCCTCTTTGACTGTCATGTTCATATGACGCTTTTGAATTTTGGTTCTTATTCCACTTTCTGGTTCTTTGATAGACTTTACATCTTTGATCCCTGGTGCTTGCCTGCTAATATCATCCGAGCTGTAAAACTCTCGCACCATAAGGGTGGTATCTTTTGAAATAGTCTTCTTTGGCACAGGCTTGTCAAATATTTTCCTTGCTACATTAGGAAAGTTGATGTAAACTAGTTTTTGAATTACAGCCTTTGTTTTTCTTGGACTGGCAGGTAACACATTTTGTAATCGTTTTACAGCCTTCCCAAGAGACTGTGGACATTTGAAAGATCCCTGATTGGAATTCGGTGTGTAATTCAACATGTCAGCACATTCCTTTGCTTCCAATTTAATTTTATGTCTGTACCTTTTCTTCCGCTCTGCTTCTTTCAGCCCCTGCACTCCTGAGCTGATGTCGCAGACAAGGTATTTTTTATCTTCAACTTTTCTCGTCTCTTCTTATCTCTAGCCCTCTCCTTTTCCTTGTAGTTTTCAAACTTGTCTTGATCCTGCTTAAGTTTTTCCCGCAGCTTTCTCATTCGCTCCGCAGATGTAGTCTTCCCCATATCCTGAAAATAAGGATGACCATTTAGAAAGTACACAATTAAATGGGTATACAATTAAACAATTGGCCTAGGCTCAAGATAATAGTGCATAACCTATCTACTTATAAGATAGGTAGGCCCCTAAATGCCTAAAAATCCCAAGAGCACAAGCTGTTGAAATAGGGTTTTTAAGCTGTATCAATAATGAACATTTAGCCACAGATTAAGTAGGCCCTACAAAAGATCCTCACATCCCAAAATAATTCCTATAAAATATATTCTAATTGTGTTATTGATAATCAGTTGAATTATAGGGTTGATTATGAATTAGGCCTACTATATGTTTGTCTAGCCTAATTCCACACAAAAACAAAACCTCATACTTAAAGCTCAATTTTTAGTATGACAGTTGTTTGCACGTGTGGCACGAGTAACTTGAAAACTACAAAAATACCATATATTATTGCCTAAAACCATACATAAAATATTTACCTATGCCTGTAAATTAATAAGCTACCAAGAACATAACCTAAAAATAACATAAGGCGTCTTAATTCGAATATAAAGCAGTATGATGTCAATTCTGTCACGGGTGGGACTAAAAAAGAAATTTAATTTTTATCAACATATTTTTATGATTAATAAGTGTATTTAACTCACGTAGTCACTTTTACATTGAAACAAACATAACCTATAAATAAGAGTGGGCAGAAACTAAACTTTATTACCTTTTGTTGTCACGGGTGGGACACTAAAACATTTGATTCCTTAAAGACTAGATACACAAATTCAGAACTTACCTGGATTAAATATTTTAACACCAATGTGTAGATAAAGTTATACTTCTTCAGCACACCCCAACAATGGGAAATAGTCGTTTGATTGTTCTAAAGAAAGAATACCTACATAATACAACCAAATTATGTTACAGACATGGTCAGCCATACTGCCAACTTAAAATAGTAAATTACCCATGATAGAAATTTTATTTTTAGTTCGTTTCAGATAATTATATTTCAGTATATTTTGAAAATGAAACACAAAATTAAATTAACATAAATTTTTTTTATATTTATACTTAGTAGGCTCACTTTTCATGGAATGGGCCAATACGGAAAATTACTGTTAGTGGCATTTATGGAAAGTATCAGTAGATGAATATATTTTTAGGCATGTGAATATAAGTAAATATGTTGTGATAATGTTTTCACAACGATTCAATTCACATTAAAAAATGAATTGTAGTTACTCAGGTTAACGACAATTTGAAATGACAAATGAATTTATTACAGTTCTTACAAATGAAAACAAAATTATGATGCTCATTATATTATTATTGAAACGATTTATTATATAATTTGTATTGAACTGAACTAAAGCAAATAAAACTTTTTGTAGACTTCCAAACAAAATAAAACTTTCAGATTCTGAACACTTTTTGTTTAGACATTATTGTCAGTATATGTTTTATGTATGTAATAAATACCCATTTTTACTTAAGTCAATGTGTTTAATGTAAAGGAGTAACAGTAACTGAGCCATGTTATGTTGTGCATGAAATAGCTTTGTGGCGGAGGTGGCATAAAGTAGTTTTATAGTTTCTTGTAAGAAATTTATTTTCAAAACGGATTGTATATAATATTTCTGGTTTGGTCAGTACTGTATTGTATTAAGGCAATACATGACATTAGATATTAAAATACACAAAGTAAACTAAAAATTTATTACATAAATGTGTATGTTAACCAACTACTGAATATTATTATTTGGCCATGCACAGCCATTTGTTATAAACAAACAGTTCAACATAAACATAATATGATTGCAAGGTGGATATCCCTATTTTCACTATGTTAAATTCTTAAAATTGAGATGCATTTTCAAAGAAATAATAAAATATAAAATATAATTTTGTTTTTAATCCTACAATATCTTTCATATAACATCGGTATTGACACTTGGGAATGCACAAGAAATTCGGATTTGGTGCTCTTTCATTTTGCCATTCATAGCTGATGTTAAGATGTCCTTCCCATACCAATAAATAAATGTTGCCAATTCTTATCGGCTTACAGAAATGTCTCTTTTCAGTGATATAACACATCACGCTTTGGATCTGTTAGCTGTTTTTGTATGTGGTTTGTTTTAATAATGTGTTATTAGGCTGTCAGAAATTATATCAGTGACATGAATATCATTAATGTTACCCTGCATGTTACTGGAAAACTCTTCAAATTGGTCTCAGCGGATCATGAATTCAATCAGTCCCAGTTTTCCTTTTTATATGCAGTTTACAAACTATGAAATGTTGTTCCATTGTCAATTATGGTATTTCAAGTCATTAGAAATTATAATTTCTACACGATTTCTAATATTATTTGTCAAAGATTTTCTGTTTAAGACCAGATTAAATTTACTGCACCCTGAAAGCTATAACGCGTCTTCAGACTAGATAAAGCAGAACAAATATTCCAACTCTTTAAATCTGTCAAACGCTTCAAACTTCCATTGTAAACAACCGTTTGCTAGTAGTATTGCAGTGTATTCCCACAGCTGTCAATTTGGAAGTTATATGAAACAGAGTATACTGTATAACTTCTGCAAACATTTTGACTCTGAGGTTTCATAAAAATTTTAGCATTCAATTGATAACCAGTTGTTTCTTTCTCAAAATAATTCTAAAATTATGTCAAAAGTCGTATAATTTCTGGTAAATAGTGTAACAGGACAGTTTGGATCTACCCGGGGTAATTTGGTGAAAAGAGTTCACAACATAATAAATATAAATTTTCTTCCTAAATTATAACGACGTGGGCAGTGTGCACGAGTTGGTGTCAATGTCACCGCCAGAACGCAAGAGGAACAGTTATATTTAGCTACATGACCTGTAACCTAACAATATGTATGTAATAATAACAATATGTATTTAATAAAAAATGAATTGTGTAGACGTAAGACCAGATTATTATTCGATGATGGTGGTTAAACATGTAGTGTTCATGAACATTTAATTATGTGAGTAGGGGGTTCTGAATTGGACTGTATTATGAAATGATTTGTGGTAAACTATAACAGATAATAATGTAGATTGTATATACTTTTGTGTTGATGTCAAATGTATTGTATTTGTGTATTACATTATGGTGTACTCTGTATTTTATGTAAACAATGTATGTATGTAACAGGAATTGATTTAATAATAATAGTAACCTTTTATCAGACTAAATAAATGATGAGAGTAATTGTGAAATTTTATAAAGTAATTAGAGTAACTTAGAGTTTTAAAAAAACTGATAGAATTAAATAATTGGAGATTAATTAATTAATTTAAAATGTTATACAGAGCAATTTTGGTGATGAATTTAAATGATTTTTCTGAGATTTAGATTATATAATAAATAGTAAATGATTAAACATATAATGTATTTGGATATTGAGTTATATTGTTATTATAAGGTAAGTTATGAATTTTCTAATGTAATTTTCAATGATTAACTCAATATAAAAGGTTGTAAACGATGGAGTTTGGGTGATGATTATTTCAATAAGGCATTAAGACAGTCAGAGTTAATCTTAAAAGGGTATTAGACAAAATAAGAAATTTTGGAATACCAGTAATACAGAAACGGAGTAGTAGTAGGGACACAGTAGCGAGAGTGAATGTGTGTAGAGAGAAAGTATGTAGTGAAAGTGGAGAGTAAATAGGTGAGAGCAGGGTACATAAATTTTGTAGTGAGGGTGGAGGTGTAAGGAGTCCTCAACGCAAACAAAGCGTTGTGGCGGGAAGTGAAAGTTTTAAAGAGGGCTGTGGGGTTACCTGGAAGGGCCAGGAACTGTAAGGGAATGAGCTGGTAGTGCGGGAACACACATCCTATGTACAAAAAGGGTATCAGGTGCTTTGTTATAAGAGGAGAATGATTTAAGTGGAGTTAGAGAAATTAGTGGAGGTAAATATTATTGAGAGATCGGTGTCATCCTATGTAAATCCGTTAGTGGTTGTTAGAAGGAAGAAGGTGAGTAAGGTTATATCTAAATGCCCATTCAATAAATCAAATCATTATGAATGACTGAGAAGCACCCGAACCAGTTAATGATGAAAATGCTAAATAGAAATTCATAGTTGAAGTGTAAAAATAAATGTAACAATGAAAGATTTAATAGAATTTGAAACTAAAGTAAAGCTGTAAGGTGTGTAAATTTTGGTCAAACTTAAATTTGAAATGTTTGTCTTGATGTAATAATAGCAATGTTCATTAGGAGTGTTTATCATGTTGTATTATGTATTATATAAGTGTAGGAATCTAAAACATGTAATTGTATGTTTTTAAATAGATTCCCCACTTTTGGGCGGTCCTGGCCTTACCAGCCCAGACCGTGGTTTTGGATGACAATCAACTGTGGGCAGACTTATTGTAACCTGACCATGGTTGGTTGCCTATGAAATTGGTACAATCTAGAAATTAACAGGGGGTTTTAATCAGGGGAATCCACATAACTTTGGAACATCGGCTACCACCGAATCGGGTGATAGAACCATATTAAGGGCGTATGAATCACTATAGTAGGATTACTGGTGTCCTCGGACTTCAGTAATGCGGAATTTTTATGTTATGCCGAAGCAAGAATGGTGTAAGCAGCGTTTGCACCCTAATAAAATTCAGTTCTTGTGGAGGCAAATGGGCGCTACAGTCCAACATCATTAAGCAATAGTGTGTGTGGAAAGGAGCTGGGCGTTACAAGCCAGGGGCATAAATAATAGAGTATTTATGCAACAAGGTAAATGCCTTACACGGTTTATCCATGAGGTGATTTACCTAATTGTAACTGGGTTATGGGGGGATATTAGAAAATGATGGAGAAGGAGGTTACTAAGTTGTTAGTAACGAGTTATTGAATATTAAACTGAATTATGTTGATGATGTAGAAGGTATAGTTGATCTGATGAGGTAACTAAATGATTTTGTATTGATTTAAGGAGTATTATGAAGATGCTTAACGATTGTTAAGTAAATAATTTGTTATGATGTAGTTGATTTAATGTGTTTTATACTATATAAGAATTTTATTAATAAATCTAATTATTTTGAAATGTGAATTATATAATGGAAGGTATTTGTAATGGGGAATGTTTATTTAAATTCTGATGGGAATCAGGGAAATATTTGGAATTGTGGAACAAGAGTTAACGAGAGAAGGGCATTCAGAATGTTGGTATTGAAGTTTAAATGTTTTATGTCATGTTAAATATGTATCCATGTGTATGTTAGAGGTTAAGAGGAAAAAAAAACCAGTGCTTAACGCAAACCAGCGCACAGCTAAGGGGGACCAGATCAGTTAGGGATATGGTATTATACAAGGCCACTATTTGATATTTTGATTTGATGTTTCAGTGTTTGGTGATGCTGTGGCGGCGGTCCTGTGCTGGCCTGCGCGTCAACAGGGGCGTAAAGTGCCTGTCTGGCCTTGCGGTGTTGGGATCTCGAGAGAGAAGTCCAGTAAGGTCATTCAGGTGCGGTCACAGTCACTGGACCAGGGGGTAAGTTAACCATGATTTTAATAAAATGTAAAGGTGGTTGTGGCAACATATCCTGACTGATCCCTTTAGGAAGTATGAGAGTGTCAATGAGAGTTTTTATGCTTCGGCATAAAACCTCTCATTGAGGGGGTATTGTAACGGGACAGTTTGGATCTACCCAGGGTAATTTGATGAAAAGAGTTCACAACATAATAAATACAATTTTTCTTCCTAAATTATAATGACGTGGAGGTTTCTGGCAGTGTGCATGAGTTGATGTCAGTGTCACCGCCAGAATGCAAGAGGAACAGTTATATTTAGCTACATGACCTGTAACCTATGTAATCAAGAGTCACGCCATATGACATCAGTGCCGAACCTTTAAAAATACGTCACTTGGAATGCAGGGCGATGCCAACCAATGGCATTGAGAACAAAAGCAGTCTGCAAATAATATCTAACTACAACGGACGCGAGCCGTTCGCTCGCCTGCTGGCTGAGTACAGTTTTTCATCGCGCCCAAAACTAAAAAGTTGTAAAAATGTGAATTAACAAAATTTCAAGTGGGCCCACTATTAAAATATATTTAAAACAAATGTAACAATATTGAAGTAGACGGTGTTTTTTCAACTACAATAGCCGATGACAAGTGAATCTAATTAATGACGATGGACAGTGAATGAATATATGTGAAAAACCGAAAATGCGCATCAAAATGGCTTGACGTCTCCTGGACAATGACAAAATAAGTAACACTCGGGGTGAAACTAAATTCTAAAAAGATTAAATAAAGCTCAATATCAGGTATTCTGATTTTAATGAAAGAAGTTTTAAATTGAGATCTCATACGGGTATGGGGTGTGTGTCTGTGAGTGAATGAAAATTATATAATAAATAAGGAGCGCTGGTTTGCTAAAAAGATATAGTAAGTTAATGTAATAAATATCATATGGTTTTTGTTTTATTTTTTTGTGTGAAATGTTAAACTTACATAGATAGGAAAAATGTATAATTAAATAATTATAAATATGGTTAATTACCAATGTTCGTAAGGTAAAAGAGTATTGTGTTAGGATGGAAAGTAAAGGGTTTAAAAATTGTTTTTCTTTTGAAGAAAGTAATTAAAGATAAAGAAATAAAATTTAGTGTTGAAATGGAAAGAAATAATGTTAGACAGAAATAATAAATAATTCATGGGAAACAAATAAGTTATTGAGTTATTTCAGACAACCATCTTGCTTTTCAGCTCGTCCAACCTCGACCCTGGACCTGGTAAATAAATTTTCAAGATTGGTACTGAACAACATGGCGGTTACAATGCCGAAAGTTAATATTGGTAAACAAAATTTACTTATAAAATTATATGTGTTAAATTAAAATGTTTCAATAGGAATTTAAAAACAAAGTCTGTATCAAAATAAGTAACATGTTATGGCGAACTGATAAAAAAAAATGTGGATACATGTTTGTATGGCTTCAAAGAAAAGTGAACATTTATGGGGAAAACATTTTCCAGGAATCATCAGTATAGTTAACACTGTAGGTTGAATGGTCTTCTGTACGTTAGCTCATTCCAATTACATGTGCAGAAGTAATGTGACTTTTCCTCTACATAAGTGGTCTCAGTATCTCCTTTCAGCCAAGAACACTTTATTGTATTCAATGAAGTACCTTGCCCGCACAAAGATAAGGCATCCTTATTGGTTAAACTGAGGTCTGACAATGGGAAGACATTATTTATTAATCAAGACATGTGCACTTAATCTAAAAGTATCCTTAATCAGACGTTGTTCTTGTGGTAACTTGTGGGTGTTTAGTCTTCATTGACTGCCAACTTGTTTTCATTTGTTTCAGGTGTTAACAAGATCAATTTATACATCATCTGACAAATGGAAGAGATCAAATTTGAGGACAAGGTATAAAGTTTAAAAATAAAAATATATTTTTTGCTGTTTAATGTATGTATTAAATTGATACACGTGTTATATACATGTATCGTATACACACATTCATTTCTTATATTAATAATAGTTTATTTATCATCATATTGATTTGTAATTAATTGCTGTACAGAATATGATTTATACATGTATTCTGTTGTGTAGGGTTCGCATTGACAATATGCATTTTCCATAACCTCCTAACTTTCAAGCAATTCTCTTCCTCCCTCGTCCAATTTAGACTTGTAGTCTGTTTGTTAGTTGCAAAGTAGCTTTAAAACTTTTTTTTTGAGCTGCCAGTCCTCTGCCTTTGTGTTGACCAATTATGTCAACATACTCGTACTATTCTATCATCACTCATTCTCTTGTATTGTCCACTCTGGTAGTCCTGTCCTCTGCAAGTCTTCCTGGTATTCTCTTGAACTCCATACTTGTGACATCTCATTTCGCTGTTTTGACTTGCATTGTCTCACTCCCAGTTTCTGCAGAATACATCAGTATTAGATGTATTATATGTCTTATGTTATACCTTGTATGTATTATTAGTATTGTCTAAAAGTCAATATTAGACATGTAATTGATGTACATATTCAAACCTTTGTGTTTTGTCTCAAATGTTTGTTAGCCAGATAGTAAGAGCCAGGCACACAACTGACTTCTATGAGTGATGATGACTTGCATTTGAATTTTTTATCTGACCACCCGCTCCTGTGCGAAGTGGGGAAAGTCCAAAATTCACCATTTATTGCCCACTTTTAATGTTGTAACCGTTAGGTATACAATTGCTTCCTTCAGATTTTATGTACACGACCTACCTGTTCGTGGGGAGTGAGGTTAACCCTTCTTACTAAGCCACTGCTCTCAAGATTAGTTATAAACAAGTCAGTCAAGGACACTGTAGGAATTAACTATAGGACACTGTAGGATTTTTACTGTATAATTAACAAACTATTAATGTAGAAAGTGTGTTAATAAGTTTACACTACAGTAGACAGATAATTAATTAGATTTGAGTTAATTAAATTGTTATCTTACTTTAACATCATTAAAATTCATTATCTCCTCATCATAACTAATAATCTTTAATGCAACAATATATGATGGAAAACCGTTTGAAACATGGCTTTTTGTAGACAAGATCATTTATCCTTTCATATACCTTACAGGTATATACTAGGGCAATTTGAAAAGTTCATTGCCTAATAATAAAAGACTTACCAGTATTTTTTCGTTTTGGAATCACTTTTCATATTTCAGCATAGTCTCCATGTAGTTGAACACATTTGGTTTAGTGATGCTCCAGTGCTTTTATCCCATTCAGAAGTTTGATTGTTATAGGTCCTCTGATAACTGTTTACAGCCGCTTTCCGTCATCTCCAGAAAAATCACTCCCTCCCCAGGCAATTTCTGAGTTTTGGGAATAGTTAAAATTAAATAGAGCTAAATCAGGCGAGTGAGTGTGATGTTGCAACAGATTGTATTTCAGCTCAGCGATTTTTTTGTCTTAAAAACAATACTTGTCTGAGGTCTTCCATTATCCTACTACAAAATCAGCTGTTTATATACTAAACCTGGCCCTTTTTTACAAGTATTTTCATTTATTTGGTCTAAAAGGTTAGAATATCACTCTTTATTTTTTGGCACATCCATGATAATCTCTTAACAACATTCTCTTAGCCACTCAGAAAATCAAGTCATACCTTTCCAACAGATAAAATTGACTTTCCTTTTTTTTTGTTTACATGACTGTAATTAACAATACTGCAGACCAACGTGTTGCTTTACAACTGTTCATGAGGAAAATGTGGTGTCATCTGATGTGTCTGACATGTTTCTCAGAGTCTTCGTATCTTCTTCTTCTTTTTCTGTTCCTGAACCACCTTCTTTATCTGTGAGAGCTTACAGCGTCCCACAACTGAACAGTCATCCTGGGTACTCTTAGTCTCTGCCTACCTCTGCGGTACTTCCCACTCACTGGGCGCCCATCAGCAAAGTCATTACTGGGTCTCAACCAATTGTGACCCACCACACTGTCTCATCTTCACAGACCTCTCCATTCACCCATTGTGTCCAGAACCTGTTAATTTTTGTTTTCTAATTACTTTGTCCATCCAGTATGTTTTTAATATTCTACTACAGCAGCAGTTTTCAAATGCTGTGGTTGTGTCTTTCACTTTTCCCTATTGTCTAGGTTTCACATGCAGCTTCTATAATAGCATGCTGCAAACATTTAATTTGAGGAATTTCTTCTTAATTTAGAATCCAGTATTTGACAGTAGCAAATTTGTTTCTCCATTTGGCCGTTGCTCTTACACTGATTCCTCTCAGTTATCTTTACCAGTTTTAATATTTACCTATCTTTGTTCCTGATTCTCCTCTTCCCCCTAATAATTTTTTATAATATTCAATAGTGTTCTCAATTTACCTTGTTTTCTGTGAGTAGATACCGTACCGTCAGTAACTCTTAACTCTTAACATCAGTAACTCTTAACTCTTATACTCTCCATGAAATGTTATTACGGTCTTGACCATCTATATGGTTTCCTTTACAGCCTCTTATAAAGCATTCTCGTATAATGGTAATGAATTTGTATAAAAGTAAATTTTAAGTCCTTGTTATTTGTAGGATATTTTAACGGTCAGTATAAAAAAATAAGCAGATTCAGAAGAGGCGGAGAGTGAACAGGTAATGTGCATAACCATTATTTAGGCCATAGCTAATGTGTTACGTTGTTCCATGTCATGTACCACTAGAGATTTGAATCACATTCGTTTGTAGATATGTAATTAAAAATTAACAGAAATCACAGACTGTATCATAGTGTTGTATATATATAAACTACTTGAGTTTAAGTAAGTAAAATCACATACACGTGTGAGCGCGTGTGCGCACACACCATGTAACTACAAGTTATGGATATTTATTGCAAAAATTGTTAGGTGATTCTATGTACAGTGAAACCTCTCTAATTCGGACTTCTCTAATTCGGAATTTACGATAATTCGGACTCCCTAAAAAAAAATTATAATTCACAAAAAAAATTAATTTTGTGAATTCTTTGTGAAAACATTTGCCTTTAGGGAATTCTTAAAGTGTTATGTTGGCAAAATGTGCGATACGCACCCCCACCCTGACTGGGTTTAGTCCAGTTTCAACTGCTGCTTTGGTAGTGTGTGCGTCATTGTTATTGTATTCGTGTGCATTCTATTGTACTGAAGTTATTTCTTAGTTGCGTACAGCTTTTCAAACCACATTTTCTTCAAACACTGTTTAGTATTAATTTACAGTACTGCATTACAATATGAGTGCTAGAGGTAAATACAAGACTTTAACTTTAGAAGACAAAATGAAAGTGTTGAGTAAAATAGATGCTGGTTATTCTGTGCAGAATATTTTAAACGAGTTTGGAATTAGTAAGTCTACGTTTTATAATATAAAAAAAGACAGAAAAGCGATTTCCAATTTTGTTTTAAAGCAAGATACACCAAATGTGAGTATTGTTAAAAGAAAACGAACGACTGCAGCAAAGTTCAGTAATATTGACGATGCTGTATACACTTGGTACAAGCAACAACGTTCAGTTGGTGTTCCAGTTAGAGGTGTAGAATTACAGACAGCGGTAGAAAGATTCGCTCAAAAATTGAGAGAAACTGATTTTAAAGCTAGTACAGGATGGCTTTTTAAATTTCGGCAGTGGCATTCCATTGTAAACCGGAAAATATTTGGGGAAAGTTTAAGTTCCGATGTTTCTAGTGTCGAACCGTTTCGCCAAAAACTTAAAGCAGTAATTACTGATGAAAAACTTCTTCTTTCCCAAATTTATAATGGTGACAAAACAGGCTTGTTTTGGAGATCCATTCCTCAGAATACTCAGGCCTATAGAATGGACAGTTCCACACCAGGTCGAAAGGTAAATAAACAAAGACTATCTGCTTTCTTATGTGCAAATGCAGATGGGTCTCACCGTCTAACATCCGTCATTGTTGGAAAATCAGCTAAGCCTAGAGCAATTAAAAACATTATGGAAAGCCTACCAGTTATTTACAAACCAAACAATGCATGGTTTACTCAGAAATTTTCCGGCGATTGGTTTTTTCATAATTTTGTGCCAGATGTTAGAAAATTCCAGCTAGATGTTTTAAAAATAAAAGAAGAGGATGTTAAAGCTTTGTTGATATTAGACAATGCTCCTGCTCATCCCTCCGGTAATTTATTGACTAGCAGCGATGGAAAAATCAAAACCAAGTTCTTGCCTCCCACTCCAAAGACGACTTCGCTTATCCAACCAATGGATCAGCGAGTAATCCTCAGTTGCAAACTCCTTTACAGACGTAAACAACTCGACGAATGCATGATATTTTTTATGGACGATGAAGAAATGGACAATAGGGGTGAACAAACTCTTAAAAAAATAAAGGAATACAGTATTAAAAGTGCTATTAATAATTGGGCAAACAGCTGGAATGAGATCAAAATATCTACATTATGCAATACATGGAATAAGATTTTGTACGATAAAGAGCCAGAGATCGACCTGCAAGGTTTGGAAGTGTTAACTCTCAAACATTTTACAAATATTGATAAGCTAATTTTATGTTTTTAATTGTAAATAAAACAGTACTCACCGTACATCCGGTATAAACATGTGGCTTTATTATCAGCATTAATTTCATCTTTAGGGTCCAAAGTTTCATTAAGCGAAAGGCAGAGGTAGTCGGGTTTTCGAAATAACCATTTGCACAACATGTAGTTAAACAACTGGTGATTTATATTTTATGTTCAATATTTAAATGTTATGAACAATTGGAGTCATTTCTCATCTAAACAATTATCAAAATGGCGGCTTCATGACTTCTGCCTTCTTACCATGCTTTAACCTCTATATCGCATTTGCTTTATTCTGGATTTTAATCTTTCACTCAAATGTATTGTAAAACTGCAGTATTGAATTCAAACTTACTTATTTCGTTATACTCATTAAATAAAATATGTGCATAACACGAACCAACGCCTCAGATTATTGTTTTTAAATGCCGGCAACCATTCACTCTCACTCTCTCATTCGCACATTTCATACATTGATTGTGATTACATTTCGGATTAATAATATTTCTGAGCTCATGTTACTATTTAGAATTTTGAATGTTAAAAGGACTTCCCTGAATTGTAGTGGTGATGGCGTTCCTCAGACGTTTTCCATGATTGGCGGCGGATGTTCGGCCGAACTTTGTGATTTGTCTGTTCTCTTTTGGTTTCACTAAATTTTGCTTAAACTCATTTTTGAAACTGTGCACTGACTACGTGTAAGTTCTGATGAGATTACATTTTTACAAATTTTTTATCACCTCTGCTGGCAATAATTGACCAGCACACAATTGAACGTGTGTACGCTCTGAGTCGGTAATGCAGACTGAGAACGGGTTATACGCTAAATTGCGTATGTAGTAGTATATATGACGTCACCGTCTTTTGTTTCTACGGCCAACGCCTTGTTTTATACGTTATTGTTGATACGTCATTATCATTTATTAATGACGACACACATTGCTGGCCAATGAGATTTTATATTTAGAGTTTGTCTTCACTTATACCGCCATTGTATGCGTTCGGTTTCACCCGTCAGCCGGCGACCTTGGAATCATTCCCCTCTTGCTGAATATGTGTTGTTTCTTGAGACATGGGTAAAACTGACCCAACCATGGTTGACATTCATCAATATAATAAAAATACAATACGAAATCCCTTAATCCCATAATTATGACAACAGGCCTTTATGTACTGTCACAGAAGATGAAGATTATGCAGGTGTTTTTGAAGCTACCAACATTGAAGACATTAGAGAATGGTTGGGTGCCGATGAAGATGACGTAGGCTACCAGAATTTAACAGAGGAAGAGATCGTCTATCAAATACAAGGTCAGAAAGAAGAAGTTGGAGATGATAGTGACAATAAAGAGGACGACGATAATGTTCCTAAGCCTACACTTTCCAAGGTGCGGGAAAATCTCGATGCAGCTATTAACTTTATTGACACTGACCCAGAATTTCAAAAATACTATTTAATCATCAAAGAAATTATTAAAAAACAATACAACAGGGCAAAACAGTCTACAAATTTAACCTTTTTTAAGCCTGTAGCTTCAGTTCGGGAAGAATCAAAACAGTCAACTTCAGGGACCAGCCATTAATATTACATAACTCTTTGTATGCTAAAGTGAAAACACTGTCAGTGAAGTTTTTTTTTGTTGGTATCGTGAAATTATTTATTCTTCTGTTTTGTAAAATACAATAAAATTTAATTTCCATTAATATTTACGTACATTAATAATATTGCAGGTGTGCATTACTTATAAACTTTTTGCGTGCGAACTTAACTTGAAAACATTGATGGTGAAAGATTAATGTTTATGTGAATTTAGTTACGGTATCCATTTTGTAAGTACAATAAATTTAAATTTCCATTAATATTTACGTAGTTTTAATATTTATTTTTACGGCACTTTACCTACACTGTAGTATGAATTTCTATAAAATATTCTATAATTCGGATTTTTCTCTAATTCGGACTAGGCTTCGCCCCATATAATCCGAATTAGAGAGGTTTTACTGTACTTCATATTTAATACTGATCACCTCTTTATATAGTACTCTATAAATCACTGAGAAGACAAAGTAAATTTTATAATTGTTCAATTTGCAGGATGTATTCCCAGTTATAAATTCTGTCGTAAAAGGAGAACTGCATATAAAAGAAGAAAACATCATAGAAGGGAATGAACAGTTTGTTGATCAGGTATTATACATAGTTATAAATGTGTTTGTAGTAACAAGCATTTATTGTTATGAAGAACGACATTGCTGTATCATGGCACATCCATGATAATCTCAAAACAACATTCTCTTAGCCACTCAGAAAATCAAGTCGTACCTTTCGAACAGACAAAATTGTCTTTCCTTTTTTTGTTTACATGACTGTAATTAACAATACTGCAGACCAACCTGTTGCTTTACAGCTGTTTATGAATCAAATTTGGTGTCACCTGATGTGTCTGACATGTTTCTCAGACTCTTCGTATCTTCTTCTTTGACTCTTCCTGAACCACCTTCTTTATCTGTGAGAGCTTTCAGCGTCCCACAAGTCTCTGTCTTCCTCTGCAGTACTTGCCACTCACTGGCCGCCCATCAGCAAAGTCATTACTGGGCCTCAACCAATTGTGACCCACCACACTGTCTCATCTTCAAAAACCTCTCCATTCACCCATTGTTTCCAGAACCCGTTCGTTTTTGTTTTCTAATTACTTTGTCCATCCAGTATATTTTTAATATTCTCCTAATGCAGCAGTTTCCAGATGCTGTGGTTGTGTCTTTCACTATTCCCTATTGTCGAGGTTTCACGTGCAGCTTCTATAATAGCATGCTGCAAACATTTAATTTGAGGAATTTCTTCTTAATTTAGAATCCAGTATTTGACAGTAGCAAATTTGTTTCTCCATTTGGCCTGTGCTCTGACACTGATTCCTCTCAGTTATCTTTACCAGTTTTAATATTTACCTATGTTTGTTCCTGATTCTCCTCTTCCCCCTAATAATTTTTTATAATATTCAATAGTGTTCTCAATTTACCTTGTTTTCTGTGAGTAGAAACCATACCATCAGTAACTCTTAACTCTTATACTCTCCATGAAATGTTATTACGGTCTTGACCATCTTTATGGTTTCCTTTACCGCCTCCTATAAAGCATTCTCGTATAATGGTAATGATTATGTATAAAAGTAAATTTTAATTCCTTTTTATTCGTAGGATGTTTTAACTGTCAGTATAAAGAAAGAAGCAGATCCAAAAGAGGCTGAGACTGAACAGGTTATGTGCATATCCATTATTTAGCCCATAGCTAATGTGTTAGGTTGCTCCATGTCATGTACCACTAGAGATTTGGATCACATTTATTTGTAGATATGTAATTAAAAATCAACAGAATCCACAAACTTTATCATAGTGTTCTATACATATAAACTAGTTGAGATTAAGTAAGTAAAATCACAGACTAGTGCGAGCTGGTGCGCCCACACTCACCTTGTAGGTACAGAGTATGGATATTTATTGCAAAAATTGATAGATGATTCTATATACTTCATATTTAGTACTGATCACCTCTTTATATAGTACTCTATAAATCACTGAGAAGACAAAATAAATTTTATAATTGTTCAATTTGCAGGATGTATTCCCAGTTATAAATTCTGTCGTAAAAGGAGAACTGCATGTAAAAGAAGAAATCATCATAGAAGAAAATGAACAGTTTGTTGATCAGGTATTATACATAGTTATAAATTTGTTTATAGTAACAAGCATTTATTGTTATAAAGAACGACATTGTTGTATCATGGTACATCCATGATAATCTCTTAACAACATTCTCGTAGCCACTCAGAAAATCAAGTTATACCATTCCAAGAGACAAAATTGACTTTCCTTTTTTTTGTTTACATGACTGTAATTAACAATACTGTAGACCAACATGTAGCTTTACACTGTTCATGAGGCAAATGTGGTGTCTCCTGATTTGTCTGAAATGTTTCTTAGAGTCTTCGTATCTTCTTCTTCTTTTTCTGTTCCTGAACCACCTTCTTTATCTGTGAGAGCTTACAGCGTCCCACAACCGAACAGTCATCCTGGGTACTCTTAGTCTCTGCCTACCTCTGCGGTACTTCCCACTCACTGGGCGCCCATCAGCAAAGTCATTACTGGGTCTCAACAAATTGTGACCCACCACACTGTCTCATCTTCACAAACCTCTCCATTCACCCACTGTGTCCAGAACCTGTTAATTTTTGTTTTCTAATTACTTTGTCCATCTAGTATGTTTTTAATATTCTACTACAACAGCACTTTTCAAATGCTGTGGTCGTATCTTTCACTTTTCCCTATTGTCTAGGTTTCTAACAAATTTGTTTCTCCATTGGCCTGTGCTCTGATACTGATTCCTCTCAGTTATCTTTACCAGTTTTAATATCTACCTATGTTTGTTCCTGATTCTCCCCTTCCCCTAATAATTTTTTATAATATTCAATAGTGTTCTCAATTTACCTTGTTTTCTGTGAGTAGAAACCATACCATCAGTAACTCTTAACATCATTAACTCTTAACTCTTATACTCTCCATGAAATGTTATTACAGTCTTGACCATGTTTATGGTTTCCTTTACCGCCTCCTATAAAGCATTCTCGTATAATGGTAATGATTATGTATAAAAGTAAATTTTAATTCCTTTTTATTCGTAGGATGTTTTAACTGTCAGTATAAAGAAAGAAGCAGATCCAAAGAGGCTGAGACTGAATAGGTTATGTGCATATCCATTATTTAGCCCATAGCTAATGTGTTAGGTTGCTCCATGTCATGTACCACTAGAGATTTGGATCACATTTATTTGTAGATATGTAATTAAAAATCAACAGAATACACAAACTGTATCATAGTGTTCTATACATATAAACTAGTTGAGATTAAGTAAGTAAAATCACAGACTCGTGCGAGCTGGTGCGCGCACACTCACCTTGTAGGTACAGAGTATGGATATTTATTCCAAAAATTGATAGGTGATTCTATATATTTCATATTTAGTACTGATCACCTCTTCATTATATACACTTTATATAGTACTCTATAAATCACTGAGAAGACAAAGTAAATTTTATAATTGTTCAATTTGCAGGATGTATTCCTAGTTATAAATTCTGTCGTACAAGGAGAACTGGATGTAAAAGAAGAAATCATCAAAGAAGAGAATGAACAGTTTGTTGATCAGGTATTTATACATAGTTATAAATTTGTTTATAATAACAAGCATTTATTGTTAAAAAGAACGACATTGTTGTATCATGGCACATCCATGATAATCTCTTACAACATTCTCTTAGCCACTCAGAAAATCAAGTTATACCTTTCCAACAGACAAAATTGACTTTCCTTTTTTTTGTTTACATGAGTGTAATTAACAATACTGTAGACCAACATGTATCTTTAAAGCTGTTTATGAGGCAAATGTGGTGTCACCTGATGTTGTCTGACATGTTTCTCAGAGTCTTCGTATCTTCTTCTTCTTTGACTCATCCTGAACCACCTTCTTTATCTGTGAGAGCTTACAGCGTCCCACAACTGAACAGTCAACCTGGGTACTCTAGTCTCTGCCTACCTCTGCAGTACTTCCCACTCACTGGGCGCCCATCAGCAAAGTCATTACTGGGTCTCAACCAATTGTGACCCACCACATTGTCTCATCTTCACAAACCTCTCCATTCTCCCATTGTGTCCAGAACCTGTTAATTTTTGTTTTCTAATTACTTTGTCCATCCAGTATATTTTTAATATTCTACTACAGCAGCAGTTTTCAAATGCTGTGGTCGTATCTTTCACTTTTCCCTATTGTCTAGGTTTCTTACAAATTTGTTTCTCCATTGGCCTGTGCTCTGACACTGATTCCTCTCATTTATCTTTACCAGTTTTAATATTTACCTTTTTTTGTTCCTGATTCTCCTCTTCCCCCTAATAATTTTTTATAATATTCAATAGTGTTCTCAATTTACCTTGTTTTCTGTGAGTAGAAACCATACTATCAGTAACTCTTAACTCTTAACATCAGTAACTCTTAACTCTTAACATCAGTAACTCTTAACTTTTAACATCAGTAACTCTTAACTCTTATACTCTCCATGAAATGTTATTACGGTCTTGAACATCTTTATGGTTTCCTTTATAGCCTCTTATAAAGCATTCTCGTATAATGGTAATGAATTTGTATAAAAGTAAATTTTAATTCCTTGTTATTTGTAGGATGTTTTAACGGTCAGTGTAAAGATAGAAGCAGATGCAGAAGAGGCTGAGACTGAACAGGTTATGTGCATAACCATTATTTAGGCCATAGCTAATGTGTTACGTTGTTCCGTGTCATGTACCACTAGATATTTGGATCACATTCGTTTGTAGATATGTAATTAAAAATCAACAGAAATCATAGACTGTATCATAGTGTTGTATACATATAAACTACTTGAGATTAAGTAAGTAAAATCACATATTCGTGTAAGCGCGTGCACGCACACACACCATGTAGGTACATAGTATTGATATTTATTGCAAAAATTGATAGGTGATTCTATATACTTCATATTTAGTACTGATCACCTCTTTATATAGTACTCTATATATCACTGAGAAGACAAAGTAAATTTTATAATTGTTCCATTTACAGGTTGTATTCCCAATTATAAATTCTGTCGTAAAAGGAGAACTGCATGTAAAAGAAGAAATCATCATAGAAGAGAATGAACAGTTTGTTGATCAGGTATTATACATAATTATAAATTTGTTTATAGTAACAAGCATTTATTGTTATAATGAACAGCATTGTTGTATCGTGGCACATCCATGATAATCTCTTGTACTAGTACTTACCTTTTTATAAATTAATAAATAGATTTTATTTGTTTATTATGCATCTGTAGGTCCTTGTAGCCGCCGTGTTGTTATCTACCAACTTAAAAGTTTACTCACCAGTGTTCGAATCAGCGAACGGGAAAATCAGAACTGGCTATTTGAATAATAAGGATCATTTCTTAGTTTACTAAGCAATTAAAATTTTATTGATCATTTCTTGTTTTTATATCCCTTTCAATTCCAATAATTCTTAACAATTTTTTACTTATTAAAATTAAAATTATTCAGACAACAACTTAATTTTTCTTATATATAACTTTATATGTAAAATAACAACATCTTTAAAACTACCATGAAAATTTAATTAACCCAAACCAGCACTTCTTATTTTATCATTTTTATTATTTTTATTCACGCTCGCATTCATACATATGCCCCCTGCCCATTTGAGATGTCAATTTCTTTATTCAATGGTAAATAGAGTACTCTAAAAGAACATAATTTTGAATTTGATATACCACGCTGGTTACTGATCTGGCTTACGAAAGAGTCCAATGTTCCGTAGTACCTTCCATCACTCCGCACATATTCGTTGCACCATCTTTTATCGAAACTGTTACTTGAAATATTTAATTATTCACTGTATAATCATGTTCCGATTTAAATTATACATTCCGTTTTAAAATCACATTTTGTTTGAGTTGCGGGTCCGCATTTTTGTCCTGGAATTTTTTTCACCACCGGCCGGTTTTAAGCTGTATATGCGACTGGGCGGATTGTACTGCGTTGAGTTCTTTGTTTCCATCACATGTTCGGCTCTGGAATGTTTCGTACGTGTCACACGCCATTCAGAGCGTCACACCCATGCACGCGTATGCGTGAATACGCCCCCTCACTGATAACTTTTACATTCCCGTACTCTTCAATTGCTTCTGTGCGACACGTACGTACGGCTTGGTCCCGCACTGACTGCATGGTGTTAAAAAAATGTCAAGCGTTTGTGATCAAAATGTTGTTCAGCTTGAGTGGCTACTATATTCCACAATTATTCAAGAATAAACCAAACCCCAATAGTTTGTCCCGTTACAATACCCCCTCAATGAGAGGTTTTATGCCGAAGCATAAAAACTCTCATTGACACTCTCGTACTTCCTAAAGGGATCAGCCAGGATATGTCGCCACAACCCCCTTTACGTTTTATTAAAAAGTCATGGTTAACTTACCCCTGGTCCAATGACTGTGACCGCACCTGAATGACCTTACTGGACTTCTCTCTCGAGATCCCAACACCGCAAGGCCAGTCAGGCACTTGACGCTCCTGCTCTGATGCACTGGCCAGCTCAGGACCGCCGCCGCAGCATCACCAGACACTGAAACATCAAATCAAAAAATCAAATAGTGGCCTTGTATAATACCATATCCCTAATAACGGATCTGGTTCCCCTTAGCTTTGCGCTGGTTTGCATTAAGAAGCACCGGTTTTCTTGACCTAGTAATATATAATCTTATATCTACTGCAAATACTTTCATCCCCTTACTTCGTTCCCTTTTTCATAAATTTTTTTTTTCGATTCCAATTGACAATAATTAAGCCTTCCCATTTCTATCTAAAACAATTCAAAATCATTTAACACAATATATAATATTATTATTAACAGAAATTCTATTTATCAGGTGCTGTTAATAATAAGCATCCCATTTTCTCCTCCACACACACTATTGTCCCCCCCTGGACTGTTGCCTCTACAAGGACTGAGGCGGAAGGAGTGAGCACTTTTTTTTTCTCTTACTCCCATCCTTGCTTCAGCGTTACAAGAAACTTCAGGGTAAGTACCCCTACTCATTATCTTACTAAATGCCCCTAAGGTCTACCACCTCTATTTGGGCGAAAATAGCCTGTGTTCAAAAATAAACTTAGATTCCCTGATTAAACCCCATTAAATTTCCAATTTAAACCAGTTTCACAGGCAACCAACTATGGTCAGTTTTACAATAATTCTGCCCACAGCTGATTGTCATTCAAAACCACGATCTGGGTTGGTATGGCAGAGATCGCCCGAAAGTGGGGAATCTAATTAAAACATGTTACGATTCTTACACACTAACATACTAAACATAATACACTCATAATTAACATTGTTGTTATTACATTAAAGCATGTTTGAATTGTTATTCACATTTAATTTTGATCAAAAATTACACCTTACAGCTTTACTTTAGTTTCAAATTCTGTTAAATCTTTCACTTGTTTCATTTATTATTACATTTCAACTATGATTTTCTGTTTAACATTTTCATGATTAATTGGTTTGGGTGATTCTCAGTCCTTCATATTGATTTGATTTATTGAATGGGCATTTATACACACAACCTTACTCACCTTTCTTCCTTCAAACAACCACTAACAGATTTGCATAGGGTGACACCAATCTCTCAATAATAACCCCCTTCAACACTAATTCCACTTAAATCATTTTCCTCTTAAAATAAAATACCTAATACCCTCTTTGTAACTAGGATGTGTGTTCCCTAACCGGCAATTCCATACATACCCTCTTGCCCTCCACCAAATATCGGCAAGCACTCTTCGACCCTTCACAATTACCTGCCCCAACGACACACGTTGTTCACTCCCTACACCACTACCCTCACTACAAAATTTCACCATCACCTATTTACTCTCTAATTACATTACTCTATTACTCTCGCTTTCTCTACATATATGCACTCCCGCTACTGTGTCCCTACTACTACCCTGTTTCTGCATTACTTTTATTCCAAAATTCTTATTTAGTCTAACTCCCATTAAAGTTAATTCCAACTAACTCAAATGCCTTATTGAAATAATTATCACCCAAACTCCATCTTTTACCACCTTTTACATTAATATGATCATTGAAAATTACATTAGAAAATACATAACTACCTCAAATTAATTTTATCATTTAATTTAAAACCTTTTAAACACATTTAAAATTTATTATTCAAACATTAAACATTTTACTTTATTTAAATTGCATTATAAACTTCATACTTACATTACATCACTCAATTGAACAAACACATGATTCCTGTCATAGACACACAATTATAAACATTCATTACCACAAGTATCACGTACAACCATATGTACCTTCTGAAACATAACAATCATATGACTCCACAACTTAACACATTTTACATTTATTCATTTACTATTTATCATTAAGTTCAAATCTCAGAAAAATTTAAATTCATTATCAAAATTTATCTCTACAACATTTATTTATTTATTAATCTCAAATTCTTTAATTCAATCCATTATATAAAACACAAGTTATTTTAATTACCTTACTCCAAAACAATTACAGTTCATTTATTATAAACTCTCATTACTTATTTAGTCTAATAAAGTATTATTATTATTATTATTATTATTATTATTATTAAAATCACTTTCTACTACGTACACACATTGTTTACATAAAATACTTTTTACAACACAAACACAATTAATTTCACTATAAATTTATTTACAATTCTTTGTCATTAGTTTTCTGTTTACCACACGTCATTTCATAATCTAGCCAGGTCATCACCATAAACTAAAATATTTAAAATGTCCATTCACTGATTTTTTATTTACCCCCATCATCATATAATAATCTGATCTTATGACTACACCATTCATTTACAATTAAATACATATTGCTATTATAATTATAATAGTCATCATTATTACTCTTTTCCATTGTATCAATACTATTGATAATACAAATATTATTGCATACTATCAATTCAAAATTCCTGTTGACATCGGGTATGGTAATTTCTCCTTTAGTATTTTCTGTTAAAGTAAGGTAAGTTACATTATCAACTACTGCTGCTACATCAGTTTCAATACCAGGTAAGTACTCACTATAATTATCAACTCTCTCTCTTTTCACTCTCTCTCAATTCTGTATAACTCCTCTCAACCTCAAACAACTCTATCTTCCTATCTCCTTCCAGGAACACCAAAATTCAAAGGACAATTATTTGTAGATCTTTCATCTACCAAATATACTCGTGAAGACCCTTCTTCACCCCCAACAACACCACAGGAGAAATTTACCTCCTGCAATCCCTCTATCTGTAAACTTTCTTTCCACTCTTTATCTAATTCATCAATGCTAATTACTACTCCGTCAGTCACTTCTAATAAATTTACTCTCTCATCATCATCGCTGTTACCCACCGTGTCACCTTTAAATATCCTGTTTTCAACTATCTTATCACCACTACTTATTAATTCCTCTTTATAACTATCACTTACCTTGTTATTTATTTCTTCACTATTTTTCGTCATATTATTATCATTACAAACACTTACCTGTTTTAATCCAACTTCTGTATTCTCTTTTAATTTATCTGTCTCTAGTTTCCACTTTTCATTTCGTTCTTTCATATCATTATTTAATCCCTTGATATCATTTCCTAGTTCCTTAATATTACTAGATATTGTTCGTAATATATCCATTATATCATCCTTATTATTAGGCCTATTCACTGCCTTATTCTCTGCCCCTATCACTTCAACTATTTTACCTTTAGCCTCACTATGTTTTTTAATTTCGGCGAATATTCCCTCTTCTTGTTCTTCCATCCATGTCAAATTATCATCCCAATTACCCCACTCCTCGTCCGTCATTCTATTCGTAATACTTCTAAGTTCGTACTCCCATTCATCCCACGCGAAATGTATATCGTTTATTTGTTCCTTAGCCATGTTCAAAAGAATTATTTATATAATACCCCTTTATTTTACTTAATAATTACACATACTAATTCACAAACACTTGGTACAAAACATAACCCCATATCTACGTCTATTTTACGTACCTTATTTATACATTATTTTGTTATTTCAAATAGCCATTCTGTTCTCCCAAGTAGGCTTATATTTATATAAAATTTATTTACATAAACGTCCCTGTTCGAGCGCCATTTGTACTAGTACTTACCTTTTTATAAATTAATAAATAGATTTTATTTGTTTATTATGCATCTGTAGGCCCTTGTAGCCGCCATGTTGTTATCTACCAACTTAAAAGTTTACTCGCCAGGGTTCGAATCGCGAACGGGAAAATCAGAACTGGCTATTTGAATAATAACGATCATTTCTTAGTTTACTAAGCAATTAAAATTTTATTGATCATTTCTTGTTTTTATATCCATTTCAATCCCAATAATTCTTAACAATTTTTTACGTATCAAAATTAAAATTATTCAGACAACAACTTAATTTTTCTTATATATAACTTTATATGTAAAATAACAACATCTTTAAAACTACCATGAAAATTTAATTAACCCAAACCAGCGCTTCTTATTTTATCATTTTTATTATTTTTATTCATGCTCGCATTCATACATATGCCCCCTGCCCATTTGAGATCTCAATTTCTTTATTCAATGGTAAATAGAGTACTCTAAAAGAACATAATTTTGAATTTGATATACCACGCTGGTTACTGATTTGGCTTACGAAAGAGTCCAATGTTCCGTAGTATCTTCCATCACTCCGCACCATCTTTTATCGAAACTGTTACTTGAAATATTTAATTATTCACTGTATAATCATGTTCTATTTAAATTATACATTCGGTTTTAAAATCACATTTTGTTTGAGTTGCGGGCCCGCATTTTCGTTCCGGAACTTTTTTCACCACCGGCCGGTTTTAAGCTGTATATGCGACTGGACGGATTGTACTGCGTTGAGTTCTTTGTTTCCATCACATGTTCGGCTCTGGAATGTTTCGTACATGTCTCTCACGCTGTTCATAGCATCACACCCATGTGCACGTACGCGTGAATACGCCCCCTCGCTGATAACTTTTACATTCCCAAACTCTTTAATTGCTTCTGTGCGACATGTACGTACGGCTTGGTCCTGCACTGACTGCAAGGTGTTAAAAAAATGTCAAGCGTTTGTGATCAAAATGCTGTTCAGCTTGAGTGGCTACTATATTCCACAATTATTCAAGAATAAACCAAACCCCAATAGTTTGTCCCGTTATACTTTTAACAACATTCTCTTAGCCACTCAGAAAATCAAGTTATACCTTTCCAACAGAAACAATTGACTTTCCTTTTGTTTTGTTTACATGACTGTAATTAACAATACTGCAGACCAACATGTTGCTTTACAGCTGTTCATGAGCTTACAGCATCCCACAACCGAACAGTCAACCTGGGTACTCTAGTCTCTGCCTTCCTCTGCAGTACTTCCCACTCACTGGGCGCCCATCAGCAAAGTCATTGCTGGGTCTCAACCAATAGTGACCCACCACACTGTGTCATCTTCACAAACTTCTCCATTAACCCATTGTTTCCAGAACTTTTTCATTTTTGTTTTCTAATTACTTTGTCCATCCTGTATATTTTTAATATTCTCCTACAGCAGCAGTTTTCAAATGTTGTGGTTGTGTCTTTCACTTTTCCCTATTGTCTAGGGTTCACATGCAGCTTCTGTAATAGCATGCTGCAAACATATAATTTGAGTAATTTCTTCTTAATTTAGAATCCAGTATTTGACAGTAGCAAATTTGTTTCTCCATTTGGCCTGTGCTCTGACACTGATTCCTCTCAGTTATCTTTACCAGTTTTAATATTTACCTATTTTTGTTCCTGATTCTCCTCCTCCCCCTAATAATTTTTTATAATATTCAGTAGTGTTCTCAATTTACCTTGTTTTCTGTGAGCAGAAACCATACCATCAGTAACTCTTAACTCTTATACTCTCCATGAAATGTTATTATGGTCTTGAACATCTTAATGGTTTCCTTTACAGCCTCTTATAAAGCATTCTCGTATAATGGTAATGATTTATGTATAAAAGTAAATTTTATAATTTATTCAGGCTGAGACTGAACAGGTTATGTGCATAACCATTATTTAGGCCATAGCTAATGTGTTACGTTGTTCCATGTCATGTACCACTAGATATTTGGATCACATTCGTTTGTAGATATGTAATTAAAAATCAACAGAATACGGAAACTGTAGCATAGTGTTGTATACATATAAACTACTTAAGATTAAGTAAGTAAAATCACAGACTCGTGCGAGCTCGTGCGCGCGCACACACCATATAGGTACAGAGTATGGATATTTATTGCAAAAATTGATAGATGATTCTATATACTACATATTTAGTACTGATCACCTCTTTATATAGTACTCTATAAATCACTGAGAAGACAAAGTAAATTTTATAATTGTTCAATTTGCAGGATGTATTCCCAGTTATAAATTCTGTCGTAAAAGGAGAACTGCATGTAAAAGAAGAGATCATCATAGAAGAGAATGAACAGTTTGTTGATCAGGTATTATACATAGTTATAAATTTGTTTATAGTAACAAGCATTTATTGTTATAAAGAACGACATTGTTGTATCATGGCACATCCATGATAATCTCTTACAACATTTTCTTAGCCACTCAGAAAATCAAGTTATACCTTTCCAACAGACAAAAGTGACTTTCCTTTTTTTTGTTTACATGACTGTAATTAACAATACTGTAGACCAACATGTATCTTTAAAGCTGTTTATGATGCAAATGTGGTGTCACCTGATGTTGTCTGACATGTTTCTCAGAGTCTACGTATCTTCTTCTTTGACTCTTCCTGAACCACCTTCTTTATCTGTGAGAGCTTACAGCGTCCCACAACTGAACAGTCAACCTGGGTACTCTAGTCTCTGCCTACCTCTGCGGTACTTCCCACTCACTGGGCGCCCATCAGCAAAGTCATTACTGGGTCTCAACCAGTAGTGACCCACCACACTGTGTCATCTTCACAAACCTCTCCATTCACCCATTGTTTCCAGAACCTTTTCATTTTTGTTTTCTAATTACTTTGTCCATCCTGTATATTTTTAATATTCTCCTACAGCAGCAGTTTTCAAATGCTGTGGTTGTGTCTTTCACTTTTCCCTATTGTCTAGGGTTCACATGCAGCTTCTGTAATAGCATGCTGCAAACATATAATTTGAGTAATTTCTTCTTAATTTAGAATCCAGTATTTGACAGTAGCAAATTTGTTTCTCCATTTGGCCTGTGCTCTGACACTGATTCCTCTCAGTTATCTTTACCAGTTTTAATATTTACCTATTTTTGTTCCTGATTCTCCTCTTCCCCCTAATAATTTTTTATAATATTCAGTAGTGTTCTCAATTTACCTTGTTTTCTGTGAGTAGAAACCATACCATCAGTAACTCTTAACTCTTAACATCAGTAACTCTTAACTCTTATACTCTCCATGAAATGTTATTACGGTCTTGAACATCTTTATGGTTTCCTTTACAGCCTCTTATAAAGCATTCTTGTATAACGGTAATGAATTTTGTAACTTAAACTGTTACTGGGTGTTTTAAAATTTAATGAGTGTTATTCTGTAGTCGTTCTATCTTCGTATAGTATATGTGCGAGTGTTGAGTGTTTGTTAACTCGCTCGTTGGGGTCGTGGTATGGTATGGTGTGTGATGGATGTTATTAATAAATTCAATAAATTCTGTCACTGTTATTTGCGTGTAGCAAGTCGAATTGTGCCTTCTATTACCATTTACGGGTAAACCGTATCTCTCACCGTTTGGTTTGAATATTGCCGCCTCGCGACCTGATTGGCGCACGCCTTTCTGCAGTGTCGACTTGGCTAACGTCTTGTTTTGAGGTTTTCACTTCAATAAATTCTTATCTATTATCTCAATTTACTCAAATCAAACATACAGTGTTGCAGAATGAGAATATTTATTACCAGTTTGATAGGTTTCAATTATTTTGTAGTACATTAATTTTATTTTTAGCACCGGCTATTACAGTTGTTCAGTTGGTATGCTCAGTTCCAATGTTTTTGTACACAAACCGTCTTGACGGTTAACGTTAGTTTACAATTAAAATGGTTTTACTCAGGGGTGTTAATAAGTCCTTTTGGCTACAGAAATATTTGACTACGGCTAAAATACACAAATTTATAACAATCCTTAATACTAGGTACGCAAAAAATTTAATATCTTAACACATTCGAGTAAGTAGTTATCAATGAGATTTAGTAAAATTTTTGGTTAGGATTTGTCTATTATGAATGTTTGTTAACTATTTATTATATTTTAATTTTAATAATTATCAACTGATTAAAGTTCAAATAGTGATATTACCAATACCTTCAGTTCTAAATCAGAATAGTGATCAGTGAAGTGAAAATTGTTGTTTATTATTTTTGATAGAAAAATTTGGAATTCGTTTAATGGGATTATTGTTTATACTCATCAACTTTCGATGGGGCTTCTGCGATGCCGTCTTCTTCTTCCGGATGGATCCAGTCGTCTTCTATTCTTCGGAATCTCATTAATCTCGTCCAGACGGTTTTTCTCGTAGACTTCGGCCTTGTACTCCTTCTGCGATCGTCCGTCTTCTTGAGTTGATGTAGGTCCTTATGATCTTCCTTCGGGATTAGTCGTCATCTATTCTTCGCGGCGTCTTCTTGATTTCTTTGGGTAATTATGGTTTGTGAACAAATTTAATAAATAATGTATTATCCAGGATTCCCTGGGCTGCTATCATAATCTTCCTTTCCTCTGATTTTAGTTCAAATTCACTTATTTGGAATTAAATTTTGTGGTGAGAGCTACTGAATCCGCTCTCGGCGTCGGTCAATAATGGACTATCGAAAATCTAACGGTTTTTTGGCAATAAATTTCGGTTGCTATGGTTACCTAATAAATTATGCTAATTCTCATTGGTCATTAATTTAAGTCATTGTTATGTTTTAACGTCTTATTTTAGTTTAATTTTACAAAATATCTTCAAATGAAGATCTCTATCTTATATTAATAGCTAGGTTTATTACATGAGTACCATTGTTCATAATTTTTTATAAGGGTCATTTTGATATCCCTCATGGTCACTTTTGAGTAGCTAATTACATTTTTATTATTTGTCATATTTATATTTTACATATATTTTATTCAAAATAGGCTGTTATTCATACCTTTTGGTATTAGGGATACTCACTTAATTTGTTTAAACATTTGGTATACTCTGCTTTAATATTGGGCTATTATTTGTTCTCAGATTTACTAAATTCTTATTTAACAGTTAGGCCTAGAGCCTAGATTTTGCTCTACTACTATCTAACATTTCTTAGTAACTTATTACCTTTACATGTGGTATTTTTAACACAATTTTTTAAACAAAACAAGCAATAAACATCGGTGTTCCTAACTCCACCTCTTATTATAGTAATAAACATTTTTTTTTTTACAGGTTCAAGCCTGAAATAACTTCTAACTACCTTTCTGCTCCCTTCTACTATCTGGTTCAATTAACAATTCATTACATTATATTGGTTCTTTTAAAACAGTAACAACATCCTTATTATACTAACATTAATTTATACTTTGTACAATATATACTATTCCTCCACTCCTTCACTAGAAAAAGTGTCTATCGTTCTTGTTTGTCCTTCATTCCAATGTCTTAATTTCTATTTTATCCTATAATCCTTATTACCTATGGCTTACTGTAATTACATTATAATAAGTTCCTCTTACTTACTAATACAAAGTTTATCACTGGTCTTCCTGTTATTCTAACACAGTTTACTAATTAGAACACCTTTTGAAGTTCACCAACTACACTTTTTCCTTCATAGAAGGTTTTTGACTTATTCACTTTCACTTACTATGTGCAACATGCTCTCACTACATGTTACCACTTTATTTTAATATACTCCTTCTTCCACTCGCTTAATTATTCACTGGGTTGTCTTTGATGTTAGTATCATTATGGGGTTACTGATTATAATTGTTTATTTTATTTTCCCTTCACAAATGATCACTTTTGGTAATTAACTGTGGCCTTGATTTGCCTTAGGGTATGTTTACTAATTTTGATTATATTCATCACTATTTATTAGGGTGTGTGGATTATTAGTTCCCTAACTTATACTTATAAACACATTCCTTTATCAATAAAATATACATAACATTATTATCTTTCATTAACATTATTAACCTAGGTAAATCTCATCTCCACTCTAATCATACTAGTTCATTTGTTAACCTCCATTTTAATGGTCATTATTAGGGATTTACAATGTTCATTCTTAATGTCTTGATTACATTTAGTTCTTATCTTCTTCTTCATTGTTCCGTGGTTCCTTTTGTATTTATCCGATCTATTGTGTCAGGTCATTGTCAGTTTATCAGTTATTTGTCATTTGGGTTATTGGGTTATTGATCTCTGAGTTTACAAGTTTTTGCCTCTTATTCTTGTCTTCAGCTTCTTTAATTCATAGTTAAATATCATTGGATCTTCACTACCTTATGTCATGTTACAATTTGTATAAAAGTAAATTTAAATTCCTTATTATTTGTAGGATGTTTTAACGGTCAGTGTAAAGAAAGAAGCAGATCCAAAAGAGGCTGAGACTGAACAGGTAATGTGCATAACCATTATTTAGCCCATAGCTAATGTGTTAGGTTGTTCCGTGTCATGTACCACTAGAGATTTGGATCACATTCGTTTGTAGATATGTAATTAAAAATCAACAGAAATCATAAACTGTATTATAGTGTTGTATACATATAAACTACTTGAGATTAAGTAAGTAAAATCACACATTCGTGCAAGCGCGTGCGCGCACACACACCATGTAGGTACATAGTATTGATATTTATTGCAAAAATTGATAGGTGATTCTATATACTTCATATTTAGTACTGATCACCTCTTTATATAGTACTCTATATATCACTGAGAAGACAAAGTAAATTTTATAATTGTTCAATTTACAGGTTGTATTCCCAGTTATAAATTCTGTCGTAAAAGGAGAACTGCATGTAAAAGAAGAAATCATCATAGAAGAGAATGAACAGTTTGTTGATCAGGTATTATACATAGTTATAAATTTGTTTATAGTAACAAGCATTTATTGTTATAATGAACAGCATTGTTGTATCATGGCACATCCATGATAATCTCTTGTACTAGTACTTACCTTTTTATAAATTAATAAATAGATTTTATTTGTTTATTATGCATCTGTAGGCCCTTGTAGCCACCGTGTTGTTATCTACCAACTTAAAAGTTTACTCGCCAGGGTTCGAATCAGCGAACGGGAAAATCAGAACTGGCTATTTGAATAATAACGATCATTTCTTAGTTTACTAAGCAATTAAAATTTTACTGATCATTTCTTGTTTTTATATCCCTTTCAATTCCAATAATTCTTAACAATTTTTTACATATCAAAATGAAAATAATTCAGACAACAACTTAATTTTTCTTATATATAACTTTATATGTAAAATAACAACATCTTTAAAACTACCATGAAAATTTAATTAACCCAAACCAGCACTTCTTATTTTATCATTTTTATTATTTTTATTCACGCTCGCATTCATACATATGCCCCCTGCCCATTTGAGATCTCAATTTGTTATCTCTCACTTTCTTTTTAATTGTTATATTTGTAAAAAAGAACATGCAAACATACACTTTCGTGTGTTTATATTTATTAACTTCATTCATGTGTGTCACCCACACCATAATTATGGTACTTACCATACATATGTAATACCTGTTGCTACGATCTTATCATTTGTTGTGGGTCCAGGGTTTCGACTCAGCGTGAATGTCGACTGAAATGGGATTTGAAATAAAGATACTAACATTTCTCAAACATTAACAATCAATTTCGGTTTATTTTCCTTTTCATTTTACACCGGATTTTTATTTACTTGACAATGGCGTCTTGAACAACCAAAACCAAAATGGCGGCCGTTACTTACATTTCTTATTCCCTTATTACAACAACTAGATTATATATTTTTCATTTATCATATTACCACTTTTCTCTGTTAATTGGGCAGCTGCCTTTCTATTAAAATGACTTTAATTATATTTGCTTAGAGGCCATACGCAAACCAATGCCTCAGCTTGGCTGTCGACAGTTATCATTCACGCCTCCCTTTCTCACCCTCACTCATTCTGAATACGTTAATGCATTTTATTTATGAATATATCTGATAGTTATATAAAAAGAGCTCTTTAAGATTGTATTAAGGTTTTGCACTTTCCTGATTGTAAACTGGAAGTTCTGGACGATGTCTCACATGCTGCTTTTACAGAAGTTGCTTGGTAACATTTTTGATTGTTGTTTCACTGACTCTAGAGTTTGATTTTTTGAAAAACTATTGTACACTGTATTACTTCATCTTCCACTGATTTATAAATACATATATAGATTACATTTTTGACTGTTTAAAATCACTGGGCCGGTATAATTTGCTGGCGACCTTTTTGTAATGTGTTACCGTTGATGCGGAGTTGTGAAGACTGGGATCAAGCACTACGCACTTTTTACGTATGTGTGTGTGTGCGTACGTCATTATTCTTTGTCTTTAGTCAAAGAAACGCCCTAGTTTATTACGTATTTTATGCACGTCATTCTTTTGTTAATGACGTCTGGCGTTGTTGGCCAATGAAACAGACGTATCTAGAGCCTGTATTTGTTTGTGTAACCATTTTAAGTGTTCTTATCCGCACGTCCGCCGTTGACCTTGGAATGATTCTGTTGTGTCAAAACTGCGTAGTTGCAGGCAAAACAAGGGAAATTGTACCATCCATATAAATGAATGCAAAATACATTGAAATACAATAATTCGATACCTTGTGTACCATAAATCTGACATCAGGTTTTCGTACTGTCACAAATTTCTTTATTCAGTGGTAAATAGAGTACTCTAGAAGAACAATTTTGAATTTGATATACCACGCTGGTTACTGATCTGGCTTACGAAAGAGTCCAATGCTCCGTAGTACCTTCCATCACTCCGCACATATTCGTCGCACCATCTTTTATCGAAACTGTTACTTTAAATATTTAATTATTCACTGTATAATCATGTTCCGATTTAAATTATACATTCCGTTTTAAAATCACATTTTGTTTGAGTTGCGGGCCCGCATTTTTGTTCCAGAATTTTTTTCACCACTGGCCGGTTTTAAGCTGTATATGCGACTGGGCGGATTGTACTGCGTTGAGTTCTTTGTTTCCATCACATGTTTGGCTCTGGAATGTTTCGTACGTGTCTCACGCCATTCAGAGCGTCACACCCATGCGCGCGTACGCGTGAATACGCCCCCTCACTGATAACTTTTACATTCCCGTACTCTTTAATTGCTTCTGTGCGACACGTACGTACGGCTTGGTCCCGCACTGACTGCATGGTGTTAAAAAAATGTCAAGCGTTTGTGATCAAAATGTTGTTCAGCTTGAGTGGCTACTATATTCCACAATTATTCAAGAATAAACCAAACCCCAATAGTTTGTCCCGTTACAATACCCCCTCAATGAGAGGTTTTATGCCGAAGCATAAAAACTCATTGACACTCATACTTCCTAAAGGGATCAGCCAGGATATGTCACCACAACCCCCTTTACGTTTTATTAAAAAGTCATGGTTAACTTACCCCTGGTCCAATGACTGTGACCGCACCTGAATGACCTTACTGGACTTCTCTCTCGAGATCCCAACACCGCAAGGCCAGTCAGGCACTTGACGCTCCTGCTCTGACGCGCTGGCCAGCTCAGGACCGCCGCCACAGCATCACCAGACACTGAAACATCAAATCAAAAAATCAAATAGTGGCCTTGTATAATACCATATCCCTAACAGATCTAGTTCCCCTTAGCTTTGTGCTGGTTTGCGTTAAGAAGCACCGGTTTTCTTGACCTAGTAATATATAATCTTACATCTACTGCATATACTTTCATCCCCTTACTTCGTTCCCTTTTTTATAAACATTTTTTTTTTATTCCAATTGACAATAATTAAGCCTTCTCATTTATATCTAAAACAATTCAAAATCATTTAACACAATATATAATATTATTATTAACAGAAATTCTATTTATCAGGTGCTGTTAATAATAAGCATCCCCTTTTCTCCTCCACACACACACTATTGCCCCCCCTGGACTGTTGCGCCTAGTTACCTCCACAAGGACTGAGGCGGAAGGAGTGAGCACTTTTTTCTTTTCTCTTACTCCCATCCTTGCTTCAGCATTACAAGAAACTTCAGGGTAAGTACCCCTACTCATTATCTTACTAAATGCCCCTAAGGTCTACCACCTCTATTTGGGCGAAAATAGCCTGTGTTCAAAAATGATTCCCTGATTAAACCCCATTAAATTTCCAATTTAAACCAATTTCACAGGCAACAACTATGGCCAGTTTTACAATAATTCTGCCCACAGCTGATTGTCATCCAAAACCACGATCTGGGTTGGTAAGGCAGAGATCGCCTGAAAGTGGGGAATCTAATTAAACCATGTTACGATTCTTACACACTAACATACTAAACATAATACACTCATAATTAACATTGTTGTTATTACATTAAAGCATGTTTGAATTGTTATTCACATTTAATTTTGATCAAAAATTACACCTTACAGCTTTACTTTAGTTTCAAATTCTATTAAATCTTTCACTTGTTTCATTTATTATTACATTTCAACTATGATTTTCTCTTTTAACATTTTCATCATTAATTGGTTTGGGTGATTCTCAGTCCTTCATATTGATTTGATTTATTGAATGGGCATTTATACACATAACCTTACTCACCTTTCTTCCTTCAAACAACCACTAACAGATTTGCATAGGGTGACACCAATCTCTCAATAATAACCCCCTTCAACACTAATTCCACTTAAATCATTTTCCTCTTAAAATAAAATGCCTAATACCCTCTTTGTAACTAGGATGTGTGTTCCCTAACCGACAATTCCATTCATACCCTCTTGCCCTCCACCAAATATTGGCAAGCACTCTTCGACCCTTCACAATTACCTGCCCCAACGACACACGTTCACTCCCTACACCACTACCCTCACTACAAAATTTCACCATCACCTATTTACTCTCTAATTACATTACTCTATTACTCTCGCTTTCTCTACATATATGCACTCCCGGTACTGTGTCCCTACTACTACCCTGTTTCTGCATTACTTTTATTCCAAAATTCTTATTTAGTCTAACGCCCATTAAAGTTAACTCCAACTAACTCAAATGCCTTATTGAAATAATTATCACCCAAACTCCATCTTTTACCACCTTTTACATTAATATGATCATTGAAAATTACATTAGAAAATTCATAACTACCTCAAATTAATTTCATCATTTAATTTAAAACCTTTTAAACACATTTAAAATTTATTATTCAAACATTAAACATTTTACTTTATTTGAATTGGATTATAAACTTCATACTTACATTACATCACTCAATTGAACAAACACATGATTCCTGTCATAGACACACAATTATAAACATTCATTACCACAAGTATCACGTACAACCATATGTACCTTCTGAAACATAACAATCATATGACTCCACAACTTAACACATTTTACATTTATTCATTTACTATTTATCATTAAGTTCAAATCTCAGAAACATTTAAATTCATTATCAAAATTTATCTCTACAACATTTATTTATTTATTAATCTCAAATTCTTTAATTCAATCCATTATGTAAAACACAAATTACAGTAGAAGCCCGATATAGCGCGGTTGTCAGGTGACATACTTTCCCCCGCGTTATAGGCGTAACCGCGGTATATCGGAAGGTGACCTGTACAGTGACAAATGTTGGGGAGGGAGGACCGGGAAAAAGGCTACAGCATAATACACTACTATATACTGTACGTAAATTACGTCACCAAATGTAGAAATAAAAAATAAGAAAGCTATTTTAATCCAATATTTTAATCTATTTTAATCCAATGGAATATAAAATACACTATTTATACATTGCTCACTCGACCTACTGTAGGCCTAATTGTTGGTCTTAAAAAAGTCCGTAATTGTTGTTTGACGGGATAATGCACAGCGTTTCTTTTCCGCGTATTGTTTTATAAACGTGAGGTGCAGCAGATGAACATTATTAGATTCACTTTGCCTCTCCATCCACGAAATTACTTTGTTTATGTGTATTATCACTTCACTAACATTTGGAATAACTTCTTTCACTTCCACCCCATTTTCATTTCCATCATCGTCATCGTCTTCTTTTTCTTCGCAATTTGCATTTCGGACTGCATCGATGATATCTTTATCTCCTATACATTCTGTAACAGGCTCACCGTTGTCAACTTCTGCCCAGTCATTCAAGTCATCTAGAGTGAAGTTGCAGTGCAGAGCACTACTCGCAGACTGTACATCACTATTAGTGAATCTGGCAACAGAGCAATTTCCATCGGCGATGTTTTGTTCAAAGGAACATTTCTTCCAGCAATTCTGAATCGTAGCCGTACTAATACTTTCCCATGCAAGACCTATTGAATGCGCAACTGTTTTCAGGTTTATTGACTTAAGGTAAATTTCCATTTCCTCATCAGAATTCATTATAGCACTCAGAAGTTCACGGAGGTAATGCGCTTTAAATGCTTTTATGATGCCTTGATCTAATGGCTGGATCAGTGCTGTAGTGTTTTTCGGTAAGAACATGACTCCGATTTTTCCATCTCTTGACTGTAGCATATCAGCAGGTGGATGTGCTGGACAGTGGTCAAGGGTCAGTACAGCTTTTTCTTCGAGGTTGAGTGACCGCAGGTGGCTTCTCACAGATGGAACAAATTCTTCATGGAACCATTTACCGAAAATATCACTTGTCATCCAAGCATTTTTTGTATTACGATATGTGATGGGTAATGACGTCATGTTAACATGTTGAAAGCATCTAGGATTTCGGCTTTTCCCTATGCAGAGAGGTTTAACTTTGTGGCTGCCTGATTTATTTGTGGCAAACAGGAGGGTAACTCTATCCTTATTTATTTTTAATCCAGATTTATTTATTGAATTATTCACAGCCAGAGTTCTGGTAGGAAGCATTCGAAAATACAGAGCAGTTTCATCACAGTTATATACTTGATGGTCATTTAAATCGTTATCGATTATTACTTTGTATACTTACGTTATTTTTGAATTTATAAATACGATATAGTATATCTCACAAATGTGGTTATGTATACATAAACTAGGACACCATCTTTATTTACTACCTAAGTCATGGGCCAGAATTTCGTTACGCGAAGTCATGCGGGAACAGAAATTGCTTGAAATAAAAACAGCTGTTCTGATTTTTACCAATGAAATACCCTTTTTATTATTTATTCATTTTACATACTTGTTTTCAACCCTATCTTTAACCCTTCCAAAATAAAAAACATAGTGTAATAATACCTTCGGTAAATATAATAAGTATATGACAAAATTATATATATATTTATATGTGTTGCAACTTCTGTAAGTATAATATGTATATGACAAAATTATATCTATATATATATTTTTATAGGTGTTGCTCAACCCAGCACTTAGAAATAATTACGCACGCACACAACCACTCACCCTTTCATTCTCATGGTACAAACTTTTATTTAAATTTTGGAGCTCCTTTTATTAGATTGAAATTTTAAAATAAAATGAATTTCTACAATAAAATGATATTGGGAAATTATGAAATCAGGATTGTATAAGGAACGTTCTCACCCATTTCGTGTTGCTGGTTGTTATAGCTGGCGGTAAAACTTCGCGTCCAGTACCGCGAGTTTTACGTTTACTCGTCTCGGTCACATTTTTGTAATCGACGCACTGTACGGTGTTTTACACAGTTTATTAACCACCTACAGTGGTCTAAAAAGTTAAAATTCACCCGGGAGTGAATTGGTTTTGCCGGCCGGCACTGATCAGTTGCTGCAGCGAAATGACGACAATTCCTTGTTGAATTCTGCGGAAGTGGGGTGTACTGACGTCACATTTTCTTTGTTTAACTTGTTGACATCGCCGTTTTGTCGTGGTCAACACATTCTCAGCCTCTGACGTAATTAAGGCTTGGCTTGCTTATCGCAATAACTGCACACTGTTTTTATGACATTTTACAGATTCTACTACGAATTAGTTCAAATCCTGGCAAATATTGTGATATAGTCCACTCACCGTAGATTCGATATCGGGTGTTTGAGGTTGGATTGGGTATGTCAAAAAATAGAAAAATACAATATTTATGATCTCGTTACCATATTTTAGGTAATTATAAAATGTACCATGATTGTACCATCACAAAACCCCCTCAATGAAAGATGGTGTGACGAAGCACACAAACTTTCATTGACCCTTTCATACTTCCTAAAGGGATCAGCCAGGACAAGTCGCCACAACCCCCTTACAAATTTACATAAAAAATAACAACAACTCACCCTTGGTCTGGTGATGATGACCGTACCTAGATGACCTTACTGGACTTCTCCTGCGAGATCCCAACACCATAAGGCCACTTAGGCTCTTAACGCCCCTGATCTGACGCGTTGGTCAGCTCAGGACCGCTGTCACACCACCAAACACTGAAACAATATAAAATAAATATTAAAATAGTGGCTTAGTAAATCACTCCATCCTCAACTGATCTGGTTCCCCTTAGCTAAGTGCTGGTTTGTGCCAATAAGCACTGGGTTGGCTTACTATATTTATAAAATTATAATCTTCAAGAATTAAAAAGAATATCTCTTCTTCATATTACAACCCTGAGTTGAAAATTGGTTTCGATTCCTATCGATAATATTTATCCTCATTCTTTTACAATTACTAGAATTGTAACATAAGCGCATTAATATAATATAGTTACCAAAATTGAATAAAATATAATTGAAAATATAGTAGGAAAATTACACATTATAATCTCCCAAATCTAGAGAAAAACAAATTATAAAAGAATTAATAACTCTATATATTTATTTATTGAATACTCTTAGTGCATGATAAAATAAAAAAAATATTTATTATTATTGTTATTATTATTATTATTCTTATTATTAACAGGTAATTATTTGGCTGATAAATATTATTAACAGCGCCAGTTAAAAAAAAAATTTTTTTTTTTTTTTCTCTTCCTACACATATTATAACATCATGTTAAAAAGTTTTCAAATAAATACATAATACATTAATAATTAACACTGATATATTAATAATACAGTTAATACATTTTAAATACTCAATCATATTTAATCATATCTAAGATATGTATTAACATTTGTATAATTTACTTAAAAGTTGTATTTAAATTAAAATTTACCATTGCGGTTATTAATTAAACATCAAACTTATTTATTTATAATAATAAAATACATTTTGAACTTATTGTTACTATTCATATTACATTATTATTTCATTATTCATTTTCTACTACCTCTCTCCTCTGAACTTTCTATCTACCGAACTACCTAACCTTTCACCTTCTATCACTGTTTAGTCTGGATAACTCCTATATTCACTATACTGATATTTTTTATAATCTTACTCACCTTCTTCTAACTGACCATCAAATTTACCTATCAATGACACCAAGATCTCAATTATAAACTTCATTACTACTTTCATTTAAATCCTATGGCACCGCTCGTCTTTACACTGGGTTGGGTGTTCCCTAACTGGCTATATACATCTCTAATATTTTGCCCTTCCAAAAATTTCGGCAAACACTCCCTTAAATTTATGCTAATACCTGCCACAACACTATTGGTTGGCTACTCTTTATCACCTCACCCCCACTACAGAATTCATCAACAACAAATATATGTTTATACCTCTACTTAAACACCTTTTCTACAAATAATCACTAACTACTGTGTCCCTAAATATTTAATAATTCTCTTTGTATTTTCTTAAAAATTCTTATCTTTCTAACTCCATTTACATTAATTAATTACTCACCTGCATTTTATCTATACCCAGGCTCTATTCCTGTTTAAACACTTACTGTACTCATTGACAATTCTCTTATAAAATTCCTCTCTTACCTACTTATAACAATACTTCTTTTCAAAATTCAAATATATATACTTATTTAAGCATTTATTAGGAATTACTTTCAATACCAATTAAAATTTAAAAATATTATTATTAAACATGTTATATATGGAAAACATATAATAATACATACTGGTGTAAATATACCTGTAATACATAATACACATAAAAAATACATGGATATATAAATACAGTGAATACAATGAAAAATATACACTCCAACTTCATTATTGTGTCATTAATCGAAATCAGTCCATAGCAGTCCAATTCAATACCACTTTTCATATTATTATTTAATGTTCATTTCACAATAAAACAATCTACCCACCATCATTAAACAACAAACGAATCTTAGGTCTATATAAATCATTTTTGATTAAATACATTATCTTATTATTATAAATGTAAAGGTTATTCAATTTTTTATAATTTTCCACAATACTATTATAATCAATATGATCACTCCATATCATTATCTCATATAATTTGTCACGATCGATTATGGTCCTGTCACCTTTAGTATTATCTGTCACAACCAGGTAAATTATAAAGTCATCATTAATAACATCCTCTCCTGCTGCTGCTATATCAGCTTCAACATAGGGTAAGTACTTACAATAATTATTAATTCTCTCTCTACTCACTCTCTCTCTTAATTTTGTATAATTTCTCCCAACTTCAAACAACTCTAACTTACTATCACCATACCTATTTCTCTCAAAATATGCCTCTTCATAACACCAAGTCACACTCTCTCTCTCCAGATATGCAGGGGTCCCTATCATAAAATTGTTGCACCTCTTAGGTACACAAAAACATAAAGACACTTTATTTGTAGAACTATCGTCTATCAAATATAAATTAAAGGCATTCTTATCCTTATAACAATTACATGAAGACTTGTCTTCACCCCCTAATACAACATTAAAAGAAAATTCTACCCCCTGCACTCCTTGTACTAAAATACTTTCTCTCAACTTTCTTTCTGACTTCATAAATTCAAATATTTCATTATCATTCATTATACTTTCATTATCATGTTTATCCTTCTCTAATACCCCAATCTTACTACCTGTATTATTTAGATTATCTAGAGTACATTCGTCATTTTTCAATTCATTGAAATTACGGTTAAAACTATCAAATTTGTCATTCAAATTTTTGAATTGAATATCATAATCTCTTTTCTGTTCGTCTAGTTTTTTATCTAGTTTTAATAACAATTGTATCATTGCGTTACTTTCATCTGATTTACTGTCTAAATTAGTGGAAATGGATGTGTCAGTTTGCGTTATTACGGCAGACACAGACGTATTTGCCCCGTCAGTCTGACTAATGGGATTTATTTGCATATCCATTTCACCAGTTAAAGTTATGTCAGTGGTACTGGTTTTTATGTCAATATCGTCACTTGTACTCATTTTGGCAATTGTGTAATGCACGCATGCATACAATTGTCTAACCTAATTGTGGGGTTATGTTTACGAGTTATAAAATTTTGTGTCTGTTACCTCAAGCAATTTGTTCCGTTCTTTCTAGGCGTACATTAGGTAATAATACGTTTAAATAATACCACCTAATGTCCCTGTTCCAGAAGCCACCTGTATACTTACGTTATTTTTGAATTTATAAATACGATATATTATATCTCACAAATGTGGTTATGTATACATAAACTAGGACGCCATCTTTATTTACTACCTAAGTCATGGGCCAGAATTTCGTTACGCGAAGTCATGCGGGAACAGAAATTGCTTGAAATAAAAACAGCTGTTCTGATTTTTACCAATGAAATACCCTTTTTATTATTTATTCATTTTACATACTTGTTTTCAACCCTATCTTTAACCCTTCCAAAATAAAAAACATAGTGTAATAATACCTTCGGTAAATATAATAAGTATATGACAAAATTATATATATATTTATATGTGTTGCAACTTCTGTAAGTATAATATGTATATGACAAAATTATATCTATATATATATTTTTATAGGTGTTGCTCAACCCAGCACTTAGAATAATTACGCACGCACACAACCACTCACCCTTTCATTCTCATGGTACAAACTTTTATTTAAATTTTGGAGCTCCTTTTATTAGATTGAAATTTTAAAATAAAATGAATTTCTACAATAAAATGATATTGGGAAATTATGAAATCAGGATTGTATAAGGAACGTTCTCACCCATTTCGTGTTGCTGGTTGTTATAGCTGGCGGTAAAACTTCGCGTCCAGTACCGCGAGTTTTACGTTTACTCGTCTCGGTCACATTTTTGTAATCGATGCACTGTACGGTGTTTTACACAGTTTATTAACCACCTACAGTGGTCTAAAAAGTTAAAATTCACCCGGGAGTGAATTGGTTTTGCCGGCCGGCACTGATCAGTTGCTGCAGCGAAATGACGACAATTCCTTGTTGAATTCTGCGGAAGTGGGGTGTACTGACGTCACATTTTCTTTGTTTAACTTGTTGACATCGCCGTTTTGTCGTGGTCAACACATTCTCAGCCTCTGACGTAATTAAGGCTTGGCTTGCTTATCGCAATAACTGCACACTGTTTTTATGACATTTTACAGATTCTACTACGAATTAGTTCAAATCCTGGCAAATATTGTGATATAGTCCACTCACCGTAGATTCGATATCGGGTGTTTGAGGTTGGATTGGGTATGTCAAAAAATAGAAAAATACAATATTTATGATCTCGTTACCATATTTTAGGTAATTATAAAATGTACCATGATTGTACCATCACAAAACCCCCTCAATGAAAGATGGTGTGACGAAGCACACAAACTTTCATTGACCCTTTCATACTTCCTAAAGGGATCAGCCAGGACAAGTCGCCACAACCCCCTTACAAATTTACATAAAAAATAACAACAACTCACCCTTGGTCTGGTGATGATGACCGTACCTAGATGACCTTACTGGACTTCTCCTGCGAGATCCCAACACCATAAGGCCACTTAGGCTCTTAACGCCCCTGCTCTGACGCGTTGGTCAGCTCAGGACCGCTGTCACACCACCAAACACCGAAACAATATAAAATAAATATTAAAATAGTGGCTTAGTAAATCACTCCATCCTCAACTGATCTGGTTCCCCTTAGCTAAGTGCTGGTTTGTGCCAATAAGCACTGGGTTGGCTTACTATATTTATAAAATTATAATCTTCAAGAATTAAAAAGAATATCTCTTCTTCATATTACAACCCTGAGTTGAAAATTGGTTTCGATTCCTATCGATAATATTTATCCTCATTCTTTTACAATTACTAGAATTGTAACATAAGCGCATTAATATAATATAGTTACCAAAATTGAATAAAATATAATTGAAAATATAGTAGGAAAATTACACATTATAATTCCCAAATCTAGAGAAAAACAAATTATAAAAGAATTAATAACTCTATATATTTATTTATTGAATACTCTTAGTGCATGATAAAATAAAACAAAATTATTATTATTGTTATTATTATTATTATTCTTATTATTAACAGGTAATTATTTGGCTGATAAATATTATTAACAGCGCCAGTTAAAAAAAAATTTTTTTTTTTTTTTCTCTTCCTACAAATATTATAACATTATGTTAAAAAGTTTTCAAATAAATACATAATACATTAATAATTAACACTGATATATTAATAATACAGTTAATACATTTTAAATACTCAATCATATTTAATCATATCTAAGATATGCATTAACATTTGTATAATTTACTTAAAAGTTGTATTTAAATTAAAATTTACCATTGCGGTTATTAATTAAACATCAAACTTATTTATTTATAATAATAAAATACATTTTGAACTTATTGTTACTATTCATATTACATTATTATTTCATTATTCATTTTCTACTACCTCTCTCCTCTGAACTTTCTATCTACCGAACTACCTAACCTTTCACCTTCTATCACTGTTTAGTCTGGATAACTCCTATATTCACTATACTGCTATTTTTTATAATCTTACTCACCTTCTTCTAACTGACCATCAAATTTACCTATCAATGACACCAAGATCTCAATTATAAACTTCATTACTACTTTCATTTAAATCCTATGGCACCGCTCGTCTTTGCACTGGGTTGGGTGTTCCCTAACTGGCTATATACATCTCTAATATTTTGCCCTTCCAAAAATTTCGGCAAACACTCCCTTAAATTTATGCTAATACCTGCCACAACACTATTGGTTGGCTACTCTTTATCACCTCACCCCCACTACAGAATTCATCAACAACAAATATATGTTTATACCTCTACTTAAACACCTTTTCTACAAATAATCACTAACTACTGTGTCCCTAAATATTTAATAATTCTCTTTGTATTTTCTTAAAAATTCTTATCTTTCTAACTCCATTTACATTAATTAATTACTCACCTGCATTTTATCTATACCCAGGCTCTATTCCTGTTTAAACACTTACTGTACTCATTGACAATTCTCTTATAAAATTCCTCTCTTACCTACTTATAACAATACTTCTTTTCAAAATTCAAATATATATACTTATTTAAGCATTTATTAGGAATTACTTTCAATACCAATTAAAATTTAAAAATATTATTATTAAACATGTTATATATGGAAAACATATAATAATACATACTGGTGTAAATATACCTGTAATACATAATACACATCAAAAATACATGGATATATAAATACAGTGAATACAATGAAAAATATACACTCCAACTTCATTATTGTGTCATTAATCGAAATCAGTCCATAGCAGTCCAATTCAATACCACTTTTCATATTATTATTTAATGTTCATTTCACAATAAAACAATCTACCCACCATCATTAAACAACAAACGAATCTTAGGTCTATATAAATCATTTTTGATTAAATACATTATCTTATTATTATAAATGTAAAGGTTATTCAATTTTTTATAATTTTCCACAATACTATTATAATCAATATGATCACTCCATATCATTATCTCATATAATTTGTCACGATCGATTATGGTCCTGTCACCTTTAGTATTATCTGTCACAACCAGGTAAATTATAAAGTCATCATTAATAACATCCTCTCCTGCTGCTGCTATATCAGCTTCAACATAGGGTAAGTACTTACAATAATTATTAATTCTCTCTCTACTCACTCTCTCTCTTAATTCTGTATAATTTCTCCCAACTTCAAACAACTCTAACTTACTATCACCATACCTATTTCTCTCAAAATATGCCTCTTCATAACACCAAGTCACACTCTCTCTCTCCAGATATGCAGGGGTCCCTATCATAAAATTGTTGCACCTCTTAGGTACACAAAAACATAAAGACACTTTATTTGTAGAACTATCGTCTATCAAATATAAATTAAAGGCATTCTTATCCTTATAACAATTACATGAAGACTTGTCTTCACCCCCTAATACAACATTAAAAGAAAATTCTACCCCCTGCACTCCTTGTACTAAAATACTTTCTCTCAACTTTCTTTCTGACTTCATAAATTCAAATATTTCATTATCATTCATTATACTTTCATTATCATGTTTATCCTTCTCTAATACCCCAATCTTACTACCTGTATTATTTAGATTATCTAGAGTACATTCGTCATTTTTCAATTCATTGAAATTACGGTTAAAACTATCAAATTTGTCATTCAAATTTTTGAATTGAATATCATAATCTCTTTTCTGTTCGTCTAGTTTTTTATCTAGTTTTAATAACAATTGTATCATTGCGTTACTTTCATCTGATTTACTGTCTAAATTAGTTGAAATGGATGTGTCAGTTTGCGTTATTACGGCAGACACAGACGTATTTGCCCCGTCAGTCTGACTAATGGGATTTATTTGCATATCCATTTCACCAGTTAAAGTTATGTCAGTGGTACTGGTTTTTATGTCAATATCGTCACTTGTACTCATTTTGGCAATTGTGTAATGCACGCATGCATACAATTGTCTAACCTAATTGTGGGGTTATGTTTACGAGTTATAAAATTTTGTGTCTGTTACCTCAAGCAATTTGTTCCGTTCTTTCTAGGCGTACATTAGGTAATAATACGTTTAAATAATACCACCTAATGTCCCTGTTCCAGAAGCCACCTGTATACTTACGTTATTTTTGAATTTATAAATACGATATATTATATCTCACAAATGTGGTTATGTATACATAAACTAGGACGCCATCTTTATTTACTACCTAAGTCATGGGCCAGAATTTCGTTACGCGAAGTCATGCGGGAACAGAAATTGCTTGAAATAAAAACAGCTGTTCTGATTTTTACCAATGAAATACCCTTTTTATTATTTATTCATTTTACATACTTGTTTTCAACCCTATCTTTAACCCTTCCAAAATAAAAAACATAGTGTAATAATACCTTCGGTAAATATAATAAGTATATGACAAAATTATATATATATTTATATGTGTTGCAACTTCTGTAAGTATAATATGTATATGACAAAATTATATCTATATATATATTTTTATAGGTGTTGCTCAACCCAGCACTTAGAATAATTACGCACGCACACAACCACTCACCCTTTCATTCTCATGGTACAAACTTTTATTTAAATTTTGGAGCTCCTTTTATTAGATTGAAATTTTAAAATAAAATGAATTTCTACAATAAAATGATATTGGGAAATTATGAAATCAGGATTGTATAAGGAACGTTCTCACCCATTTCGTGTTGCTGGTTGTTATAGCTGGCGGTAAAACTTCGCGTCCAGTACCGCGAGTTTTACGTTTACTCGTCTCGGTCACATTTTTGTAATCGATGCACTGTACGGTGTTTTACACAGTTTATTAACCACCTACAGTGGTCTAAAAAGTTAAAATTCACCCGGGAGTGAATTGGTTTTGCCGGCCGGCACTGATCAGTTGCTGCAGCGAAATGACGACAATTCCTTGTTGAATTCTGCGGAAGTGGGGTGTACTGACGTCACATTTTCTTTGTTTAACTTGTTGACATCGCCGTTTTGTCGTGGTCAACACATTCTCAGCCTCTGACGTAATTAAGGCTTGGCTTGCTTATCGCAATAACTGCACACTGTTTTTATGACATTTTACAGATTCTACTACGAATTAGTTCAAATCCTGGCAAATATTGTGATATAGTCCACTCACCGTAGATTCGATATCGGGTGTTTGAGGTTGGATTGGGTATGTCAAAAAATAGAAAAATACAATATTTATGATCTCGTTACCATATTTTAGGTAATTATAAAATGTACCATGATTGTACCATCACAAAACCCCCTCAATGAAAGATGGTGTGACGAAGCACACAAACTTTCATTGACCCTTTCATACTTCCTAAAGGGATCAGCCAGGACAAGTCGCCACAACCCCCTTACAAATTTACATAAAAAATAACAACAACTCACCCTTGGTCTGGTGATGATGACCGTACCTAGATGACCTTACTGGACTTCTCCTGCGAGATCCCAACACCATAAGGCCACTTAGGCTCTTAACGCCCCTGCTCTGACGCGTTGGTCAGCTCAGGACCGCTGTCACACCACCAAACACCGAAACAATATAAAATAAATATTAAAATAGTGGCTTAGTAAATCACTCCATCCTCAACTGATCTGGTTCCCCTTAGCTAAGTGCTGGTTTGTGCCAATAAGCACTGGGTTGGCTTACTATATTTATAAAATTATAATCTTCAAGAATTAAAAAGAATATCTCTTCTTCATATTACAACCCTGAGTTGAAAATTGGTTTCGATTCCTATCGATAATATTTATCCTCATTCTTTTACAATTACTAGAATTGTAACATAAGCGCATTAATATAATATAGTTACCAAAATTGAATAAAATATAATTGAAAATATAGTAGGAAAATTACACATTATAATTCCCAAATCTAGAGAAAAACAAATTATAAAAGAATTAATAACTCTATATATTTATTTATTGAATACTCTTAGTGCATGATAAAATAAAAAAAAATTATTATTATTGTTATTATTATTATTATTCTTATTATTAACAGGTAATTATTTGGCTGATAAATATTATTAACAGCGCCAGTTAAAAAAAAATTTTTTTTTTTTTTTTTCTCTTCCTACAAATATTATAACATTATGTTAAAAAGTTTTCAAATAAATACATAATACATTAATAATTAACACTGATATATTAATAATACAGTTAATACATTTTAAATACTCAATCATATTTAATCATATCTAAGATATGCATTAACATTTGTATAATTTACTTAAAAGTTGTATTTAAATTAAAATTTACCATTGCGGTTATTAATTAAACATCAAACTTATTTATTTATAATAATAAAATACATTTTGAACTTATTGTTACTATTCATATTACATTATTATTTCATTATTCATTTTCTACTACCTCTCTCCTCTGAACTTTCTATCTACCGAACTACCTAACCTTTCACCTTCTATCACTGTTTAGTCTGGATAACTCCTATATTCACTATACTGCTATTTTTTATAATCTTACTCACCTTCTTCTAACTGACCATCAAATTTACCTATCAATGACACCAAGATCTCAATTATAAACTTCATTACTACTTTCATTTAAATCCTATGGCACCGCTCGTCTTTGCACTGGGTTGGGTGTTCCCTAACTGGCTATATACATCTCTAATATTTTGCCCTTCCAAAAATTTCGGCAAACACTCCCTTAAATTTATGCTAATACCTGCCACAACACTATTGGTTGGCTACTCTTTATCACCTCACCCCCACTACAGAATTCATCAACAACAAATATATGTTTATACCTCTACTTAAACACCTTTTCTACAAATAATCACTAACTACTGTGTCCCTAAATATTTAATAATTCTCTTTGTATTTTCTTAAAAATTCTTATCTTTCTAACTCCATTTACATTAATTAATTACTCACCTGCATTTTATCTATACCCAGGCTCTATTCCTGTTTAAACACTTACTGTACTCATTGACAATTCTCTTATAAAATTCCTCTCTTACCTACTTATAACAATACTTCTTTTCAAAATTCAAATATATATACTTATTTAAGCATTTATTAGGAATTACTTTCAATACCAATTAAAATTTAAAAATATTATTATTAAACATGTTATATATGGAAAACATATAATAATACATACTGGTGTAAATATACCTGTAATACATAATACACATCAAAAATACATGGATATATAAATACAGTGAATACAATGAAAAATATACACTCCAACTTCATTATTGTGTCATTAATCGAAATCAGTCCATAGCAGTCCAATTCAATACCACTTTTCATATTATTATTTAATGTTCATTTCACAATAAAACAATCTACCCACCATCATTAAACAACAAACGAATCTTAGGTCTATATAAATCATTTTTGATTAAATACATTATCTTATTATTATAAATGTAAAGGTTATTCAATTTTTTATAATTTTCCACAATACTATTATAATCAATATGATCACTCCATATCATTATCTCATATAATTTGTCACGATCGATTATGGTCCTGTCACCTTTAGTATTATCTGTCACAACCAGGTAAATTATAAAGTCATCATTAATAACATCCTCTCCTGCTGCTGCTATATCAGCTTCAACATAGGGTAAGTACTTACAATAATTATTAATTCTCTCTCTACTCACTCTCTCTCTTAATTCTGTATAATTTCTCCCAACTTCAAACAACTCTAACTTACTATCACCATACCTATTTCTCTCAAAATATGCCTCTTCATAACACCAAGTCACACTCTCTCTCTCCAGATATGCAGGGGTCCCTATCATAAAATTGTTGCACCTCTTAGGTACACAAAAACATAAAGACACTTTATTTGTAGAACTATCGTCTATCAAATATAAATTAAAGGCATTCTTATCCTTATAACAATTACATGAAGACTTGTCTTCACCCCCTAATACAACATTAAAAGAAAATTCTACCCCCTGCACTCCTTGTACTAAAATACTTTCTCTCAACTTTCTTTCTGACTTCATAAATTCAAATATTTCATTATCATTCATTATACTTTCATTATCATGTTTATCCTTCTCTAATACCCCAATCTTACTACCTGTATTATTTAGATTATCTAGAGTACATTCGTCATTTTTCAATTCATTGAAATTACGGTTAAAACTATCAAATTTGTCATTCAAATTTTTGAATTGAATATCATAATCTCTTTTCTGTTCGTCTAGTTTTTTATCTAGTTTTAATAACAATTGTATCATTGCGTTACTTTCATCTGATTTACTGTCTAAATTAGTTGAAATGGATGTGTCAGTTTGCGTTATTACGGCAGACACAGACGTATTTGCCCCGTCAGTCTGACTAATGGGATTTATTTGCATATCCATTTCACCAGTTAAAGTTATGTCAGTGGTACTGGTTTTTATGTCAATATCGTCACTTGTACTCATTTTGGCAATTGTGTAATGCACGCATGCATACAATTGTCTAACCTAATTGTGGGGTTATGTTTACGAGTTATAAAATTTTGTGTCTGTTACCTCAAGCAATTTGTTCCGTTCTTTCTAGGCGTACATTAGGTAATAATACGTTTAAATAATACCACCTAATGTCCCTGTTCCAGAAGCCACCTGTATACTTACGTTATTTTTGAATTTATAAATACGATATATTATATCTCACAAATGTGGTTATGTATACATAAACTAGGACGCCATCTTTATTTACTACCTAAGTCATGGGCCAGAATTTCGTTACGCGAAGTCATGCGGGAACAGAAATTGCTTGAAATAAAAACAGCTGTTCTGATTTTTACCAATGAAATACCCTTTTTATTATTTATTCATTTTACATACTTGTTTTCAACCCTATCTTTAACCCTTCCAAAATAAAAAACAGTGTAATAATACCTTCGGTAAATATAATAAGTATATGACAAAATTATATATATATTTATATGTGTTGCAACTTCTGTAAGTATAATATGTATATGACAAAATTATATCTATATATATATTTTTATAGGTGTTGCTCAACCCAGCACTTAGAATAATTACGCACGCACACAACCACTCACCCTTTCATTCTCATGGTACAAACTTTTATTTAAATTTTGGAGCTCCTTTTATTAGATTGAAATTTTAAAATAAAATGAATTTCTACAATAAAATGATATTGGGAAATTATGAAATCAGGATTGTATAAGGAACGTTCTCACCCATTTCGTGTTGCTGGTTGTTATAGCTGGCGGTAAAACTTCGCGTCCAGTACCGCGAGTTTTACGTTTACTCGTCTCGGTCACATTTTTGTAATCGATGCACTGTACGGTGTTTTACACAGTTTATTAACCACCTACAGTGGTCTAAAAAGTTAAAATTCACCCGGGAGGGAATTGGTTTTGCCGGCCGGCACTGATCAGTTGCTGCAGCGAAATGACGACAATTCCTTGTTGAATTCTGCGGAAGTGGGGTGTACTGACGTCACATTTTCTTTGTTTAACTTGTTGACATCGCCGTTTTGTCGTGGTCAACACATTCTCAGCCTCTGACGTAATTAAGGCTTGGCTTGCTTATCGCAATAACTGCACACTGTTTTTATGACATTTTACAGATTCTACTACGAATTAGTTCAAATCCTGGCAAATATTGTGATATAGTCCACTCACCGTAGATTCGATATCGGGTGTTTGAGGTTGGATTGGGTATGGCAAAAAATAGAAAAATACAATATTTATGATCTCGTTACCATATTTTAGGTAATTATAAAATGTACCATGATTGTACCATCACAAAACCCCCTCAATGAAAGATGGTGTGACGAAGCACACAAACTTTCATTGACCCTTTCATACTTCCTAAAGGGATCAGCCAGGACAAGTCGCCACAACCCCCTTACAAATTTACATAAAAAATAACAACAACTCACCCTTGGTCTGGTGATGATGACCGTACCTAGATGACCTTACTGGACTTCTCCTGCGAGATCCCAACACCATAAGGCCACTTAGGCTCTTAACGCCCCTGCTCTGACGCGTTGGTCAGCTCAGGACCGCTGTCACACCACCAAACACCGAAACAATATAAAATAAATATTAAAATAGTGGCTTAGTAAATCACTCCATCCTCAACTGATCTGGTTCCCCTTAGCTAAGTGCTGGTTTGTGCCAATAAGCACTGGGTTGGCTTACTATATTTATAAAATTATAATCTTCAAGAATTAAAAAGAATATCTCTTCTTCATATTACAACCCTGAGTTGAAAATTGGTTTCGATTCCTATCGATAATATTTATCCTCATTCTTTTACAATTACTAGAATTGTAACATAAGCGCATTAATATAATATAGTTACCAAAATTGAATAAAATATAATTGAAAATATAGTAGGAAAATTACACATTATAATTCCCAAATCTAGAGAAAAACAAATTATAAAAGAATTAATAACTCTATATATTTATTTATTGAATACTCTTAGTGCATGATAAAATAAAAAAAAATTATTATTATTGTTATTATTATTATTATTCTTATTATTAACAGGTAATTATTTGGCTGATAAATATTATTAACAGCGCCAGTTAAAAAAAAATTTTTTTTTTTTCTCTTCCTACAAATATTATAACATTATGTTAAAAAGTTTTCAAATAAATACATAATACATTAATAATTAACACTGATATATTAATAATACAGTTAATACATTTTAAATACTCAATCATATTTAATCATATCTAAGATATGCATTAACATTTGTATAATTTACTTAAAAGTTGTATTTAAATTAAAATTTACCATTGCGGTTATTAATTAAACATCAAACTTATTTATTTATAATAATAAAATACATTTTGAACTTATTGTTACTATTCATATTACATTATTATTTCATTATTCATTTTCTACTACCTCTCTCCTCTGAACTTTCTATCTACCGAACTACCTAACCTTTCACCTTCTATCACTGTTTAGTCTGGATAACTCCTATATTCACTATACTGCTATTTTTTATAATCTTACTCACCTTCTTCTAACTGACCATCAAATTTACCTATCAATGACACCAAGATCTCAATTATAAACTTCATTACTACTTTCATTTAAATCCTATGGCACCGCTCGTCTTTGCACTGGGTTGGGTGTTCCCTAACTGGCTATATACATCTCTAATATTTTGCCCTTCCAAAAATTTCGGCAAACACTCCCTTAAATTTATGCTAATACCTGCCACAACACTATTGGTTGGCTACTCTTTATCACCTCACCCCCACTACAGAATTCATCAACAACAAATATATGTTTATACCTCTTCTTAAACACCTTTTCTACAAATAATCACTAACTACTGTGTCCCTAAATATTTAATAATTCTCTTTGTATTTTCTTAAAAATTCTTATCTTTCTAACTCCATTTACATTAATTAATTACTCACCTGCATTTTATCTATACCCAGGCTCTATTCCTGTTTAAACACTTACTGTACTCATTGACAATTCTCTTATAAAATTCCTCTCTTACCTACTTATAACAATACTTCTTTTCAAAATTCAAATATATATACTTATTTAAGCATTTATTAGGAATTACTTTCAATACCAATTAAAATTTAAAAATATTATTATTAAACATGTTGTATATGGAAAACATATAATAATACATACTGGTGTAAATATACCTGTAATACATAATACACATCAAAAATACATGGATATATAAATACAGTGAATACAATGAAAAATATACACTCCAACTTCATTATTGTGTCATTAATCGAAATCAGTCCATAGCAGTCCAATTCAATACCACTTTTCATATTATTATTTAATGTTCATTTCACAATAAAACAATCTACCCACCATCATTAAACAACAAACGAATCTTAGGTCTATATAAATCATTTTTGATTAAATACATTATCTTATTATTATAAATGTAAAGGTTATTCAATTTTTTATAATTTTCCACAATACTATTATAATCAATATGATCACTCCATATCATTATCTCATATAATTTGTCACGATCGATTATGGTCCTGTCACCTTTAGTATTATCTGTCACAACCAGGTAAATTATAAAGTCATCATTAATAACATCCTCTCCTGCTGCTGCTATATCAGCTTCAACATAGGGTAAGTACTTACAATAATTATTAATTCTCTCTCTACTCACTCTCTCTCTTAATTCTGTATAATTTCTCCCAACTTCAAACAACTCTAACTTACTATCACCATACCTATTTCTCTCAAAATATGCCTCTTCATAACACCAAGTCACACTCTCTCTCTCCAGATATGCAGGGGTCCCTATCATAAAATTGTTGCACCTCTTAGGTACACAAAAACATAAAGACACTTTATTTGTAGAACTATCGTCTATCAAATATAAATTAAAGGCATTCTTATCCTTATAACAATTACATGAAGACTTGTCTTCACCCCCTAATACAACATTAAAAGAAAATTCTACCCCCTGCACTCCTTGTACTAAAATACTTTCTCTCAACTTTCTTTCTGACTTCATAAATTCAAATATTTCATTATCATTCATTATACTTTCATTATCATGTTTATCCTTCTCTAATACCCCAATCTTACTACCTGTATTATTTAGATTATCTAGAGTACATTCGTCATTTTTCAATTCATTGAAATTACGGTTAAAACTATCAAATTTGTCATTCAAATTTTTGAATTGAATATCATAATCTCTTTTCTGTTCGTCTAGTTTTTTATCTAGTTTTAATAACAATTGTATCATTGCGTTACTTTCATCTGATTTACTGTCTAAATTAGTTGAAATGGATGTGTCAGTTTGCGTTATTACGGCAGACACAGACGTATTTGCCCCGTCAGTCTGACTAATGGGATTTATTTGCATATCCATTTCACCAGTTAAAGTTATGTCAGTGGTACTGGTTTTTATGTCAATATCGTCACTTGTACTCATTTTGGCAATTGTGTAATGCACGCATGCATACAATTGTCTAACCTAATTGTGGGGTTATGTTTACGAGTTATAAAATTTTGTGTCTGTTACCTCAAGCAATTTGTTCCGTTCTTTCTAGGCGTACATTAGGTAATAATACGTTTAAATAATACCACCTAATGTCCCTGTTCCAGAAGCCACCTGTATACTTACGTTATTTTTGAATTTATAAATACGATATATTATATCTCACAAATGTGGTTATGTATACATAAACTAGGACGCCATCTTTATTTACTACCTAAGTCATGGGCCAGAATTTCGTTACGCGAAGTCATGCGGGAACAGAAATTGCTTGAAATAAAAACAGCTGTTCTGATTTTTACCAATGAAATACCCTTTTTATTATTTATTCATTTTACATACTTGTTTTCAACCCTATCTTTAACCCTTCCAAAATAAAAAACATAGTGTAATAATACCTTCGGTAAATATAATAAGTATATGACAAAATTATATATATATTTATATGTGTTGCAACTTCTGTAAGTATAATATGTATATGACAAAATTATATCTATATATATATTTTTATAGGTGTTGCTCAACCCAGCACTTAGAATAATTACGCACGCACACAACCACTCACCCTTTCATTCTCATGGTACAAACTTTTATTTAAATTTTGGAGCTCCTTTTATTAGATTGAAATTTTAAAATAAAATGAATTTCTACAATAAAATGATATTGGGAAATTATGAAATCAGGATTGTATAAGGAACGTTCTCACCCATTTCGTGTTGCTGGTTGTTATAGGTGGCGGTAAAACTTCGCGTCCAGTACCGCGAGTTTTACGTTTACTCGTCTCGGTCACATTTTTGTAATCGACGCACTGTACGGTGTTTTACACAGTTTATTAACCACCTACAGTGGTCTAAAAAGTTAAAATTCACCCGGGAGTGAATTGGTTTTGCCGGCCGGCACTGATCAGTTGCTGCAGCGAAATGACGACAATTCCTTGTTGAATTCTGCGGAAGTGGGGTGTACTGACGTCACATTTTCTTTGTTTAACTTGTTGACATCGCCGTTTTGTCGTGGTCAACACATTCTCAGCCTCTGACGTAATTAAGGCTTGGCTTGCTTATCGCAATAACTGCACACTGTTTTTATGACATTTTACAGATTCTACTACGAATTAGTTCAACTCCTGGCAAATATTGTGATATAGTCCACTCACCGTAGATTCGATATCGGGTGTTTGAGGTTTGATTGGGTATGTCAAAAAATAGAAAAATACAATATTTATGATCTCGTTACCATATTTTAGGTAATTATAAAATGTACCATGATTGTACCATCACAAAACCCCCTCAATGAAAGATGGTGTGACGAAGCACACAAACTTTCATTGACCCTTTTATACTTCCTAAAGGGATCAGCCAGGACAAGTCGCCACAACCCCCTTACAAATTTACATAAAAAATAACAACAACTCACCCTTGGTCTGGTGATGATGACCGTACCTAGATGACCTTACTGGACTTCTCCTGCGAGATCCCAACACCATAAGGCCACTTAGGCTCTTAACGCCCCTGCTCTGACGCGTTGGTCAGCTCAGGACCGCTGTCACACCACCAAACACTGAAACAATATAAAATAAATATTAAAATAGTGGCTTAGTAAATCACTCCATCCTCAACTGATCTGGTTCCCCTTAGCTAAGTGCTGGTTTGTGCCAATAAGCACTGGGTTGGCTTACTATATTTATAAAATTATAATCTTCAAGAATTAAAAAGAATATCTCTTCTTCATATTACAACACTGAGTTGAAAATTGGTTTCGATTCCTATCGATAATATTTATCCTCATTCTTTTACAATTACTAGAATTGTAACATAAGCGCATTAATATAATATAGTTACCAAAATTGAATAAAATATAATTGAAAATATAGTAGGAAAATTACACATTATAATTCCCAAATCTAGAGAAAAACAAATTATAAAAGAATTAATAACTCTATATATTTATTTATTGAATACTCTTAGTGCATGATAAAATAAAAAAAATTTATTATTATTGTTATTATTATTATTATTCTTATTATTAACAGGTAATTATTTGGGTGATAAATATTATTAACAGCGCCAGTTAAAAAAAAATTTTTTTTTTTTTTTTCTCTTCCTACAAATATTATAACTTCATGTTAAAAAGTTTTCAAATAAATACATAATACATTAATAATTAACACTGATATATTAATAATACAGTTAATACATTTTAAATACTCAATCATATTTAATCATATCTAAGATATGTATTAACATTTGTATAATTTACTTAAAAGTTGTATTTAAATTAAAATTTACCATTGCGGTTATTAATTAAACATCAAACTTATTTATTTATAATAATAAAATACATTTTGAACTTATTGTTACTATTCATATTACATTATTATTTCATTATTCATTTTCTACTACCTCTCTCCTCTGAACTTTCTATCTACCGAACTACCTAACCTTTCACCTTCTATCACTGTTTAGTCTGGATAACTCCTATATTCACTATACTGCTATTTTTTATAATCTTACTCACCTTCTTCTAACTGACCATCAAATTTACCTATCAATGACACCAAGATCTCAATTATAAACTTCATTACTACTTTCATTTAAATCCTATGGCACCGCTCGTCTTTGCACTGGGTTGGGTGTTCCCTAACTGGCTATATACATCTCTAATATTTTGCCCTTCCAAAAATTTCGGCAAACACTCCCTTAAATTTATGCTAATACCTGCCACAACACTATTGGTTGGCTACTCTTTATCACCTCACCCCCACTACAGAATTCATCAACAACAAATATATGTTTATACCTCTACTTAAACACCTTTTCTACAAATAATCACTAACTACTGTGTCCCTAAATATTTAATAATTCTCTTTGTATTTTCTTAAAAATTCTTATCTTTCTAACTCCATTTACATTAATTAATTACTCACCTGCATTTTATCTATACCCAGGCTCTATTCCTGTTTAAACACTTACTGTACTCATTGACAATTCTCTTATAAAATTCCTCTCTTACCTACTTATAACAATACTTCTTTTCAAAATTCAAATATATATACTTATTTAAGCATTTATTAGGAATTACTTTCAATACCAATTAAAATTTAAAAATATTATTATTAAACATGTTATATATGGAAAACATATAATAATACATACTGGTGTAAATATACCTGTAATACATAATACACATAAAAAATACATGGATATATAAATACAGTGAATACAATGAAAAATATACACTCCAACTTCATTATTGTGTCATTAATCGAAATCAGTCCATAGCAGTCCAATTCAATACCACTTTTCATATTATTATTTAATGTTCATTTCACAATAAAACAATCTACCCACCATCATTAAACAAACGAATCTTAGGTCTATATAAATCATTTTTGATTAAATACATTATCTTATTATTATAAATGTAAAGGTTATTCAATTTTTTATAATTTTCCACAATACTATTATAATCAATATGATCACTCCATATCATTATCTCATATAATTTGTCACGATCGATTATGGTCCTGTCACCTTTAGTATTATCTGTCACAACCAGGTAAATTATAAAGTCATCATTAATAACATCCTCTCCTGCTGCTGCTATATCAGCTTCAACATAGGGTAAGTACTTACAATAATTATTAATTCTCTCTCTACTCACTCTCTCTCTTAATTCTGTATAATTTCTCCCAACTTCAAACAACTCTAACTTACTATCACCATACCTATTTCTCTCAAAATATGCCTCTTCATAACACCAAGTCACACTCTCTCTCTCCAGATATGCAGGGGTCCCTATCATAAAATTGTTGCACCTCTTAGGTACACAAAAACATAAAGACACTTTATTTGTAGAACTATCGTCTATCAAATATAAATTAAAGGCATTCTTATCCTTATAACAATTACATGAAGACTTGTCTTCACCCCCTAATACAACATTAAAAGAAAATTCTACCCCCTGCACTCCTTGTACTAAAATACTTTCTCTCAACTTTCTTTCTGACTTCATAAATTCAAATATTTCATTATCATTCATTATACTTTCATTATCATGTTTATCCTTCTCTAATACCCCAATCTTACTACCTGTATTATTTAGATTATCTAGAGTACATTCGTCATTTTTCAATTCATTGAAATTACGGTTAAAACTATCAAATTTGTCATTCAAATTTTTGAATTGAATATCATAATCTCTTTTCTGTTCGTCTAGTTTTTTATCTAGTTTTAATAACAATTGTATCATTGCGTTACTTTCATCTGATTTACTGTCTAAATTAGTTGAAATGGATGTGTCAGTTTGCGTTATTACGGCAGACACAGACGTATTTGCCCCGTCAGTCTGACTAATGGGATTTATTTGCATATCCATTTCACCAGTTAAAGTTATGTCAGTGGTACTGGTTTTTATGTCAATATCGTCACTTGTACTCATTTTGGCAATTGTGTAATGCACGCATGCATACAATTGTCTAACCTAATTGTGGGGTTATGTTTACGAGTTATAAAATTTTGTGTCTGTTACCTCAAGCAATTTGTTCCGTTCTTTCTAGGCGTACATTAGGTAATAATACGTTTAAATAATACCACCTAATGTCCCTGTTCCAGAAGCCACCTGTATACTTACGTTATTTTTGAATTTATAAATACGATATATTATATCTCACAAATGTGGTTATGTATACATAAACTAGGACGCCATCTTTATTTACTACCTAAGTCATGGGCCAGAATTTCGTTACGCGAAGTCATGCGGGAACAGAAATTGCTTGAAATAAAAACAGCTGTTCTGATTTTTACCAATGAAATACCCTTTTTATTATTTATTCATTTTACATACTTGTTTTCAACCCTATCTTTAACCCTTCCAAAATAAAAAACATAGTGTAATAATACCTTCGGTAAATATAATAAGTATATGACAAAATTATATATATATTTATATGTGTTGCAACTTCTGTAAGTATAATATGTATATGACAAAATTATATCTATATATATATTTTTATAGGTGTTGCTCAACCCAGCACTTAGAATAATTACGCACGCACACAACCACTCACCCTTTCATTCTCATGGTACAAACTTTTATTTAAATTTTGGAGCTCCTTTTATTAGATTGAAATTTTAAAATAAAATGAATTTCTACAATAAAATGATATTGGGAAATTATGAAATCAGGATTGTATAAGGAACGTTCTCACCCATTTCGTGTTGCTGGTTGTTATAGCTGGCGGTAAAACTTCGCGTCCAGTACCGCGAGTTTTACGTTTACTCGTCTCGGTCACATTTTTGTAATCGACGCACTGTACGGTGTTTTACACAGTTTATTAACCACCTACAGTGGTCTAAAAAGTTAAAATTCACCCGGGAGTGAATTGGTTTTGCCGGCCGGCACTGATCAGTTGCTGCAGCGAAATGACGACAATCCTTGTTGAATTCTGCGGAAGTGGGGTGTACTGACGTCACATTTTCTTTGTTTAACTTGTTGACATCGCCGTTTTGTCGTGGTCAACACATTCTCAGCCTCTGACGTAATTAAGGCTTGGCTTGCTTATCGCAATAACTGCACACTGTTTTTATGACATTTTACAGATTCTACTACGAATTAGTTCAAATCCTTGCAAATATTGTGATATAGTCCACTCACCGTAGATTCGATATCGGGTGTTTGAGGTTGGATTGGGTATGTCAAAAAATAGAAAAATACAATATTTATGATCTCGTTACCATATTTTAGGTAATTATAAAATGTACCATGATTGTACCATCACAAAACCCCCTCAATGAAAGATGGTGTGACGAAGCACACAAACTTTCATTGACCCTTTCATACTTCCTAAAGGGATCAGCCAGGACAAGTCGCCACAACCCCCTTACAAATTTACATAAAAAATAACAACAACTCACCCTTGGTCTGGTGATGATGACCGTACCTAGATGACCTTACTGGACTTCTCCTGCGAGATCCCAACACCATAAGGCCACTTAGGCTCTTAACGCCCCTGCTCTGACGCGTTGGTCAGCTCAGGACCGCTGTCACACCACCAAACACCGAAACAATATAAAATAAATATTAAAATAGTGGCTTAGTAAATCACTCCATCCTCAACTGATCTGGTTCCCCTTAGCTAAGTGCTGGTTTGTGCCAATAAGCACTGGGTTGGCTTACTATATTTATAAAATTATAATCTTCAAGAATTAAAAAGAATATCTCTTCTTCATATTACAACACTGAGTTGAAAATTGGTTTCGATTCCTATCGATAATATTTATCCTCATTCTTTTACAATTACTAGAATTGTAACATAAGCGCATTAATATAATATAGTTACCAAAATTGAATAAAATATAATTGAAAATATAGTAGGAAAATTACACATTATAATTCCCAAATCTAGAGAAAAACAAATTATAAAAGAATTAATAACTCTATATATTTATTTATTGAATACTCTTAGTGCATGATAAAATAAAAAAAATTTATTATTATTGTTATTATTATTATTATTCTTATTATTAACAGGTAATTATTTGGGTGATAAATATTATTAACAGCGCCAGTTAAAAAAAAATTTTTTTTTTTTTCTCTTCCTACAAATATTATAACTTCATGTTAAAAAGTTTTCAAATAAATACATAATACATTAATAATTAACACTGATATATTAATAATACAGTTAATACATTTTAAATACTCAATCATATTTAATCATATCTAAGATATGTATTAACATTTGTATAATTTACTTAAAAGTTGTATTTAAATTAAAATTTACCATTGCGGTTATTAATTAAACATCAAACTTATTTATTTATAATAATAAAATACATTTTGAACTTATTGTTACTATTCATATTACATTATTATTTCATTATTCATTTTCTACTACCTCTCTCCTCTGAACTTTCTATCTACCGAACTACCTAACCTTTCACCTTCTATCACTGTTTAGTCTGGATAACTCCTATATTCACTATACTGCTATTTTTTATAATCTTACTCACCTTCTTCTAACTGACCATCAAATTTACCTATCAATGACACCAAGATCTCAATTATAAACTTCATTACTACTTTCATTTAAATCCTATGGCACCGCTCGTCTTTGCACTGGGTTGGGTGTTCCCTAACTGGCTATATACATCTCTAATATTTTGCCCTTCCAAAAATTTCGGCAAACACTCCCTTAAATTTATGCTAATACCTGCCACAACACTATTGGTTGGCTACTCTTTATCACCTCACCCCCACTACAGAATTCATCAACAACAAATATATGTTTATACCTCTACTTAAACACCTTTTCTACAAATAATCACTAACTACTGTGTCCCTAAATATTTAATAATTCTCTTTGTATTTTCTTAAAAATTCTTATCTTTCTAACTCCATTTACATTAATTAATTACTCACCTGCATTTTATCTATACCCAGGCTCTATTCCTGTTTAAACACTTACTGTACTCATTGACAATTCTCTTATAAAATTCCTCTCTTACCTACTTATAACAATACTTCTTTTCAAAATTCAAATATATATACTTATTTAAGCATTTATTAGGAATTACTTTCAATACCAATTAAAATTTAAAAATATTATTATTAAACATGTTATATATGGAAAACATATAATAATACATACTGGTGTAAATATACCTGTAATACATAATACACATAAAAAATACATGGATATATAAATACAGTGAATACAATGAAAAATATACACTCCAACTTCATTATTGTGTCATTAATCGAAATCAGTCCATAGCAGTCCAATTCAATACCACTTTTCATATTATTATTTAATGTTCATTTCACAATAAAACAATCTACCCACCATCATTAAACAAACGAATCTTAGGTCTATATAAATCATTTTTGATTAAATACATTATCTTATTATTATAAATGTAAAGGTTATTCAATTTTTTATAATTTTCCACAATACTATTATAATCAATATGATCACTCCATATCATTATCTCATATAATTTGTCACGATCGATTATGGTCCTGTCACCTTTAGTATTATCTGTCACAACCAGGTAAATTATAAAGTCATCATTAATAACATCCTCTCCTGCTGCTGCTATATCAGCTTCAACATAGGGTAAGTACTTACAATAATTATTAATTCTCTCTCTACTCACTCTCTCTCTTAATTCTGTATAATTTCTCCCAACTTCAAACAACTCTAACTTACTATCACCATACCTATTTCTCTCAAAATATGCCTCTTCATAACACCAAGTCACACTCTCTCTCTCCAGATATGCAGGGGTCCCTATCATAAAATTGTTGCACCTCTTAGGTACACAAAAACATAAAGACACTTTATTTGTAGAACTATCGTCTATCAAATATAAATTAAAGGCATTCTTATCCTTATAACAATTACATGAAGACTTGTCTTCACCCCCTAATACAACATTAAAAGAAAATTCTACCCCCTGCACTCCTTGTACTAAAATACTTTCTCTCAACTTTCTTTCTGACTTCATAAATTCAAATATTTCATTATCATTCATTATACTTTCATTATCATGTTTATCCTTCTCTAATACCCCAATCTTACTACCTGTATTATTTAGATTATCTAGAGTACATTCGTCATTTTTCAATTCATTGAAATTACGGTTAAAACTATCAAATTTGTCATTCAAATTTTTGAATTGAATATCATAATCTCTTTTCTGTTCGTCTAGTTTTTTATCTAGTTTTAATAACAATTGTATCATTGCGTTACTTTCATCTGATTTACTGTCTAAATTAGTTGAAATGGATGTGTCAGTTTGCGTTATTACGGCAGACACAGACGTATTTGCCCCGTCAGTCTGACTAATGGGATTTATTTGCATATCCATTTCACCAGTTAAAGTTATGTCAGTGGTACTGGTTTTTATGTCAATATCGTCACTTGTACTCATTTTGGCAATTGTGTAATGCACGCATGCATACAATTGTCTAACCTAATTGTGGGGTTATGTTTACGAGTTATAAAATTTTGTGTCTGTTACCTCAAGCAATTTGTTCCGTTCTTTCTAGGCGTACATTAGGTAATAATACGTTTAAATAATACCACCTAATGTCCCTGTTCCAGAAGCCACCTGTATACTTACGTTATTTTTGAATTTATAAATACGATATATTATATCTCACAAATGTGGTTATGTATACATAAACTAGGACGCCATCTTTATTTACTACCTAAGTCATGGGCCAGAATTTCGTTACGCGAAGTCATGCGGGAACAGAAATTGCTTGAAATAAAAACAGCTGTTCTGATTTTTACCAATGAAATACCCTTTTTATTATTTATTCATTTTACATACTTGTTTTCAACCCTATCTTTAACCCTTCCAAAATAAAAAACATAGTGTAATAATACCTTCGGTAAATATAATAAGTATATGACAAAATTATATATATATTTATATGTGTTGCAACTTCTGTAAGTATAATATGTATATGACAAAATTATATCTATATATATATTTTTATAGGTGTTGCTCAACCCAGCACTTAGAATAATTACGCACGCACACAACCACTCACCCTTTCATTCTCATGGTACAAACTTTTATTTAAATTTTGGAGCTCCTTTTATTAGATTGAAATTTTAAAATAAAATGAATTTCTACAATAAAATGATATTGGGAAATTATGAAATCAGGATTGTATAAGGAACGTTCTCACCCATTTCGTGTTGCTGGTTGTTATAGCTGGCGGTAAAACTTCGCGTCCAGTACCGCGAGTTTTACGTTTACTCGTCTCGGTCACATTTTTGTAATCGACGCACTGTACGGTGTTTTACACAGTTTATTAACCACCTACAGTGGTCTAAAAAGTTAAAATTCACCCGGGAGTGAATTGGTTTTGCCGGCCGGCACTGATCAGTTGCTGCAGCGAAATGACGACAATTCCTTGTTGAATTCTGCGGAAGTGGGGTGTACTGACGTCACATTTTCTTTGTTTAACTTGTTGACATCGCCGTTTTGTCGTGGTCAACACATTCTCAGCCTCGGACGTAATTAAGGCTTGGCTTGCTTATCGCAATAACTGCACACTGTTTTTATGACATTTTACAGATTCTACTACGAATTAGTTCAAATCCTTGCAAATATTGTGATATAGTCCACTCACCGTAGATTCGATATCGGGTGTTTGAGGTTGGATTGGGTATGTCAAAAAATAGAAAAATACAATATTTATGATCTCGTTACCATATTTTAGGTAATTATAAAATGTACCATGATTGTACCATCACAAAACCCCCTCAATGAAAGATGGTGTGACGAAGCACACAAACTTTCATTGACCCTTTCATACTTCCTAAAGGGATCAGCCAGGACAAGTCGCCACAACCCCCTTACAAATTTACATAAAAAATAACAACAACTCACCCTTGGTCTGGTGATGATGACCGTACCTAGATGACCTTACTGGACTTCTCCTGCGAGATCCCAACACCATAAGGCCACTTAGGCTCTTAACGCCCCTGCTCTGACGCGTTGGTCAGCTCAGGACCGCTGTCACACCACCAAACACTGAAACAATATAAAATAAATATTAAAATAGTGGCTTAGTAAATCACTCCATCCTCAACTGATCTGGTTCCCCTTAGCTAAGTGCTGGTTTGTGCCAATAAGCACTGGGTTGGCGTACTATATTTATAAAATTATAATCTTCAAGAATTAAAAAGAATATCTCTTCTTCATATTACAACACTGAGTTGAAAATTGGTTTCGATTCCTATCGATAATATTTATCCTCATTCTTTTACAATTACTAGAATTGTAACATAAGCGCATTAATATAATATAGTTACCAAAATTGAATAAAATATAATTGAAAATATAGTAGGAAAATTACACATTATAATTCCCAAATCTAGAGAAAAACAAATTATAAAAGAATTAATAACTCTATATATTTATTTATTGAATACTCTTAGTGCATGATAAAATAAAAAAAAATTATTATTATTGTTATTATTATTATTATTCTTATTATTAACAGGTAATTATTTGGGTGATAAATATTATTAACAGCGCCAGTTAAAAAAAAAATTTTTTTTTTTTTTCTCTTCCTACACATATTATAACTTCATGTTAAAAAGTTTTCAAATAAATACATAATACATTAATAATTAACACTGATATATTAATAATACAGTTAATACATTTTAAATACTCAATCATATTTAATCATATCTAAGATATGTATTAACATTTGTATAATTTACTTAAAAGTTGTATTTAAATTAAAATTTACCATTGCGGTTATTAATTAAACATCAAACTTATTTATTTATAATAATAAAATACATTTTGAACTTATTGTTACTATTCATATTACATTATTGTTTCATTATTCATTTTCTACTACCTCTCTCCTCTGAACTTTCTATCTACCGAACTACTTAACCTTTCACCTTCTATCACTGTTTAGTCTGGATAACTCCTATATTCACTATACTGCTATTTTTTATAATCTTACTCACCTTCTTCTAACTGACCATCAAATTTACCTATCAATGACACCAAGATCTCAATTATAAACTTCATTACTACTTTCATTTAAATCCTATGGCACCGCTCGTCTTTGCACTGGGTTGGGTGTTCCCTAACTGGCTATATACATCTCTAATATTTTGCCCTTCCAAAAATTTCGGCAAACACTCCCTTAAATTTATGCTAATACCTGCCACAACACTATTGGTTGGCTACTCTTTATCACCTCACCCCCACTACAGAATTCATCAACAACAAATATATGTTTATACCTCTACTTAAACACCTTTTCTACAAATAATCACTAACTACTGTGTCCCTAAATATTTAATAATTCTCTTTGTATTTTCTTAAAAATTCTTATCTTTCTAACTCCATTTACATTAATTAATTACTCACCTGCATTTTATCTATACCCAGGCTCTATTCCTGTTTAAACACTTACTGTACTCATTGACAATTCTCTTATAAAATTCCTCTCTTACCTACTTATAACAATACTTCTTTTCAAAATTCAAATATATATACTTATTTAAGCATTTATTAGGAATTACTTTCAATACCAATTAAAATTTAAAAATATTATTATTAAACATGTTATATATGGAAAACATATAATAATACATACTGGTGTAAATATACCTGTAATACATAATACACATAAAAAATACATGGATATATAAATACAGTGAATACAATGAAAAATATACACTCCAACTTCATTATTGTGTCATTAATCGAAATCAGTCCATAGCAGTCCAATTCAATACCACTTTTCATATTATTATTTAATGTTCATTTCACAATAAAACAATCTACCCACCATCATTAAACAAACGAATCTTAGGTCTATATAAATCATTTTTGATTAAATACATTATCTTATTATTATAAATGTAAAGGTTATTCAATTTTTTATAATTTTCCACAATACTATTATAATCAATATGATCACTCCATATCATTATCTCATATAATTTGTCACGATCGATTATGGTCCTGTCACCTTTAGTATTATCTGTCACAACCAGGTAAATTATAAAGTCATCATTAATAACATCCTCTCCTGCTGCTGCTATATCAGCTTCAACATAGGGTAAGTACTTACAATAATTATTAATTCTCTCTCTACTCACTCTCTCTCTTAATTCTTTATAATTTCTCCCAACTTCAAACAACTCTAACTTACTATCACCATACCTATTTCTCTCAAAATATGCCTCTTCATAACACCAAGTCACACTCTCTCTCTCCAGATATGCAGGGGTCCCTATCATAAAATTGTTGCACCTCTTAGGTACACAAAAACATAAAGACACTTTATTTGTAGAACTATCGTCTATCAAATATAAATTAAAGGCATTCTTATCCTTATAACAATTACATGAAGACTTGTCTTCACCCCCTAATACAACATTAAAAGAAAATTCTACCCCCTGCACTCCTTGTACTAAAATACTTTCTCTCAACTTTCTTTCTGACTTCATAAATTCAAATATTTCATTATCATTCATTATACTTTCATTATCATGTTTATCCTTCTCTAATACCCCAATCTTACTACCTGTATTATTTAGATTATCTAGAGTACATTCGTCATTTTTCAATTCATTGAAATTACGGTTAAAACTATCAAATTTGTCATTCAAATTTTTGAATTGAATATCATAATCTCTTTTCTGTTCATCTAGTTTTTTATCTAGTTTTAATAACAAATGTATCATTGCGTTACTTTCATCTGATTTACCGTCTAAATTAGTTGAAATGGATGTGTCAGTTTGCGTTATTACGGCAGACACAGACGTATTTGCCCCGTCAGTCTGACTAATGGGATTTATTTGCATATCCATTTCACCAGTTAAAGTTATGTCAGTGGTACTGGTTTTTATGTCAATATCGTCACTTGTACTCATTTTGGCAATTGTGTAATGCACGCATGCATACAATTGTCTAACCTAATTGTGGGGTTATGTTTACGAGTTATAAAATTTTGTGTCTGTTACCTCAAGCAATTTGTTCCGTTCTTTCTAGGCGTACATTAGGTAATAATACGTTTAAATAATACCACCTAATGTCCCTGTTCCAGAAGCCACCTGTATACTTACGTTATTTTTGAATTTATAAATACGATATATTATATCTCACAAATGTGGTTATGTATACATAAACTAGGACGCCATCTTTATTTACTACCTAAGTCATGGGCCAGAATTTCGTTACGCGAAGTCATGCGGGAACAGAAATTGCTTGAAATAAAAACAGCTGTTCTGATTTTTACCAATGAAATACCCTTTTTATTATTTATTCATTTTACATACTTGTTTTCAACCCTATCTTTAACCCTTCCAAAATAAAAAACATAGTGTAATAATACCTTCGGTAAATATAATAAGTATATGACAAAATTATATATATATTTATATGTGTTGCAACTTCTGTAAGTATAATATGTATATGACAAAATTATATCTATATATATATTTTTATAGGTGTTGCTCAACCCAGCACTTAGAAATAATTACGCACGCACACGACCACTCACCCTTTCATTCTCATGGTACAAACTTTTATTTAAATTTTGGAGCTCCTTTTATTAGATTGAAATTTTAAAATAAAATGAATTTCTACAATAAAATGATATTGGGAAATTATGAAATCAGGATTGTATAAGGAACGTTCTCACCCATTTCGTGTTGCTGGTTGTTATAGCTGGCGGTAAAACTTCGCGTCCAGTACCGCGAGTTTTACGTTTACTCGTCTCGGTCACATTTTTGTAATCGACGCACTGTACGGTGTTTTACACAGTTTATTAACCACCTACAGTGGTCTAAAAAGTTAAAATTCACCCGGGAGTGAATTGGTTTTGCCGGCCGGCACTGATCAGTTGCTGCAGCGAAATGACGACAATTCCTTGTTGAATTCTGCGGAAGTGGGGTGTACTGACGTCACATTTTCTTTGTTTAACTTGTTGACATCGCCGTTTTGTCGTGGTCAACACATTCTCAGCCTCTGACGTAATTAAGGCTTGGCTTGCTTATCGCAATAACTGCACACTGTTTTTATGACATTTTACAGATTCTACTACGAATTAGTTCAAATCCTGGCAAATATTGTGATATAGTCCACTCACCGTAGATTCGATATCGGGTGTTTGAGGTTGGATTGGGTATGTCAAAAAATAGAAAAATACAATATTTATGATCTCGTTACCATATTTTAGGTAATTATAAAATGTACCATGATTGTACCATCACAACTTTGTTTAATGCCTGAGGAAAAAGTGCTGCAGCTTCACTGTCACATGATCCTGCTTCCCCTTCAATGCTTATCTGGCTTATACCATGACGAGATTTCCATCGCGAAAACCACCCATCAGATGCATTAAAGTCACTGTTGCCATGTAAATCACTATGGAATTTCACAGCTTGAGCTCTAATAACTGGTCCTAACAGTGGCACACCTTCACTTCATTTTATTAAAAACCACCTGTACAGACACTCATCTAGATTACTATCCTTACCTACTTTAGTCTTTTTTCTTTGCAACCCCACTTCACTTTCAACTGTGTTCACAAAACTTTTAAGTTTATCTTCTTCCTTCATCCACCCTCTAATTGTTCCTTCTGGGATGCCACACTCACGTGATAAACTAGCCTTTGACTCTCCGTTCTTCACACGATCAATTATTTTGAGTTTATCACTCACAGAATATGCTTTTCTTTTCTGCGACATCACAATACTCTACACTATGCGAATTTATGACAAAGACTATACACTTTGATAAGATAATATCAGAGTATGATCTTAAACTGTAATATAAGAATACACTATGAGGGAGAGAAGGGATTTAGTTGGCTGCTTGCCTTGGCATGAATTCTTAGAAACGTAGAGACTGTAAATACGGGGCAATTGTTTATGTCTACAGGTACACTTGAACTGGCAATTCTGGCTGTTGTTTACAACGCCGTTTCCAACAACAAGCCTTTGTTTACAATAAACGCAACGCATTCCAATGTGGCTACGGAAGTCACGATAAACAATTCATAATTTACTCACTCTCTACAAGTAAGAATTTTTGCTAATAACGGGCGACATACTCTTCACCGTGTTATATCCGAATCCGCGGTATATCGGACCGCGCTATATCGGGCTTCTACTGTATTTTAATTACCTTGCTCCAAAACAATTACAGTTAATTTATTACAAACTCTCATTACTTATTTAGTCTAATAAAGTATTATTATTATTAAAATCACTTTCTACTACGTACACACATTGTTTACATAAAATACCTTTTACAACACAAACACAATTAATTTCACTATAAATTTATTTACAGTTCTTTGTCATTAATTTTCTGTTTACCACACCTCATTTCATAATCTAACCAGGTCATCACCATAAACTAAAATATTTAAAATGTCCATTCACTGATTTTTTATTTACCCCCCATCATCATATAATAATCTGATCTTATGACTACACCATTCATTTACAATTAAATACATATTGCTATTATAATTATAATAGTCATCATTATTACTCTTTTCCATTGTATCAATACTATTGATAATACAAATATTATTGCATACTATCAATTGAAAATTCCTGTCGACATCGGGTATGGTAATTTCTCCTTTAGTATTTTCTGTTAAAGTAAGGTAAGTTACATTATCAACTACTGCTGCTACATCAGTTTCAATACCAGGTAAGTACTCACTATAATTATCAACTCTCTCTTTTCACTCTCTCTTAATTCTGTATAACTCCTCTCAACCTCAAACAACTCTATCTTCCTGTCTCCTTCCAGGAACACCAAAATTCAAAGGACAATTATTTGTAGATCTTTCATCTACCAAATATACTCGTGAAGACCCTTCTTCACCCCCAACAACACCACAGGAGAAATTTACCCCCTGCAATCCCTCTATCTGTAAACTCTCTTTCCACTCTTTATCTAATTCATCAGTGCTAATTACTACTCCGTCAGTCACTTCTAATTAATTTATTCTCTCATCATCATCGCTGTTACCCACCGTGTCACCTTTAAATATCCTGTTTTCAACTATCTTATCACCACTACTTATTAATTCCTCTTTATAACTATCACTTACCTTGTTAATTATTTCTTCACTATTTTTCGTCATATTATTATCATTAAAAACACTTACCTGTTTTAATCCAACTTCTGTATTCTCTTTTAATTTATCTGTCTCTAGTTTCCACTTTTCATTTCGTTCTTTCATATCATTATTTAATCCCTTGATATCATTTCCTAGTTCCTTAATATTACTAGATATTGTTCGTAATATATCCATTATATCATCCTTGTTATTAGGCCTATTCACTGCCTTATTCTCTACTCCTATCACTTCAACTATTTTACCTTTAGCCTCACTGTTTTTTAATTGCGGCGAATATTCCCTCTTCTTGTTCTTCCATCCATGTCAAATTATCATCCCAATTACCCCACTCCTCGTCCGTCATTCTATTCGTAATACTTCTAAATTCGTACTCCCATTCATCCCATGCGAAATCTGTATCGTTTATTTGTTCCTTATCCATGTTCAAAAGAATTATTTATATAATACCCCTTTATTTTACTTAATAATCACACATACTAATTCACAAACACTTGGTACAAAACATAACCCCATATCTACGTCTATTTTACGTACCTTATTTGTACATTATTTTGTTATTTCAAATAGCCATTCTGTTCTCCCAAGTAGGCTTATATTTATATAAAATTTATTTATATAAACGTCCCTGTTCGAGCGCCATTTGTACTAGTACTTACCTTTTTATAAATTAATAAATAGATTTTATTTGTTTATTATGCATCTGTAGGCCCTTGTAGCTGCCATGTTGTTATCTACCAACTTAAAAGTTTACTCGCCAGGGTTCGAATCAGCGAACGGGAAAATCAGAACTGGCTATTTGAATAATAACGATCATTTCTTAGTTTACTAAGCAAATAAAATTTTATTGATCATTTCTTGTTTTTATATCCCTTTCAATTCCAATAATTCTTAACAATTTTTTACATATCAAAATTAAAATTATTCAGACAACAACTTAATTTTTCTTATATATAACTTTATATGTAAAATAACAACATCTTTAAAACTACCATGAAAATTTAATTAACCCAAACCAGCGCTTCTTATTTTATCATTTTTATTATTTTTATTCACGCTCGCATTCATACATATGCCCCCTGCCCATTTGAGATCTCAATTTCATTATTCAATGGTAAATAGAGTACTCTAAAAGAACATAATTTTGAATTTGATATACCACGCTGGTTACTGATTTGGCTTACGAAAGAGTCCAATGTTCCGTAGTATCTTCCATCACTCCGCACATATTCGTCGCACCATCTTTTATCGAAACTGTTACTTGAAATATTTAATTATTCATTGTATAATCATGTTCCGTTTAAATTATACATTCGGTTTTAAAATCACATTTTGTTTGAGTTGCGGGCCCGCATTTTTGTTCCAGAACTTTTTTCACCACCGGCCGGTTTTAAGCTGTATATGTGACTGGATGGATTGTACTGCGTTGAGTTCTTTGTTTCCATCACATGTTCGGCTCTGGAATGTTTCGTACGTGTCTCTCACGCTGTTCACAGCATCACACCCATGTGCGCGTACGCGTGAATACGCCCCCTCGCTGATAACTTTTACATTCCCAAACTCTTTAATTGCTTCTGTGCGACATGTACGTACGGCTTGGTCCTGCACTGACTGCAAGGTGTTAAAAAAATGTCAAGCGTTTGTGATCAAAATGCTGTTCAGCTTGAGTGGCTACTATATTCCACAATTATTCAAGAATAAACCAAACCCCAATAGTTTGTCCCGTTACACTTTTAACAACATTCTCTTAGCCACTCAGAAAATACCTTTCCAACAGGCACAATTGACTTTCCTTTTGTTTTGTTTACATGACTGTAATTAACAATACTGCAGACCAACATGTTGCTTTACAGCTGTTCATGAGCTTACAGCATCCCACAACTGAACAGTCAACCTGGGTACTCTAGTCTCTGCCTTCCTCTGCAGTACTTCCCACTCACTGGACGCCGTCAGCAAAGTCATTACTGGGTCTCAACCAATAGTGACCCACCACACTGTGTCATCTTCACAAACCTCTCCATTCACCCATTGTTTCCAGAACCTTTTCATTTTTGTTTTCTAATTACTTTGTCCATCCTGTATATTTTTAATATTCTCCTACAGCAGCAGTTTTCAAATGTTGTGGTTGTGTCTTTCACTTTTCCCTATTGCCTAGGTTTCACATGCAGCTTCTATAATAGCATGCTGCAAACATATAATTTGAGTAATTTCTTCTTAATTTAGAATCCAGTATTTGACAGTAGCAAATTTGTTTCTCAATTTGGCCTGTGCTCTGACACTGATTCCTCTCAGTTATCTTTACCAGTTTTAATATTTACCTATTTTTGTTCCTGATTCTCCTCTTCCCCCTAATAATTTTTTATAATATTCAGTAGTGTTCTCAATTTACCTTGTTTTCTGTGAGTAGAAACCATACCGTCAGTAACTCTTAACTCTTATACTCTCCATGAAATGTTATTATGGTCTTGAACATCTTTATGGTTTCCTTTACAGCCTCTTATAAAGCATTCTCGTATAATGGTAATGATTTATGTATAAAAGTAAATTTTAATTCCTTGTTATTTGTAGGATGTTTGAAGGGTCAGTGTAAAGATAGACGCAGATGCAGAAGAGGCTGAGACTGAACAGGTTATGTGCATAACCATTATTTAGGCCATAGCTAATGTGTTACGTTGTTCCATGTCATGTACCACTAGATATTTGGATCACATTCGTTTGTAGATATGTAATTAAAAATCAACAGAATACAGAAACTGTATCATAGTGTTGTATACATATAAACTACTTAAGATTAAGTAAGTAAAATCGCAGACTCGTGCGAGCTCGTGCGCGCACACACACACCATGTAGGTACAGAGTACGGATATTTATTGCAAAAATTGATAGATGATTCTATATACTTCATATTTAGTACTGATCACCTCTTTATATAGTACTCTATAAATCACTGAGAAGACAAAGTAAATTTTATAATTGTTCAATTTGCAAGATGTATTCCCAGTTATAAATTCTGTCGTAAAAGGAGAACTGCATGTAAAAGAAGAGATCATCATAGAAGAGAATGAACAGTTTGTTGATCAGGTATTATACATAGTTATAAATTTGTTTATAGTAACAAGCATTTATTGTTATAAAGAACGACATTGTTGTATCATGGCACATCCATGATAATCTCTTACAACATTCTCTTAGCCACTCAGAAAATCAAGTTATACCTTTCCAGCAGACAAAATTGACTTTCCTTTTTTTTGTTTACATGACTGTAATTAACAATACTGTAGACCAACATGTATCTTTAAAGCTGTTTATGAGGCAAATGTGGTGTCACCTGATGTTGTCTGACATGTTTCTCAAGAGTCTACGTATCTTCTTCTTTGACTCTTCCTGAACCACCTTCTTTATCTGTGAGAGCTTACAGCATCCCACAACTGAACAGTCAACCTGGGTACTCTAGTCTCTGCCTACCTCTGCGGTACTTCCCACTTACTGGGCGCCCATCAGCAAAGTCATTACTGGGTCTCAACCAATAGTGACCCACCACACTGTGTCATCTTCACAAACCTCTCCATTCACCCATTGTTTCCAGAACCTTTTCATTTTTGTTTTCTAATTACTTTGTCCATCCTGTATATTTTTAATATTCTCCTACAGCAGCAGTTTTCAAATGTTGTGGTTGTGTCTTTCACTTTTCCCTATTGTCTAGGTTTCACATGCAGCTTCTATAATAGCATGCTGCAAACATATAATTTGAGTAATTTCTTCTTAATTTAGAATCCAGTATTTGACAGTAACAAATTTGTTTCTCCATTTGGCCTGTGCTCTGACACTGATTCCTCTCAGTTATCTTTACCAGTTTTAATATTTACCTATTTTTGTTCCTGATTCTCCTCTTCCCCCTAATAATTTTTTATAATATTCAGTAGTGTTCTCAATTTACCTTGTTTTCTGTGAGTAGAAACCATACCGTCAGTAACTCTTAACTCTTATACTCTCCATGAAATGTTATTATGGTCTTGAACATCTTTATGGTTTCCTTTACAACCTCTTATAAAGCATTCTTGTATAACGGTAATGAATTTGTATAAAAGTAAATTTTAATTCCTTGTTATTTGTAGGATGTTTTAACGGCCAGTGTAAAGAAAGAAGCAGATCCAAAAGAGGCTGAGACTGAACAGGTAATGTGCATAACCATTATTTAGCCCATAGCTAATGTGTTAGGTTGTTCCGTGTCATGTACCACTAGAGATTTGGATCACATTCGTTTGTAGATATGTAATTAAAAATCAACAGAAATCACAAACAACAGAAATCACATATGTATCATAGTGTTGTATACATATAAACTACTTGAGATTAAGTAAGTAAAATCACACACTCGTGCGAGCGCGTGCGTACACACACACCATGTAGGTACAGAGTATGGATATTTATTGCAAAAATTGATAGGTGGTTCTATATACTTCATATTTAGTACTAATCACCTCTTTATATAGTACTCTATAAATCACTGAGAAGACAAAGTAAATTTTTTAATTGTTCAATTTGCAGGATGTATTCCCAGTTATAAATTCTGTCATAAAAGGAGAACTGCATGTTAAAGAAGAGAATGAACAGTTCGTTGATCAGGTATTATACATAGTTATAAATTTGTTGTTATAAACAAGCATTTATTGTTATAATAATAATACCTATTGTAGATTCTGATTAGCTGCCTTTTCTATTCATGGGTTATTTCGCTGTTACTGTTGGCCTGGAATGTCTGAATGTGCTCTAGCTTTTGCTTCTATATGTCGTCTTCGGTGTAGGCTGATTCTTCATCTGGTGTCATTAATTCCTCCGTATAAATCCGTAGTAAGGTAAATGAATGTCGATAGTGCACTTGCAGCCTATTATCTCACTTGACCATTTACCGTGTTCATTGTACAGTGTTATTTTGCCACTGCACATATTGATGACTGCTGAGTGTCCACGCCGAATCATAACTTTAAATGGTAGACCCTGAGCTACCAAGAGCACCATTGGAATCGTATTGGCCTGACTGGATACCTCTAACATAGCTTGCTGTCAGATTGTCTTATTTGGCCTACCAGTAGCTCCCACTATCACCATATTACTCACTGGCAGTGTTGATATATCTTCATTACACAAATCTTTTATTCTATTAAATTCTCCTTTGTCTATTAAGGATACACTCGCACCTGTATCTATCATTATCTCAGCTGATACCCCTTGGAGTAAAGCAGTTGTGAAAATGATTTCACTATTTTGATTGCACTCTGCTGTTGATTCTTCTTCAACGAGTTTGTTACGTATATTTTTAAGATAATTGTTTTCGATTATGTTAGTATCTTCATGATGATCAACATCATTGTTAGTTATCTGCCCGTGCAATTCCTGCAGTGATGGGCTGCTTGGTATTCTCACTGCCGACACTCGTTTCCCACTCTCTCCTGTTGCAGTGCAGGTTGTGCGGTTCCTTCTTCAGTTCGGTTATCTGGTCTAAACTCTCTCCTCTCTTCCTGATTTCTTGGTGTCCTCTTGGTGTTCATTGCCGAGGTTCTGGGTGGACTTCTCCTCTCTTTATTAAATCTGTTGTGATTTCTGAAGTCTCTTCCATTATCAAAGCTGGGTCTTCGGGATCTAAATCTATTATTATTATTATTATTATTATTAGCGCGAACATGATTTACTCTCTGTCACTGATTTCTGTTTTGGTCTTCTCTATTGGCATTCAGTGCATTCAGTCTCTCGTACTGTCTTCTGGATCTCTGGTAATAGTCATCCTGCTCATAGCTTTTTTGCAGTGCCTCCATGGCTCCTATGGTTTTCACTTGTCCACAGAGTATGGCTTGGACTATTCCCTCCTCAAAGTGATAAGACAGCTTGGTTACCAAACATTCCTCTGGTATAGGTGGTTCTAAATTTCTAGCCAGGCATACCTTTCTGAAGAAATACGCCGTCGGTGATTGACCTCTGGTTGCATCAAATTTCCCATTGCATAAATTGTCTCCGATTATATTTTGGATTGATTCAGACCAGTATTTTGTCCTAAACATTTGTTTAAACTCCTCATAGCTGTTGGTCTCGTTTCGGATGGCTGTCCACCAATTATTATCAGTGATACTTTTGAAACAGTCATCTACAATATTTTTTATGATGCTCCACCTATTCTCTTTTGTCCAGTTAAGCCATTCATTGACTCTTTCTAGGAATTCGAAAGGGTTTCTTTTATAGTCCCCAAAGTTTATTGTGTTCCTACTATCTGGTATTGTATTTTGAGTGTAACACATCGATCGGTTGTGCAGTATTTCTAGCTCGTCTCTTATATTTATTAACTCTCTATGCTGTATATGGTCGATTCTCTCATTGTTATGTTTTACTTGGCTCCTTACTTGACCTATATTAATATCAAGATGCTCCATCTGTTCGGATATGGTTTCTTGTAGTTTGTCCAGCTTTTCTTGAGTTTCTCGCTACACAACTTGTATTCTGATTCTATTATTGTCTTCCACGTTGTTGATCTGAGTAATGATGTCTTCTCTAAATTGTAGAAGCGCTTCGTTGGTTCGGTCTAGACATTGATTGGTCTCTGCAGTTTGCTGCTTCACAGCTTCGTTGAGCCTATCAACTTTTCAGCTAATTGTTTCATTGGAGTGTTCTAGGTATTTTCTCATTTATACTTTCGATTTTATTTTCAATTTTGTTGTTGTTTGTCTTAAATGTTCATTAGTATTTTCTATTTTTTCATTAATTGTTTGGCTTAAATTTTCATTTTGTTTCCTTAAATTTTTATTAGTATTTTCTATTTTTTCATTTATACTTTCGATTTTATTTTCAATTTTTTCATTAATTTGTCTTAACATTGTCTATTTTGCTCGGCCATGAATTCCATTACGTGCTGTAAATTCATACCTCCTCTTGCTTCTTCGTTGTCACCAGCCTGTTTTCCATGTTGTTATTATTGACCGGTTCTATCTCGTGTTCGTGCATATCACCTTCTGTTTCTGTGTTTTTTGTCCTTTTCTGCGATGTTGCTAGTCGTGGCATTTCGAGTTACTTATAACAGTCGCCGCTAAAGTTAGGTTAATTATAGTATTATTTATTACAATCGGGTTGTTAATTTTTTCTAATTTCAGCCTCACTGGTTGGACGCCCATTTTATAACGATTAATTTTATTTTGTTTATATTATTTCTTTAATATGCGAGTGAAGTTAAGTTATTTTATCTTTTATTTAATATTTATTAACGTGGATTACTGTTTGTTTGGGTACGGATGTTGGGTATCATTTTGAGTTGTCAAGATTCAGGTTACCAGACTCACTTACCGTACGTTATTACGCTTGACGGAATTACTTACGTCGTCGTGGTCGGGTTCTATCTTCTTATTCTGAAATATAATTCTTTACTTCTATTTTAGTTTTTAATAAAAGACAACTCGCATCAATTAGGGAAAAATATCATTATTTATTTTCATAAGTTACTGCCTTCGTTGTTCTAATGTTTATTTGCTACAATTCACAAGTCGATTCTTAATCTCAGTTCAATTCAGAGTTACACTTTCGATAGTTATATAAACTCCTGGATTCTTTTGACTTATTAAAAAGTACGAAATGCAACTAAGAAGTACAACATATTACAATTAAAATAATTCTTACTTACTAATAACAATAAAATTAAAATCAAGAAAATACAATGAAATAGTTGTTTGGTCTGATGTGCGAGCACAATAGTTAGTGTCGATGCAGTGTTGATTTCAGTTGGCAGTGCCAAGATGGCAGACTGACGCTAAGCGACTACAGAGTTAATTTACCTCCCGACTATTTAAAACAAGTTTTTAAAATAAAATAAGTCAATAAATTGTTCACTGGTGTTGAATTGGTCTTTTCACTTTGGATCTGATGAATAAGTGTTACAGGCAGTCCCCGTTATACGCGGTCCCATTTTACGCGATTTCGCTTTTACGCGGTTTAAAAAAAATTTCCTTGAAGGGTTTTGTATTTGACTTGAGTTGTGCCAAAGCGGTGATTGTTTGAAGTGTACAGTTAGTAATGGAGGGGCGGTGATGCGCTGTTCTCTCTCCTCAAGGTCAGTGGTCTCATACCGCTTGCCTCTCCCCACCCCTACTTGCTCTGTCATTGTCTGTGTTTGTCTATTTTTACAACGTAGTCAGTCACCTCTCGCTATCGATCGCTGTCAGTAGCACTGCGCTGTGTACCTCGTCTAGCAATTATTTCCTGTTCACGTTTCATTGAGTGGTGAGTGTGACATTTCGTTCAGTGTTGTTGAGTTATTGAAAATGTCACAAAAACGCAAGGAACATTCAAGTGCGAGTACTAAAAAACGTGCGAGAAATTCTCTTTCATAGGAGATTAAACTGGAAGTTTTAAAACGTATCGATAAAGGCGAATGTGTTGTCGATATTCAGCGAGTAATGGGTCTTCCAGAGTCGTCTATAAGGATGATCCGATCGAACACAACGCAATTCGTAAAAGTGTTGAATCTTGAACGAATTTAAGTGTCGCAAGAGAAATTAAGGTAGCTACATCGAGATCAGATGCAATGGAAAAAATGGAAAAGCTTTTGTCTACCTGGATTGAACACCACAACCAGTGGAATGCGCCTATTTCTATGGCAATCATTCAAGAAAAAGCTAAAAGTCTTTATGCAGAATTAACACAAGACAATGAAAATCCACCAACATTTAACGCTAGTAGAGGTTGGTTCAACCGTTTTAAGGCTCGCAACGCTTTTCACAGATTAAAAGTTACGGGCGAGGTTGCTTCTGCTGATAATGAAGGAGCTGATGAATTCAGAGAACTACATTTAAAAATATTATTGCAGAAGGTGGTTATATGGCAAAGCAAGTTTTCAATTTAGACGAGACAGGCCTATATTGGAAAAGAATGCCAAGCAGAACTTTTATTTCTATTGAAGAAAAAACTGCACCTGGTTTCAAAGCTGCTAAAGACCGTTGCACATTGCTTTTTGGGGGCAACGCCTTTGGCGATTGCAAATTAAAACCATTGATGATTTATCATTCGTATTGTTTAAATTAGCAGCCATCATTACTTTTCTTTTATAAAATTGCTAAACTGCTATAATTGTTTTTATTATTTAGACAAAGCTTTTCGTCATTACTGACATCTTCAGGTCTTAAACAACCTTAAACGTTGTTTAAGACCTGAAGATGTCAGTAATGACGAAAAGCTTTGTCTAAATAATAAAAACAATTATAGCAGTTTAGCAATTTTATAAAAGAAAAGTGATGATTTATCAATCAGAAACCCCCAGAGCACTTAAAGGTTACGATAAAAGTAAACTGCCTGTGGTTTGGAAATCTAGTAAGAAAGGTTGGATGGCAGGAAAAATATTTTATGATTATGTTTCACAAGAGCTTCAAGAGGAACTAAAACGCTACTGTGAAAAGGAAAACATTGAGTTTAAGGTTTTGATTCGTTTGGATAATGTGTCGAGCCATCCCTCAGAAATATGTGAGGTGAATGAAAGCATCAAGGTTGTGTTTCTTCCCCGTAACAATACTTCCATATTGCAGCCTATGGACCAAGGCGTAATTTCAGCGTTCAAAGCCAACTACCTTAAGGAGACGCTCATGACCAGCTTTCAATTAAAGAATTCTGGAAACAGTTCAATATTAAGATGGCTATTGAAATCATAGATAAATGTTGGAAAGGACTGACACTTCACTGTATGAACAGAGTGTGGAAAAAACTATGGCCTCAGGTTACGGTGGAATCAATCAACAACAGTGAAGAAATTGATGGTGTCTCTCAAACGACCAAAGAAATAGTGAACTTGACTCACCAGGTTGGATTCACTGATGTTGACGAGGAAGATGTTTCTGCGCTTCTACAAGAAGAAGATGATCTGAGCAACGAGGACCTGCTGTCCATGGAAGACGAAAATTGTGTGGAAGTGTCCGAGGAAGATGAAGAACCTGAATGTGTTAAAGTGTTAACCGGTAAAGGGATGTCAGAGGCTTTCCAAATGATCAATAATGCTTTAAGCTACTTTGAGAACAATGATCCCGATGAAAGAAGAAGTGGAAAAGTTAAAAGAGAAGTTGAACATGTTATAAAGTGCTACCGTGAACTGTATAACTCGAAGTTAAAATCCTCAACTCAACTGTCTATAAAAAACCTTTTTTCACAAAGCAGTGTTGTGCCAAATGAACAGGAAACAAGCACTTCTGAGTCTACAGAAAACGTTGGTCACGAGTAATAATCTTAAATGTAAGTAGAAAACTGAATTTCTTTCAAAATATTTACAGTAATTTTAATTCGGTAAAAACTATTGTACTGTATAACTTTTTTATTTTTATAACCTCTTACTGTACCTTTATTTAACATAATTTACTCAATTTATATGTGTGATACTATACAAATTTTTCATTTGCTGTATTGTTTATACTGATTTTGTTGTGTATTTCGTCAATAAATAAAATTAATGTCAATAAAACCGTTTGTTTTAATTACTAAAATCCTTTTTAACGTAAGCCTACTTGATCAATATCAATACTAAGCTGTATGACATTTATTTGCCGCTATCGAGCCAGTCTATAAATAGTCCCCGTTATACGCGGTTTCGTTTTACACGGCACTTTGCTGGAACGCATCTACCGCGTATAACGGGGACTACCTGTATGCGATTTAGTTCTGGTGTTGTATAATTATTACTAGTGTTAGTATATAATGTTCGGTCTCACCACTTTTGGTAGATCAATTTTATTTGTTTTTTTAGAGATATTATTTTCTTCTTTCTTCTTGTGTTATTATTATATTATTATTAATTCTTGGTTCTAGTTTGACAGTGTTAATTATTTTGCTTTCACTCTTCTTCTGACGTGGACTTGACTCTGTCATATACTTTTTACACAGAGCAGCATAGATTAATTCTATACTTTCGAGTCTAACAATCAAGTGAAGAAATTTCCTTATACCTTCAACGGGCTTGACCAAAATTTCTCATTGGTCAAAATCATCGGATTAGGAGGTCACATGACCTTAATTATTTAAGATACAAAATTTTACATATTTCAGCTACAATTACTCCCTGTCTATTACATAATAAATGCCAAATTAGTTTACAGTACAATATTCCTTATAACAGGACAAAAATTTAGACACCTCACATGGCATAGGTGTGTGTCCTAATAATTAATTTAACATTTTATAAAATTTCATCTCATAAGCCATTCCATGTAGCTTTTGACATTTCAAGGCACATTAACATTCCATTATTTAATTAAAATGTTGCTTCTGACACTTAAATAAAGCATATATTAGTATTTATACCGTCTTTGACTATTTATTACAGTGCTGTGATGGTTTAATAGTTGGATTTACAATAATTTCTATTTTGATATTGGCCAATTAATTGGTATTTCTCTATATCACAAAGTTTCAATTTAAAATTACTATATGACCTTGTGGATTGATACACTATTATTATTACATGCATTGAATTATCCATTATGCAGGTAAAAAAAAGACGATTAGGCAATCATATTAAGAAAGAAATGTTAAAGTAATCATGTAAATTAAAAAAACAGTGTAATTAAACAATATCATCATAACTGTCAAAATGTTAATACATCAGTAAACCTAACCTTATTGGATGTAACAATTATTCCTTGAAACAAAATACGAACAGTGGTGATGATATTTAATAATTAAAATAGAATACCGAAGATTAATTGCATTCAGAAGATCTGTAACCATTTTAAATAAAAATTCAAATGTCCTAACAATGGTCTTAAGCCAAATTTAACCAATCAGAATCTTTGAGTTACCATGACAACAGCAGAATATTGACGATTTTCAGTTAGGAACGTTAGAATCTATAGTGACGCTTACGAGGAGAGACGCCACACCGTGAAGGGCCCAAAATTTTATTATAAAACAGTGAAAGTGACCCTATTTTATGAAGAGAGGAACCAAACTAACTGACAAGGATGACACATGCAGCCCAGACCAAGGACCGGCTTAATTAAATACAGATGTATTGAAAATAAGTAAATTAACAAGAAGAAGACGCAAGGGATACCTGAAGCCCAAGATTTTGAAGAACGAAGAATCGACATCGATGAACCCAACCTATATTGACTATTTGACACTACACTTCTAAGCAACTGACGATAAGTATAGCTGAATTAAAGATCTGAAATAAATTCTCTTTCAAATTTCTCACTAAACTGTGAACTCTCACTATCACTGAGGGTATTATTTTTCAAGGATTGATAAATAAAACATAATTTATGAATACTAACTAACTGTTATAACCTAAGTATTACACAAATGACACCATCACACACTTTGACACCACAACATTGAATCTATTGTAAACCTTGTTCAATTTTAATTATCACGATTATAAAGTGATATATTGTATTTAATTCTCTTGTTTTAAAACTTCATTGTTGCACTTAAAGGGACTTAATTGGTAAATTTATTGTGTATAAATAATCAACGCCGTATCGTGGCGACAGAAAAACATATTACCAACCCAGCCTTCCGCTGAGTGAACGATTATTATTTGCCGAGGCTAAAAATATTATATTAATCACAATTTTGTATAAGCGTTAATGAAGAATAACAAGATCTGAGCCAAATAAAAAGGTGTGAATCATTAATAACTGTCTAGTAATTATTTAAAAAAATATTATGTATGTTTTGTTTTGTAGCAGCGAGTAAAACTAACCAACATTATTTTACGTTGGTAACACGTTTTCCCCCATTCAAGTGAGATTCGAGTTCTAGCCAGTTGGCGAACAATTCGAATCAACTCTACCATACTGTAAAACAACCCAGATAAAAACTTTTAATTGTTTTCTAGCAAAACAATTTGGCGCCTATCGGGAAGAAATAAAGAGTGAAAAGGGACAGGTAAGGACACACCGGCTACACTACGCTTTTATCATACAGAACGAGACTTCATAACGTTCGCAATTTTAAAAAACAATACTCAAATTATAAACTACAAAATTTATAATACAAAGGACAGCCGTTTACTAACAATATTCCTAATCTTATATTTCAGTTCTTGTGGTATGCTAATTTTAACACTAACTTGTGTTCAGTGAATTTTGATTTGTTTACTCCTTTCAACGGGCTTAGTGATGTTCTCTTCAAGGGTAAGTTTTCCATGTGTTTAATATCTACCACAATTGGTATCTTACCTGTCTTTGTGTATCAATATTCCAAAAGCAGCAGTATTCAAACAAGTCTTATGTTGTTCACAAATAGGTTACTTGCTCAAACAATCATGTGGCAGCAGAATCTTGAAAATGTTTATTTAATAAGTAAGCTTCTCTGTCAATTATATTATTACCTATCGATTCCATTTCTCGTTCACTATTCAGATGGAATTCAGTTTGATTGTTCTTCAATCCTTGAATATTAAATTAGTCTTCTCTTTATTCACATTCTAAGATTTTCTACTTCAATGTGTAAATCATTGTGGAACGTATTTATTTGACTTGGATAGTCCTTTGTTGTTTTAGTAGATGATGGCAGTTTCCAATGAGTAGCTCAGACTTCTAACAACTTGTGTCTTCCTTATGTTTTTAAATACCCTTTTACTGACTTAAAATCACACACAGAGCTTAAAATCAACATGTATTCACTTTGACAAGCTACAGCTTGTAAGCTTTCCCTGCACATACACATAGCACTACTTAAAATATTTTTAACAACTACTCTATATTAATTATTTACAAAAATTCTAGTGTGGTTAAATATGCAAGTGTATGTGTGCGCGCGCGCGCCATTCACCATTCAATTATATACACATTTGCTTATAAATATCTATTCTTCCTATGAAGAGTAATGCAATACTATAATTAGACATAGGGTAAGGTTAATTTTTGCAAGCCGAAAGCTACCTCGCAGATAGAACATGATTTTGAACACTATTTTCTACTGCTTCAGTGTTCCAATTATGAATTATTACAGTTGTGTATTCATTTGTTCCAGTGTTACTTATTTACACCCATGAATAATATCTGTGAAGAAGAGGATTCTACTCTGGATTGTGAACTATATAGGGGAAAGTCAGTTCAGAATATTCTGGGAGACCATCTGTCACCACACAAGTTAATACATTCTGGCATTAAGAAATACCAGTGCGATGTGTGTTCAAAATCATTTACTTGGTCAACCAATTTGTCACGACATAAGTTAATACATTCTGGCATTAAAAAGTACCAGTGTGATGTTTGTTCAAAATTATTTACTCGGTCAGGCTATTTGTCAGATCATAAGTTAATACATTCTGGCCTTAAGAAGTACCAGTGCGATGTTTGTTCAAAATCATTTACTCATTCACGTAGTTTCTCACAACACAAGTTAATACATTCTGGCATTAGGTACCAGTGCGATGTTTGTTCAAAATCATTTGCTCGCTCATTCGATTTGACAAAACACAAGTTAATACATTCTGTCATTAAGAAGTACCAGTGCGATGTTTGTTCAAAATCATTTACTCATTCACGTAGTTTGTCACTACACAAGTTAATACATTCTGGCATTAGGTATCAGTGCGATGTTTGTTCAAAATCATTTACTAGGCCAAACAGTTTATCACAGCACAAGTTAATACATTCTGGCATTAAGAAATTCCAGTGCGATGTTTGTTCAAAATCATTTACTCGGTCAAGCCATTTGTCACAACACAAGTTAATACATAGTGGCATTAAGAAATTCCAGTGCGATGTTTGTTCAAAATCATTTACTCTGTCATTCAATTTGTCACAACACAAGTTAATACATTCTGGCATTAAGAAGTACCAGTGTGATGTTTGTTCAAAATCATTTACTTCGTCAAACTATTTGTCACTACACAAGTTAATACATTCTGGCATTAGGTATCAGTGTGATGTTTGTTCAAAATCATTTACTACGCCAAACAGTTTATCACAGCACAAGTTAATACATTCTGGCATTAAGAAGTACCAATGCGATGTTTGTTCAAAATCATTTACTCAGTTACGAAATTTGACAAAACATAAGTTAATACATTCTGGCATTAAGAAGTACCAGTGAGTTGTTTCTACAAAAATATTTAATTTGGCATAGCCTGTTGTGTTATAAATAACATGCTGGCATAGCATAATAACAGTGATGTTTGTAACAAAATTTTCTTTTTGTACATTTTGAGTATAAATTAATCCATTATACTATTACGACCCATTACTGTGTGGTATGTAAGAATAGTTTCTATTGCCCAAGAAGTTTTAGCAATGTAATAAAACGTATCAATATGTTTTTCAGCAGAAACCCTTTAAACAAGCATAGTTATACAAATAAATTAATATATGCTGTAATATTGCCACTGCAAATATGTAATATGTCTATAATATTTGGCACTACAAAACAGTAGTGAAATTTGTAACAAAATTTTACCTTGCAAATTAAAATCATGAAATTATACATTGTAATGTAGTGTGACATTGTTGATACACATCTATCCTCTAATTAAATTTATCACTGCATGAGTTACGCTGATATAGGTATGTTTAGTTGAAATAATTTGAAAGTCGTTGTTTCTTGCCATACATAGATTATACTTCTCACACAAGATTTTTGTCTGGCTGCTACAACCTTCACGATGACCGAGTCCTGGGGTCTTAACACATCTGTGTTAGTGCTTGTTAAAATGATTCACTTGGGTATGTCCCCTAAGTTAATGTAGCTTGGCATTTCACAACTTGTAAGTTGTATTTAAAGCTCATAGGTTATTTTGTCTAGTATATTTTTGATTGCTGCATGCATACTGTTTCTTTACAGTTCATTGCATAACTGACAGATGGAATCGTATCTCAAAACTGCTAATTTCCGATGCTTTGCATGTCAATGTTTGTAACGGTTCCTTGTCGTGAAGTACACATTAGGTATAGTGTTGGCATGTGGAGTGTTTGAATTTTTGAGTGATTTTTTGTTGTAATTTTATATTACAAAGTAACTGATAACTTCTTGACTGAAGATAAAATATGGTAATTTAATTTCAAATCTGGATCTGAATTGAATAATGTAGAAAATGAAGAGACATTTTGATCTGACAATACAGGTAAGACTACTTAATTTGAGGTTACTTCATCTCGCTGTTTACTGCCGGTGTCCAAGATAACGAACTATAGCAAGTGTTATGAATGGCAAGACACCAGAATAGTGCAGACACCCTGGTACATGCTTTACAGTTTGAGGCCGCCAAATCAGCGTCTGGGTGGACAAGTCATAAAGTGCGTTAAAAGTAAGCAATGGCGCAGACGAGGAAGAAGAACAAGGAACAGAGACTCGATGGTCGGCACTGCAGAATAAAATAAGAAAGCACGGAAGACCAAAGTGTTGTAGATGTGGGAAACTTGGACATCTACAACGAGATTGTTGGGTTAGAATTCAGCAGGAGGGAAACAAGCAGTAGTCAGTACAATGGTGCATGTGCTGACAATACTGGAGGAACGAAGCCCCAAGACAATACGCAATTTCTACACTTCAGAAAAACAGCGGGAGCTTAGTGGTTACCGGACTTGTTCAAGAAAGGCCAACCTCGATTACAGTTGACACAGGCACAACAGTTTCCATTGTGCGGCCCGAAATGGTGAAAGACTCAAGCCAATCTGGTGTTCTTGCAGCTTGGGAACAGTTATTAGACGGCCTGTAAAAGTGTTTGGAAAAGTGGAGATACACCCTACTCCTTGTTCGACTTGAGTTTAATCACCGACTACTTGTTGCAGACATTGTGGATGAAGCAATTCTTTTTATGGACGTTACGAACGCATACGGATTTATAGTTGAAAACAATGTCTTGAGAAACGGAGAAGAGGCAATGCTCTCCATAATGACTACATCAGAAAAATCGATGGACGTGACAAACCAATTGGCCGTAACTGTTCCGCTAAACTCCGAAAAGATCATTTTTAGAACTGAGGTAGATACAGTAAAATTAAAAGTTAAGGGCATTGCGCAGAAACCAATTTATGGATTGACGAGTCCACTTAGAATGTGAATGGCGGGAGGGTAAGAGAGAATCAGCTGGTATGCAAGTGAAGGTGTTGCCAACTTTGCGTGTGATGTTTTAGTTACCCGTACATTGTTAGTTACTGTATGACGTACTATCTCAGTCTTGCATTTGTCATTACTATTTCAATTTATTATTAAATATGTAGTTGTTTTACAGTCACTCTTTTTTATTAATTATGTAATTTTTTAGTTAATTTCTATTGGTAGTTTTTATTCTATAATTACGTATTATCGTAATTATTGGTGTTATCATACAGTAATGAGATTTGATAAAATGGATACTTCTCCTTCAACTAGCAAAGACAGGAAAGTTATTCATAGTAAAGCACGGGAAGTAAAATACACAGTTTTTTGTTGTGGAGGATTAAAAAGATTCTTGCTATTAAATTAATACGAAGAATGTTTTCCTTTATGCAATTATAGACTGTAGAGATAGTCGAGTGTAATTAAGGAGTAGAAGTGTACAGTTTGCAAATTCCATTGCGATAAGAATGGTCAGAAAAGCTGTAGTTTTTTACGTCTCAGCAGTACACAATGACAGAATCAAACCACTCAATATGTTTATAAACATTCTGATATGTAACAGCAACAAATTCCGATACATATGAACAGTACATATCATTTGCTTGATGTATATAGTAATACAATTACAATATTATTATTATTATTTGATTAATGTCGGAAACAGTAAACGTATATACCTTTTTTTAAGCCAGCTGTGTGACTTAGGCACACACACACACACTCTCTCACAGATAGATGTTCGTGGTGACACATTTACAAACAAACCTTAACAGTTGCGAGTTTTTGTTACTATTAGAAACGATATTCATAGGTTGGCAACAGCGTCGCTGATAATTGTCTTCTCACATCTCACAGTGACTTCCTCCACATCGCCTTTCCCCTCTGACTGTTCGCGCATTTCCATGCCCTTAACTTTTAATTTTGCTATACTAGGGCAACCAGTGCTCTATATTCAAACCCGATGTAGTCAGCACACTGGGCATACTAATTGCCAGAAGTTTAGTAAAACCTGATGAAACTGGAAATGTACCTATTAGAGTGGTGAATATTTTGGATCAAGCTGTCACTTTACAATGCAATACGCTCCAAGGCAAATTGACTCCTGTGGTCTGGGTAGCCGGAATGACAACAAAGATCCAGTGCTTTGGATACTTCCAATTTACCAGAGGGACTGCAGGAATTATTGAACAGATCTTCTAACAGCCTCTCAAGTGGTGAGGTAAAAGAACTCTGATGGTTTTTACGTGAATTCAAAGATTCTTTTGCAGTTCGGGAACAGTAATTGGGAAGAACCTCTCTTGTCCAAATTGCATCAATACCAGGGACACAACACTAATACGCCAACCTCCTCGAAGGACTCCATTAGCTAAGCAAGAGGAAATATCTTGGTTAGTACAGGACATGCTGACAGAGAGAGTAATCGAGCCTTTGTCAAGTGCTTGGTCTTCTCCGGTAGAGTTGGTAGTGAAGAAGGATGGTGGATTGCGTTTCTGTGTAGACTACCGGAGGCTGAATGATAATACAAAGAAAGACTGCTACCCGTTACCTCGTGTTGACGATACACTCGACACGCTGTCCGGAGTAGTAGTTTTCCACATTGGACCTAAAGAGTGGATATTGGCAAGTGGGTCTTCAGCAAGAAGACAAAGAAAAGACCGCTTTCTCAACCCAAGTGGCTTATTCCAATTTAACGTCATGTCATTTGGACTCTGTAATGCACTAGTAACATTCGAAAGATTGATGGACCTGGTACTCTGAGGACTGACATGGAAAACTTGCCTTGTTTATTTAGACGATGTCATAGTCATCGGAAAAACTTTCAAAGACCATTTGGAAAACCTTAAGGTTCTGACTATAATTCATGGTGCCCAACTAAAGGTGAGCCCGAAGAAGTGTTCTCTATTCCAGAAGGAAGTACAGTATCTGGGCTATCTGGTTTTGGCAGTGGGTGTTAGCATGGATCCTAATAAAGTAGACACCGTTAAAGACTGGCCAGTGCCGAAGAGTAAACACGAAGTTCAGCGTTTCCTGGGGTTATGCTCATATTACAGACGTTTTGTGAAAGCCTTTGCAGCTATTGCTAAACCACTACATGAGCTAACGGAAAACAAACGAAATTTCCAGTGATCGAGAGAGTTTGATCAAGGATTAAGAACTTTGAAAATTGTATTATGTTCACAGCCAATTCTCGCTTTCCCCGTTTCTGAAGGGAAGAACATCATGGACACAGACACAAGCAGTACTGGTCTAGGAGCAGTTTTGCCTCAAGTGCAAAATGCTGAAGAACGAGTAATGCCATATTACTGCAAACACTTTCTAAACCAGAGAGAAATTATTGCGTTACAAGGAGAGAGTTGTTGGCAATCGTCCGAGCTTTGGAGCAGTTCCATAAATACCTCTGTGGAAGGGAGTTTTCACTATGCACCGACCATGCCATACTTCCATGGCTCTTGGGATTTAAAAATCCGGAAGGCCAGTTGGCAAGGTGGCTCGAACATCTGCAAGCATACAACTTCAAGGTATAACATCTGCAGGGGCGCCTGCATAGTAATTCGGGTGGCTTATCACGAAGACCGTGCCTGGAAGACTGCCAACATTGCCACAGAAAGGAAGAACAAAATGCCAGCGAACATGTTCAAGCCATTACTGTAGATTTCCTGGCAGACGGCTCGACAACACAAGATTGTCGACAAGAACAGATGACTGATGAAGACCGATCTTGACAGCAAAAGAGGAAGGTCGCCACCCGGATTGGCAAGTTATCTACCATTGTTCTGAAGTGCTGAAGGGCTACTGGGCACAGTGGGAATCGCTTACCTTAGAGAACAGATTGCTGAAAAGGGCTTGGAAAAACTGCAGATGGATGAGACGTGGTCATGCAGTTGATAGTTGCCCGAAGTAGAGTGCAGTCTGTTTTGAATGAGATGCATGATGGAATGTCTGGGGGCCATCTTGGCATTAACAAAACCCTTGACAAAATATGGAAACGATTCTATTGGCTTCATCTTCGCCATGACAGAGGAACGGGTTCGGACATGTGAAATATGTGCTACAAGCAAGGGCCTACAAACTAGAAGGAGGGGAAAAATGAGACAGTATAATGTTGGTCTGCCTTTCGAGAGAATTACCATAGACATTGCCGGACCATTCCCAGTTACTGACGATGGAAACCAGTACATCATGGTTGTAGGTGACTATTTTACTAAGTGGGTGGAAGTCTATACAATTCCAAATCAGGAGGTTACCACTGTGGCATAAAAGTTAGTTCACAACGTCTGTTGCCATTATGGATCCCCTATGGAAATTCATACGGATCAAGGGAGAAATTTCGAATCAGGAGTTTTTAAAGAATTATGGCATCTACTTGGAATTCGAAAGACCATGACAACGCCTCTGCATCCTCAGTCAGACGGAATGGTTGAGAGATTCAATAGGACACTTGAACAGCATCTTTCGAAAGTTGTTGACGAGAACCAAACAGACTGGGACCAACGTATACCACAATTCCTTACGGCGTATATAGGTCATCAATACACGACACAACCGGTATGACCCCAGCAAAATTGGTGTTTGTGGGGGAGATTCATCTTCCTGGGGCCTTGATGTTCGGATCACCTGAGACTCAGTCCCAAGAGCTACAGAACTATTCCTCGCAATTAGAAAACCAACTGCGAGAAATGAATCGCTTGATAAGAGGACGGCTAAAGATTCCCAGTGATAAAATGAAAACTCGGTACGACATTAGCAGCAATAGTGTGGGTTTCCAAGAAGATCAGGTCTGGTTGTTCAACCCAAAGCGCCATCGTGGTCACTCACCTAAGCTTCAGACTAACTGGGAAGGATCCTACAGTGTGAAAAAAAGAATCAACGATGTTGTGTATAGGATTAAACAGGAAGGACAGCAAAATTTCAAAGTCATCCACCTGGATCGCCTGGCCAAGTATTACTTCATAGATGGTTTGGCAGTTCGGGACGAACAGGCTTAAGAAGGAGGCAGTGTTATGACATAACAGAACAGTCTACATGTTTATCGAATGTTTCAGAGGAATCCGGCTGTAATCTGTGTGGTGTACTTGAATCTCGATGCATTAGCTGGACTGTGTTTCAGAAACTGCGCAAACTGTGTCAAGATTGCAATGAATTACGGTATAATGTTTTCCTTTATTGTTAATGGACCATGTGGAATATTCTAGTATTCCAGCGGGGTATAAATACAAGTACTCAATGACGATCAGTTTCAGTTTGAGTTGAGATATATCTCAGTATGGTTCGGGTATTATGGTAAAGTGTTACGTGTTTTATGTGTTGTGCAGGACGGTTGTTGACGACAATTGTGTTTTATATTAGGTGACATTTTTATTGCGTGTGAACAATTTTTATTTGATTTGTTATAAGAGACTGTCTTGTTAATTACAAACTGGTTAATAGTGATAATTAATGCTGGTGATTAGTGACATAATTGGAGTCTTGTATTTTGTTTTCCAATGTACCTACCATACTATGATCAGTAGCTGATCATCAGTAAGAATATGTTTCTTGTAGTGATCCCCTCCAGAATGTAGCTCTAGCACACCATTGTGTGTGTCGCCTGCATTGATAGAACCCCCCGTCCATGTTGGTCACATGTTATTATTATTCAGCAGACAAAACCTCACCTTTTAGTTCTTATTTGATAGAGTGAGTTATTTAGTCAGGTAATCAAAGAATTGTCTTTTCATATGGACAGATGTATTTATGTATAAGTGTGTGTGTGTGTGTGTGTGCTGCCTAAAATAACCTGTACAATGTACAATAACCTGTCAGCAATAGAACGAGATATAAAAAAACTTGTTTGTGTTCAGCAAACACAAGGGTGAAGTTTATTAAGAAATACTAAGTATACATTTTTATATAAGTGTATTTTTTTTTTAATTATAAAGAGTATAAAGAAAAGATACTGTGAATTGTTTCGCTGGTGGGGCAAAGGACACTTGAAAAAAAAACAAGTTCTGAAGGGGGATAAAAGTTTGATAAATACTGATCTAATCCTCTTTTCACTATTTACCAGACAGTGTAAAGAAAGCATTGCGAATAATATCAAATGGAGATTTCACTGATGTTAGCCCGACTGAAAGTATTGTGGGCTCAGATTTGTAGTTACTGTGTTGGAAAATAAGAATATTATGTACACAAAATTAAACAATGTAAACTTACGAATACAATGGATAGTTATTTTACCTAAGTCAGACACTTTTTCTTATGTGAAACGAAATAGGGTCATCAAATGACTTCAAAAAGTGATTAGTGAGGAACTTTTTCAATTTTTGTCAGTAACTTTTAATCTGTGGGAAAGTTGTACCCAATAATTTGAAATAAGGTACGAACTGTACAAGTTATCTATACAATCTGTGGTTCTGATTACATTTCATAGTAAGTGATTCTGAAAATCTATTTCCAAACTTTGAAAAATTTGTTACTGGAAAGCGTTTTTCATTAAATGAAGAAATAATGGCAGCTGTAGAGGGGTATTTTATAGATCTTTCAGAATATTACTTCAAGACAGGGATCAAATTATTTGAGAAGCGTTGGACCAAGTGTTTTGAAGTTGGGGGAGATTATATAGAAAAGTAAAGTCATTTTTGTAACAATTAACTTGTTTTTTCATTTCCATCATTCTGCGAACTTTTCAATTATCTTTTGTAAGTAACTACACATAACAAAAATATTCAACCTCTGATGTTTTTCAATTACTGTCCCAAGTCTACGTTGGACAAAAAGAACAGATTTCCATTCGTGTGTAACACAGTTCCTGCTAATTGAACGCATCAGAGACATTAAAACATATACCCAAATTCTAGTTTTATCACACACACACATACACATGGTAAGATGAAAGTCATTAGAACCTATGAATGCATGTGTACTGTATTGACATATAGATAGAACTGTACTCACAGCCCTATTAGACTTTGTTAATCTGATTGTATTTAAGAAACAAGTATCTCATTCAAAATAGTGATCAAGTTCTGCAGCTTGGGGAGCTGACTAGTAGATATAACTTTACCTTCATGTGTAGGTCTGTAAAAATAATTTCTGTAGCTACAGTTACCGTGAACACACACAGGTGATAAGCAAATTTAGTTTCCTAAATTTAAAGACACTAAATGTTGAAGAATCATGCTGGTTAAGTGTCTGACAGAAGGTGCTTAGAGTCTAGTGGAGAACAGCAGCAGAGGATCATCCAAAATGGTAAAGATTTCTTCAGGAGGTCAGGCTCATTGATTGGTTGTATCTCTGTTGGATGATGATGCCAACATCTTACACTATAGACTTTCACCATTGCTAAACATTAATTACACACACAATGCTTCAGCCACTCAGAATCAGTGGGTATGTACAGTGACACCACAAAAATTGATCTATAATTTAAAAAATTTATATATAATTACATAATAAATGAAGTAAAATTAAAAATGACGCATGAATAAAACTTATGAATAATGCCCACAGACTGTAAGAGTTTCCACCCATTTCCACAACGATTCCAGGTGTGAGAGTTCCTGTCTGTGGAAGGTATAATGACTAAAAACCTACAACTCATGGCCTTAGCAAGTTGTGTGTGTGCAATTAAATTTCTTTTTTTTTTTAATTTTCACAAGACATTTTGTTAAAATGTTATGGTACTTCAAAAGGCAACCACTGATTATGAACAGTCAAAATTTTGTGTTAGTATGTAATTAATATTTTATGATAATTTGAGTCCAGAATACTTTTGTATTGCAGTGGTAGCAACAGCACAAAAAAGATACCACTTATTTATTTCAAACTAGAATGTTAAGATTTGTAAAAAAATATTGGTACTTGTGCAGTTATATAACCAACCACCGATATCAGTACAGTTTTTATCACTATTGATATGTTTCATGTTGTCATCAAAATAAGGAAAACACACAGGGTGTGCAGTAGATGCGATGGTATATACTAAAATAAAATATACAATTTAGACCAAGAAACAAGTACATCCAGTAGTAATTTGACGTGATAAAATATGTTGTATGGTTTAACGTATTTAAGCAGAAGGTTATTGTTAAATATATGTAATACATTTGTATTGTACAGGATATGTAATGTGCATGAGCGCGTAAGTATGTATCTGAGAGAGTTTTTAGTTTGTTGTAAGACGCCGTAAGTGACACGCACCGTAGCACTGCGTATTTAATATGTATTCGAATATAGTTTAATACACTTTATTACACAGTGTAAACTCGTCTATTTTTTGTATTCCACACTTTAACATGGTAGCAGAGGTCCGTGGTTTACTAAATTTGTGGTCAGGAGTGCCGTTTAAGTGAGTATCGTTTTTTTTAGTGCTGTCGCATACTGCGATACAAAGAAAATGGCGAAGAAGAATGACATTATAATTCCAGTGTTTGATGGAGAGGACTATAGTATGTGGAAAAAACGTATTATGTTGTTTTTGAAATTTAAAAAATGTGATAAAGTGATAACACGAGCAAAAATGGCGCAGGGTAAGACCCGTGGGATGATGATGATTTAAAGGTTATGAACTATATATACAGTACTATAACGAATAAGCAATTGGAATTTATTAGTGATAAAACAACGGCGTATGAAATAATTCAAAAGTTTGATAAAGTGTATTTGAAAAAGTCTATGGCATTGCAAATTGTATATAGAAATAAATTGGAAAACTGAAGACTTAAAAATTATACTGATTCAGCGACATTCTTCAGTGATTTTGAAAAAACTGAACGAGCTTAAAAACGCGGGTGCTAGTGTGTCAAAAAAAGAAAAATTAAATTACAGTATATGTTAAATACATTGCCGGAATCATACAGTTATATATGCGATTTAATAGACGCACTAAAAGAAAAAGATCAAACTGTGGATTATGTGAAAAGTAAAATTCAAATGACTGAAATAAAGCATCAAAAGGATGAATATTCTGGACGAAAATCTAACGCATTCATGGCGGATAAAAGTTGACAACAGCGAACATGCTTTCAATGTGGCAAAATTGGTCATATCAAGAGAGACTGCAAATATGGTGGCCAAGCGGCAGGCAGCAGCAATACATGGCGAGCACCACGAGGCCGACAAGAAGCCGAAAAAGGTAACTACGCCAGAGGGCGTGGCAATTTTCGAAGTCAGCGAGGCACAAGAGCACATGAAGCAACTCAGTTGCAGCAGAAGAATCCAGATACGGGCGCATGGGTTATAAGAGTCGACTATCACGCGGCGCATAATAGTAAGATAGATAAGTTTAATAATTGCGAGATTAATTGGTTATTAGATAGCGGTTGTACTGACCATATAATAAATGATGAGAAATATTTTGATAAATGTATGGTACTTAAAGAACCTGTTAATGTTTATTTGGGAGATAATAGGGTTGTAAAAGCAACTAAAATTGGTAATGTGGTAAGTTACTTTGATCTTTTTGGTAAGAAAATTGAAGTAAACATGCAAAATGTATTTTATGCTAAAGATATGCATACACATTTAATAAGTTATGGTAAAATAACGGAAAATAATACGATTATTTCTAAAGGTAAAATGGCAAAAATTATTGATAATTTTGGAAATACTACAGCTGTAGCTTGGAAAGAAAATGGTCTATATAAGATGAAGAGTAAATTAAAAAATGTAGTCATTGGTAAATGTTGCAAATAAAAATGGTGATAATATGAGTAAAAAAGAAAGGTGGCATTGTATGCTGGGCCATGTAAATTTTAATTATTTGAATATTTTGTGTAAACATAAATAGTTAAGTGGTATTCCAAATGAACTTGAATCGGAATTCATGAAGTGTAAAATATGTGTTGAAAATAAAATGCATAATATTCCATTTGTAAATAATAGAAAAAGAGCAAAAGATATTTTAGAAATTGTTCATAGTGATGTGTGTGGACCTTTTAAAACAGCTGGTCTAAACGGGGAAAAATACTTTATGTCCTTTATTGATGATTACAGTAAGGTAGCTAAAGTTTATACCATGAAGTCTAAAGTAGAAGTTTTCAATTGTCTTGTTCAATATGTAAATGAATTTGAAAACTTAATGGGTAAAAGAATTAAATTTTTGAGATGTGATAATGGGAAAGAATACTTAAATGGTAATATTTATAATTTTGCTAAAGAAAAAGGTATTATAATTAATAATTGTCATGCTTACGTACATGAATTAAATGGAACCGCAGAACGGTTTAACAGAACGATAATGGATATGTCACGTTGTTTATTAGCTGAAGCACAAATACATAAAAAATATTGGCCTGAAATAGTTTGTGCTGCTACTTATTTGAAAAATCATACGTTATCAAATACTATAGAAAAGAAAACTCCTTATAAAATATTTTTTGGAACGAAACCGAATGTTTCAAATTTACATTTATATGGTAGTAAAGTTTTTGTAAGAAAACCGGAACAAAAAAGATTTCCTAAGTGGGATAAAAAGGCTGATATGGGAATTTTGATCGGTTATAGTGAAGTTGGTTATAGAGTGCTAATTAATGGAAAAATAATAGTGGCTACACATGTTGATATTGTTGAAGAAAATGTAAAACGTATTGGCTTGAATGAATGTGAATCTGATGAAGAAGTATATGAATCTTCAGATAATGAATCTCTTGATGATAGCTTTAAAGGTACAGATGAAAATCTAGGGGATGGAAATAAAAATAAAATAAGAAAATCTGAGTGCATAAGAAACCCACCAAAAAGATATGAAGATTATTATGTATATAATAGTAATATTTTTGCAAATTATTGTAGAGCAGATGCTCCTAGTACATTTGAGGAGGCGCATGAAAGCAATGAAAGTAAATATTGGTCAAAAGCTATGGATAAAGAAATTGATTCGTTAAATAAAAATAAGACTTGGCAATTAGTTGAAAATGTAAATGGTAAAAAAATATTGGATGTAAAATGGGTTTATACAAAAAAGTCTGACAATGCTTATAAGGCCAGGTTAGTTGTAAGAGGTTTTCAGGGAACCAATAAAATTGATGATGTTTATTCTCCTGTTGCGAGAATGCAAACTTTAAAAATTTTATTATCATACTGTTGTCAAATGGGCCTAATTATTGAACAAATGAATGTAGAAACTGCATTTCTAAATGGTAAAGTATGTTCTGAGGTATATGTCCATCAACCAAAAGGTTATGAGGATAGCACAAATAGAGTGTGTAACTTAATAAAAGCTTTGTATGGTTTAAAGGAAAGTCCCAGAGCTTGATATGAATGTCTTGATAAATTTTTAATAAGTTTGGGTGATAAGAAAAATAATTTAGATTATTGTTTATATACTTTTGGAAATGGAGAAGATACTATTTATTTATTAATATTTGTGGATGACTTATTAATTTGTGGACGTAACAAAGATAAAATACAAAATATTAAGAAACTTTTATAAGAAAAATTCAAAATGAAAGATCTTGGTAAAATTAAAGAATATCTTGGTATTACCGTACAATATGAGTTCCATAAATGTGAAATAAAATTAAGTCAAACAAAATATATTTAGTCATTAGTAAGAAAGTATAATTTAGAAAACAGTAAGATGTATAATACACCTATGGAGGTAAATTTAAAAGTTGAAAAGTCTGATATTTGTGGAAGGAAAATTCAATATAGAAATTTAATTGGTGCATTATTATATATAAGCTCAGCTACAAGGCCTGATATAAGCTTTAGTGTAAATTATTTAAGAAGATATCAGAATTGTTATAATGAAACACACTTTAAATATGCTTTGCGAATATTAAAGTACTTGTATTTAACAAAAGATTTAAAATTGACTTATAAAAGAAATGATAATTCTGAAATTATAGATTGTTATGTTGATGCGGATTGGGCTGGTTACCATTTGGACAGAAAATCCACAACTGGTCATGTAATTCGATTAACTTTATGTAACCGAGTAATATTTTTGAAGATAATTCGGGAGCGATAAATTTACCAAAGTATGGAAGTTTTATGAAAAATTCTAAACATATTGAAGTTCATTACCATTATGTACACGAATGTATAAAAGAAAATATGAGTAATGTTGTAAAGGTAAATTCTGGTGATAATATTGCTGATATATTTACAAAGTCATTGTGTAAAGAAAAGTTTGAGAGATTTCGAACTATGCTGAACTTGAAAAGTTGAACTTGAAATGTGTATTTGAAAAATGGAATTTGTAAATACAATATAAATGTAAGGAGGCGTGTTGAATATATGTAATACATTTATATTGTACAGGATATGTAATGCACGTGAGCGCGTAAGCATGTATAAGTATGTATCTTAGAGAGTTTTTAGTTTGTTGTAAGACGCCGTAAGTGACACACGCACCGTAGCACTGCGTATTTAATATGTATTCGAATATAGGTTAATAAACTTTATTACACAGTGTAAACTCTTCTATTTTTTTTATTCTACTTAATAAAACTCTAACACTGACTGACAGACAACGCACAGCCTAAACCGGTGGGTCTAGAAGCATGAAATTTTGCACAGGAGTTCCTTATATAACGTAGGTGAGCACTAAGAAAGGATTTTTGAAAATTCATCCCCTAAGGGGGTTAAATAGGGGATGTAAGTTTGTATGGAAGTTCGTCATTTTTGAAGTTAGAAATATGGAAATTGGTGTTTAGGCTTCTGTTAATAAATAAAAGTTAGTTGTATCAGCGTTTTTGGAAATTCATCCCCTAAGGGGGTAAAATAAGGGACGAAAGTTTGTATGGGAAGTGCGTCATTTTTGAAGTTAGAAACGTAGAAGTTGGTATTTAGGCTTCTGAAGAACTTCGAAAGTAAGTACCTAATAAAAAAATACGTTTTGACTGATTTAAGGGTTGATTTATCAAAAGGGAAATGTCACGGATCGACCTGAAAATAAAAGTACGAAACACGCATAGAAACTGACAGGGAAGAAAGAGATTCAGAGATATTTATGTTGAAACACATGTAATGTAATAAAATATTGAAGCATTAACTTTAAATAAATATTCTTATTCCTAAAATTAGACGTGCTTTTTTCTGTCAATATATTTTTGTCAATGTTAGGTTCATGACAATGAACAATTTCATAGCTTAGTTATATGTAAGTTTTCAGGTTTATTCATTTGTTTTGGTTTAGCATTTGAGTAATTTTGAGTTAGGTTTTGTTTTGTAAATAGTGATAGTTATTTTTTCGTGCTAATTGCACTTACTTTCATTGTATTTATTTAAAATGGTTGTGGAAATTTTGATGATTGAGGGGAATCGAACCGGCGTTTAAGAAATAAAATATGATAAATATAATATTTTGACTTTTGAGAAATATTATGCCTTTAATTAGAGGAAATTCACATTTCATGGTTTTTCTTCTAATTTAAGAAAAAATATTTCTGTCAATATATTTTTGTCAATGTTAGGTTCATGACAATGAACAATTTCATAGCTTAGTTATATGTAAGTTTTCAGGTTTATTCATTTGTTTTGGTTTAGCATTTGAGTAATTTTGAGTTAGATTTTGTTTTGTAAATAGTGATAGTTATTTTTTCATGCTAATTGCACTTACTTTCATTGTATTTATTTTAAATGGTTGTGGAAATTTTGATGATTGAGGGGCAGAATGTCCCACAGACTGTTGTTCCTATTGTAGGAGATGGAGCCTGCTTATTTCGGGCCTTATCTTTTTTTATTAATAAAACCCAGGAAATGCATAATGATGTGCGTGGGCAGATCGTTAGGTATGTTGTAGATAACTGGATAGAATTTTCTATTATGTCATGTGACGAAAATGGAGATAACTATGCCACATCGTCCGATTATAACAACGATATGATAAAAACATCAACGTTCGGTAGTTTATGTGAGTTGGAAGCTGCTAGGCGAATCTTTCCGTTTGTTTTCGAAGTCTATCGAAATGGTACGTTTTATGTGAAAACAGGAACTGAGGGTCGACCTGTTAAGCGGCTTAGGTTTACAGCAAGTCTTTCAAGTGGGCATTTTGATGCATATGCTTCACAAGAAAATTCGGTTTCGCAAGTTTTGGACTCAGGTATTCCAAAAGTTATTACTGCTAAAAAAATAACGCGAAGAGTAGAAATACCAGTAACTCCGTCGCCTGAGAGTCAGTCCCTGTCTTCATCTTCGTCATACCAAAGCTTAGAACAAATTGCTCCAAGTCTAACACAAAAGTCAAACAAAAAACGAAGGGCTCGATACACAAATAAAACCCGAAAAATTCAGAAAAAAAATCTTCTAAAAATAACCCTACTTCGCATCAGAAAGCGGTAGCAAAATATCAGGAATCACATCCTGAAGTACACCGACAAGCCGTGGCCAAGTATCAACTTATACATCCAGAGGTCAACAGAAGAAGAAGAAACCTGAAGACTGCATATGCCACCAATTACGATGACAGCAAACCATCTACCACAGTAGGATCAATGTCTGACCGATGTCATGTTTCTTGGCAAAAATGTTTCCTGGCGAGAGAGTCACAGGCGGATATTTTTCCATGTGCTGTGGCAACGGAAAAGTCGAAATGCCGGATTCGCGGATTGTCAGATCTGTGCCCAAGGAATTAGAAGAACTCTCTGTCAGCCAGTCCTCAAGAGGTCAAAAACTTCCGCGAGTACATTCGCAACTACAACAGCGCATTGGCTTTTGCATCCATTGATGCCAAGGTGGACCACAGTTTTGTCGGAAGAAGAGGACCAATACCGTACAAAGTCTCGGGAGACGTACGGTTCATGACCTCTCACTTGATGTCAACCGACAGACTTGCATATGCCTGTCTCTATTACGTCGACTCTCAACAAGCACTCGAGGAGAGAATGGGAAGCTCTGAGAATGACAAATACTTGGGGGCTGTCATGAGCAAGTTGGACACTGTGTTGCGGTGATCCAATGTGTACGCACAGGTTTACAAGATGATTAAGGATGTTGTTGCCCAAGTTGGAGATCCTGAAATAGTCAAGCTCATGTTTTTCAAAGACCCGGAGAAGGAGATACAACAGACCGAGTGCAAACGAGGTTGCGATCGTCTTTACGGGAGAAAGCGGAAACCCTCCTCAGAATATTGACTTTACTGTTTTCCATAACCAGCATGGACTCCTCAAATACTCCAACATGAGCCCCCACATTGATCCGATGGCCTTTCCTCTGCTCTTTCCCCGAGGTGAACTTGGATGGGATCCAAACATGACTCACACGGGACGAAGACAAACTGCATCTCACAACAGGCTAACACTGGAGCAGTTCTACAAATACAGGCTAATGGAGAGAGACAACCATGGATTCACTCCTCTTCATCATGGCTGCAAGCTCTTTCAGCAGTATTTGGTTCTCTCCTACGTGAGATATGAGTCAAACAACCTCTTCTATATTCGTCAGAATCAAAGCAAACTTAGAATTGAGAAGTATCAAGGACTTATGGATGCCCTTGCTCAAGATGCAGCTGATCACCAGAGACCGATTGGAAGAGTCTGCATATTGCCTTCGACATTCCACGGCGGTCCAAGGTATATGCAACAAAATTACCAGGACGCCATGGCAATCGTGAACCGGTACGGAAAACCTGATCTTTTCACGTTGACCTGTAATCCAAAACTGGCCTCAGATAACAAACGAACTGAAGCCTGGACAAACTCCTCAAGACCGACCAGACTTGGTGGCGAGAGTGTTTCACCTCAAACTCGAAGTTCTTTTAGGCATGCTCAAAGATGGTCACTTTGGGAGATGTCTTGCCCTCATTTACGTTGTCAAGTGGCAAAAACGGGGTCTTCCACATGCCCACATCTTGATAATGCTGAAAAGTGATGACAAAATCAGAGGAAGAGAAATGATTGATGAAGTAGTCTGTGCTGAGATACCTGACGAGACTCCCGAACCAAATCTTCACAGCATCGTGACCCAGCACATGATTCATGGACCGTGTGGAGAACTTAACCGTGACTGTGTTTGCAGGAAGGAGTTCTCAAAGAAATTCAACCCTGAGACTCAAGAGAATGTCGACGGCTACCCTCTTTACAGACGAAGAGATGGTAATTCTTTCATGAAGAATGGAGTCAGGATTGACAATCGATGGGTAGTTCCGTACAACAAGTTTCTCCTCAAAGAGTTCAATGCTCACATCAACGTGGAGATTTGTGCCACTGTGAAGGCGACGAAGTATCTTTACAAGTATGTATACAAAGGTCATGATTGCGCAAAGATGGAAATCACCTCCGAAAACAATGAGCATGATGAAATTACTCGATACATTGATGGTAGAATGGTGACGGCTCCGGAAGCGGCTTGGCGACTTCTTGGATTTAAATTGCACTCTCAAAGCCACCACATTGAGAGATTGGCAGTTCATTTACCTCATCAACAGAATGTTACGTTTCTGGAAGATCAAGAACGTCAGGTATTAGAGAACGCTTCCTCAAAAGATACAATTCTGATTGCATACTGCAAGCTGTGTCAGTCAGACCCTGATGCAAGAGAGCTCCTCTACACAGAAGTCGGAGAATCATATCGATTCGTTAATGGAAAATGGCAAAAACGAGTGCGTCGTTTGGATACAATTTCTCGGATGTACAGCGTCAGCCCTTTGGATCGTGAGCGATATTTCCTGCGACTTCGCCTTCTAAACGTTCGAGGGCCAACATCGTTTGAGAACTGTGAATGGCATTACATGTGGAACATTCGAGGAGACAGCAAGAGCCAGGGGATTGCTTGAAAACGATGAGGAATGGTCGAGATGTCTTGAGGAAGCTTCAAGATATCAGTCGGCAAAATCTCTGAGGGATCTTTTTGCCACCATTCTGGTGTTCTGCAATCCTCAAAATCCTACACCTGTTGAATTATTTGATTGACATCTGGAAAGTTTAAGCGAGGATTTGAGAAGGGATCACTCGGCTGATGTTTCCAAGGATAGATGCCTTGCAGAAATCAATGATATCCTGAGACTTCACGGAACGAAGAATTCTGATTTTGGACTTCCTGATCCAGTCTTCCGCGTCGATCAAGATGAAAGTTACGACCAGGAGGAAGAGAAGAGACTTGTCGAAGAATGCTATGCCAAATGCAATCGAGAGCAAAGACACGTTGTTGACAGCATTCTGCAAGCCTGTGAAGGAAGAGGAGACAACAAACTCTTTTCTATTGACGGTCCTGGTGGAACTGGCAAAACTTATGTCTACAACACTTTGATGCATATTTTAATAGGAGACAGAAAGATCGTAATTCCAGTAGCCTCAACAGGAATCGCAGCGACATTGCTGAGAGGTGGAAGGACGGCTCACTCAAGGTTTAAGTTACCGGTACCACTTAACGAAACATCAACATCACTCCTGACCCAAGGCCAAAAAGCATATCGCGAGTTGGAGGCTGCCAGATTGATTATCTGGGACGAAGTAGCGATGGCACAAGGACGCGCTCTTGAAGTTCTCGATCTGCTTCTTCGGGATATGATGTAAAGTAAAATTCCATTTGGAGGTAAAATCATTTTGTTGGGCGGAGACTTCAGGCAATGTTTACCTGTTGTTCCAAGAGGAGGTCGAGCAGCAATCGTCGGAGAATCTCTCAAGCGATGCAACCTCTTCTAATCATTCAAAGAATTCAAGCTCACCCAAAATATGAGAGCGGATCGCAACGAGAAAGTATTTGCTGAATGGCTTCTGAAACTTGGAGAAGCCCGTGTGCCACATGCAGAAGTTTTTGGTAACGATAGCTTCCAGATTCCTGAGCCTTGCGTCGCTAAAAAAGATCTGGTAGAACTAATTTTTGGAAACGATCTTGACCCCTCATCCTATGAGTCATTCAAAAATGTTCCGATCCTGACACCGAGAAATGAAGATTTACTTGAGATGAACGATAAGATTGTCGACAAAATCCGCGGAGAAGCCAAAATTTACAGCAGCATCGACAATATCGAGTGTGATGATCCAGAGGAACAAAATAATTATCCAATGGAGTTCATTAACTCGCAGACTCCTTCAGGAATGCCTCCGCACATACTGAGACTGAAGATAGGATCGATCGTCATGCTGCAGCGTAACTTAAACACAATGAAAGGATTGTGCAATGGAACACGCCTGATTATCCGAAATATGGGTGAACATATTCTTGATGCCGAAATCCTTACTGGTGATCATGCCGGCGAACGTGTGTTCATTCCTCGGATTAATCTATCTCCAAGCCAAGCTGAGCTTCCATTCCGGCTGAGAAGGCGACAATTTCCTATTAAGCTGTCGTTCATCATGACAATCAACAAGACCCAAGGTCAGACACTTGACAAAATCAGACTTAATCTTCCAGCTCCAGCTTTTGGACATGGTCAAATTTATGTCGCCTTTTCTCGAGTCAGGTGCTTTGAAGATGTGAAAGTTTTTGTGGCAGATTACGTGAATCAAGGACTGATTGGCTCCCAAGTCTGGACTCAAAATGTGGTATATCGTGAAGTCCTGTAGGTGATTCTGAGATGTAGAATTCCATATCCCTACTAAAATGTTCAAATGGACTAACTGATATTAATATACTTATGTATACACTATTTGTATTATTCTATACGAATAAATAATTTATCTAATTGTGTTACTGCATGTTTGTAAATATCTACCAAATTAACAAATTTTGAGTTTACGTATCCAGGAAACATGAATGAAGGATCAATTGCTTCGCACTTTTTGGATATTCATAACTTACAATATAAGAATATTATTAATATAGATGTACCAATAGCAATTTACCAACTCAACAGTTACCACAACAATCATATACAAATATTCGCGTGCGAAGCCGCGGGTACCTGCTAGTTTATATAATTTTTTATTTATTTTTGGTTTATAGCGCGTAGAGGTATCCCTGATCAGATATTTTCCGACAATGGTACAAATTTTCGTCGTGCTAGTAGCTCACTTCACGAATTGTACAACCTTTTTCATTCTAATGGTTTTGAACAGACCACCCAGGATTTTGCCACTGCCCAAGGCATCAAATGGTCCTTTATTCCCCCCTCAGCACCTCATTTCGGTGGCCTGTGGGAAAGCGGAGTCAAGAGCGTCAAATTCCATTTGCGGCGCTTTGTCGGCGGAACCATTCTTACGGTTGAGGAATACTACACTATCCTAACTCAAATAGAATCCTGCACTCAACTCATGCCCTTTGTTCGCCATCTCCAATGACTCTAGGGACCCCGAACCTTTAACTCCAGCTCACTTCCTGGTTGGTTCTCCCGGAACCTGACTATTCCCAAGTCAATATTAGCCGTCTGGGCAGATGGCAGCTGCTCCAAAGATTCACCCAATCTATATGGAAAAGGTGGTCGAAAGATTACTTGCATCAGTTACAACAGCGCAACAAATGGCGCATCCCGTCAAAAAATTTGACTCCCGGACAACTCGTCCTTATTCTAGATGACAGTTCCCCCCCACTGCTGTGGAAACGCGGGGTAGTCACGAACGTCTATTCGGGTCAGGATTCAATAGTGCGCGTAGCGGATGTTCGCACCGCTAATGGTATCCTACGTCAACCCATTCATAAATTATGTCCACTTCCGGTGGCATTAGACTAAACGCATGAGCATTCATGTGACATGTATCAGTAATGTGAACCTTATCACATTATCGTGCATCACAATTTATATTGTTATGATTACTACATTATTATTATGTCTATTGTACTATTGTGTAGCATTATCATGTGTTTGTATATTTTTGAATTTTTTGGGGATTATGATTCTAATATTATTGTATCAATTATTATGTCTTTCACTATTGTATTTATTCCATGGTTATGTATTTTTTGGGGATTGTTATTCCAATATCATGCATGTAAATTATTATGTCGTTGTCATTGTATTACTACCTGTTACATATTATTGATTTTTTTGTGATCATTATCCTATTATTATGTACTGTAATACATATCATTTCATTCCTGCTCCATGTATTTGCCGACGCGTCAGCAAAAGGTTACGCGTGTTGCATTTATGTGAGTACGGTCTATTCACACCACGTCATCTCATCAAACTTGTTATGTTCTAAATCTAGAGTCGCTCCCTTGAAGCAGATAACATTACCCAGACTTGAACTTTGCGCCTGTCTCTTATTGGCTCAGTTGGCTTCCAAGGTTATAGACTTCGTGAGTTACAAATTCGACGACTTATATTTTTACCCGGACTCAATGATAGCCTTACACTGGATCCACCAGCAATATTCCAGATAGAAGGTATTTGTCACCAACCGTGTTGCGGAGATACAGCGTCTCACTACAAGGGATACCTGGCATCATGTCTCGTCACTGGACAACCCTACCGATATTTTATCGCGTGGTTGTCTCCCTCGGGTTTTACACGGTCACCCACAATGGTGGCATGGTCCATCCTGGTTGTCCCATGAGTCATCATCATGGCCCATCTGTGCCTTCGATGCTCATTCACCCTGCACTCATCCTGATCTTGAGTAGGAATAACGAAAAGCAGGTCCAAACCTCATTGATTGTCGCTTCAGCTGCGTCTAGTTATTTTGAAAATTCTCAGCGCTCTCAAGGCTCCTTCGTGTATTTTCGTATTGCCATCGATTCATTCGGAACTCTAGGCTCCCCATAGCTGATAGGGACACTTCCTATTTAACTGCCCAGGAGTTGCATGATTCACATTTGGTTTTTATTCGCCACTCCCAGCGATCGCACTTTAGCATCGAAATTAAAGAACTTGAGGCACAACGCTGCATTCCCAATAATAGTAAAATTCTTTCACTCACCCACTTTCTGGATAATGCGGGGATATTACGCGTGGGCGGATGTCTTCAGCACTCTCAGCTTACCTATGACAGCAAACACCAGATCATACTCCACCGCCATTCTCAACTCAGTAAATTAATCATAGAGGGCGAGCATCTTCGTCTACTACATGCTGGGGTACAATTGACTCAGCACTCTCTACGGCAAAAGTATTGGATAATTAATGATAAATCATATATAAGATCAGTAATACACAAATGTATCACTTGTTTTCGTTTCCGTGCTAGGGGCGCAAGCCAATTATTAGGACAATTACCCCCTTCGCGGGTTACGCCTGCTAAGCCATTTTCTCAATCTGCAGTCGACTACGCCGGTCCCGTACTTATACGTCATGGCGGGCAGCGTTCAAAATCGACGTCAAAGGCTTATATTGCTCTATCTATATGCATGGTCACTAAAGCTATTCACTTGGAACTAGTCTCAGACCTTACCTCAGACGCCTTCATAGCAACGTTAAAACTGTTTATAGCGCGTAGAGGTATCCCTGATCAGATGTTTTCTGACAATGGTACAAATTTTCGTCGTGCTAGTAGCTCACTTCACGAATTCTACAACCTTTTTCATTCTAATGGTTTTGAACAGACCACCCAGGATTTTGCCACTGCCCAAGGCATCAAATGGTCCTCCATTCCCCCTTCAGCACCTCATTTCGGTGGCCTGTGGGAAAGCGGAGTCAAGAGCGTCAAATTCCATTTGCGGCGCATTGTTGGTGGAACCATTCTTACGTTTGAGGAATACTACACTATCCTAACTCAAATAGAATCCTGCCTCAACTCACGCCCTTTATTCGCCATCTCCAATGACTCTAGGGACCCCGAACCTTTAACTCCAGCTCACTTCCTGGTTGGTTCTCCGCTCACTGCACTCCCGGAACCTGACTATTCCCAAGTCAATAATAGCCGTCTGGCCAAATGGCAGCTGCTCTCAATCTATATGGAACAGGTGGTCGTAAGATTACTTGCATCAGTTACAACAGCGCAACAAATGGCGCATCCCGTCAAAAAATTTGACTCCCGGACAACTCGTCCTTATTCTAGATGACAGTTCCCCCCCACTGCAGTGGAAAGGAGGCGTAGTCACGAACGTCTATTCGGGTCAGGATTCATCAATAGTGCGCATCGCAGATGTTCGCACCGCTAATGGTATCCTACGTCGACCCATTCATAAATTATGTCCACTTCCGGTGGCATTAGACTAAATGCATGAGCGTTCATGCGACACGTATCAGTAATGTGAACTTTATCGCATTATCGTGCATCACGCCCGGGACATTCCCCGGGCGATCACATGATTATTATGTCTATTGTACTATTGTGTATCACTATCATGTTTTTGGGTATTTTTGAATTTTTTGGGGATTATGATTCTTATATTATTGTATCAATTATTATGTCTTTAACTATTGTATTTATTCCATGGTTATGTATTTTTTGGGGATTGTTATTCCAATATCATGCATGTAAATTATTATGTCGTTGTCACTGTATTATTACCTGTTACATATTATTGAATTTTTTGTGATCATTATCCTACTATTATGTATACTGCCAACTATTATGTCTGCCTGATTGTTGTATTATCATGTATCATTACCATGTTATTATGTGTTATGGAATTTTATTATCATTGTTCTATTACTATGTAACATAAATCATTATGTATTATGTATCCTTACATGAATTTGGTATGTTAATCATATTGTTATGTACTATTAATTTTCTGGGTGTCATTGCTCTACGGTTATACATGTCAATTGTTATGTCGTTGTTATTGTATTAGCAGTTGTTGTTTATTATTGAATTTGTTATCATGTAATGTCAATTACCATGTACTATTCACACAATTACTTAAATTGCGAAATCGCCCCGATTTTGTGCGGGCAGTATGGTTAAACTTTGTACCTATGTAACCCTTGTACTGTAAAAGGCCGAATTGCAGGTGCGTGTAGTGACGTCATTTTTCTCTCTGCTATCTGCTGCCTGCTTGAGTCAGGCTGACAGCAGCCAAATTTAAGTTAGTTCTTTGCAAGACTCCATACAGGCAACACGCCTTGTTCGCTAGCCGCGGCTACATAAAGTTTAAATATTTCATAATTTTAGCATGTCCTTCATGCAATAATTTACTTGGGCGATCTCGGCCTCTACCAATTGTTATGGTTTTTCAATATTTAAGTCTATATTAATTCTCGGCATTTATGCCGCGCTAAACCTGCACGCGCCAGAAATCATTTCTAGTTAATTTTTCAATAAACTATTATTTCAAGAATATATACAAGTCCACTTCATCATTTCATTTCACACCAGCACCTCAATAAGCGTTCTAAGACCAACTTAAGATCCTTCGAGAGCGTCTAAGACGCAACATCTAATGTATAATATTATTTAGATCAAAATAGGGTTTGGCAAATTCATGTATACCTGACTTATTAGTCTTCAACCTGTCTGCAAGAGCTTCATTAATTTTATCAATTACTGGACAATCCTGGTCAGTCTGCGACCGTCTATTACACATAATAGTATATTAAACATGATTTATTTGTTAATTATTATTTTGTAAAGTTAGTTTTATGAAAATTTAAATACAGATTTTAACAAACTCACAGACATAAAAGACAAGTAAGTAACTATAATTAGTCTATCTAAAATGGAAGAAAAATAAAAACATAAATAGTTTGATTTCCTTGTGGTCCTTACAGATCTGTGTATTATTAGTCTACTTCTATCAGAGGCATTTGAGTTATTTGAGGGGCGGGGGGCAAGGGGGCAGCCGCCCCGGACAGCATAGCCAGGAGGGTGGCAAAGTGAGCATAGACTTATAAAACTACAAACAACTTGTTTCTTTCATATGACTATTCCTTTCATAAAAGAAGCGTAACCACCCAGCTTGTCTGTTGTCATAAACTTTGCGTGATAAACAGTATTAGTCTATTTTTTTTTTAGCATCGTAATTACGGTTCATTATGATACAAAATTAAGGTGTAATAAATATTACTATAAAAATACATTGTGATACCAGGTGGAGTTCAAAAGTAAATGTGGTTAAATCAATATCCACTCAGCTGGATGAAGTGATCTGGAGAAACTGAGGGATACACCAAATGGAACAATTGATACGAGGGAAGATGCAGCATTTATAATTAATGCAATAGAAAACTTTAATTTTGTAACCTTACTCTTTTTTCTGGACAGATATTCTTTCTTCTATGAACAAAATCTTAAAAATCTTGCAGACCAAAGGAATAAATTTTATTCAATCATTGACACTTCTGGAGACGCTATCGGACAAATTAAAAGTTTGCAGGAAAGAGCTGTGTGACAATGTCATTACTAAGGCAGAGCAGGTATGTAATAAATGGGGTGTCAGTATCACAAAGAGGATAAGAAGGAAGCGCACAATGCTAGGGGGGTATGGAGATGTTTCTGCATTAACTGTTCAGCAAGATTGCGATGCTCTCTAATAGGTAACATGATAACAACATGCGTCGCTGATAACAATTCTCTTCTCACACCTCACAGTGACTCCCTATACATCGCCTTTCCCCTCTGACTGTTCGCACATTTCCATGCCCTTAACTTTCAATTTTGCTATACTAGGGGTAACCAGTGCTCTATATTCAAACCCGATGTAGTCAGCACACTGGGCGTACTAATTGCCAGACGTTTAGTAAAACCTGATGAAACTGGAATTGTACCTATTAGAGTGGTGAATATTTTGAATCAAGCTGTCACTTTACAACGCAATACGCTCCAAGGCAAATTGACTCCTGTGGTCTGGGTAGCCGGAATGACACAACAAAGATCCAGTGCTTTGGATACTTCCAATTTACCAGAGGGACTGCAGGAATTATTGAACAGATCTTCTAACAACCTTGCAAGTGGTGAGGTGAAAGAACTCAGATGGGTTTTACATGAATTCAAAGATTCTTTTGCAGTTCGGGAACAGTAATTGGGAAGAACCTCTCTTGTACAAAATCGCATCAATACCAGGGACACAACACTGATACGCCAACCTCCTCAAAGGCCTCCATTAGCTAAGCAAGAGGAAATATCTTGGTTAGTACAGGACATGCTGACAGAGAGAGTAATCGAGCTTTCATCAAGTGCTTGGTCTTCTCCGGTAGAGTTGATAGTGAAGAAGGTTGGTGGATTGCGTTTCTGTGTAGACTACCGGAGGCTGAATGCTAATACAAAGAAAGACTGCTACCTGTTACCTCGCGTTGACGATATACTCGACACGCTGTCCGTAGCACAGTGGTTTTCCACATTGGACCTAAAGAGTGGATATTGGCAAGTGGGTCTTCAGCAAGAAGACAAAGAAAAGACCGCTTTCTCAACCCAAGTGGTTATTCTAATTTAACGTCATGCCATTTGGACTCTGTAATGCACTGGAAACATTCGAAAGATTGATGGACCTGGTTCTCTGAGGACTGACATGGAAAACTTGCCTTGTTTATTTAGACAATGTCATAGTCATCGGGAAAACTTTCAAAGACCATTTGGAAAACCTTAAGGTTCTGACTATAATTTGTGGTGCCCAACTAAAGCTGAGTCCGAAGAAGTGTTCTCTATTCCAGAAGGAAGTACAGTATCTGGGCTATCTGGTATTGGCAGCGGGTGTTAGCATGGATCCTAATAAAGTAGACACCGTTAAAGACTGGCCAGTGCCGAAGAGTAAACACGAAGTTCAGTGTTTCCTGGGGTTATGCTCATATTACAGACGTTTTGTTAAAGCCTTTGCAACTATTTCTAAACCACTACATGAGCTAACGGAAAATAAACGAAACTTCCAGTGATCGAGAGAGTTTGATCAAGCATTAAGAACTTTGAAAATTGTATTATGTTCACAGCCAATTCTCGCTTTCCCCATTTCCGAAGGGAAGAACATCATGGACACAGACACAAGCAGTACTGGTCTAGGAGCAGTTTTGTCTCAAGTGCAAAATGCTGAAGAAAGAGTAATACCATATTACAGCAAACACTTTCTAAACCAGAGAGAAATTATTGCGTTACAAGGAGAGAGTTGTTGGAAATCGTCCGAGCTTTGGATCACTTCCATAAATACCTCTGTGGAAGGGAGTTTTCAATACGCACCGACCATGCCATACTTGCATGGCTCTTGAAATTTAAAAATCCGGAAGCCAGTTGGCAAGGTGGCTCGCATGTCTGCAAGCGTACAACTTCAAGGAATAATATCTGCAGGGGCGCCTGCATCGTAATGCGTGTGGCTTATCACGAAGACCGTGCCCGGAAGACTTCCGACATTGCCACAGAAAGGAAGAACAAAATGCCAGCGAACATGTTCAAGCCATTACTGTAGATTTCCTGGCAGACGGCTCGACAACACAAGATTGTCAACAAGAACAGATGACTGATTAAGAAATTGGAATGATCTTGACAGCAAAAGAGGAAGGTCGCCACCCAGATTGGCAAGTTATCTTCCATGGTTCCGAAGTGCTGAAGGGCTACTAGGCGCAATGGGAATCCCTTACCTTAGAGAACAGATTGCTAAAAAGGACTTGGAAAAACTGCAGATGGACGTGACGTGGTCATGCAGTTAATAGTTGCCCGAAGTAGAGTGCAGTCTGTTTTGAAGGAGATGCATGATGGAATGTCTGGGGGCTATCTTGGCATTAACAAAACCCTTGACAAAATACGGAAGCGATTCTATTGGCTTCATCTTCGCCATGACATAGAGGAATGGGTTCAGACATGTGAAATATGTGCTACAAGCAAGGGCCCACAAACTGGAAGGAGGCGAAAAATGAGACAGTATAACGTTGGTCTGCCTTTCGAGAGAATTACGATAGACATTGCCGGACCATTCCCAGTTACTGACGATGGAAACTAGTACATCATGGTTGTAGGTGACTATTTTACTAAGTGGGTGGAAGTCTATGCAATTCCAAAGCAGGAGGTTACCACTGGCATAAAAGTTAGTTCACAACTTCTGTTGCCGTTATGGACCCCCTATGGAAATCCATACGGATCAAGGGAGAAATTTCGAATCAGGAATTTTTAAAGAATTATGACATCTACTTGGAATTCGAAAGTCCATGACAACGCCTCTGCATCCTCAGTCGGACGGAATGGTTGAGAGATTGAATAGGACACTTGAACAGCATCTTTCGAAGATTGTTGACGAGAACCAAACAGACTGGGACCAACGTATACCACAATTCCTTACGGCGTATATAGGTCATCAATACACGACACAACCGGTATGACCCCAGCAAAATTGGTGTTTGTGGGGGAGATTCATCTTCCTGGGGCCTTGATGTTCGGATCACCTGAGACTCAGTCCCAAGAGCCAAAGAACTATTCCTCGCAATTAGAAAACCAACTGCGGGAAATGAATCGCTTGATAAGAGGATGGCTAAAGATTGCCAGTGATAAAATGAAAACTCGGTACGACATTAGCAGCAATAGTGTGGGTTTCCAAGAAGGAGATCAGGTCTGGTTGTTCAACCCAAAATCGCCAACCCTAAGCTTCAGACTAACTGGGAAGGACCCTACACTGTGAAAAAAAGAATCAACGATGTTGTGTATAGGAAGGGCAGCGAAAGTTCAAAGTCATCCACATGGATCGCCTGGCCAAGTATTACTTCATAGACGGTTTGCCAGTTCGGGACGAACAGGCTTAAGAAGGAGGCAGTGTTGTGACATAACAGAACAGTCTACGTGTTTATCGAATGTTTCAGAGGAATCCGGCTGTAATCTGTGTGGTGTACGTGAATCTCGACGCATTAACTAGACTGTGCCAGGAACCTCGCGAACTGTGTCAAGGCCGCAATGAATTACGCTCTAATGTTTTCCTTTATTGTTAGTGCACAGTATGGAATATTCTAGTATTCTGGTGGGGTATAAATACAAGTATTGAATGATGATCAGTTTCAGTTTGAGTTGCATTATATCTCAGTGTGGTTCGGGTATTGTGGTAAAGTGTTACGTGTTTTATGTGTTGTGCAGGACGATTGTTGACAACAAATGTGTTTTATATTAGGTGACATTTTTATTGCGTGTAAACAATTTTTATTTGATTTGTTGTAAGACACTGTCTTGTTAATTACAAACTGGTTAATAGTGATAATTAATGCTGGTGATTAGTGACGTAATTGGAGTCTTGTATTTGTTTTCCAATGTACCATACGATGATCAGTAGACCGCCGTAACAATATGTTTCTTGAAGTGATCCCCTCCAGAATGTAGCTCTAGCATACCATTGTGCGTGTCGCCTGCATTGATAGAACGCCCCCCATCCATGTTGGTCACATGTTATTATTATTCAGCAGACAAAACCCAAAACCTCACCTTTTAGTTCTTATTTGATAGAGTGAATTATTTAGTCAGCTAATCAAAGAATTGTCTTTTCATATGGACAGATGTATATATGTATAAGTGTGTGTGTGTGTGTGTGTGTGTGTGTGTGTGTGTGTGTGTGTGTGTGTGTGTGTGTGTGTGTGTGTGTGTGTGTGTGTGTGTGTGTGTGTGTGCAGCCTAAAATAACCTGTACAATGTATAATAACCTGTCAGCAATAGAACGAAATATAAAAAAACTTGTTTGTGTTCGGCAAACACGAGGGTGAATTTATTAAGAAATACTAAGTATACATTTTTATATAATTGTATTGTTTTTTTTTTAATTATAAAGAGTATAAAGAAAAGATCTGTGAATGTTTCGCTTGTGGGGCAAAGGACACTTGAAAAAAAAACAAGTGTCCTTGGGACGATGTGTTGTGTGGGACGATTGTTGACGACAATTGTGTTTTATATTAGGTGTCATTTTTATTGCGTGTGAACAATTTTTATTTGATTTGTTGCAAGAGACTGTCTTGATAATTACAAACTGGTTAATAGTGATAATTAATGCTGGTTATTAATGACGTAATTGGAGTCTCGTATTTTGTTTTCCAATGTACCATACGATGATCAGTAGACCGTCGTAACAATATGTTTCTTGAAGTGATCCCCTCCAGAATGTAGTTCTAGCACACTATTATGTGTGTCGCCTGCATTGATAGAACCTCAATTGATAGAACCCCCCAGCAGACAAAACCTCACCTTTTATTTCTTATTTGATAGAGTGAGTTATTTAGTCAGCTAATCAAAGAATTGTCTTTTCATATTTACAGATGTATATATGTATAAGTGTGTGTGTGTGTGTGTGTGTGCAGCCTAAAATAACCTGTGCAATGTATAATAACCTGTCAGCAATAGAACGAGATATAAAAAAACTTGTTTGTGTTCGGCAAACACGAGGGTGAATTTATTAAGAAATACTAAGTATACATTTTTATATAATTGTATTGTTTTTTTTTTAATTATAAAGAGTATAAAGAAAAGATCTGTGAATGTTTCGCTTGTGGGGCAAAGGACACTTGAAAAAAAAACACAAGTTCAGAAGGGGGATAAAAGTTTGATAAACACTGATCTAATCCTCTTTTCACTATTTACTAGACAGTGTAAAGAAAGCATTGCGAATATAATTCAAATGGAGATTTCACTGATGTTAGCCTGACTGAAAGTGTTTTGTGCTTAAATTTGTAGTTACTGTGTTGGAAAATAAGAATATTATGTACACAAAATTAAACAATGTAAACTTATGAATACAATGGATAGTTATTTTACCTATGTCAGACACTTTTTCTTATGTGAAATGAAATAGGGACATCAAATATGACTTCAAAAAGTGATTAGTGAGGAACGTTTTCAATTTTTGTCAGTAACTTTTAATCAGTGGGAAAGTTGTACACAATAATTTGAAATTAGTTACGAACTGTACAAGTTATCTATACAATCTGTGATTCTGATTACATTTCATAGTAAATGATTCTGAAAATCTATTTCCAAACCTTGAAAAATTTGTGATTGGAAAGCGTTTTTCATTAAATGCAGAGATAATGGCAGCTGTAGAGGGGTATTTTATGGATCTTTCAGAATATTACTTCAAGACAGGGATCAAATTATTTAAGAAGCGTTGGTCCAAGTGTTTTGAAGTTGGGGGAGATTATATAGGAAAGTAAAGTCATTTTTGTAACAATTAACTTGTGTTTTCATTTCCATCATTCTGCGAACTTTTCAACTATCTTTTGTAAGTAAGTACACATAACAAAAAATATTCAACCTCTGATGTTTTTCAATTACTGTCCCAAGTCTACGTTGGACAAAAAGAACAAATTTCCATTCGTGTGTAACACAGTTCCTGCTAAATGAACACATCAGAGACATTAAAACATATACACAAATTCTAGTTTTATCATACACACACACACACACACATACACGCACACGCACACACACACATGGTAAGATGAAAGTCATTAGAACCTATGAACGCATGTGTACTGTATTGACATATAGATAGAACTGTACTCACAGCCCTATTATACTTTGTTAATCTGATTGTATTTAAGAAACAACAAGTATCTCATTCAAAATAGTGATCAAGTTCTGCAGCTTGGGGAGCTCACTAGTAGATATAACTTTTACCTTCATGTGTAGGTCTGTAAAAATAATTTCTGTAGCTACAGTTACCGTGAACACACACAGATGATAAGCAAATTTAGTTTTCTAAATTTAAAGACACTAGATGGTGAAGAATCATGCTGGGTAAGTGTCTGACAGAAGGTGCTTAGAGTCTGGTGGAGAACAGCAGCAGAGGATCATCCAAAATGGTAAAGATTTCTTCAGGAGGTCAGGCTCATTGATTGGTTGTATCTCTGTTGGATGATGATGCCAACATCTTACACTATAGACTTTCACCATTGCTAAACATTAATTACACACACAATGCTTCAGCCACTCAGAATCAGTGGGTATGTACAGTGACACCACAAAAACTGATCTATAATTTAAAAAATTATATGTAATTACACAATAAATGAAGTAAAATTAAAAATGACACGCATGAATAAAACTTTTGAAAAATGCCCTCAGACTGTAAGAGTTTCCACCCATTTCCACAACGATTCCAGGTGTGAGAGTTCCTGTGTGTGGACGGTATAATGACTAAAAACCTACAACTCATGGCCTTATTAGCAAGTTGTGTGTGTGCAATTACATTTCTTTTTTTTTTAATTTTTAAAAGCATTTTGTTAAAATGTTCTGGTACTTCAAAAGGCAACCACTGATTATGAACAGTCAAAATGTTGTGTTAGTATGTAATTAATATTTTATGATAATTTGAGTCCAGAATACTTTTGTATTGCAGTGCTAGCAACAGCACAAAAAAGAAACCACTTATTTATTTTAAACTAGAATGTTAAGATTTGTAAAAAAATATTGGTACTTGTGCAGTTATATAACCAACCACCGATATCAGTACAGTTTTTATCACTATTGATATGTTTCATGTTGTCATCAAAATAAGGAAAACAGACAGGGTGTTCAGTAGATGCGATGGTATAAACTAAAATAAAATATACAATTTAGACCAAGAAACAAGTACATCCAATAGCAATTAGACGTGATAAAATATGTTGTATGGTTTAATGTATTTAAGCAGAAGGTTATGAAAGTGGTTTCAGTTCAATTTGTCTGTACCTATGTGCCAAAATCCTGTGCCTATTGTACAAGTTGTAGGCTGTGTTGACATAGGTCAGTGGGCTTAGGTAAGTAGGTATTGGTTTTATTTGTTTATTACTTTTCTTGATGTGAAGGTTTTTCAACTAAACAAAAACGCCTTTCCTGACCAGTGGTGCCCATCCCTCCCAAGGCCCAATCCGCAAATCCCCCCCAAAAATTCTCACCACTCCCCCCTATTGAAGCCTATACAAATTATTTTAGTTAAAAAAGTCATGAAAAACAAAACAAGATCCTACACTACAGTTACGATAATTGTTACACTTGTAATGTTGTTTTAAATTGTATCATTGTTTTAAAAGATAAGGCGCTATACTGGTGTGGGTGTGGATGAGAAGCAAAGACATTTGAGAGATATATTTTAAAACATATTGGTCATTTTGGAACGTGGATGGCCAGTTTAAGCTTACAGAATTTTATCATTAGCCCTAATAATATTGTTTAGAAGTTTTGTATGTCATTACTTTGAACAAAACCGGCTAGATTCAAAGGGTATTGGAGTAATTAAAAACCAAGCAAATATTGTACTTAGCAAATTGTATTTAACAAATGTGTTGCTAAACTAAAAATACATTTTAAATAATTGTACTATTAAAACCAATACAATGAAATGACGCAAAAACAACGTACAATGTAGTTTAAATTATGATAGGCAAAATATGTTTGTGCAAAAATATACATTTACATTAGTTATCACCTTGTTTAAATGTCTTGTACAAAAGCAGCTTTTTTCTTTGTACAGTTGTGGTTGCAAATTTGTTAATGATTTCTTCGTTTTGTATCTGGCTCAGTACGTTGTTTTCACAGGATAGAATCAACAAACTTGACAGCCAAGAGTCTCCCATGCTGTTCCGAAGCCGATTTTTCACTATTTTCAAACGGCTCATCGTTCTCTCTGCAGAGCAGCTGGTCACGGAAAGAGATAACAATATTCGGTACATCAATGTCAGATTAGGTAGAACCGAAAGGTTAAGGACACACCTGAGTGGTCTAATGAATCCTCTCATTATCCATTGGTTCATCATCCTATGTTTCTCACTTTGTAAATTTCCTTCCTTTACCTCCTCATTTTCACTGCCATCTGGATCCTCTGCCCCTGCCGGGATTCGCACTTCATCCTCTGTTATCTCCACCCTTTCAGCTTCAGGGGAATGTAACATGTCTGATATGTCGATGTCTGCGTGAGTGACTTTGTACACATTGCAAAACGTCTCCAATTCTGAAGCAATTAGGTCATTGTGTGTAATACTCATACAGCTCTTTTATCTTATCGGGGTTGAAGTCTCTTCCAGTCTCCAATTCATGTGCGATTTTCATAATTCCTCCATGAGAAAAATAAGACATTTGTTTAACCATGGCAAGCGAGCTGTCTGGGAAACTATCATTCAGTTGAGACAATAATGAGTCTAAGACTAGGAAATAAACCTCAACCTTCATTTTCTTGACAGGGTCATCAATTTTTTCGTCTATCGAAAGTTCGTCCATGAGGCGTTTCCGTTTTCGGTTTCGCTGAGTTCGGACTTGCGAGACGTTGTGCTGATCAGAAAATTGTGTTATTGAACTTGTAAGTTTGTCCCACTCTTTTTCACTTCTTAATGTCTTCAGGTTCGCCCTCATCTCTGAGATAACTGCTGGTATCATGCCGTAATCAACTGATTTGGCTTGTAAGAAAATTGTGATTGGAGAAAGAACATTAAATATAGTTGAAGCAATGTGCATGGCACATATATTTTCATAATCTGACATACTGTTGATCAGTCCTTTCGCAGACGCTTTAGTGTCATTGTCAGATTTCTTTGAGGATCTCTTTGATGGTTTTGTAACATGTTAGCACAGTTTTGAGAGCATCACTCTTACTCGACCATCTTGTAGTCTGCTCTCGTTTTACACTTTTCATTTTGTTTTGTGTTAGGCCCTTTTTCAAATTGTCGATAAACATGTGGTGACGTAGATTCCCCAAACATGAAAACATACGTCTATTGAAGGAGGGAGAACATGTTTCGCATTTGAGGGCAAACATCAATAGACTTTTGTACCACTAATGTAAACCGGTGAGAACAACACCATACATAAAATGCTCGGGGACTCTCTCTAAGCACAACAGATTTTAAGCCATTGTAGCGACCTCTAATGTTCCCTGCTCCGTCCATGCTTTGCCCCACCATGCCATTAGGGTTGATTCCTATGGATTTTAGAGTGTTCATTAATTCGTAGGCTAGGTTTTCCCCTGTTGTGTCGCCACTTGTGAACACTTTAATCAACCATTCTTCCGGTTTTACTGGATTGTTGGGAGCTCCTTACTCATCTAGGTGCTCAACATATCGGAGCAAAACCGATGTGCATTCTTTTTTGCTTATGTCTTGTATTGAATCCAGGATGACTGAGTAGGTGTTACTTAAATTTATATTGTTGACTATTTTTGAGACTACAATGTTACTCATAACATTAATCAAGTCAAATACATTTCGATAACTGAGAAAATTTGACCCCAATTTTCCCTTTTGGTTTCTGATTTTTTCTATCTTTTCAAGGTACACTCTGGCATCGGGATTATACTTAGCTATCAGTGAGAACAGTTTCACCAATTTCCCTTCTGAAACATCCTTTTTTCTGAATGCTAGCATTTCTTTACCTAAATACCGACAACAATCAATTATTACTGACAACACTTCTCTGTTGTGATGAACGAGTTGGTCAGATTCTTCAGCAAGTGAGGAGTCTATTCTTTTCTGCGATATCCACTGGATTCTAGCGACTTGGGAAGATAAATGCTGTTTTAACTGTTCATGCTGTTCTATGTAGCGCTCGCCTCGATGCTCAGTCCAACCTCTGCAGCCAGTTGTACCCCATACCGTTCTTTCTTCTGGCAGAGCAAATAGAGTGCAATGCAGGCAAAAACCGCATCTTTCATCGGACTATAAACTAGCCAGTTTCTTTTACTTCTAGTCCCATCAGTTAAAGTGCTGATTTTCCAAGCTTGATTAAATTTTCTTCCGCCTGTTGAAGGGAAACTTATCGAAGACAAATCTTGATTTTCTAGTCGAAGACCCAAATTTATCTCCTCCGCCGATAATTTGACGTTGGCAAACGATGCAGGGTCTTCTACATCATGAACACCAGGTAATGGGTCTGGATTATCTGGTTGAATGTTTTCTGGGCTCAGATCTGAGCCTGAAGGGTTACTGATTTGTAATTCTACATTTGGTGGTAACGATAATTTAGTATTTAAATTTGAAGTCACAAATGAAGGAGGTGCTTTAGCTTGCATTTTGTCTTCATTTCCACCCTCCACGATATCAAATGTTGGATTTATATCTTGGGACTCGTCTGGGGGTTTCGCACATGAAGTTGATGGTACATCTATGTCCTCAGTTGTAGGGTCATCATTAGCAACGTCACTGGTTACGTTCGATCTAAAAAAATACAACGATTTTAGAACTCTCCCCTTCCCAAAGTTGTTATTTTATTGTTTGCTTTATTTTATTATTTTTAATGTTTGCCGTATTAGTGGAAATAACAGAACAACAAATATAATAAAATGTTACCGGTAGTACAAAAATGATAATAAGCCCGAATAAAAATTACGCAATAAAGCGATTCCTTTGTATCTTATATAAAGTTGTTTCTATTTTGGCCTATTCAAACGGTAACTGAACGAGACAAAAATAATTATATTTTACACACCTGGAATCTAAACTATGATGTTGACTGGTACTGGGGTCAGCAGAAGATCCAGCATCAGTGTATTTCACCCACGGGCCGTCACCGGACTTCACTTCAACCATTTTAAAACTAATGTTTAGGTTATGTCTAAATTTATAGGCATGTTTCTTCTTACAATGTTCTAACCACTTGTCTTTTCGATGAGTTGTGTGACAATAACCTCCATACACTTATACTTAAACGATTGTTTCAGTTTTTTCGGCATTTTGACAACTATCACGAAACATGAGATTACATTCCAACCCCAACTCACACAAACAAAGCACCGCATTACAGAGTAAAACTCAAGGGCAGACTGCCGCCGCGCACGGCTGGTGGAACAGAGATAAGAACTGAGGACCCGCCCCCTTTACTCCACTGCCCACCGGTCTACAAGCTTAGCACAGCACACATTTTTACATTCACGATCATGGACTCTGACTTATTGACAGGATGTTGCTGCAGGCTGCCAGGGTCAGTTTTCCAAATTCCAAAACAAAATTTGCTACTAGTTGTACTGGTAGAGACATTTATGCCGCCAGTTCGTTAAAACAATCATAAAGATATGCAATTGCTTTAGTTTTTTACTAATTGCTTAGTTTGTTCCACAAACACGGTAAAAATTTCCATCAATGTTGGATTTAAAATGTTATTCTTGAAAAAATCCCCCCCAAAAATTCTCAATGAGCAACTTGGGCTATGATCCCCCCCCTGTGGGCACAACTGTTCCTGACCTTATTCTTGAATATTTAAAGTGGTTTGCTCCCATTTGTCTGAATTCAGTGTATGTAATGTATGTTAACATGTGCTGGTGTTTTTATGTGTGAAGGTTATGTATACCCACTGGTTGTGGTTTTATTTATTACTTTTATGAGTGGCAGTGTTTTAATACACCAAAAACCAATTTTCCTAAGCTTTTAGGAATTAGTCTGGCAAATCAGCATCTAGATTCAATGTACCAATTGTTAAGTGGCAGGGGATAAGTGCACAAGTACAAAAAATTAAAGTTTAATTTAAATTTATCATGTTTCTAGTAAAATGTGATACCTCAATTAAAATTTACGTAGAATATTTTAACAAAACTATTGTTGGAACCATAGACCAGACCCCAAGCAATGAAAAGATTAGTCACTAATGTGGGGTATCAAGCTCACATCACTGTCATTAAAGTGTTTGCATTAATTTCAGTAACAAGTATACAGTGGCTACATTTTTTCCTGTGGCTCTTGATTTGAGTTCAGAATTTTGTTTGTAATAACTACATAAAAGGACTTTCTCACTAAATGTGACTCTTCTGTTAAAGTTATGAAACTTCTCTTTTATCTCATGTATAATATTATTTAGATCCTAATAGGGTTTGGCAAATACATGTATACCTGACTTATTAGTCTTCAACCTGTCTGCAAGAGCTTCATTAATTTTATCAATTACTCGACAATCTTGGTCAATCTGCGACCGTCTATTGCACATAAAAGTATATTAAACATGATTTATTTGTTAATTATTATTTTGTAAAGTTAGTCTTATGAATATTTAAATACAGATTTTAACAAAGTCACAGGCATAAAAGACAAGTAAGTAACTATAATTAGTGTATCTAAAATGGAAGAAAAATAAAAACATAAATAGTTTGATTTCCATGTGGTCATTACAGATCTGTGTATTATTAGTCTACTTCTATCAGAGGCATAGTTATTTGTTGGGCGGGGGGCAAGGGGGCAGCCGCCCCGGACAGCATAGCCAGGAGGGCGGCAAAGTGAGCATAGACTTATAAAACTACAAACAACTTGTTTCTTTCATATGACTATTCCTTTTATAAAAGAAGCGTAACCACCCAGCTTGTCTGTTGTCATAAACATTGTGTGATAAACAGTATTAGTCTATTTATTTTTGAGCATCGTAATTACGGTTCATTAAGATACGAAATTACGGTGTAATAAATATTACTCTAAAAAGACATTGTGATACCAGGTGGAGTTCAAAAGCAGATGTAGTTAAAGCAATATCCACTCAGCTGGATGAAGTGATCACTGCACTGGAGAAACTGAGGGATACACCAAATGGAACAATTGATACAAGGGAAGATGCAGCATTTATAATTAATGGAATAGAAAACTTTAATTTTGTAACCTTACTCTTTTTCTGCACAGATATCCTTTCTTCTATGAACAAAATATTAAAAATCTTGCAGACCAAAGGAATAAAATTTATTCAAGCATTGACACTTCTGGAGACGCTATGAGACAAATTAAAAGTTTGCAGGAAAGAGCTGTGTGACAATGTCATTACTAAGGCAGAGCAGGTATGTAATAAATGGGGTGTCAGTATCACAAAGAGGATAAGTAGGAAACGCACAATGCTAGGGGGTATGCAGATGTTTCTGCATTAACTGTTCAGCAAGAATTGCGATGTTCTCTAATAGGTAACATGATAACAACATGCGTCGCTGATAACAATTCTCTTCTCACATCTCACAGTGACTCCCTCCACATCGCCTTTCCCCTCTGACTGTTCCCTTAACTTTCAATTTTGCTATACTAGGGGCAACCAGTGCTCTATATTCAAACCCGATGTAGTCAGCACACTGGGCATACTAATTGCCAGAAGTTTAGTAAAACCTGATGAAACTGGAAATGTACCTATTAGAGTGGTGAATATTTTCAATCAAGCTGTCACTTTACAACGCAATACGCTCCAAGGCAAATTGACTCCTGTGGTCTGGGTAGCCGGAATGAACAACAAAGATCCAGTGCTTTGGATACTTCCAGTTTACCAGAGGGACTGCAGGAATTATTGAAGAGATCTTCTAACAGCCTCGCAAGTGGTGAGGTAAAAGAACTCAGATGGTTTTTACATGAATTCAAAGATTCTTTTGCAGTTCGGGAACAGTAATTGGGAAGAACCTCTCTTGTACAAAATCGCATCAATACCAGGGACACAACACTGATACGCCAACCTCCTCGACGGCCTCCATTAGCTATGCAAGAGGAAATATCTTGGTTAGTACAGGACATGCTGACAGAGAGAGTAATCGAGCTTTCATCAAGTGCTTGGTCTTCTCCGGTAGAGTTGATAGTGAAGAAGGTTGGTGGATTGCGTTTCTGTGTAGACTACCGGAGGCTGAATGCTAATACAAAGAAAGACTGCTACCTGTTACCTCGCGTTGACGATATACTCGACACGCTGTCCGTAGCACAGTGGTTTTCCACATTGGACCTAAAGAGTGGATATTGGCAAGTGGGTCTTCAGCAAGAAGACAAAGAAAAGACCGCTTTCTCAACCCAAGTGGTTATTCCAATTTAACGTCATGCCATTTGGACTCTGTAATGCACTGGCAACATTCGAAAGATTGATGGACCTGGTACTCCTCTGAGGACTGACATAGAAAACTTGCCTTGTTTATTTAGACGATGTCATAGTCATCGGGAAAACTTTCAAAGACCATTTGGAAAACCCTACGGTTCTGACTATAATTCATGGTGCCCAACTAAAGCTGAGCCCAAAGAAGTGTTCCCTATTCCAGAAGGAAGTACAGTATCTGGGCTATCTGGTATTGGCAGCGGATGTTAGCATGGGTCCTAATAAAGTAGACACCGTTAAAGACTGGCTAGTGCCGAAGAGTAAACACGAAGTTCAGTGTTTCCTGGGGTTATGCTCATATTAAAGACATTTTGTGAAAGCGTTTGCAACTATTGCTAAACCACTACATGAGCTAATGGAAAATAAACGAAACTTCCAGTGATCGAGAGATTGATCAAGCATTAAGAACTTTGAAAATTGTATTATGTTCACAGCCAATTCTCGCTTTCCCCATTTCCGAAGGGAAGAACATCATGGACACAGACACAAGCAGTACTGGTCTAGGAGCAGTTTTGTCTCAAGTGCAAAATGCTGAAGAAGGAGTAGTGCCATATTACAGCAAACACTTTCTAAAGCAGAGAGAAATTATTGCGTTACAAGGAGAGAGTTGCTGGCAATCATCCGAGCTTTGGAGCACTTCCATAAATACCTCTGTGGAAGGGAGTTTTCAATACGCATCGACCATGCCATACTTGCATGGCTCTTGAAATTTAAAAATCCGGAAGCCAGTTGGCAAGGTGGCTCGAATGTCTGCAAGCGTACAACGTCAAGGAATAATATCTGCAGGGGCGCCTGCATCGTAATGCGGGTGGCTTTTCACGAAGACCATGCCCGGAAGACTGCCGACATTGCCACAGAAAGGAAGAACAAAATGCCAGCGAACATGTTCAAGCCATTACTGTAGATTTCCTGGCAGACGGCTCGACAACACAAGATTGTCGACAAGAACAGATGACTGATTAAGGCATTGGAATGATCTTGACAGCAAAAGAGGAAGGTCGCCACCCGGATTGGCAAGTTATCTACAATGGTTCCGAAGTGCTGAAGGGCTACTAGGCACAATGGGAATCCCTTATCTTAGAGAACAGATTGCTAAAAAGGACTTGGAAAAACTGCAGATGGACGTGACGTGGTCATGCAGTTAATAGTTGCCCGAAGTAGAGTGCAGTCTGTTTTGAAGGAGATGCATGATGGAATGTCTGGGGGCTATCTTGGCATTAACAAAACCCTTGACAAAATACGGAAGCGATTCTATTGGCTTCATCTTCGCCATGACATAGAGGAATGGGTTCAGACATGTGAAATATGTGCTACAAGCAAGGGCCCACAAACTAGAAGGAGGGGAAAAATGAGACAGTATAACGTTGGTCTGCCTTTCGAGAGAATTACGATAGACATTGCCGGACCATTCCCAGTTACTGACGGTGGAAACCAGTACATCATGGTTGTAGGTGACTATTTTACTAAGTGGGTGGAAGTCTATGCAATTCCAAACTCAGGAGGTTACCACTGGCATAAAAGTTAGTTCACAACTTCTGTTGCCGTTATGGATCCCCTATAGAAATCCATACGGATCAAGGGAGAAATTTTGAATCAGGAATTTTTAAAGAATTATGGCATCTACTTGGGTTTCGAAAGACCATGACAACGCCTCTGCATCCTCAGTCGGACGGAATGGTTGAGAGATTCAATAGGACACTTCCGAACATCATCTTTCGAAGATTGTTGACGAGAACCAAACAGACTGGGACCAACGTATACCACAATTCCTTACGGCGTATATAGGTCATCAATACACGACACAACCGGTATGACCCCAGCAAAATTGGTGTTTGTGGGGGAGATTCGTCTTCCTGAGGCCTTGATGTTCGGATCACCTGAGACTCAGTCCCAAGAGCCACAGAACTATTCCCCGCAATTAGAAAACCAACTGCGGGAAATGAATCGCTTGATAAGAGGACGGCTAAAGATTGCCAGTGATAAAATGAAAACTCGGTACGACATTAGCAGCAATAGTGTGGGTTTCCAAGAAGGAGATCAGGTCTGGTTGTTCAACCCAAAATCGCTAACCCTAAGCTTCAGACTAACTGGGAAGGACCCTACACTGTGAAAAAAAGAATCAACGATGTTGTGTATAGGAAGGGCAGCGAAAGTTCAAAGTCATCCACATGGATCGCCTGGCCAAGTATTACTTCATAGACGGTTTGCCAGTTCGGGACGAACAGGCTTAAGAAGGAGGCAGTGTTATGACATAACAGAACAGTCGACGTGTTTATCGAATGTTTCAGAGGAATCCGGCTGTAATCTGTGTGGTGTACGTGAATCTCGACGCATTAGCTAGACTGTGACAGAAACCGCCGAACTGTGTCAAAGCCGCAATGAATTACGCTCTAATGTTTTCCTTGGGACGATGTGTTGTGTGGGACGATTGTTGACGACAATTGTGTTGTATATTAGGTGTCATTTTTATTGCGTGTGAACAATTTTTATTTGATTTGTTGCAAGAGACTGTCTTGATAATTACAAACTTGTTAATAGTGATAATTAATGCTGGTTATTAATGACGTAATTGGAGTCTCGTATTTTGTTTTCCAATGTACCATACGATGATCAGTAGACCGTCGTAACAATATGTTTCTTGAAGTGATCCCCTCCAGAATGTAGTTCTAGCACACTATTGTGTGTGTCGCCTGCATTGATAGAACCTAGAACCCCCCAGCAGACAAAACCTCACCTTTTATTTCTTATTTGATAGAGTGAGTTATTTAGTCAGCTAATCAAAGAATTGTCTTTTCATATTTACAGATGTATATATGTATAAGTGTGTGTGTGTGTGTGTGTGTGTGTGCAGCCTAAAATAACCTGTGCAATGTATAATAACCTGTCAGCAATAGAACGAGATATAAAAAAACTTGTTTGTGTTCGGCAAACACAAGGGTGAAGTTTATTAAGAAATACTAAGTATACATTTTTATATAATTGTATTGTTTTTCTTTAAATTACAAAGAGTATAAAGAAAAGATCTGTGAATTGTTTAGCTGGTGGGAAAAAGGACACTTGAAAAAAAAAAGTTCTGAAGGGGGATAAAAGTTTGTTAAATACTGATCTAATCCTCTCTTCACTATTTACTAGACAGTGTAAAGAAAGTATTGCGAATATAATTCAAATTGAGATTTCACTGATGTTAGCCTGACTGAAAGTGTTGTGGGCTCAAATTTGTAGTTACTGTATTGGAAAATAAGAATATTATGTAGGCTACACAAAATTAAACAATGTAAACTTATGAATACAATAGATAGTTATTTTACCTAAGTCAGACACATTTTTACTTCCATATTCCTTAAGGAATGGAAGTATGGTGATGGCAAAAAAAATCGTGTTCGAGATTATTGCAGATTCTGATTCTACTACACTCAAAACATGAAAAAAAGTCGTTTTCCGAAAAGTGTGTGTGTGTGTGTGTGTGTGTGTGTCTGTCTGTCTATGTGTGTGTCTGTAGATTTTTTTCTATGGCAAACGATAACTGCCGCAAATTCAAACATAATGAAATAATTGTTTGCATACAGCCCTGATTTGTAGAGTACTCGCGACCTATTGTTTTTGGTGAAGATCGGTTGAGGGAAAGGGGTAGTTTACCTGTAACGGTTTTTTTTTATCAAGGGAAATTTTTTTTTTTGGCAAACGATAGCCGCAAATTCAAACAGAATTAAATAATGTTTCGTATACAGCCCTGAATTGTAGAGTTCTCAAGACCTATTGTTTTTGGTGAAGATCGGTTAAGGGAAAGGGGTAGTTTACCTGTAACGTTTTATGTCTTAACAAGGGTATTTCCTATGGCAAACGATAACAGCCGCAAATTCAAACAGAATCAAACGATTATTTGCATACAGCCCTAAATTGTAGAGTTCTCAAGACCTATTGTTTTTGGTGAAGATCGGTTGAGGGGAAGGGGTAGTTTACCGGCAACGTTTTTTTAACAAGGGTATTTTCTATGGCAAACGATAACAGCCGCAAATTCAAACAGAATCAAATAATGTTTTGCATACAGCCCTAAATTGTAGAGTTCTCAAGACCTATTGTTTTTGGTGAAGATCGGTTGAGGGAAAGGGGTAGTTTACCGGCAACGTTTTTTTAACAAGGGTATTTTCTATGGCAAACGATAACTGCCGCAAATTCAAACAGAATCAAATAATTTTTTGCATACGTCCTTGAATTGTAGAGGTCTCAAGGACTTTCGATTTTGGTGAAGATCGGTTAAGGGGAAGGGGTAGTTTACCTGCAACCTTTTACGTTTTAACAAGAGTAAAGTACTTGAAAATTTATTTAAACTTTTTCAAACAATGGTAATTGTTAAAAATAAAATAATTTTGTTGCCAGGCAATATAATTAAAATTTTTTTATTTTAATGTAAATCATGTATAAGAGAAAATATATCGCGCTTGGCAGGCGATATTAAGATTTAAATATAAATCTTAGAATATGGAAGTCATGCATGGTTCTCCATACCGATATTCTTATGTGAAATGAAATAGGGACATCAAATATGACTTCAAAAAGTGATTAGTGAGGAACTTTTTCAATTTTTGTCAGTAACTTGTAATCAGTGGGGATGTTGTACCCAATAATTTGAAAATAGTTACGAACTGTACAAGTTATCTATACAATCTGTGATTCTGATTACATTTCATAGTAAGTGATTGGACAGTAATGTGGTAATTTTCGTATTTAAAGGTTGGCTAATCTGTACTTTCTAAATTACGTTTATCAAGTTCAGGCATCGTCACAGTTCAACGTGCATCGGCGGGCAGCGGACGTAAGCGCGTTTGCTGCTTGTTCTGTCATTTATTAATTCTTTCTTGTCGTCGAGACAATTTATGTAGGCCTTAGGCCCTACAGTAATCATTACTGTAGTTTGGAGTGCCGCGTAATCGCGCCTCAATTCATCACAACATTTCATGTAGCTTGGAGTGCCGCGTACTCGCGCCTCAATACTGCTAAACTTCTATCAGACATAGCCAACCTTAACATGCCGAGTAACTTGTAATACAAAATTTAATAAATGTATCAAATAGAGTCCACGCTCATCATTATTCAGCATCCTGGCAATAACTTCATGAAATATCGTTCTTCCTAACATTTAAGGCTCCTACGGGACGAAATTCTAACATTTTTTGGTCGCTCCGTGCCTGGATTCGTCATTTTACTTTTCAGAAACTTATATCAGAGCGGTTTTCATCATTTTCTCTACCAATTTCTGGCCATCACGGGCGATTCAGCATATTCGCTGATCCGACCGTGTCGGGACTTACTCAGCATTTCTTTCGTCGCCATTGAGCCTCGTGACGACACCACTGCAAGACCATCCATGTGCTAGCGTCTACACACCAGATTGAGCAGTCATCTATCCAGTCCGTGTGTGTCTGCCATCTATTCCACGGCCTCGACGCTCCAGGACATCACATACAAGGTACGACGTCAACGACATCATTAACAGGTGCGTACAATGGCTGAAGAAGACCTCAAAGTGTTGGTCAGAAAGAGAGGCGGCCTAAAGTCTGCCATAGTGCGAATCAATTCGGCTATAACTAACTTTGATAAAAACACTAATACAAAACACTTTTTAACGGTTAGACTCGAAAGTCTAAAAAGTTTGGCAACAAAATACGATGAAGTACAGTCTGAAATTGAACTCATTTCTAAGGACATAAACGCTGCTCAAGAAGACCGAATTGAGGTTGAAGATGTTATATTCAACAGAAGCCAATATCTTGCAATTAATAGAAACTTTCAACGTTCAGACTGTATCTCCAGTATTAACGAGCAATTAAAACCTATAAGTTTGCCCTGCTTCACAGGCAATATCTTAGAATGGCAGCACTTTTATTCAATATTTCTGGACTTGGTACACGCCAGATCTGATTTAACGTCAGTGCAGAAATTAAATTATTTGTATTCATCTCTTAAAAATGAGCCACTAGATCTAATTAAGGCATTACCTATTTGTAATGAGAACTATTCCATAGCGTTGAGTTTGCTGTCCGCTAGATATGATAACAAATTCATATTAGCGAAGTATTATATTCAAAATTTGCTAGAAGTAAAGTCAACAATCAAGGACTCTGTCCAAAGTTTGGCAGAATTCATAAATACAATAACGTCTTCAGTTAATTCGCTGGCAGCCATGCAACTGTCAGTGGATTCATTTGAGCTTATTACTGTACAATTATTGGCAGCAAAACTGGACCATTCCACGTATAAATTATGGAAGGAGTCTATAGAGCCCGATAATCTTCGTAACTTTCAAAGCTTTACCCAGTTTTTAAACGAACGTAGACAGTTGTTAGAAAATACATTACCGATGGATGCAGGACAGCAGCTCAACAAGCTAACTTTAAGGTTCAATAATAAATCTGACAAACATAAATTACGAAACTCTGCTGGCAGCACTGCATTTAAAAGTTATCACTCAGCTTCAAATAATTATTCATGCCCATGCTGCAAAGCTAGTCATCCAATTTACATGTGTGACAAATTTCGTGAATTAAGCATATCAGAACGAGGGCAATTTGTATTAAATCATAAACGCTGTACCAATTGTTTAAGACCAGATCATTTTGCATCTAATTGTAAGGTCAAACAATCATGTAAGATCTGTTCAAAAAGACACCATACATTGCTGCACATAAATAATGTGTCAAAACAAGGTTCTACCAGCAGTAGCAATTATTGTTCACTTAAGTTACAGTCTACAAACAATGTTCTTTTATCGACAGCACTTGTGTTTTTCATCGACCGGGCTGGTAACAGACAGCCTGCAAGAGTTCTATTGGATGCTGGGTCACAAGTGAATTTTTGTACGGAATCGTTTGCTAAGAAATTACGGCTTAGCTTGACTAAATCTAACATACCGATTACAGGTATTAATAATGCCGCATGTTGTGCCACTAATTTGGCGTCTATTCGCATTATTTCTCGCTATCAAAGGTTCAGCTTTGAAGCAACATGTGCGGTCTTATCTGCATTAACTCATAAACTGCCAGCACAATCTTTCGACATAAATCATTTTAACGTCCCAGATAACGTTTTTCTCGCCGATCCACATTTCAACATATCAGCTGATATCGACATACTGTTAGGAGCGCAATTTTATTTAGATTTAATTTTAGCTAACAAATATGTACGCGGTCCTCAATTTCCTATTATACAAGAAACAAAGTTAGGCTACATTCTAGCAGGCAATCTGCCCAAACACTGCCGTTATAAGGGTCCTGCTGTTTCGTTCCTGGCTTGGAACAACGGCAGTCAAATTCCGGGGTTTCAAATACCTACTATTTGCCTGCCTCACCATGCCGTCTTTAAACATTCTAGTTCTACGACAAAACTTCGCGTCGTTTTTGACGGCTCGTCCAAAACTACCAATGGCCTTTCTCTCAGTGACATTTTGTTGGTAGGCCCAAACGTCCAACAAGACCTTTTTCCTATTCTTTTGCGATTTCGTATGCATAACTATGTTCTCATCGCCGACATCGAGAAGATGTATCGACAAATTCTGGTATCTGATAAGGATTGTCATTATCAACGTATTCTGTGGCGTAACTCTCCCCTCGAACAGTTTAAACATTTTGTATTGCGAACTGTAACATACGGTACTGCTAGTGCTTCGTTTTTGGCCACTCGCTGTCTTATTCAGATTGGTAAGGATCATGAAGCTTCTTTTCCTGACGCTGCGTCAGCTATAATTAATGATTTCTATGTCAATGATTTGTTAACCGGTGCAGACACCATTTCTAATCTGACCAAGTTGAAATCTGACTTAGGTACGTTGTTGAGTCAATACGGCCTCACTCTGCATAAATGGGCATCATATGAACCCAATGTGGTCGCAGATCATAATAATTTATCACTCCCATTAAACAAACAAGGTAATGTGCGTACGTTGGGCATTCTTTGGAATAACTCTACAGATTCAGTTTTGTTTGACATCAAGTCATTTCCAGTTGAATCAAGCATCTCTAAGAGGAAAACTTTGTGTTCCGAGTCGTCAATATTATAGTGATATTTAGTTAAGTAACGGACACGTCATGGACAACGAAATCCAAGAAAATCCTATCGATTATCGCGGGTATCTACGACCCACTCGGACTCGTCGGTCCCATTATTTTTCTTTACAAACAGTTTATGCAGCAACTATGGCTGTGCAATCTTGGTTGGGATGAGCCAATCTCCGGGCAATTACACTTGCATTGGCGTTCATTATGCGATAAATTATGTCTAATCGGTAAAATTATTGTCCCACGTTCTATTCGCTGCAAGTCTAAGGCAAAGATAGTTGAATTACATGGGTTTGCGGATGCTTCTGAAAAGGGCTATGGGTGTTGTGTTTACGTTAGAGTCATTTATCAAGATTCATCGGCCTCTTGTCACCTTCTGTGTTCCAAATCTCGCGTGGCCCCACTACGACAGGTGTTATTACCCCGCATTGAACTCTGCGCTTGCTTGTTGTTATCGCGACTCTTATTCAAGGTCACCCCTGCTCTTCATTACTTTATCAATAGTGTTCACCTGTATTCTGACTCCATGGTGTCCCTTTACTGGATTCATGCCCAGTCTTCTAGGTGGAAGACCTACGTCGCTAATCGTGTTGCCGACATTCAGCGTCTCACTGAAACCTACACATGGCATCATATCCATTCACAACATAATCCTGCTGACATTATTTCTAGGGGATGTCACCCCGATGTTTTGCGCGATTGTTCGCTTTGGTGGCATGGTCCCGCTTGTTTGTCTCAATCTTCCGAGTCCAATCTTTTTTTCACCTTTTTTTACCTTCTCATCTGTCGTCTCCTGAATGCACTGCGGAGGAGAAACAACCCCCCAAACTTTCTCTAATATCTACCCTATCTATTGATCTTTCAAAGGACTTTTCTTCGTTGCACCGTCTGACTCGCGTATACGCTTATTGCTTTCGATTCATCAAAAATAGTAGACTCTCCAGAGCTGAGGAAATTTCGGGTGCTCTTACCCCCGTTGAAATTCATTCCACTCTTAATTTCTTCATAAAACAATCCTAGTCCATCCACTTCGCTGCTGAGCTTAATTGCCTTCGTAATGGGTCTTCTGTCTCTATCAGGAGTAAGTTGTCTTCTCTGGACCCGTTTTTGATGAGTTTGGCGTCATACGCGTCGGCGGATGCTTGCAGCAGTCGCAACTACCCTATGACAATAAGCATCCTATTGTCTTGCATCAATCGGCTCATATCACTCGCCTTATTATCGAACGCGAACACATTCGTCTACTCCACGCTGGTGCTCAACTTGTGCATCATTCACTTCGTCAACGTTGGTGGATCATTAACGCCAAGATAGTCATTCGCTCCATCATTCGTAGATGCGTCAAGTGTCTCAGGTTTAGTACCAAACATCAGGTTCAAAGGCTTGGTATTTTGCCATCTCCTAGGGTCACTCCTTCGCGGCCGTTTCTATTCTGCGCAGTTGATTATGGTGGTCCCTTCATGATTCGTCATGGCGGGCAGAGATCTAGGACCCTGTCAAAATCCTATGTGTCTTTGTTCATTTGCTTAGCCACCAGGGCCATTCATTTGGAATTGGTTTCCGACCTTACGGCCAACGCGTTTATAGCTGCCTTACGTCGTTTCATGGCCCGTAGGGGCATACCCAGCCAGTTATATTCTGATAATGGCACGAATTTTAGGAAGGCCCGCAACGTTTTGCATGACCTTTACAATCTTTGGCATAATAAGGATGCCACCTCATCAATCCAATCCTTTACGACCTCTCATGGTATTAAATGGTCATTTATTCCGCCCTCGTCACCTCATTTTGGTGGTCTTTGGGAGAGCGGTATAAAGAGTTTAAAGTATCATTTGCGCCGCGTGGTCGGCAAGTCTATACTCACTTTCGAGGAGTTTACGACGGTTTTGTCTCAGATAGAGGCATGTATAAACTCACGTCCAATATTTGCCGTTTCATCGGATGTAAATGATCCAGTGCCACTTACACCTGGCCATTTTTTAATTTGCGCACCATTAACGGCGATACCTGATCCTGATTTATCTCACGTTCCCATCTCTCGTCTTGGACGTTGGCAACTTCTCCAGAAGTTTGTCCAAGTCATTTGGAAATCTTGGTCTCGCGATTACTTACATCAATTACAACAACGTCACAAATGGAAATTCGCAAAGGAAAACGTTTCCATTGGTGACCTGGTTTTGCTGATCGAGGATAACGTGCCTCCATTAGCATGGAAATTTGGTGTAATTACCGCCACATTTCCTGGCCCAGACAACTTAATTAGAGTAGTTGACGTTCGCACGCCTACTAGCACCTATCGCAGACCAATTCATAAATTATGTTTGGTCACTGCGAGGGACGAACAGTAAAAAAGAGTTTATTTTCCTTTGTATATACTTGTCAAACACACATAAATCAGATGTTCTGAGAAGATTTTGTTAGTTATAAGCATCTTCGTTTTTAGCATAAGCTTTAATTTGTATATTTTTGATTCAGAAACTGTTTGTTTTACTCAAGCAAGTGTCAGTTTATTTAATATGCAAAGCTTCAATTATTTTTTGTATTATCGTGTATGCAACATTTGATTTATGCCTCATGTCTTTGCTTAGTATTGTTCTTATGTAAAAATTTTGTTACATAATATTCGCATGGTCTGCAGCTATACAAACCATGTATGCATTTTCTTGCACATTTTTTGTTAATATTGTAACTAAACCCTGTATGCGGTCTTTACAAAAAAGATAATAAAGAGAAAATTTTATTTAAAAAAAAATAAATTTCAATAAAAAAATTTTGTTTATGTTTTAATCAATGTCTGTAATTGTGAAATAATCCTGTTTTAATGTTCTGTTAAAAATTTTAATAATTAAGAAGGTATTTATTAATTATTGAGCACTTCTGGAAGATCTGAACCAAGTCTGGAGTTAATCAGATTAACTCCGGTCAGCAATCGATTTATGATGTTTAGTGCTGGTCCAATATCTCACTGTTAATTAATATTTTCTTCTTCTTGAAGTCTCGTTGCATTAATAAATAAACCTTAAATGAGCATGTGAAATAATAATAGATAAAAACAATTGAAATAAATGGATTTATTAACAAATTTAATAAATAATCGATTTTTTATCGATTGGGAGCAATTATCGACTCCGTCTCAGGGAATAATCGATTCGTTCATACAGTGGAAAAAATTATTTCAAGTATTATATAAAAAAGGTTCTTGGAGCGATTATATTAATAGTCAGAGAAGGGTCAACGAGAAAGTATAACATTAACAATTAAAGTAATTTCAATAATTATTATTTAACAATATTTAAATAATTCTGATATAATGTTTAAAAAAATTGAATCATCAAACCATATGTAGCTGCTGACGTCACTCGATGCGGAAGGCAGAGATTCGTATTTTTCAAAGATGGCCGCTCCTAGGTATGGCGAGGTTATTGGAAATATCGTCGTGTAAAAATCTCACAGCAAAATTACCTTCATAAATGTTTGAAATGTCCCCGCACTGGTGTAATCTGTCTAATAGGTTGTTTGGTGTGTTCTGAAGAAGTGTTCTGTGTATACTTGTGTTAATTATGTTAGTTGATATGTGTTCACTTCTGTGGGTTAACTGCTCAAAAAGTGGTTATGATTTGTAGCGTGGATTATCACAAATATATTGTTTTACTGTTTTAAATCACTAGTATAATGAAGTTTGGTGTTAGTTTTCACTATTGTCGCTAAAGTTTATGTAGGTTTAGTTAGAAAAGTGTTTAATTCATTTAACTCTCGCTTCACTGATATTAGTGGGTAACCGTAGTACCATTTTCTACACGGTTTTAAGGAACGTTATATTACACAACTATTCAGCTTGATACTCAACAAAAGACTAAACTAACTTCCTTCATGTTAGTCAAAATCTGGCCCAGTTAATCTTTGAAAAAGTATTGTTAAAATATTTTGATTTCCCATACACATGATACAAAATTACATTATATATGGAATTTATTTATTTTATTCGTCACCTTCATGAATTATGAACCTTATCATTGGTTTAATCATCTCATTCCTTTTAAATTGATATATTATAGTCCATATCTGTTGACATTTTGTGGAACTTACCAAATTTCTCTCTTTTTGGAAATCTAGGCTCAAAAATTGGTTTCCGCCTTCATATAATTTTTCTCCCATTTTAATTGTTATTAATACTATTATAATAAATTTTAATTAGTCATATTTCTCTTCCTTTCCTTAAATACATATAAATTGAACCTTTGAACTGGCTTTTTATGTTAATCTCTGAATTTGACATTGCTCTTTAAAATTAATTAATTTATATATTTTGAAAATTTACAATATTTTAAGGTATATTTCCTTATTATCACTTTAACTCATAGGATCATTCACAGTAGTGGTTAACTGATTTACCTTACCTAAATCTTGCTAGTTTACAGGAATTATAAGTGAATTAACTGGTTTATATGGCTTCTGTGAATTCACCACATGGCCTAGAGTTTAGTATTTTACATTTCTGTCTTTCTCAAATAAATTTAATCCTACTCCTCCTCTGACTTTACATAGTTATTATTACATGAAAATAAAACGTTTTACAAACCCATTGTGAGGTGTAGTATTTGATTAATACTACTGTTATATAAAAAATAATAATGAACATCATTCAGCATTCTAAGATTGAACATATTGCTGACATGGTTTGAAAACATACATTTAACTCCTTTTTAATTAACACAGCATACCTACTGAAACATTATTAATGGTATGTATGCTGTTATTTGGCAAACATAATTCATTTTAAACACATATAAATCTTATTTACTAAAAATTCTTATAAACCTATTGAGTTCATGGCTGTGAACAAATAGCCATTTTAAACAATTTAAACCTATGAATATAAATTAATGTCAGTCCTTTCTGGTCTAAACCATTATAATCTATTATCCCCTTCATCAGTAAACATGTCCACCCATACTCTAGTTATTATCATTTTTACAAATGTCTTGTAATAACAGAGTTACATTAAAATAATAAAATATTGGAAATCTTCCATTTTATTATTTTATGATGATGTGTATTATTGAATATAAAAGTTGTTATATAGCATATTGATAAGTCATAGTATCACCAACTTTAAGTTTATTGTATTTACAAAAACACTTGCACAAGTTCACTTTCACTGGTGGTTCTGATATTTTGAGTCTTATTATCTCAGACCAGACCTTTAGTAATCATGGACTGTTAAGACTTGTTTATTTTCTTTATCACACAATAGCTTTAGTTGGTTCACTTCTTCTTATACTAGACAACACTTTTGATTTCTTAATAATTACATTTTTATAGGATTTTGGGATGTTATACTTTCTTTTTAATTGTCTCTATGGGTTTGGGGTTGATGGTAGTTAATAATAGGTTTTATAACGGTGTTTCTTTCATACTATTTCTTCCTCTCTTCTTGTCTTCTTTCTTGTCTTTCTTCTTATCTTCTTTCTTGTCTTCACTCTTGTCTTTCTTCTGGTCTTCCTTCTTCTTGTCTTCTTGTCTTCATTCTTCCTTCTTGGGTAAACCAAGGTACTTCGTGTTATCTCGACTGATGTTTAGTTTGGAGTATCGAAGTTATTTACTGATACTGACTTTGCTCTTCGCTAAAGGTTTCAGGGTATTGTTTACTTCCTGATCACAAATTTTATTCTTCCTTATTCTTGTCTTTGGGGTATTTTGGTGTTTCACCACTCTCAAACTGATTCTCTCTTCATGATATTGTGTAATCTAATTTGTTTACTGCTCCTAACTTCCTGGGTAAATTCCTGATTTTATAATATGAGTTGCTTTCAATAATTTCTTTGATTTTTAACAGTGGTTTTTATATAATGTAATGAGAATTTTTATTTTATTGTTGTTTATTCTTTTGAATTCATTCAATTTCATTTGATTTTATATTAACATATGTGGTGTAATTAATTTTTATTATTTTATATGAATTAATAAGTAGTGGATTTTCTGTCACGCTACAATATGTGTGATATTTTATTACTCTATGAATTTATTACTCGCAATTGTTCAACACATGCATTACATGTTGTATAAACACATTTGTTGTACTTGTCACTTATGCTATTGTGCCTTGTATTCATGTATTTGTAATTATCTAAACCGATTTCTATTGTATTTATTTTGTATAACTTGTATCTATGTAAAACACATTGTTTTACCCGCATCTACTGTCTATAACCATACGCCACGCATATATTTTTATATTGTGTATTTTGTATTTTGTGATCACGTATTGCACAACTATTATTCATGCTTTTAATTATGACATACATGTCATTACACTTTGTGCTTGCAATCATTTAACAACGTATAATCTGTTTTCACATGGCAATTTATTGTACATACCTGAAACTTCAGGTATAGCATGCATCATTCAATTATTATATTAAAGCATTATGCTAAATCTATGTTTTTACAAGTATAATTTTGTAATAATTTTTGTCTGTTCATTGTACACTCAATACTATTGTATAGGTCAACTGTCCTTGACTGGTTCAAGCTAATCATCATGACTTGCATAAAATATTTGCAATTTGTATCGGGCCTATCATGTGATGAGTCACCGATTATTCATCATCAAACATTGTTAAACTATGTATTTTTCATGTTTTATATTGTTTTATATTGTATACATACAATATATATTAGCTAATTTGATAATTTTTGCATTTATACTCATGTATAAATCAGTTTGCAAGTCAACTGTGACCTGCTCAACTCTTATCATCATCACTCAAGTTTATCTCTAAACAGTTAATGTTATAACTGTTATCTAACATTTCAATCTCAAGGTTCAATACAATTTATTGAGGTTGACATCTATTATTAAGAACACATTGTGTTTTCGTATAATAAGTTATTAAAATGTATTAAAAAATCTTTTGATTTTTTGCAGGCAGTTATGGACAGTAATGTGGTAATTTTCGTATTTAAAGGTTGGCTAATCTGTACTTTCTAAATTACGTTTATCAAGTTCAGGCATCGTCACAGTTCAACGTGCATCGGCGGGCAGCGGATGTAAGCGCGTTTGCTGCTTGTTCTGTCATTTATTCATTCTTCCTTGTCGTCGAGACAATTTATGTAGGCCTTAGGCCCTACAGTAATCATTACTGTAGTTTGGAGTGCCGCGTACTCGCGCCTCAGTTCATCACAACATTTCATGTAGCTTGGAGTGCCGCGTACTCGCGCCACAATACTGCTAATATGCATCTTTTTAACCGACTTGGTTTTCTTTAAAGATTGAAACTTCTATCAGACATAGCCAACCTTAACATGCCGAGTAACTTGTAATACAAAATTTAATAAATGTATCAAATACAGTCCACGCTCATCATTATTCATCATCCTGGCAATAACTTCATGAAATATCGTTCTTCCTAACATTTAAGGCTCCTACGGGACGAAATTCTAACAGTGATTCTGAAAATCTATTTCCAAAGCTTGAAAAATTTAAGACTGGAAAGCGTTTTTTATTAACTGAAGAGATAATGGCAGCTGTAGAGGGGTATTTTATGGATCTTTCAGAATATTACTTCAAGACAGGGATCAAATTATTTGAGAAGCGTTGGACCAAATGTTTTGAAGTTGGGGGAGATTATATAGAAAAGTAAAGTCATTTTTGTAACAATTAACTTGTTTTTTCATTTCCATCATTCTGCGAACTTTTCAACTATCTTTTGTAAGTAACTACACATAAGAAAAAAATATTCAACCACTGATGTTTTTCAGTTACTGTCCCAAGTCTACGTTGGACAAAAAGAACAGATTTCCATGCGTGTGTAACAGAATAATAAACAAATTGATATTTAAACCCATAATAGAACAGAGATCCAATAATTACAATTATAATCATAGACAAAATTAAATAAGGATGCAAGGTAGTGTTGACTAGAATAAACGAACCTGTAAGATAAATAATAGCTAATGATATATGTTTAATGAAAAGCAAAACAAAAAAAATGAAACAATGACTTAATTTATGGTAATAACAAATAAGAATTTTGTGTTAAGAAGTATTATTTTATGACAAAAATGTTATGATAAAGTTTGTGTGATGTTATATCAAATATGTGTTGAGTTATTGAAAAATAATGAAACAAGTTGTATTATTCAATGACTGTCGTAGAATGAAGTGTGAGGCAGTTAATCAATGTTCATAAATTCGAATTTTGTTGTATGTGATCAAGAGATCAAGATAAAATTGTTATTAGATATAGAAAAATAATTGTTTATATAAGTGCTAATAATTAAGATTTGATTGTATGTATGAATTTATATAAAAGGGACTATAGATGCCTAACAGACATAACCACAGGTAGATCAGTTTACAATAAAAGGCCTAACAGGCAAAACTACTATATAAACACTCATAACATAAAGATTAGGTACATCAATTAATAATAATTAATAAATACGCTATGAAGAGCTAGAAAAAAAAACATTAAATTAATAATAATATTTAATAAAATTTATACAAATTATAATAATACCATAATATCGATTGGTAAAATATAATATCGAAGATGGATTAAATATAATAAAAAAGAAAAAAACGGACTTATATAAAAAAACCAGTAGAATATGTGTATAAAATAATAAACTAACTATCGGTAAAGTTACATTCCGATAGGACAGCAAATTGATAAAGAATAGATAAAAAATATATGAAAGAAACACTATATATTCAAAACATGTGGAAGGCAGAAATTATTATATGTTGCTAGGGACGACAAATAAGAAAAAGAAGTTGTTGATTTTTAGACAAGACAAGAATTGCTTTTGAAAAAAAAACTGAACGTGATGAGATTAAAAACCCAAGAATAATCTATTTAATCGTAATATTATAATTATCAGATACGATTATAAAGTACAAGATTCTCATGACAATAGTTACGTCTAACACCAATACAGATTAACCAAATAACACTACAATCTGAAATAATAATAGAGGGTAAATAACTGAAGTCTACAAGAAAGAACTTGGACTGTCCCATATCCGAAGGGAATTGATGAGATATTAATCAAATAGAAAGAATTAACAATAACACAATTAATAATATTCACTACACCAGAAATTATAACCTTGCAAATACACGGAACAACACTAATTGCTTCAACCGAAGGAAGAACTTATTTGGATCCTGGCGGTGCAGAAGAAACATCAATCGGGCTGTAAATCAATCCAGAAGCTGTATTCCGAAGTGGACAGGACAAGAATTACTCTTATTAAACCGAAGAAAGAAAAACCGTACTGCATAATCATCCAAAACATTAAATTTAGCGATCAACCGCCTACACGATTTGCTTCGTTCGAGTCTGGTAAATTATATTATATTAATCATACTAAATACACAACACACAAATTTTGTAAATCTTGCATTCTTATCTATGTATTTTTAATCTTCCCCACAGTTACAAGAACCTTCACACCCTGAAATAAATTAAATACAAATCAAAACATAATATATAACCAAATATAAATAAAGGATTAAAATAATCAACAATCGATACCTGAAGTCTATAGTCCAAGCATATGTTAATTAGAACATATCTTATTTAATGTGAATTAAGTAAACAAATAAAGAACCTTTATATATTTGTCAAATCTTGTTATTTGGAGTATGGTTTAGTGAACTGGGAACAAAAAGTAACTGAATAAGTATAAAATAAATGGTTAATATAAACGTCGAAATAACCTATAAGTTTCGTTGAGCCGATACTGCAGCGCTTATAGCGGAATTATCTGACACCAAAGAGGGAGCGTAAAATTACGAAATTAGACAGATCTCTCTTCAAGGTATAATAGGGTTGGATGAAATTGTAGAATAACGATTAAGTTGTTTAAGTTCTAGCTAGGTACACTAACACTGATAATTATTAAAGAGTTAAGTTAATATTAATTAATTACATCCATATATTCCACAACTCCAAATATCTCTGAGATTTATATAATTAAAGTAATACAAAACAAATTGACAAACCCAACAGTGGGAATTTAAACCGTACGTACTCGTTTACTTACAAATTGACGCCGGCAACGTTGGGGCGGAAATAACGAGAATCCCGCGACCGTAAGAGACAACGTAAGAGCCGAGAGATCTATTACAAATTGGCGCTTAACTTGTGTAGGGCTTAAGTTAAGTAACTATAAGTATAATAACATTACTTAACCAGAGCAGGCAACTGTGGGAGACTAGAAATGCAATAGAGAAAGATGATACAAAAGGAAACGAAAATGCAAGAACAAGAGAGACGATTAAGTTACGCAGAATGGACGACAGTACTATTTAAGAGATTCAGCAAAGAGATGGGATACATAGAAAAGAATACCAATGATCACGAAAGAGCACAAATGAGTCGCGCGAATGCAAGGGTAACACCAGACGACAAAATGATATTGAGAGAGATTTATGATGAATTGTGGGAGTTAGATGCCAGGTGTAATAAAGAAAAGACTATTGGGATGGCTAACGAAAAAGACGATAACAAGGTGGAAAGGATGACTGAAGAAGATTGGGAAAGATGGTACGATAATGAAGAACAAATGAAAACCGAAAGAACAGGAGTATACGCCCAGGTGACAGAACAATATAATCTGGAAGACTATGAACAATGGAAACGAGAAATAAGACCACCTGAAAACCCAATACAAACAGAAAACAAAGAATTAAGGGAATGGATCAGGGTGATGTTTGAACTATCCTGAGAAGATATGTGTCAATGGAGGAAAGAACACAATCAAATATATGAATTTATAGAAATGCCAAATATTAAAAAGCTAGAACAATCCAATTTACAAAAAGAAATAAAAATAGTCAAAGTGAAGCAACAGAAGAAAATACCAGATAAGCCCAACCAAAAAGAGGACTTGAGTATAAAGGAGATGTTTAAACTACTATTGGAAAGTGCAGAGAGTTACAGGAAAACCATGAATGAAGGTTTCAAAGGGGTAGCAGAAACAATGGACAGTGGTTTCAAGAGACTGGAGGAAAACTTCGATAAAACAAATGAGGAAATTAAAGAAACCTCAAAACAAATGAACGAAAGATTAAACCAAATTTACGAAAGGTTAGATAGGAGTAATGAGGGTTTAAAACAAATGAAGGAAGACATCATACGAATGAACAAAGAAAATTTAAGGCGAATGGATGAAAGAATTGAAAAAATGAACGAAGCAGGTTTAAAGCAGATTGAGGATAAGAAGGAGCAGTTCAATAATGAGATAATGGAAACTTTCGAAGGGAAGTTTGAAAACGATAACACGCTTAGCCCAGAAGTGGATAAATACGAGGGGAAGACAAATAAAGAAATGGAGCTGTGTTTAAAGAATATGTCTAAAACACTAGACAGCACTTCCGAAGGTATTATAGTAAATCCGACCAGAGAAAAGAATACCCAGAAAATAAGGAAAATCTGGAGAAAGAAAATAGTCAATACCAAAGAAGAAATGGAGATGAGGAAAGGTGGATTAATTAGTGCGTTTAACATCCCAATTAATGAACGAAGGGAGTTCTGTAAAGGGATGGAATATAGAAGAAAATTTATGAAAATAAACCATAATAGAACAATCACAAAAAATTTAAATAAATTTAAATATTATATGAAAATATCAACGATTAGAGAATATTTGACCAAGTCAATTATATCGTTAATACGGAAAATACCCGTAAAACATTTGGTAAATAGTACCGATACCCAAGGAAATGGAAAGATAGGGTATACAAATGATTATGCTAGAATAGAGGAGATACGATACTTGATAATTCAAAAGGAGCTAAATATAACTGAATACCCTGACTTAAATGAAAATTTTACATCAGCCAAGTTGCGGTACCAGATACACGAAAGATATTTATCAAGTATAAAAATTGGTATGAACACTGCAGTAATCCGGACAACTGGTGCAGTCGAATTAATGGACCATGGTTAGAAAAAGAAGCAGTCAACCAGAAAAATGGGACTGATTTGATGAAAACTGACCAGGCAACCAATTGGAAAGAATACAGAAATATAATGAATAAATTCTAAAAATAATAAGAACAACTTATTACCAGTCTTGAAGAAAATTACTTGGAATTTAAAAAGAATTTGAGTTGAATACTACCACTAAATTCTAAAAATAATAAGAACAACTTATTAAAGATTACAGAAAAAGGCGAGAATTATTATTAATGTTTATAAAGAAATAGTGTGAATAATGAATAACAAACCCCAAGATTACCGAAGAAAGCGATAATTATTATTAATGTTTATAAAGAAATAGTGTGAATAATGAAAAACAAACCCAAGATTACAGAAAAAGGCGAGAATTATTATTAAATGTTTATAAAGAAATAGTGTGAATAACAAACTCCAAGATTACCGAAGAAAGTGATAATTATTATTAATGTTTATAAAGAAATAGTGTGAATAATGAAAAACAAACCCAAGATTACAGAAAAAGGCGAGAATTATTATTAAATGTTTATAAAGAAATAGTGTGAATAACAAACTCCAAGATTACCGAAGAAAGCGATAATTATTATTAATGTTTATAAAGAAATAGTGTGAATAATGAATAACAAACCCAAGATTACAGAAAAAGGCGAGAATTATTATTAAATGTTTATAAAGAAATATTGTGAATAATGAAGAATGGAACCCCAAGATAAAAGTTATTACCTCAAATCTACATATGCAAAATAAAGAAAGAAAAAAAAAATCATATGACCTAAAATATATACTACATTGCCACATGATGGAACAATTTCAGTAAACGATTGAATGTAACCAATATAATGTTAAAAAAGACAAGAAAGAAAGAGTATTTATGAACATAATTCATTGAAAAATAAACAGCCAAAATAGTGAAATACGATAAGAAGAAGAATAGTTGGGGCTAAGGAATGTATTTAGTCAAAAATACAATTATAATGATCATCACACAACAACTATTTAGAAAATATTGTGATCAGAGGAAAAAAACAAACGAAGAAGATACTTAACATTACAATCTAAACAAAAATGAAAACAAAAATGACTACAAATGATAACTGTCAAAGTCAATATCAACGAATGTTTAAGGAATTAAAATGGAATTACGAAATATGAAGAATAGTAATGAAGAAATATAAATGCAACAAAGAAAAAATCTTTTCCCAAATATTTATTATTAAATGATTAAAGAGATTATTAGGAGATTATTATTATATTTTATAGCTGACTGTACATGAATTCCAGCAGTACTATATTAAAATGTGGTGTGGGCAGCAGAGTATGAAGTCAAACAGTGCCTCTCTGAACTGTACCAACGCATGTGTTAGGGATTGTTAGGGAAATTAAATATTTAAGGAATATTAGAATAGTTGCAAGAATAAATTCAGTTTCCAAAGGAATGTGATGAAGAAAACAGAAAGAAGTGAGTTGACAGAAGAATAATTGAAAAATACAGTAATTATAGTAATTATAAATAGGAGAGATGTAAAACTAATGTATCAGTGAATAGTGTAGCCAACTACCAACAAATAATATTTACAGAAATAAAAATGATCAAGAATGTTAATTAAAATGATGAAATGTTATTAAATAAAAAAAAAAGTATTAATACTAGTCTAATGAAGTTACATTGAGAATCTCATCGTCAACCATTAACAATGAAATGAAGAAAGGCATGTGAAAAAGACAAGTTTATTTGACCTAAACTTCATTCAGGTAAACTAAACTTTTTTAGGAGGGGAAGCATATGTAACGCAACAGAAATGCTAGCATTCATGTTACATAAAAGACGGTTCACAGAATAATAAACAAATTGATATTTAAACCCATAATAGAACAGAGATCCAATAATTACAATTATAATCATAGACAAAATTAAATAAGGATGCAAGGTAGTGTTGACTAGAATAAACGAACCTGTAAGATAAATAATAGCTAATGATATATGTTTAATGAAAAGCAAAACAAAACAAAAATGAAACAATGACTTAATTTATGGTAATAACAAATAAGAATTTTGTGTTAAGAAGTATTATTTTATGACAAAAATGTTATGATAAAGTTTGTGTGATGTTATATCAAATATGTGTTGAGTTATTGAAAAATAATGAAACAAGTTGTATTATTCAATGACTGTCGTAGAATGAAGTGTGAGGCAGTTAATCAATGTTCATAAATTCGAATTTTGTTGTATGTGATCAAGAGATCAAGATAAAATTGTTATTAGATATAGAAAAATAATTGTTTATATAAGTGCTAATAATTAAGATTTGATTGTATGTATGAATTTATATAAAAGGGACTATAGATGCCTAACAGACATAACCACAGGTAGATCAGTTTACAATAAAAGGCCTAACAGGCAAAACTACTATATAAACACTCATAACATAAAGATTAGGTACATCAATTAATAATAATTAATAAATACGCTATGAAGAGCTAGAAAAAAAAACATTAAATTAATAATAATATTTAATAAAATTTATACAAATTATAATAATACCATAATATCGATTGGTAAAATATAATATCGAATATGGATTAAATATAATAAAAAAGAAAAAAACGGACTTATATAAAAAAACCAGTAGAATATGTGTATAAAATAATAAACCAACTATCGGTAAAGTTACATTCCGATAGGACAGCAAATTGATAAAGAATAGATAAAAAATATATGAAAGAAACACTATATATTCAAAACATGTGGAAGGCAGAAATTATTATATGTTGCTAGGGACGACAAATAAGAAAAAGAAGTTGTTGATTTTTAGACAAGACAAGAATTGCTTTTGAAAAAAAAACTGAACGTGATGAGATTAAAAACCCAAGAATAATCTATTTAATCGTAATATTATAATTATCAGATACGATTATAAAGTACAAGATTCTCATGACAATAGTTACGTCTAACACCAATACAGATTAACCAAATAACACTACAATCTGAAATAATAATAGAGGGTAAATAACTGAAGTCTACAAGAAAGAACTTGGACTGTCCCATATCCGAAGGGAATTGATGAGATATTAATCAAATAGAAAGAATTAACAATAACACAATTAATAATATTCACTACACCAGAAATTATAACCTTGCAAATACACGGAACAACACTAATTGCTTCAACCGAAGGAAGAACTTATTTGGATCCTGGCGGTGCAGAAGAAACATCAATCGGGCTGTAAATCAATCCAGAAGCTGTATTCCGAAGTGGACAGGACAAGAATTACTCTTATTAAACCGAAGAAAGAAAAACCGTACTGCATAATCATCCAAAACATTAAATTTAGCGATCAACCGCCTACACGATTTGCTTCGTTCGAGTCTGGTAAATTATATTATATTAATCATACTAAATACACAACACACAAATTTTGTAAATCTTGCATTCTTATCTATGTATTTTTAATCTTCCCCACAGTTACAAGAACCTTCACACCCTGAAATAAATTAAATACAAATCAAAACATAATATATAACCAAATATAAATAAAGGATTAAAATAATCAACAATCGATACCTGAAGTCTATAGTCCAAGCATATGTTAATTAGAACATATCTTATTTAATGTGAATTAAGTAAACAAATAAAGAACCTTTATATATTTGTCAAATCTTGTTATTTGGAGTATGGTTTAGTGAACTGGGAACAAAAAGTAACTGAATAAGTATAAAATAAATGGTTAATATAAACGTCGAAATAACCTATAAGTTTCGTTGAGCCGATACTGCAGCGCTTATAGCGGAATTATCTGACACCAAAGAGGGAGCGTAAAATTACGAAATTAGACAGATCTCTCTTCAAGGTATAATAGGGTTGGATGAAATTGTAGAATAACGATTAAGTTGTTTAAGTTCTAGGTACACTAACACTGATAATTATTAAAGAGTTAAGTTAATATTAATTAATTACATCCATATATTCCACAACTCCAAATATCTCTGAGATTTATATAATTAAAGTAATACAAAACAAATTGACAAACCCAACAGTGGGAATTTAAACCGTACGTACTCGTTTACTTACAAATTGACGCTCATAACGGAGTGATTACAAATTGGCTCATAACGTGGGACCTAATTAGGTGACGCGAGAGGGTTGTAACAACAGTCAAAATGTTGTGTTAGTATGTAATTAATATTTTATGATAATTTGAGTCCAGAATACTTTTGTATTGCAGTGCTAGCAACAGCACAAAAAAGAAACCACTTATTTATTTTAAACTAGAATGTTAAGATTTGTAAAATAATATTGGTACTTGTGCAGTTATATAACCAACCACCGATATCAGTACAGTTTTTATCACTATTGATATGTTTCATGTTGTCATCAAAATAAGGAAAACAGACACCCTGTCTGTATCAGTATCTGCATCAGTAGATGCGATGGTATAAACTAAAATAAAATATACAATTTAGACCAAGAAACAAGTACATCCAATAGCAATTAGACGTGATTTGTGTGGTTTAATGTATTTAAGCAGAAGGTTATGAAAGTGGTTTCAGTTCAATTTGTTTGTACCTATGTGCCAAAATCCTGTGCCTATTGTACAAGTTGTAGGCTGTGTTGACATAGGTCAGTGGGCTTAGGTAAGTAGGTATTGGTTTTATTTGTTTATTACTTTTCTTGAAGTGAAAGTTTTTCAACTAAACAAAAACGCCTTTCCTGACCTTATTCTTGAATATTTAAAGTGGTTTGCTCCCATTTGTCTGAATTCAGCGTATGTAATATATGTTAACATGTGCTGGGTTTTTATGTGTGAAGGTTATGTATAACCACTGGTTGTGGTTTTATTTATTACTTTTATGTGTGGCAGTGTTTTAATACACCAAAAACCAATTGTCCTAAGCTTTTAGGAATTAGTCTGGCAAATCAGCATCTAAATTCAATGTACCAATTTTTAAGGGGCGGAGAATAAGTGCACAAAATCAAAAAATTAAAGTTTAATTTAAATTTAACATGTTTCTAGTAAAATTTGATACCTGAAATAAAATTTACTTAGAATATTTTAACAAAACTATTGTTGGAACCATAGACCAGACCCCAACCAATGAAAAGATTAGTCACTAATGTGGGGTGTCAAGCTCACGTTACTGTCATTAAAGTGTTTGCATTGATTTCAGTAACAAGTAACAGACTATACAGTGGCCACACTTTTTCCTGTGGCTCTTGATTTGAGTTCAGAATTTTGTTTGTGTAAATACAGAAAAGGACTTTCTCACTAAATGTGACTCTTCTGTTAAAGTTAAGAAACTTCTCCTTTATCTCATGTATAATATTTGTAACAGTACAGAATTATGGGGTTTTACTTTATTCTATATCTATGGTAATAACGGGGAATCGCCCAGACAGAGTTTCAATTTTAAAGCAGTGTGTAACTTTCGGAACACCCAGTTGTCGGTTTGTCCTGTAACCCCGACCACATACGACAGATCCAGGTGCGTTGGAATGTGTCAGTGCGCGCGTATGCCCTTCCGCACAGGGTGAAGATCACGCACAATTTCTCTAGTCGGTGAGCGCGAGTCTACATCAAAAATAGCAGATATCACGTGACGCCCGCCCAGCCTATCCCGAAGCAAGTTGACGAGCAGGAGTACGTTTGGCCATATTGAAATTTTACTTAGCGTCACCCAGCAAAATCAGCCGGTTCACTGTAACAGGCTGTCGAGCCTAAATTTGGATAAAAGTGCGAAAAAATGGATTTCGATTATAAATAATCATGTGATATAACTTTCAACAACAATTAAACTTTAACAGTTCGGCAGTGGTCAGAATTTAAATAGTGAGAAATTAATTTGGACGAACAAGTGAGCTAAAATGTACTGATTGCAACACGTGGTCTTCAGGGACAGAACCAGAGAAGTAACCGTATAAATTTAAACAAATATAACCATTTAAATAAAAGCGCTAAATCAAAAAAGGGGGTAAAATGTGTGAAAGAGAATGAATGAGCGGGTGCTGGGTTGCCGTATACAGTATATATAATTTAATTATAATAAGTAGATATAAGTTTATCATATCTAAATTGCATTTAATTTGTTTAATAATGTCCGATAAAGGACCGTAACAGGGCCGAAAGTAAGAATACAAAATATGTAGAGAAAAGGGGAAGAGTATCTTATGTGAATGGGAGCATAACAAGAATGTCATAGTAAACTGTAATAAAGTAATGTTTTATATGAATATTCTAAATATGTATTTGTTTATTTGCATTGGCCTATTATGCTCTGCCAAGTACAATAGACGATAACTTGGTTAACTTCCACACGAATTTCAGGATTTAAATATTCATTCATACTTCAGTTGACGTCCGAATAATGGTAAGGTAATGTACATTTTAATTATTAATTACTGAACACGCTTCAGTTGGCGCCCGTAACAGCGACGTTGTAAATTAAAATTAAATAATTTACAACCTAGTCGAAAATGGCAGAGAAAAATACGAATGCAAATTTATGTGAGAGTGCAGCTGTGGGGTCAATATTAGACGTTACACAAGACGATTTAGTATCGACGAACGAAAATGTTAATGAGAGCGTAAGCGAAATACCAAATGTAAATGAAACAGTCGAAGTTGACTTTAGTAGAAATAACGAAGTAAATATATTTAAGCAGTTATCAATGATTATGGAAAGTTTGAATGAATTTAAGACTGAAATCAAGTCGAAGATGAATAATAAGTTTGAACAACAAAATAAGAATAATGATAAGAATAACGATAATTTGAACACTAGTTTAAATGAGTTTAAAACTGAAATCAAGTCAGAGATAAATGCTAGTAACATAGAGGTGAAAACTGAAATAAACAAACAAGACGAGAAATTAAGTGAAATAAATAACGAATTTGTAAACATAAGAAGCGAACTAAAAATGAGTAATTTAAATATGAACAGCCAATTTGAAAGTATAAATGAGAGTTTCAGTGGAGTGAGTGAGAAGTTTGTTGAAATAAACAATACACTAGAGAAACAGAGTGAGATTATTGCTGGAATGAAAGATGAGACGACTATAAATATAAATAAAATACAAGACGAAGTAAACGAAAGTAGGAAGAAAAAGGAGGGGGTAGAAAATGGTACAGTTACAGGTGAGTGTAACGAGAACAAAAATAACGAAGGTACAGATAATAAGGTAAATGATGAGTTTAAAACTAGTGGTAATTATAATATAATTAAAAATGTGGTGTTAGAATGTAAAGTGAATAATAATAGTGGCAATGAAGTTTTAATGGAAATACCAAGTGATTATGAGAGAGAGAGAGAGAGAGAGAGAGTGATAGAGATATTAAAGTTAAATAGAGGTTATGGAGAGTTGATAGAAATAATAAATAGAGAGTTAGTGATATTAAGGACTTACCTTGTGTAGTAATCATCATGTTGATGATTATTTTGATGAGACCACTGTCGATGATAAGCACTTACCTTGTGATGTGATTGATGTAGTAGACGAATATGATGTAACTTACATGGGCATAATGAATAATACTAAGCGAAAGTGGACAAAAAATACCAATGTAGAAGGGTTTTATGAATTAATAATGGGGAGTAATCTGGTGAATTATTCTTGCGATACAGGGGATGAATCAACAGTAAAGAGGTATTACATAAATAATAATAATAATGTAATGAGTGCAAGTAAAAATGAGAATTGTTATGTGAAAATAAGAATAATTTTCGATGATGGTGGTTAGAAACAGTGAATGAACATTTAATTATTTTAGTTTATTGTAATTACTTGTCTAACTTATGTAATGAGGTGTGGTAAATAATAATATAATAATTATGATGAAAAATTGTAAATAAATTTATAGTGAGGTTAATTGTGTTTGTGTAGTAGGTTATGTTGTACTATGTATTTCATGTAAACAATGTATGTATGCAGTAAGAATTGATTTTAATAATAATAATATTTTATTAGACTAAATAAATAACGAGAGTAATTATGTTTGTAATAAAATTCAATGAATTGTAATTGTTTTGGAGTAAGGTAATTAAAGTAACTTTGTGTTTTTGAAAAAGATTGAATTAAATAATTGAGATGAATTAATTAATTAATTAAAGTTGTATAAATGATCTTTGGTAATAAATTTAAATGAGGTTTCTGAGATTTGAACTTTATAATAAATAGTAAAGGAGTAAACGTAAAATGTGTTTAGTTGTGGAGTCATATGGTTATTATGATGTATCAGAAGGTACATATGGTTATTTACGCTATATTTGTTGTGACAAATGTTTTTAACAAGTGATTATGTGTTCATTTGATTGAGTAGTTGACCATATGTAAGTATGAATTTGATAATGACATTGAAGTAAAGTACAAGAGTCTTAGAATGACATTAAATGAGTCTGAAAGAATTTAACATAGGTAAGATGTAAAATGTTTGATAAAATCTGAATTTGAAATGTTATGTAAAATGAATGTTGATAATAGATTTGAATTTGTGGAGAATTTAATGGTGCAATAATTGATAAATAATCAAAGATTGAGGAATAAAAGGTTCAATTGAAATTAAGGTTGGAATGTGTATAAATTTTATTCAGATGCAAATGAGATGTTTATTTTAATTAAATGAGGTTCATGTTCTTTCTGAATATTTATGTTGTATTATGTTTACTATGTTAGTGTATAGGAATTTTAAACATGTATGATATTATTTACATGTGATTCCCCACTTTCGGGCGGTCACGGCGTCACCGAACCCTGACCGTGGATTTGGATTATTGGTAGCAAGTGTGGTTAGGCAGATTGTATCCTAGCCATACTTGTTATTATTTTCAAAATTGGTGAATCTAGAAATTAACAGGGGGGTAAATCAGGTGAATCACCAGAACTATGGAACAGTGGCTATCATCGAAGGGGGTGATAGTGCCGTGTTAAGGGCATATGAGTAAATTTTAGTAGGATTATTGGTGTCCTCGGACATCAGTAATACCGAATGTTTTATAACTTTGAACAAGAACGGTGTAGGCAGCGTCTATACCCTAATTAAACTTCAGTTCTTGTGGATGCAAATGGGCGCTACAGTCCAACATCAGGAAATAATAGTGTGTGTGGAAAAGGAGCTGGCCGTTACAAGCCAGGGGCATAGATATCGCATCTATGCACAAGGTAAATGCTTGATCCGGTTTATCCGGCAGGTGATTTACCTAATTGTAACTGGGTAAAAGGGGGGGAATAATAAAAAAATTGATGTAAAAGTAGGAGAAGTAACTGAGAAATCAGTGAGAATGAATGACCATAACAGCAGTAAAGTCAAGTTTACTTTGCTCTAACTAGAGAGTTTGTTATTGATGACCCAATTACTGTTCTGCAATGGTTACTATTTGCTTTGCGATTCAGTAATTATTGATATACATTCAATTATGAGAGTCGGTTTTTGAAGTATTGTACTCAATACTGTAATAATTTTATATGGAACAAGAACATTTGATGACTTAAATTGTATAATTTTGTGTATTTGTTTTACTTGTATTCAGTATACTTAGAGTAAGGTTGTTCACCTGTTGATAAGACATCAGCTGATGTCTGGTGTTATATGGAGAGTATGTTTTGTATAATCAATTTATAGTTTCAGTTGAATTTATGGTAGTAAAAATTTTATTTCTTGTGATTAATTGTCAGAATATATATTTCTGAAATTTGAATTCAGTTAAATTTTTGAAACAAAAATTGTTTCTTTCAAGTAAAGATGGTATTTTGTTTTTATGTTCTCTATATGAGTTGATGCTATGTTGGTAATGTATTAGCTGATTCATAGTGTTTATATTATATTTTGTAATCAAGTGTAGTGGTAATTGAGTTGATGATAGTAAAAAGTTGTTTATTTTATAATAATTGCCAGCATATGATTGTAAAGATTTATAATGAAAATTAAATTCATTTAAAGGCGGAAGATTTTGAAAGTAAATTTGAAAGTTTGATTTAAAGGTAATGGAAGAGATGACGAAGTATGTAAATACAAAATGCAGTTAAAATAATTAATTGAAAGAGGTGATGTAAATTAAATTAAAATGTGAACTTTAGTAATGAGCTTAGCTTTATTTTATTAAATGAATGAAATACAAATAATTTATTTTTGATTTGAAGTGATAATGTGAAACAAACAATTAAAAGTTGTGGAATGTGAGGGAATTTTATTTAGATGTAAAGATGAAATGTTTATGTTAACTTGAAATTGATGATGCCTATTTTGAGGTTAGGGTTTGTAGTAGGGGGAAAATGGGGTTCCTGATCCACAAAGGAATGCCGCCTTTCCCACGCTCTAGATCAAAGATATGCCGCCGTTCCCACGCTCCAAGATTTTTTCCCACGCTCCTCCCACCACTAATGGACCGCAGCATCCCAATGGACCACAGCATCCGGGAATTTCCGCGAATATAATTTTTTTTTTAATTAAGTTGATTTGCATATTAAGGGGAGGTGGGGGGTTGTGGTGGGGTTCAATGGACCACAGCATCTGCGAATATAATTGTTTATTTTTTTAATTAAGCTGATTTGCATATCAGCGGTGGCCGGTGGGTGGTGGGTGGTTGTGGGTGGGGTTCAAACTTGATGTGTGTGTTATAATGTATATTAAAACTATATAATCGGGTTACCAACCCTTGTAATATTATAGTGTATAGATCAGGTCTGGCAACATTTTTCTGTGGTGGGAAATTCAAACTATATGAGCAGACGCATTATAGTGTACTTTAAAAACTATATGATTGTTGTCGACTACGATATCAAGTTATCAACTCTCTCTCTCTCTCTCTCTCTCTCTCTCTCTCACACATACACATTTGAATGTAAGTAACTATCTCGTTCGCTCTTTCTAGGTCATTGGTTTTACTGTGATATCAAGTTATCAACTCTCCCTCTCGCTCTCTCTCTCTCTCTCTCTCTATGCGATCGGTTTTACTGTGATATCATGTTATCAACTCTCTCTTTGAATGTAAGTAACTATCTCGCTCGCTCTCACTCTCTCTCTCTCTCTCTCTCTCACACACATTTGAATGTAAATAACTAACTATCTCCTCCCTCTCTCTCTCACACACACACACATTTAGTAGATTACTGCTGCATCTCTCTCTATGTGTTTATGAAACGTCTCTCTCTCTCTCTCTCTCCCTCTCTCTCTCTCTCTCTGTCTCACATCTCTCTCTCTCTCTCTCTCTCTCTCTCACATTTGAATGTAAGTAACTATCTCGCACGCTCTCTCTCTCTCTCTTTATGTCATTGGTTTTACTGTGATATGTTATCAACTCTCTCACACACAGATACAGATTTACTAGATTACTGTTGTGTGTGTGTCTCTCTCTCTCTCGCTCTCACATTTGAATGTAAGTAACTATCTCTCTCTCTCTCTCTCTCTCTCTCTCTCTCTCTCTCTCTCTCTCTCTCTCTCGAGCTGCAGACGTTGGCAGAAATTCCCTCATTCAAATCGATGACAGCGTCAATAAGGTGTGATTGAATCTTCTGCTGTATCATTTCCCCTTTCAATTCGTTGACGGCTTCACAATAATGTTAGTCTATTGAGTGTGTACTATGTAAATTGTTTGTACATCAATGAATAATATAATCGTGCTAGTTTTAATGTAATGTGTATTGTGTATTGCTGCTGCTGCAAACGTCGGTAGAAATTCCCTCATTCAAATCGTTGACAGCGCCAATAAGGTATGATTTGAATCTTTCGGTGTAGCATTTCTCATAAGTTAATGTACTTTACAAATAATTGCTCACATGTTCATAGGTTTATAGTGAAATAAATTAAAATAAACCATAATTTGTTTTAAATGATTAAATATATTTATTCACACCACTGTACACAAACTTAAATATGGTTTACAGACCATTGTAATACAATTATTCAAAATACATTTTACATTGATTAAATATATATATATATTACAAACATTGTTATAAAATAAATACAATATTAATAATAATTTTTGACATTGTAAGATTTAAATAATAATAATAATAATAATTTCGTGCCTGTAGATACAGTCCACATGGAAGTTATCTGTAACATAACAATACAAAGTTGGTATTAGAATCACTGATATGATAAATATTCAATTATCACATGCACACGCACAGTCAGTGGAAAGAAAGGATCAATGCGTTAAGTAAGTAAACTTTTTCAAGTATGTGTCATTTTCATAAAGTTAATGTACTTTCAAATAATTTTTAATCGAACCAAATATTATTCAGCGAAACTTTGTAAATACTAATTTGAATCAATGATACATTTATCATGCACATACAAATTCAATTATTAAAGTGTTAAGTACCGGGACTTGAAACCACACACACACACACACACCACAATAAATTGTTTGTTAACACGATTGCTACTTACGTCGTTAGGACACAATCTCCACCTGTGTTGTTTGATTCCTCGTCCCTCGATACACTAAATGTAGTTCTTTGGGTTTGATATGTCTGAGCTCCTCATTTGTGAAGACGCCTGCATACCTCTTGGGAAGATAGACACGATACTGGTGGTCGCCATCCTCCAACGTAGCAAGCACAGAGTTCCCATATTTTGTGTCCACATTTGTTAAGACCATGATGGGATATATTTTATTCACTGTCAATTCTGAACATCGCTTGTACTCGATAGCACTTACAGCATTAAACTTTACAAGAAACGACATTATTAGAAGAGAGAGAGAGAAAGACGCTAGTGAACACGTCTGTATCAATCGAGAGAGAACCAAACAATGGTGGAATATTCGACACAAAAGGGTCAGCACAATGTGATAGTGGTGATGGTGGTGGTAACGACGTCATCAGAAAAGTCTGTGTCCCACTTTCATTTACGGCTTTGCATGTATGAACATGTCTCCCAGACGAAATTAGAGACACCAAAAATATAACAATGTCATTAGGAAAGTCCGCATTCCACTTTCATAAGGAAATAGACACCACTTACAGCTATGCATGTATGTACATGTCCCCAACAGAATTAGAGATATAAATGTCATCATTCGCTGTGACCTTCTTTCTAAATTTTGTCGCACTCACATTAAAAATGTTTGTTTAAAGCAAAAATCATGAATCATCCATTCCCGAATAGCATGCACTTTATAGTTTGCACATCGGTCAGAAGAATTGAAATGTCTAAGACATTTTGTTCCATGAAATAGATACAGTATGTTTTTAGGACAACCAAAGTCATCGAGATTGATGATATTATTGTGTATTATCTTTGATTGTAAAAAACGTTTTTTCTCATAACCCTTCACAAACACATATTTATATATACGTGTGTGTGATGTTAACAATGAAACAAGATTGTCGTACGGTGTCTCTCCTTCGCTCCATCTAAGTCTATGATAATTTGACGTTAACCAGTGGATTGTCCTAGCGTATTTCGGATTCGTAACGAATGTAGCAGGCGGAGTGAAAATCCAATTTCTACCAGCAAATCTCAGAACGTCCATGATTGACAGCTCCTTCACAATATATTTTCCGTTGTCGTCGAAAAAGCACTGGAAGTCAATTATAACTGCAGTGTTATCCATAATACTATAAGACAAAGAAACCACACATTACAAACTCTATATATATTATGTTTAAACACACAAATATCGTTGCGATATTAATATGCGAACTTACGTTTACAGACGTCTGGACTGAAGCGCCGAGAGATATCAACTGACGAAAGAAACAAAAGTGTTGGTGGGTACTATACATGGAGGCAAATTTTTTTAGCAGGTGGGGAGGGGACGTCGTCATCGTTCTCCATATTGATGCGACGTATCCGATAATGACCGTACGCAAGTTGTAACATCACAGAACGTTCCATAAAGGACATTATTTGCATAGCAATTTATCATAAGAGGAAAGTGAGGTGAACAGTATCAAACCCAAGTATCCTAAAAATTTTGTAATATTGTCTAATAATTTTACCTGCGGAGAACGATATATTAATATAATTGAGAAATAATCAGAAGAGTTTAAGAAAGGGAATTTATGTGTAGGAGCCTATGATCTTTGAATATTATATTTTTTTATTATTATTATTTGTTGCGAAAGTGCAATTATTATTTTTCTGGACAGAGATGTGTTGCCTCTGATTTCAGTAATTATAGTTAGGGAAGGGCGGAGAATGTATGCCATAGCGAGCCACTCTGACTTCCAACCCGCTATAAAAGTTAGGGAATTGTTAGGGAGTTATATCAAAGATTAAATAATTAACATCAAGGTAAAAAGGAAAGGAATAGGAGATACGACAAAGAACGAAACATGAATATTGAGATGGATTAATATATTAAAGGAGTAGTACAGGAATTTAATTATAAGATAAAAGAATGAAATATAAAGAAGCTAATAAAAGGTTAATATAGAAATGATAATTTCAGCAAAACTAAAGAAATGTTTTCCCCAAATTATCAATTTTAACGGGGAGGCATATGTAACGTCACAGAACGTTCCATAAAGGAAATTATTTGCATAGCAATTTATCATAAGAGGAAAGTGAGGTGAACAGTATTGAACCCAAGTAATCCTAAAAATGTTGTAATATTGTCTAATAATTAATATCATTAACATGAAAAAACGACCAGACTATGACTAAGACTTAAACCCCATATATATTATTTAAGTGAAGAACAGTGTAAAACCAATAATATACTATAATAGAGACAAATAATATCAGTAACAACCAAAATAAGGTCATTACTTATTAAGTAATGTAACTCTGAATAGGGTATAAAAAACTATTTATTGTCAATTAATGGACAAGATCCATTATCATACTATGTAATGTAAATATAATAAATGTATTAAATTATTTGAATACATTATTAGAAAGGATCTAAGTTAAAATAAAAAATATATAAACGTTATGACAAAAAATATATGTTTAGGAGCCGAGTCCAATCACTCAGATTTTATGTAAAAATTAATTATTATTGAATTGAGATAAAAACTATATGTAATTGTCAAGTAGACAAAGATGAACAAATTATCTTAAATAAAGAAAGCTGTAAAGTGAATAAAAATCAGTTAAAATAGCCAAAAACAGTATTAACTGAAAACATGTAGTAGACCTATAATATATGAATTTAATGTTGACAAAATGCAACCAAATTGCATTATAAAGTTGAAATACAATATAATGTGACTATACTAATATATTTGACTAACTTAAACACTTTAATAGTCGAAATAGGAAACTATTTACCTATACCATATCTGGCTGAGGTCAAGAAACCATCACAAAAAACAGTCATTTTTGACAAAATAATTGAAAAATATTAGCAAAAATAAAAGAAAAAGGTACAATACTATAGTGTACTATAAAAACAAACATACTCAGTTGAAAACAAGCTCAATTATTAAAGAATTTGACTTATGAGAGTGGAATTTGCCACACCAAGAAAATGAATCACTTATGCAAACCAATATGATGCTAAGTAAGCTTACAATAAAAATAATATGTATCAAGATAAACCAGGTATCACAAAAGATAGACAATATAATAAACTCTCAGTGTATACTCGAAAAATCCCATATATAATAAGGAAAAAAGACTAATTATTGTAAAGAAACAGTGACATTAACTTAGGCCATATGCATGGACCATGTAAAACTGAACTTATTTATATATTATATGTGTTAAATTTTATTTATTTTGTTATAAAAAGATGATAATATTATGTATTAATGTTGTAGAAGGAACCAAACAACTTCACAACAATTTTTTAGTTAAAATAATTGAATTTTTATGGAAACATTGCAAGGTAAGAGTTGTGTTTTATGTTATTTTATTAGAGTTAATTTGTTCAAAACCAATCGTAATTAGTATCATTAAGTTCAGTTGAAAGCAGAGAGTCAAAAAATAGTAATGGCATGCAGATTGTAAGTAGTTATGTAAAATTGTTTGACAAATACCAGAATAATTTTTGTAATATCCTTAGTGTGAAGAATAAGAAATTTTGTTCTAAAGCTTCTACGGAAGTCAAATTTGTTCCATGATGTTCCATTTGATTATTCTCGAATGTTCTAGAAGGAATTTTTACACAAATACACCGGAAATTCATGACAAAAAGTTAAAACAATGAGCCTTACAGAGTATAAAAGGAAGACGAAATTCGACCGAAAAACACTTTGTACTTTGAATCCAGAAGAGACACATCACCCACGAAACTGATCATCACACCCGAGGCGAAACCGAAGAACGAGAAGTCGACGTGAGAACGCAGAAAGGCTTTTCCCGTACATTGACAAAAGACTATTGAGAAACAGTTAGAAAGATTACAGGAGGGAAGTAATACCCGTTTTGAAAATATAGAGGAGCAAACCGTAGAGACCAAACAAGATGTTAGGACTCTCAAAAACAAGGTAAGGCAAAACCAAGACGAAATCATGCAGGAGGTGGGAGAAGTCCGGAAAGACGTTAGCGAGAGGATACAGAGAATGTATGACATAGCTAACAGGCTGGACGAGCAAATAAAAACTAATAGAAATAACATACAGGAAATAGATCAGAGAGAGACAAACCTGCAGGAAAGATTAGAAGCGCTGAGGGACACACCAATATTGAATACCCATACGTGTCATAGCGAGAACAGGGAAGTAATCAACTTCCAAAACTATCGTCGAAACCCGATGGAATTCTTAAAGAGGATGGAAGAGTTTATTGAAAGAAATAGAGAAACAAGGTGGGACAGAATAAGGGAAATGTTAGATGAAACGTTCCGAAACACGAGGGATAACTGGTGGATAGCGGTACGACCCGAAATCACAAATTTAGTCGAATTTGAACGCCAATTCAAAGAGAAGTATTGGTCGGAAACAGCGCAAAACAAAGTACGAATGGAGATATTCTACGGGAAATACGACGCGTCCAATGGACAATCCCCAACGTCCTATTTCCTGGGAAAGATATGTTTGGCACGAAAGTTGATACCGCCAATCCCGGAAGAATGTTTGGTGAGACAGTTAGCTGGACATTATAGCTACGGTATTAAAGATGCCCAATTGTACCAACAGCTCAGTAAAATAACCGATTTAGCTAAATTATTAGAAAACTGTGAATCCGCTGGAAGGTTCCAGGATTACCAACCCCCCAGTCATAAAGTAGACTATAATAACAGCAATAACGGACCAAACCGGAATGGAGGTGGAAACGGTAATAACTTTAACCCGAATAGCCAGAACAATAGCACCCCACCAAATAGCCGAAATAATAACAATCAAGGTCCAAATAACCGCAACTATCCGGGACCAAACCGAAATAATTACCCCGAAAATAATTACAGTAGGAACTATAATCAGGGAAATAGTTATCGCGGCAATAACTATAGGGGGAATAATTATGGTCAGCGTAATAATTATCGAAACGGAGGTAATCAAGGAGGAGGTGATAGGAGGAATCAGGAGTATACCTCAGGTAAACTGTACAATGGCCAATAGTCAACGGCCATATCCACCCAATTTACCGACTTACGTGTATTACCCACAACAGACGCAAGGTAACCAGAGTAATACAACGAATAGCCAACCCATTAGTGGTAACCCCGAGGTTAGGCAGGAACCACAAACAAGTCAGCAACCCAATGTTCCGGGAGACCGGGCCAATGAGACAGGGGCTCATTTAAACTAAACGCGGCAGTGAAAAGGAAAACGGCCCTTCACTGAACCAATATTATGGGGTGACTGAATACAAAAATAGACGGGACAAAGACAGGACAATGACACTAAGAACAAATAATTATCTTAGAGATATTAGGGAGGAATTATTAGAAGAGAATGACAATATAGTTAAAAATCATAATAAAGGGAATAATGGTATAGTACAAATCAAGGCAAATATCAATGGTAAAGATGCAACATTACTCATTGATACAGGATCAAACGTATCACTTATAGACCGTGTAGAGTTAGAGAGAATTAAACAAAACAGTAATTTACCCATACCCACTCTGCCTATAAATAACATTATTCTAGTCGGAGCGACGGGGAGGCAGAATAAATCGATAAAGAGACAGGTGTCATTAGAGATGACTAGTAATGGGGTAACGTTACCAATAGGGTTATTAGTGGCGAATAATTTACCCATGAGTATCCTAATAGGCTGCGATATACTTAGGCCATATAATGCAATAATAGATTTAGAAGGTAAGATTATAACGTTAAAAACAAATGAGGGAATTTGAACCAATAATTTAATTGATGCCCAAGGAGATAGTACAAACAACGCACCTTATCAAGCGATAGTGAACCATTATTATTGTGCCGATCGACCACTAAACATGCCCTTATATCAGGAGGAAAACCCAGAGTTGTGGTTAGAAAAATTAGAAGAAATAAGGGATTTCCAAAGGACGAAAGCAAGGGGTCAGATCAGCGAAGCACAGGCGGAACAATTGATTACGGTATATAATAATTACAAACATATATTCTCAAACGCTCCAGGTAAAGCCAGAGATTATCAATGCACCATAAAATTTAAAACACCTGTAGAATTTAACAGAAAATCATATCCGATCGCCTACTCACTTAAGAACGAAGTTAGGGAGGAATTGAACAGGATGATAGAGGACGACATAATTGAATATAGTCATTCGCCCTTTACCAGCCCAATCATAGCTGTGCCGAAAAAGAATGGACAGGTGCGTATATGTCTCGATGCTAGGGAGATTAACAAGATGATTGTTAACGACCGCACATCCCCTGGGGAGATAAAAGAAATATTGAAAAAGTTTCACGGGACAAAGTATATAAGTTCATGGGATACAGTATGCAACTACTGGCAGGTAGAACTCCACCCTGATAGTAGGAAATATATGGCATTCATATTCGAAGGCAGAAACTATCAGTTTAAACGATTACCCTTTGGTTTGATAAATTCTGTGGCGGTGTTTGTAAAGATAATGGACAGAATATTGGGGCAGGAAGTGCTGAAATTTACGACAGTATATGTCGACGATTTACTGGTAACTTCAGCGAATTGGGATGACCATTGTAATAGGGTTGGACAGGTGTTAGAGAAGCTATCAGAGAATAATATCACCCTCAAATTAGACAAGTCCCAATTTATTGCAAATGAGGTGAAATTTTTAGGTTTTAATCTAACCGAGCAAGGGATTACTCCATCCAAGAAAAAGTAGAGGCGATACAGAAGTTCCCCACCCCAAAAAACAGGAAACAGCTTCAATCATTTTTAGGAATCTGTAACTATTACAGGAAGTTTCGGTCCAATTACTCAGAACTAACTGCCAGGTTCCAAAAGCAGTTATCAGCTAAAGACAAATGGACTTGGGGACCAGAGCAAGATGGAGTGCTCAATCTAATAAAGGAAAAGGAAGTTATGTTACATCACCCCGACTTTACAAAACCATTTTATCTAAATTGCGATGCCAGTAACGTAAGTTTAGGTGCAGCCTTATATCAGGAAGATCAGAATGGAAACCATTTAGTAATTAGCTTCGCCAGCCGCGTGCTGGACAGTTGCGAACGAAACTACAATACCACTGAAAAAGAATTGTTGAGTGTAGTTTTCGCATGTGGTAAATTTCGAACGTATATATTAGGGTACCTCGTCACGGTTAGGAGTGACCACAAATCAATATCATTTTTAAAGCATTGTAAGCTAAACCACGGAAGGCTGACGAGATGGGTTTTGGCCCTACAAGAATATAATATCACGTGGGAATATATACCCGGCAAACAAAACATAGCAGCCGACGTCCTATCCCGCATCAATATACAAGACCAAACCTTTGACGGCGAAAAGGAACAAATAGCGAAGGTATACCATATTATTAAGAGCAGGGAAGATTTAAAAAATATTTTAAACGATGTAAAGGCACAACAAGAGGCCGACCCAAAATTAGGAAATATTAGAAAAAGGGTACTGGAAGGCGATGAAATTATAAATAAATATTACTGTATACACAACGACACTTTGTTAATAAGGAATACCCCGCAACAGGAGAATTGGAAGTTAGTAATTCCACCAGGGATAGAGAGACCACTAATAATCGACTATCACGATAGGTACGGACACATGGGTGCCCTCAAGGTAAGGAAAGCATTGGAAGAGCAAACATACATCAAAGGGATGAATAAAAAAGTGCAACAGGTGATATAGTCATGCGATATTTGTCAGAAGGTAAAATGTAATAACGAGAGAAAGGAAGGGGTCATGATACCCATAACATCCACCGGAAAATTAGAAAAGGTATTTCTCGATATCTGTGGACCATTTCCACACAGCGGTGGGAGACACAGATATAAATTCATCATAATTATCTTTGACCATTTCAGCAAATATACTAAGCTTTATCCAATAACTAGGGCTACGACCAGGAAAATTATAGACATCATAATAGAACGGTATATAATGGAGGTAGGCAGACCGTATTCTATAATTACAGACCACTGTACCCAGTTTAAGGGAAAATTATGGAAAGAAAACCTTGGAGAACACGGGATAAAAACGTATAAGACATCCGTATATCACCCGAATAGTAACCCAGCCGAGAGAGTGTTGAGGGAAGTAGGACGGTTGTTAGAACATACTGCCATAACAAACAGAAGAGACGGCATGAATACGTAGCATCAACCGAGGATTTTCTCAATTTCTCATATCACAACACCATAGAGGTGTCACCATACACAGTTATGTTCGAAAGACCCCCACCACGAGAGATAAAGGAGATTATTAGTTTTCCCGACGAACCTGAATACCAATTTGAAGGAACCAAATTTTATAACAAAGTGTTAGAAAAAACGGAACAGCAACGGAAGAAATATATTCAATCCCAGCCAAAGGCAATTAAGTATAAGGTAGGAGAAAATTTGTTAGTCAGAAATAGAGAATTGCCCAGTGCTATACAAGGCATAACGAGGAAATTGTTACTTTTATATACAGGACCTTTTACAATCACAAAAGACAATGGAAACAATGCATACGAGGTAACAGACACTGTTAGTAACAAAGTAAAGGGTACTTATAAACAAACGTCATTGAAAAGGTACCATGAATAAAAACACAAGTCAAATCAAGCGTCATTGAGAAAGTACCATGAATAAAAACATGTCAACGTATATTTTCCAACTTACCCATACTTAAGAAAGGGAATAGAGATTATTAATAAAAAATAAAAACAATACGAGAAGGACACCTTACACCAAAGGCAAAAATATATATATAAAATATAAATTTATTTCCAATAGCCATGTCAACGTATATTTACCAACTTACCCGTACTTAGAGGAGGAGAAAAAGGAAAGAAGGAAAGGACATAATTAGTTAAATGGATTATTGAACAATCAAATAACAATTGTTATTACTAAGGGGGAGAAAAGGAGGAGAAATACTGTCATATAATTGATACTAAATGGAAATGATAAATGGAAAAAAAGGAAACAGTGTGTTACATAAGAAGATAATGATGAATCTATAAATATAGCTATTAACATTGAATGATTTTAAAAGATAATTTTACCTGCGGAGAACGATATATTAATATAATTGAGAAATAATCAGAAGAGTTTAAGAAAGGGAATTTATGTGTAGGAGCCTATGATCTTTGAATATTATATTTTTTTATTATTATTATTTGTTGCGAAAGTGCAATTATTATTTTTCTGGACAGAGATGTGTTGCCTCTGATTTCAGTAATTATAGTTAGGGAAGGGCGGAGAATGTATGCCATAGCGAGCCACTCTGACTTCCAACCCGCTATAAAAGTTAGGGAATTGTTATGGAGTTATATCAAAGATTAAATAATTAACATCAAGGTAAAAAGGAAAGGAATAGGAGATACGACAAAGAACGAAACATGAATATTGAGATGGATTAATATATGAAAGGAGTAGTACAGGAATTTAATTATAAGATAAAAGAATGAAATATAAAGAAGCTAATAAAAGGTTAATATAGAAATGATAATTTCAGCAAAACTAAAGAAATGTTTTCCCCAAATTATCAATTTTAACGGGGAGGCATATGTAACGTCACAGAACGTTCCATAAAGGAAATTATTTGCATAGCAATTTATCATAAGAGGAAAGTGAGGTGAACAGTATCGAACACAAGTAATCCTAAAAATGTTGTAATATTGTCTAATAATTAATATCATTAACATGAAAAAACGACCAGACTATGACTAAGACTTAAACCCCATATATATTATTTAAGTGAAGAACAGTGTAAAACCAATAATATACTATAATAGAGACAAATAATATCAGTAACAACCAAAATAAGGTCATTACTTATTAAGTAATGTAACTCTGAATAGGGTATAAAAAACTATTTATTGTCAATTAATGGACAAGATCCATTATCATACTATGTAATGTAAATATAATAAATGTATTAAATTATTTGAATACATTATTAGAAAGGATCTAAGTTAAAATAAAAAATATATAAATGTTATGACAAAAAATATATGTTTAGGAGCCGAGTCCAATCACTCAGATTTTATGTAAAAATTAATTATTATTGAATTGAGATAAAAACTATATGTAATTGTCAAGTAGACAAAGATGAACAAATTATCTTAAATAAAGAAAGCTGTAAAGTGAATAAAAATCAGTTAAAATAGCCAAAAACAGTATTAACTGAAAACATGTAGTAGACCTATAATATATGAATTTAATGTTGACAAAATGCAACCAAATTGCATTATAAAGTTGAAATACAATATAATGTGACTATACTAATATATTTGACTAACTTAAACACTTTAATAGTCGAAACAGGAAACTATTTACCTATACCATATCTGGCTGAGGCCAAGGAACCATCACAAAAAACAGTCATTTTTGACAAAATATTAGCAAAAATAAAAGAAAAAGGTACAATACTATAGTGTACTATAAAAACAAACATACTCAGTTGACAACAAGCTCAATTATTAAAGAATTTGACTTATGAGAGTGGAATTTGCCACACAAAGAAAATGAATCACTTATGCAAACCAATATGATGCTAAGTAAGCTTACAATAAAAATAATATGTATCAGGATAAACCAGGTATCACAAAAGATAGACAATATAATAAACTCTCAGTGTATACTCGAAAAATCCCATATATAATAAGGAAAAAAGACTAATTATTGTAAAGAAACAGTGACATTAACTTAGGCCATATGCATGGACCATGTAAAACTGAACTTATTTATATATTATATGTGTTAAATTTTATTTATTTTGTTATAAAAAGATGATAATATTATGTATTAATGTTGTAGAAGGAACCAAACAACTTCACAACAATTTTTTAGTTAAAAAAATTGAATTTTTATGGAAACATTGCAAGGTAAGAGTTGTGTTTTATGTTATTTTATTAGAGTTAATTTGTTCAAAACCAATCGTAATTAGTATCATTAAGTTCAGTTGAAAGCAGAGAGTCAAAAAATAGTAATGGCATGCAGATTGTAAGTAGTTATGTAAAATTGTTTGACAAATACCAGAATAATTTTTGTAATATCCTTAGTGTGAAGAATAAGAAATTTTGTTCTAAAGCTTCTACGGAAGTCAAATTTGTTCCATGATGTTCCATTTGATTATTCTCGAACGTTCTAGAAGGAATTTTTACACAAATACACCGGAAATTCATGACAAAAAGTTAAAACAATGAGCCTTACAGAGTATAAAAGGAAGACGAAATTCGACCGAAAAACACTTTGTACTTTGAATCCAGAAGAGACACATCACCCACGAAACTGATCATCACACCCGAGGCGAAACCGAAGAACGAGAAGTCGACGTGAGAACGCAGAAAGGCTTTTCCCGTACATTGACAAAAGACAGACTTAACCTCTACAAGAATATACGCCAACGTGTTGTTGAAATAGAGCAGCAACACGACACATTTAATAGAACGCACGCAGCCAGAATATCAGCGGCCCTGGAAAGGACTAAAATTTTAATAGAGAATCAATTCTGCTGTGTTCGCTAAGACAAACTGACTTTGACAAAAATCCCTATAACGTTACGTACACAAAGCCTATTCATCAACTGTGAGAGAGGATTCAGCGCTGTGACGGCTAATCGAGAAACCACGCGGACAGCTGATTGCCGCCGGCACTATTCAAAGCGTAAATTCACTGCGAAACTTATATCAGAAAGTGCGGAGTTTAAAAAAAAAACCGTATTTTGACTTTTAAATAATATCAGTGCACAAGGAACGTCAACACGAAGAGGCGAGATTGAAAACGTACCCGAGAGAAGTGTCCAGTGCGAGAAATAATTACCCATCGGAACGTGAGTTGTTCAAAGTTAAAGTCATTTTTACCTGGTAACATTTGTCACACAGTTGTACTACACATGCCACACACCTTCAAATCACTTAATTTTTGTAAAGCATCTTATTGATCTGTCTTGGTAGTTCAAAGGAGTCACGTCCTGAGTATAAAGATTTTTCATACACTAAACTCATGCTTTTCAACTGAGTAAAATAAAACATTTGTTAGCCGATACTTGATTGGAGAAAAAACTTGTCAATAATAATTTTTTGTAACTCTGCAATTTTATATTTTTTACGAATGTTAGTCCTTCAAACGATTTTTTTAAGATTCATTAAAACATACGTTATTTTTACAAACTCAAACTGTCTTGTTCACATTTTTTCATAGAATTAAACTAACTGCTAAGAAATCAAAATTTAATTTTAATAACAATTTCTTGGAACAAAAGATTCCAAGTGGCGCCCACAAACAGATAGTAGCTTAAGTTGTTTTGCAGGACGACATCATCGCAGAGGAACCAGTCATCAGTAAGTATCACAAAGTGCGCGGAGTGTAACGCCCGACATATAACAACACGACATAACACTGTACACACATCCAATTTCTGTTTATTATAAATTGGCAGCCCAACTAGTGAGGCTTGAAAAAAAGGAACAAGCCCAGCAACTACCAACAAATCAAGATGCCGCAACCAAAGGGAAAAAAGGTGAAGAAAAATGTGGAACCCGAATTAAGTGTGGAAGACGGAGAGGCAGTACAAATCGAGGAAATAGAGTTAGAACCGCCCACACTAGAAACTGAAAGACCGATACAAACGGGAGATGAATTAGAGGAACAAACGGGAGAAGAACCCATACAAATGGTAGACCAAACAAAGAAACCCGAACCAGAAAAAATAACAAGGACGTCGACATGGACGCAATAATGATGATGTTCCAGAAAATAGAATCGTCCAATGAAAAAACGGAGAAAAAATTTGAGACACTAATAGGATCCCTAAGGGAGGATAATAATAAAAACAGACGGGAAGATGAGGAGGAGAATAATAAAAACAGACTGGAAGATAAGGAGAAATTAGACAAAAAGATAGAATCTTTAGGGGAGTATATAACCGAGAAAATAAATGACAATGGGAAAAAGCTGGAGCTATTTCAGGAGGAGAATAAAAAATGTATAGAGTCCCTGAAAAAAGAAATTAGCATAAATTTCGAAACAGTAAACAAAAGGATCGATGATAGTAAAATCGACAGTGACAGGAAGGACGAGACTATGGAGAAACAGTTAGAAAGATTACAGGAGGGAAGTAATACCCGTTTTGAAAATATAGAGGAGCAAACCGTAGAGACCAAACAAGATGTTAGGACTCTCGAAAACAAGGTAAGGCAAAACCAAGACGAAATCATGCAGGAGGTGGGAGAAGTCCGGAAAGACGTTAGCGAGAGGATACAGAGAACGTATGACATAGCTAACAGGCTGGACGAGCAAATAATAACTAATAGAAATAACATACAGGAAATAGATCAGAGAGAGAGAAACCTGCAGGAAAGATTAGAAGCGCTGAGGGACACACCAATATTGAATACCCATATGTGTCATAGCGAGAACAGGGAAGTAATCAACTTCCAAAACTATCGTCGAAACCCGATGGAATTCTTAAAGAGGATGGAAGAGTTTATTGAAAGAAATAGAGAAACAAGGTGGGACAGAATAAGGGAAATGTTAGAAGAAACGTTCCGAAACACGAGGGATAACTGGTGGATAGCGGTACGACCCGAAATCACAAATTTAGTCGAATTTAAACGCCAATTCAAAGAGAAGTATTGGTCGGAAACAGCGCAAAACAAAGTACGAATGGAGATATTCTACGGGAAATACGACGCGTCCAATGGACAATCCCCAACGTCCTATTTCCTGGGAAAGATATGTTTGGCACGAAAGTTGATACCGTCAATCCCGGAAGAATGTTTGGTGAGACAGTTAGCTGGACATTATAGCTACGGTATTAAAGATGCCCAATTGTACCAACAGCTCAGTAAAATAACCGATTTAGCTAAATTATTAGAAAACTGTGAATCCGCTGGAAGGTTCCAGGATTACCAACCCCCCCAGTCATAAAGTAGACTATAATAACAGCAATAACGGACTAAACCGGAATGGAGGTGGAAACGGTAATAACTTTAACCCGAATAGCCAGAACAATAGCACCCCACCAAATAGCCGAAATAATAACAATCAAGGTCCAAATAACCGCAACTATCCGGGACCAAACCGAAATAATTACCCCGAAAATAATTACAGTAGGAACTATAATCAGGGAAATAGTTATCGCGGCAATAACTATAGGGGGAATAATTATGGTCAGCGTAATAATTCTCGAAACGGAGGTAATCAAGGAGGAGGTGATAGGAGGAATCAGGAGTATACCTCAGGTAAACTGTACAATGGCCAATAGTCAACGGCCATATCCACCCAATTTACCGACTTACGTGTATTACCCACAACAGACGCAAGGTAACCAGAGTAATACAACGAATAGCCAACCCATTAGTGGTAACCCCGAGGTTAGGCAGGAACCACAAACAAGTCAGCAACCCAATGTTCCGGGAGACCGGGCCAATGAGACAGGGGCTCATTTAAACTAAACGCGGCAGTGAAAAGGAAAACGGCCCTTCACTGAACCAATATTATGGGGTGACTGAATACAAAAATAGACGGGACAAAGACAGGACAATGACACTAAGAACAAATAATTATCTTAGAGATATTAGGGAGGAATTATTAGAAGAGAATGACAATATAGTTAAAAATCATAATAAAGGGAATAATGGTATAGTACAAATCAAGGCAAATATCAATGGTATAGATGCAACATTACTCATTGATACAGGATCAAACGTATCACTTATAGACAGTGTAGAGTTAGAGAGAATTAAACAAAACAGTAATTTACCCATACCCACTCTGCCTATAAATAACATTATTCTAGTCGGAGCGACGGGGAGGCAGAATAAATCGATAAAGAAACAGGTGTCATTAGAGATGACTAGTAATGGGGTAACGTTACCAATAGGGTTATTAGTGGCGAATAATTTACCCATGAGTATCCTAATAGGCTGCGATATACTTAGGCCATATAATGCAATAATAGATTTAGAAGGTAAGATTATAACGTTAAAAACAAATGAGGGAATTTGAACCAATAATTTAATTGATGCCCAAGGAGATAGTACAAACAACGCACCTTATCAAGCGATAGTGAACCATTATTATTGTGCCGATCGACCACTAAACATGCCCTTATATCAGGAGGAAAACCCAGAGTTGTGGTTAGAAAAATTAGAAGAAATAAGGGATTTCCAAAGGACGAAAGCAAGGGGTCAGATCAGCGAAGCACAGGCGGAACAATTGATTACGGTATATAATAATTACAAACATATATTCTCAAACGCTCCAGGTAAAGCCAGAGATTATCAATGCACCATAAAATTTAAAACACCTGTAGAATTTAACAGAAAATCATATCCGATCGCCTACTCACTTAAGAACGAAGTTAGGGAGGAATTGAACAGGATGATAGAGGACGACATAATTGAATATAGTCATTCGCCCTTTACCAGCCCAATCATAGCTGTGCCGAAAAAGAATGGACAGGTGCGTATATGTCTCGATGCTAGGGAGATTAACAAGATGATTGTTAACGACCGCACATCCCCTGGGGAGATAAAAGAAATATTGAAAAAGTTTCACGGGACAAAGTATATAAGTTCATGGGATACAGTATGCGACTACTGGCAGGTAGAACTCCACCCTGATAGTAGGAAATATATGGCATTCATATTCGAAGGCAGAAACTATCAGTTTAAACGATTACCCTTTGGTTTGATAAATTCTGTGGCGGTGTTTGTAAAGATAATGGACAGAATATTGGGGCAGGAAGTGCTGAAATTTACGACAGTATATGTCGACGATTTACTGGTAACTTCAGCGAATTGGGATGACCATTGTAATAGGGTTGGACAGGTGTTAGAGAAGCTATCAGAGAATAATATCACCCTCAAATTAGACAAGTCCCAATTTATTGCAAATGAGGTGAAATTTTTAGGTTTTAATCTAACCGAGCAAGGGATTACTCCATCCAAGAAAAAGTAGAGGCGATACAGAAGTTCCCCACCCCAAAAAACAGGAAACAGCTTCAATCATTTTTAGGAATCTGTAACTATTACAGGAAGTTTCGGTCCAATTACTCAGAACTAACTGCCAGGTTCCAAAAGCAGTTATCAGCTAAAGACAAATGGACTTGGGGACCAGAGCAAGATGGAGTGCTCAATCTAATAAAGGAAAAGGAAGTTATGTTACATCACCCCGACTTTACAAAACCATTTTATCTAAATTGCGATGCCAGTAACGTAAGTTTAGGTGCAGCCTTATATCAGGAAGATCAGAATGGAAACCATTTAGTAATTAGCTTCGCCAGCCGCGTGCTGGACAGTTGCGAACGAAACTACAATACCACTGAAAAAGAATTGTTGAGTGTAGTTTTCGCATGTGGTAAATTTCGAACGTATATATTAGAGTACCTCGTCACGGTTAGGAGTGACCACAAATCAATATCATTTTTAAAGCATTGTAAGCTAAACCACGGAAGGCTGACGAGATGGGTTTTGGCCCTACAAGAATATAATATCACGTGGGAATATATACCCGGCAAACAAAACATAGCAGCCGACGTCCTATCCCGCATCAACATACAAGACCAAACCTTTGACGGCGAAAAGGAACAAATAGCGAAGGTATACCATATTATTAAGAGCAGGGAAGATTTAAAAAATATTTTAAACGATGTAAAGGCACAACAAGAGATTTAAATGGAATAAATCCTATTGTAGTCCCAAGCCACGTGTTTGTTAACCAAATACACTGTACTCACCGTCTATGGCTTTTTTCCTTGATGTTTTTTCCAGTTTACATGTTTCAAGGCGCTTGCCTCATCATCAGAACTTATAAAATCAATCTATGTCATAAATAATGACATTTGTCAAAATATTAAAAACACAATACGGCAATTAAACTATGTACATAAATTCGCTTTAAAAATGTTCGGTGTGCCTACCGAACATTTTTAAAGCGAATTTATGTACATAGTTTAATTGCCGTATTGTGTTTTTAATATTTTGACAAATGTCATTATTTATGACATAGATTGATTTTATAAGTTCTGATGATGAGGCAAGCGCCTTGAAACATGTAAACTGGAAAAAACATCAAGGAAAAAAGCCATAGACGGTGAGTACAGTGTATTTGGTTCACAACAAGAGGCCGACCCAAAATTAGGAAATATTAGAAAAAGGGTACTGGAAGGCGATGAAATTATAAATAAATATTACTGTATACACAACGACACTTTGTTTATAAGGAATACCCCGCAACAGGAGAATTGGAAGTTAGTAATTCCACCAGGGATAGAGAGACCACTAATAATCGACTATCACGATAGGTACGGACACATGGGTGCCCTCAAGGTAAGGAAAGCATTGGAAGAGCAAACATACATCAAAGGGATGAATAAAAAAGTGCAACAGGTGATATAGTCATGCGGTATTTGTCAGAAGGTAAAATGTAATAACGAGAGAAAGGAAGGGGTCATGATACCCATAACATCCACCGGAAAATTAGAAAAGGTATTTCTCGATATCTGTGGACCATTTCCACACAGCGGTGGGAGACACAGATATAAATTCATCATAATTATCTTTGACCATTTCAGCAAATATACTAAGCTTTATCCAATAACTAGGGCTACGACCAGGAAAATTATAGACATCATAATAGAACGGTATATAATGGAGGTAGGCAGACCGTATTCTATAATTACAGACCACTGTACCCAGTTTAAGGGAAAATTATGGAAAGAAAACCTTGGAGAACACGGGATAAAAACGTATAAGACATCCGTATATCACCCGAATAATAACCCAGCCGAGAGAGTGTTGAGGGAAGTAGGACGGTTGTTAGAACATACTGCCATAACAAACAGAAGAGACGGCATGAATACGTAGCATCAACCGAGGATTTTCTCAATTTCTCATATCACAACACCATAGAGGTGTCACCATACACAGTTATGTTCGAAAGACCCCCACCACGAGAGATAAAGGAGATTATTAGTTTTCCCGACGAACCTGAATACCAATTTGAAGGAACCAAATTTTATAACAAAGTGTTAGAAAAAACGGAACAGCAACGGAAGAAATATATTCAATCCCAGCCAAAGGCAATTAAGTATAAGGTAGGAGAAAATTTGTTAGTCAGAAATAGAGAATTGCCCAGTGCTATACAAGGCATAACGAGGAAATTGTTACTTTTATATACAGGACCTTTTACAATCACAAAAGACAATGGAAACAATACATACGAGGTAACAGACACTGTTAGTAACAAAGTAAAGGGTACTTATAAACAAACGTCATTGAAAAGGTACCATGAATAAAAACACAAGTCAAATCAAGCGTAATTGAGAAAGTACCATGAATAAAAACATGTCAACGTATATTTTCCAACTTACCCATACTTAAGAAAGGGAATAGAGATTATTAATAAAAAATAAAAACAATACGAGAAGGACACCTTACACCAAAGGCAAAAATATATATATAAAATATAAATTTATTTCCAATAGCCATGTCAATTTATATTTACCAACTTACCCGTACTTAGAGGAGGAGAAAAAGGAAAGAAGGAAAGGACATAATTAGTTAAATGGATTATTGAACAATCAAATAACAATTGTTATTACTAAGGGGGAGAAAAGGAGGAGAAATACTGTCATATAATTGATACTAAATGGAAATGATAAATGAAAAAAAAAAAAAGGAAACAGTGTGTTACATAAGAAGATAATGATGAATCTATAAATATAGCTATTAACATTGAATGATTTTAAAAGATAATTTTACCTGCGGAGAACGATATATTAATATAATTGAGAAATAATCAGAAGAGTTTAAGAAAGGGAATTTATGTGTAGGAGCCTATGGTCTTTGAATATTATATTTTTTTATTATTATTATTTGTTGCGAAAGTGCAATTATTATTTTTCTGGACAGAGATGTGTTGCCTCTGATTTCAGTAATTATAGTTAGGGAAGGGCGGAGAATGTATGCCATAGCGAGCCACTCTGACTTCCAACCTGCTATAAAAGTTAGGGAATTGTTAGGGAGTTATATCAAAGATTAAATAATTAACATCAAGGTAAAAAGGAAAGGAATAGGAGATATGACAAAGAACGAAACATGAATATTGAGATGGATTAATATATTAAAGGAGTAGTACAGGAATTTAATTATAAGATAAAAGAATGAAATATAAAGAAGCTAATAAAAGGTTAATATAGAAATGATAATTTCAGCAAAACTAAAGAAATGTTTTTCCGAAATTATCAATTTTAACGGGGAGGCATGTGTAACGTCACAGAACGTTCCATAAAGGAAATTATTTGCATAGCAATTTATCATAAGAGGAAAGTGAGGTGAACAGTATCGAACCCAAGTAATCCTAAAAATGTTGTAATATTGTCTAATAATTAATATCATTAACATGAAAAAACGACCAGACTATGACTAAGACTTAAACCCCATATATATTATTTAAGTGAAGAACTGTGTAAAACCAATAATATACTATAATAGAGACAAATAATATCAGTAACAACCAAAATAAGGTCATTACTTATTAAGTAATGTAACTCTGAATAGGGTATAAAAAACTATTTATTGTCAATTAATGGACAAGATCCATTATCATACTATGTAATGTAAATATAATAAATGTATTAAATTATTTGAATACATTATTAGAAAGGATCTAAGTTAAAATAAAAAATATATAAATGTTATGACAAAAAATATATGTTTAGGAGCCGAGTCCAATCACTCAGATTTTATGTAAAAATTAATTATTATTGAATTGAGATAAAAACTATATGTAATTGTCAAGTAGACAAAGATGAACAAATTATCTTAAATAAAGAAAGCTGTAAAGTGAATAAAAATCAGTTAAAATAGCCAAAAACAGTATTAACTGAAAACATGTAGTAGACCTATAATATATGAATTTAATGTTGACAAAATGCAACCAAATTGCATTATAAAGTTGAAATACAATATAATGTGACTATACTAATATATTTGACTAACTTAAACACTTTAATAGTCGAAACAGGAAACTATTTACCTATACCATATCTGGGTGAGGCCAAGGAACCATCACAAAAAACAGTCATTTTTGACAAAATATTAGCAAAAATAAAAGAAAAAGGTACAATACTATAGTGTACTATAAAAACAAACATACTCAGTTGACAACAAGCTCAATTATTAAAGAATTTGACTTATGAGAGTGGAATTTGCCACACAAAGAAAATGAATCACTTATGCAAACCAATATGATGCTAAGTAAGCTTACAATAAAAATAATATGTATCAGGATAAACCAGGTATCACAAAAGATAGACAATATAATAAACTCTCAGTGTATACTCGAAAAATCCCATATATAATAAGGAAAAAAGACTAATTATTGTAAAGAAACAGTGACATTAACTTAGGCCATATGCATGGACCATGTAAAACTGAACTTATTTATATATTATATGTGTTAAATTTTATTTATTTTGTTATAAAAAGATGATAATATTATGTATTAATGTTGTAGAAGGAACCAAACAACTTCACAACAATTTTTTTAGTTAAAAAAATTGAATTTTTATGGAAACATTGCAAGGTAAGAGTTGTGTTTTATGTTATTTTATTAGAGTTAATTTGTTCAAAACCAATCGTAATTAGTATCATTAAGTTCAGTTGAAAGCAGAGAGTCAAAAAATAGTAATGGCATGCAGATTGTAAGTAGTTATGTAAAATTGTTTGACAAATACCAGAATAATTTTTGTAATATCCTTAGTGTGAAGAATAAGAAATTTTGTTCTAAAGCTTCTACGGAAGTCAAATTTGTTCCATGATGTTCCATTTGATTATTCTCGAACGTTCTAGAAGGAATTTTTACACAAATACACCGGAAATTCATGACAAAAAGTTAAAACAATGAGCCTTACAGAGTATAAAAGGAAGACGAAATTCGACCGAAAAACACTTTGTACTTTGAATCCAGAAGAGACACATCACCCACGAAACTGATCATCACACCCGAGGCGAAACCGAAGAACGAGAAGTCGACGTGAGAACGCAGAAAGGCTTTTCCCGTACATTGACAAAAGACAGACTTAACCTCTACAAGAATATACGCCAACGTGTTGTTGAAATAGAGCAGCAACACGACACATTTAATAGAACGCACGCAGCCAGAATATCAGCGGCCCTGGAAAGGACTAAAATTTTAATAGAGAATCAATTCTGTTGTGTTCGCTAAGACAAACTGACTTTGACAAAAATCCCTATAACGTTACGTACACAAAGCCTATTCATCAACTGTGAGAGAGGATTCAGCGCTGTGACGGCTAATCGAGAAACCACGCGGACAGCTGATTGCCGCCGGCACTATTCAAAGCGTAAATTCACTGCGAAACTTATATCAGAAAGTGCGGAGTTTAAAAAAAAACCGTATTTTGACTTTTAAATAATATCAGTGCACAAGGAACGTCAACACGAAGAGGCGAGATTGAAAACGTACCCGAGAGAAGTGTCCAGTGCGAGAAATAATTACCCATCGGAACGTGAGTTGTTCAAAGTTAAAGTCATTTTTACCTGGTAACATTTGTCACACAGTTGTACTACACATGCCACACACCTTCAAATCACTTAATTTTTGTAAAGCATCTTATTGATCTGTCTTGGTAGTTCAAAGGAGTCACGTCCTGAGTATAAAGATTTTTCATACACTAAACTCATGCTTTTCAACTGAGTAAAATAAAACATTTGTTAGCCGATACTTGATTGGAGAAAAAACTTGTCAATAATAATTTTTTGTAACTCTGCAATTTTATATTTTTTACGAATGTTAGTCCTTCAAACGATTTTTTTAAGATTCATTAAAACATACGTTATTTTTACAAACTCAAACTGTCTTGTTCACATTTTTTCATAGAATTAAACTAACTGCTAAGAAATCAAAATTTAATTTTAATAACAATTTCTTGGAACAAAAGATTCCAAGTGGCGCCCACAAACAGATAGTAGCTTAAGTTGTTTTGCAGGACGACATCATCGCAGAGGAACCAGTCATCAGTAAGTATCACAAAGTGCGCGGAGTGTAACGCCCGACATATAACAACACGACATAACACTGTACACACATCCAATTTCTGTTTATTATAAATTGGCAGCCCAACTAGTGAGGCTTGAAAAAAAGGAACAAGCCCGGCAACTACCAACAAATCAAGATGCCGCAACCAAAGGGAAAAAAGGTGAAGAAAAATGTGGAACCCGAATTAAGTGTGGAAGACGGAGAGGCAGTACAAATCGAGGAAATAGAGTTAGAACCGCCCACACTAGAAACTGAAAGACCGATACAAACGGGAGATGAATTAGAGGAACAAACGGGAGAAGAACCCATACAAATGGTAGACCAAACAAAGAAACCCGAACCAGAAAAAATAACAAGGACGTCGACATGAACGCAATAATGATGATGTTCCAGAAAATAGAATCGTCCAATGAAAAAACGGAGAAAAATTTTGAGACACTAATAGGATCCCTAAGGGAGGATAATAATAAAAACAGACGGGAAGATGAGGAGGAGAATAATAAAAACAGACTGGAAGATAAGGAGAAATTAGACAAAAAGATAGAATCTTTAGGGGAGTATATAACCGAGAAAATAAATGACAATGGGAAAAAGCTGGAGCTATTTCAGGAGGAGAATAAAAAATGTATAGAGTCCCTGAAAAAAGAAATTAGCATAAATTTCGAAACAGTAAACAAAAGGATCGATGATAGTAAAATCGACAGTGACAGGAAGGACGAGACTATGGAGAAACAGTTAGAAAGATTACAGGAGGGAAGTAATACCCGTTTTGAAAATATAGAGGAGCAAACCGTAGAGACCAAACAAGATGTTAGGACTCTCGAAAACAAGGTAAGGCAAAACCAAGACGAAATCATGCAGGAGGTGGGAGAAGTCCGGAAAGACGTTAGCGAGAGGATACAGAGAACGTATGACATAGCTAACAGGCTGGACGAGCAAATAATAACTAATAGAAATAACATACAGGAAATAGATCAGAGAGAGAGAAACCTGCAGGAAAGATTAGAAGCGCTGAGGGACACACCAATATTGAATACCCATATGTGTCATAGCGAGAACAGGGAAGTAATCAACTTCCAAAACTATCGTCGAAACCCGATGGAATTCTTAAAGAGGATGGAAGAGTTTATTGAAAGAAATAGAGAAACAAGGTGGGACAGAATAAGGGAAATGTTAGACGAAACGTTCCGAAACACGAGGGATAACTGGTGGATAGCGGTACGACCCGAAATCACAAATTTAGTCGAATTTAAACGCCAATTCAAAGAGAAGTATTGGTCGGAAACAGCGCAAAACAAAGTACGAATGGAGATATTCTACGGGAAATACGACGCGTCCAATGGACAATCCCCAACGTCCTATTTCCTGGGAAAGATATGTTTGGCACGAAAGTTGATACCGCCAATCCCGGAAGAATGTTTGGTGAGACAGTTAGCTGGACATTATAGCTACGGTATTAAAGATGCCCAATTGTACCAACAGCTCAGTAAAATAACCGATTTAGCTAAATTATTAGAAAACTGTGAATCCGCTGGAAGGTTCCAGGATTACCAACCCCCCAGTCGTAAAGTAGACTATAATAACAGCAATAACGGACCAAACCGGAATGGAGGTGGAAACGGTAATAACTTTAACCCGAATAGCCAGAACAATAGCACCCCACCAAATAGCCGAAATAATAACAATCAAGGTCCAAATAACCGCAACTATCCGGGACCAAACCGAAATAATTACCCCGAAAATAATTACAGTAGGAACTATAATCAGGGAAATAGTTATCGCGGCAATAACTATAGGGGGAATAATTATGGTCAGCGTAATAATTCTCGAAACGGAGGTAATCAAGGAGGAGGTGATAGGAGGAATCAGGAGTATACCTCAGGTAAACTGTACAATGGCCAATAGTCAACGGCCATATCCACCCAATTTACCGACTTACGTGTATTACCCACAACAGACGCAAGGTAACCAGAGTAATACAACGAATAGCCAACCCATTAGTTGTAACCCCGAGGTTAGGCAGGAACCACAAACAAGTCAGCAACCCAATGTTCCGGGAGACCGGGCCAATGAGACAGGGGCTCATTTAAACTAAACGCGGCAGTGAAAAGGAAAACGGCCCTTCACTGAACCAATATTATGGGGTGACTGAATACAAAAATAGACGGGACAAAGACAGGACAATGACACTAAGAACAAATAATTATCTTAGAGATATTAGGGAGGAATTATTAGAAGAGAATGACAATATAGTTAAAAATCATAATAAAGGGAATAATGGTATAGTACAAATCAAGGCAAATATCAATGGTATAGATGCAACATTACTCATTGATACAGGATCAAACGTATCACTTATAGACAGTGTAGAGTTAGAGAGAATTAAACAAAACAGTAATTTACCCATACCCACTCTGCCTATAAATAACATTATTCTAGTCGGAGCGACGGGGAGGCAGAATAAATCGATAAAGAAACAGGTGTCATTAGAGATGACTAGTAATGGGGTAACGTTACCAATAGGGTTATTAGTGGCGAATAATTTACCCATGAGTATCCTAATAGGCTGCGATATACTTAGGCCATATAATGCAATAATAGATTTAGAAGGTAAGATTATAACGTTAAAAACAAATGAGGGAATTTGAACCAATAATTTAATTGATGCCCAAGGAGATAGTACAAGCAACGCACCTTATCAAGCGATAGTGAACCATTATTATTGTGCCGATCGACCACTAAACATGCCCTTATATCAGGAGGAAAACCCAGAGTTGTGGTTAGAAAAATTAGAAGAAATAAGGGATTTCCAAAGGACGAAAGCAAGGGGTCAGATCAGCGAAGCACAGGCGGAACAATTGATTACGGTATATAATAATTACAAACATATATTCTCAAACGCTCCAGGTAAAGCCAGAGATTATCAATGCACCATAAAATTTAAAACACCTGTAGAATTTAACAGAAAATCATATCCGATCGCCTACTCACTTAAGAACGAAGTTAGGGAGGAATTGAACAGGATGATAGAGGACGACATAATTGAATATAGTCATTCGCCCTTTACCAGCCCAATCATAGCTGTGCCGAAAAAGAATGGACAGGTGCGTATATGTCTCGATGCTAGGGAGATTAACAAGATGATTGTTAACGACCGCACATCCCCTGGGGAGATAGAAGAAATATTGAAAAAGTTTCACGGGACAAAGTATATAAGTTCATGGGATACAGTATGCGACTACTGGCAGGTAGAACTCCACCCTGATAGTAGGAAATATATGGCATTCATATTCGAAGGCAGAAACTATCAGTTTAAACGATTACCCTTTGGTTTGATAAATTCTGTGGCGGTGTTTGTAAAGATAATGGACAGAATATTGGGGCAGGAAGTGCTGAAATTTACGACAGTATATGTCGACGATTTACTGGTAACTTCAGCGAATTGGGATGACCATTGTAATAGGGTTGGACAGGTGTTAGAGAAGCTATCAGAGAATAATATCACCCTCAAATTAGACAAGTCCCAATTTATTGCAAATGAGGTGAAATTTTTAGGTTTTAATCTAACCGAGCAAGGGATTACTCCATCCAAGAAAAAGTAGAGGCGATACAGAAGTTCCCCACCCCAAAAAACAGGAAACAGCTTCAATCATTTTTAGGAATCTGTAACTATTACAGGAAGTTTCGGTCCAATTACTCAGAACTAACTGCCAGGTTCCAAAAGCAGTTATCAGCTAAAGACAAATGGACTTGGGGACCAGAGCAAGATGGAGTGCTCAATCTAATAAAGGAAAAGGAAGTTATGTTACATCACCCCGACTTTACAAAACCATTTTATCTAAATTGCGATGCCAGTAACGTAAGTTTAGGTGCAGCCTTATATCAGGAAGATCAGAATGGAAACCATTTAGTAATTAGCTTCGCCAGCCGCGTGCTGGACAGTTGCGAACGAAACTACAATACCACTGAAAAAGAATTGTTGAGTGTAGTTTTCGTATGTGGTAAATTTCGAACGTATATATTAGGGTACCTCGTCACGGTTAGGAGTGACCACAAATCAATATCATTTTTAAAGCATTGTAAGCTAAACCACGGAAGGCTGACGAGATGGGTTTTGGCCCTACAAGAATATAATATCACGTGGGAATATATACCCGGCAAACAAAACATAGCAGCCGACGTCCTATCCCGCATCAATATACAAGACCAAACCTTTGACGGCGAAAAGGAACAAATAGCGAAGGTATACCATATTATTAAGAGCAGGGAAGATTTAAAAAATATTTTAAACGATGTAAAGGCACAACAAGAGGCCGACCCAAAATTAGGAAATTTTAGAAAAAGGGTACTGGAAGGCGATGAAATTATAAATAAATATTACTGTATACACAACGACACTTTGTTTATAAGGAATACCCCGCAACAGGAGAATTGGAAGTTAGTAATTCCACCAGGGATAGAGAGACCACTAATAATCGACTATCACGATAGGTACGGACACATGGGTGCCCTCAAGGTAAGGAAAGCATTGGAAGAGCAAACATACATCAAAGGGATGAATAAAAAAGTGCAACAGGTGATATAGTCATGCGATATTTGTCAGAAGGTAAAATGTAATAACGAGAGAAAGGAAGGGGTCATGATACCCATTACATCCACCGGAAAATTAGAAAAGGTATTTCTCGATATCTGTGGACCATTTCCACACAGCGGTGGGAGACACAGATATAAATTCATCATAATTATCTTTGACCATTTCAGCAAATATACTAAGCTTTATCCAATAACTAGGGCTACGACCAGGAAAATTATAGACATCATAATAGAACGGTATATAATGGAGGTAGGCAGACCACATTCTATAATTACAGACCACTGTACCCAGTTTAAGGGAAAATTATGGAAAGAAAACCTTGGAGAACATGGGATAAAAACGTATAAGACATCCGTATATCACCCGAATAGTAACCCAGCCGAGAGAGTGTTGAGGGAAGTAGGACGGTTGTTAGAACATACTGCCATAACAAACATAAGAGACGGCATGAATACGTAGCATCAACCGAGGATTTTCTCAATTTCTCATATCACAACACCATAGAGGTGTCACCATACACAGTTATGTTCGAAAGACCCCCACCACGAGAGATAAAGGAGATTATTAGTTTTCCCGACGAACCTGAATACCAATTTGAAGGAACCAAATTTTATAACAAAGTGTTAGAAAAAACGGAACAGCAACGGAAGAAATATATTCAATCCCAGCCAAAGGCAATTAAGTATAAGGTAGGAGAAAAAATGTTAGTCAGAAATAGAGAATTGCCCAGTGCTATACAAGGCATAACGAGGAAATTGTTACTTTTATATACAGGACCTTTTACAATCACAAAAGACAATGGAAACAATACATACGAGGTAACAGACACTGTTAGTAACAAAGTAAAGGGTACTTATAAACAAACGTCATTGAAAAGGTACCATGAATAAAAACACAAGTCAAATCAAGCGTCATTGAGAAAGTACCATGAATAAAAACATGTCAACGTATATTTTCCAACTTACCCATACTTAAGAAAGGGAATAGAGATTATTAATAAAAAATAAAAACAATACGAGAAGGACACCTTACACCAAAACGAGAAGGACACCTTACACCAAAGGCAAAAATATATATATAAAATATAAATTTATTTCCAATAGCCATGTCAACGTATATTTACCAACTTACCCGTACTTAGAGTAGGAGAAAAAGGAAAGAAGGAAAGGACATAATTAGTTAAATGGATTATTGAACAATCAAATAACAATTGTTATTACTAAGGGGGAGAAAAGGAGGAGAAATACTGTCATATAATTGATACTAAATGGAAATGATAAATGAAAAAAAAAAGGAAACAGTGTGTTACATAAGAAGATAATGATGAATCTATAAATATAGCTATTAACATTGAATGATTTTAAAAGATAATTTTACCTGCGGAGAACGATATATTAATATAATTGAGAAATAATCAGAAGAGTTTAAGAAAGGGAATTTATGTGTAGGAGCCTATGATCTTTGAATATTATATTTTTTTATTATTATTATTTGTTGCGAAAGTGCAATTATTATTTTTCTGGACAGAGATGTGTTGCCTCTGATTTCAGTAATTATAGTTAGGGAAGGGCGGAGAATGTATGCCATAGCGAGCCACTCTGACTTCCAACCCGCTATAAAAGTTAGGGAATTGTTAGGGAGTTATATCAAAGATTAAATAATTAACATCAAGGTAAAAAGGAAAGGAATAGGAGATACGACAAAGAACGAAACATGAATATTGAGATGGATTAATATATTAAAGGAGTAGTACAGGAATTTAATTATAAGATAAAAGAATGAAATATAAAGAAGCTAATAAAAGGTTAATATAGAAATGATAATTTCAGCAAAACTAAAGAAATGTTTTTCCGAAATTATCAATTTTAACGGGGAGGCATGTGTAATGTCACAGAACGTTCCATAAAGGAAATTATTTGCATAGCAATTTATCATAAGAGGAAAGTGAGGTGAACAGTATCGAACCCAAGTAATCCTAAAAATGTTGTAATATTGTCAAATAATTAATATCATTAACATGAAAAAACGACCAGACTATGGCTAAGACTTAAACCCCATATATATTATTTAAGTGAAGAACTGTGTAAAACCAATAATATACTATAATAGAGACAAATAATATCAGTAACAACCAAAATAAGGTCATTACTTATTAAGTAATGTAACTCTGAATAGGGTATAAAAAACTATTTATTGTCAATTAATGGACAAGATCCATTATCATACTATGTAATGTAAATATAATAAATGTATTAAATTATTTGAATACATTATTAGAAAGGATCTAAGTTAAAATAAAAAATATATAAATGTTATGACAAAAAATATATGTTTAGGAGCCGAGTCCAATCACTCAGATTTTATGTAAAAATTAATTATTATTGAATTGAGATAAAAACTATATGTAATTGTCAAGTAGACAAAGATGAACAAATTATCTTAAATAAAGAAAGCTGTAAAGTGAATAAAAATCAGTTAAAATAGCCAAAAACTGTATTAACTGAAAACATGTAGTAGACCTATAATATATGAATTTAATGTCGACAAAATGCAACCAAATTGCATTATAAAGTTGAAATACAATATAATGTGACTATACTAATATATTTGACTAACTTAAACACTTTAATAGTCGAAACAGGAAACTATTTACCTATACCATATCTGGGTGAGGCCAAGGAACCATCACAAAAAACAGTCATTTTTGACAAAATATTAGCAAAAATAAAAGAAAAAGGTACAATACTATAGTGTACTATAAAAACAAACATACTCAGTTGACAACAAGCTCAATTATTAAAGAATTTGACTTATGAGAGTGGAATTTGCCACACAAAGAAAATGAATCACTTATGCAAACCAATATGATGCTAAGTAAGCTTACAATAAAAATAATATGTATCAGGATAAACCAGGTATCACAAAAGATAGACAATATAATAAACTCTCAGTGTATACTCGAAAAATCCCATATATAATAAGGAAAAAAGACTAATTATTGTAAAGAAACAGTGACATTAACTTAGGCCATATGCATGGACCATGTAAAACTGAACTTATTTATATATTATATGTGTTAAATTTTATTTATTTTGTTATAAAAAGATGATAATATTATGTATTAATGTTGTAGAAGGAACCAAACAACTTCACAACAATTTTTATAGTTAAAAAAATTGAATTTTTATGGAAACATTGCAAGGTAAGAGTTGTGTTTTATGTTATTTTATTAGAGTTAATTTGTTCAAAACCAATCGTAATTAGTATCATTAAGTTCAGTTGAAAGCAGAGAGTCAAAAAATAGTAATGGCATGCAGATTGTAAGTAGTTATGTAAAATTGTTTGACAAATACCAGAATAATTTTTGTAATATCCTTAGTGTGAAGAATAAGAAATTTTGTTCTAAAGCTTCTACGGAAGTCAAATTTGTTCCATGATGTTCCATTTGATTATTCTCGAAGGAATTTTTACACAAATACACCGGAAATTCATGACAAAAAGTTAAAACAATGAGCCTTACAGAGTATAAAAGGAAGACGAAATTCGACCGAAAAACACTTTGTACTTTGAATCCAGAAGAGACACATCACCCACGAAACTGATCATCACACCCGAGGCGAAACCGAAGAACGAGAAGTCGACGTGAGAACGCAGAAAGGCTTTTCCCGTACATTGACAAAAGACAGACTTAACCTCTACAAGAATATACGCCAACGTGTTGTTGAAATAGAGCAGCAACACGACACATTTAATAGAACGCACGCAGCCAGAATATCAGCGGCCCTGGAAAGGACTAAAATTTTAATAGAGAATCAATTCTGCTGTGTTCGCTAAGACAAACTGACTTTGACAAAAATCCCTATAACGTTACGTACACAAAGCCTATTCATCAACTGTGAGAGAGGATTCAGCGCTGTGACGGCTAATCGAGAAACCACGCGGACAGCTGATTGCCGCCGGCACTATTCAAAGCGTAAATTCACTGCGAAACTTATATCAGAAAGTGCGGAGTTTAAAAAAAAACCGTATTTTGACTTTTAAATAATATCAGTGCACAAGGAACGTCAACACGAAGAGGCGAGATTGAAAACGTACCCGAGAGAAGTGTCCAGTGCGAGAAATAATTACCCATCGGAACGTGAGTTGTTCAAAGTTAAAGTCATTTTTACCTGGTAACATTTGTCACACAGTTGTACTACACATGCCACACACCTTCAAATCACTTAATTTTTGTAAAGCATCTTATTGATCTGTCTTGGTAGTTCAAAGGAGTCACGTCCTGAGTATAAAGATTTTTCATACACTAAACTCATGCTTTTCAACTGAGTAAAATAAAACATTTGTTAGCCGATACTTGATTGGAGAAAAAACTTGTCAATAATAATTTTTTGTAACTCTGCAATTTTATATTTTTTACGAATGTTAGTCCTTCAAACGATTTTTTTAAGATTCATTAAAACATACGTTATTTTTACAAACTCAAACTGTCTTGTTCACATTTTTTCATAGAATTAAACTAACTGCTAAGAAATCAAAATTTAATTTTAATAACAATTTCTTGGAACAAAAGATTCCAAGTGGCGCCCACAAACAGATAGTAGCTTAAGTTGTTTTGCAGGACGACATCATCGCAGAGGAACCAGTCATCAGTAAGTATCACAAAGTGCGCGGAGTGTAACGCCCGACATATAACAACACGACATAACACTGTACACACATCCAATTTCTGTTTATTATAAATTGGCAGCCCAACTAGTGAGGCTTGAAAAAAAGGAACAAGCCCGGCAACTACCAACAAATCAAGATGCCGCAACCAAAGGGAAAAAAGGTGAAGAAAAATGTGGAACCCGAATTAAGTGTGGAAGACGGAGAGGCAGTACAAATCGAGGAAATAGAGTTAGAACCGCCCACACTAGAAACTGAAAGACCGATACAAACGGGAGATGAATTAGAGGAACAAACGGGAGAAGAACCCATACAAATGGTAGACCAAACAAAGAAACCCGAACCAGAAAAAATAACAAGGACGTCGACATGAACGCAATAATGATGATGTTCCAGAAAATAGAATCGTCCAATGAAAAAACGGAGAAAAATTTTGAGACACTAATAGGATCCCTAAGGGAGGATAATAATAAAAACAGACGGGAAGATGAGGAGGAGAATAATAAAAACAGACTGGAAGATAAGGAGAAATTAGACAAAAAGATAGAATCTTTAGGGGAGTATATAACCGAGAAAATAAATGACAATGGGAAAAAGCTGGAGCTATTTCAGGAGGAGAATAAAAAATGTATAGAGTCCCTGAAAAAAGAAATTAGCATAAATTTCGAAACAGTAAACAAAAGGATCGATGATAGTAAAATCGACAGTGACAGGAAGGACGAGACTATGGAGAAACAGTTAGAAAGATTACAGGAGGGAAGTAATACCCGTTTTGAAAATATAGAGGAGCAAACCGTAGAGACCAAACAAGATGTTAGGACTCTCGAAAACAAGGTAAGGCAAAACCAAGACGAAATCATGCAGGAGGTGGGAGAAGTCCGGAAAGACGTTAGCGAGAGGATACAGAGAACGTATGACATAGCTAACAGGCTGGACGAGCAAATAATAACTAATAGAAATAACATACAGGAAATAGATCAGAGAGAGAGAAACCTGCAGGAAAGATTAGAAGCGCTGAGGGACACACCAATATTGAATACCCATATGTGTCATAGCGAGAACAGGGAAGTAATCAACTTCCAAAACTATCGTCGAAACCCGATGGAATTCTTAAAGAGGATGGAAGAGTTTATTGAAAGAAATAGAGAAACAAGGTGGGACAGAATAAGGGAAATGTTAGACGAAACGTTCCGAAACACGAGGGATAACTGGTGGATAGCGGTACGACCCGAAATCACAAATTTAGTCGAATTTAAACGCCAATTCAAAGAGAAGTATTGGTCGGAAACAGCGCAAAACAAAGTACGAATGGAGATATTCTACGGGAAATACGACGCGTCCAATGGACAATCCCCAACGTCCTATTTCCTGGGAAAGATATGTTTGGCACGAAAGTTGATACCGCCAATCCCGGAAGAATGTTTGGTGAGACAGTTAGCTGGACATTATAGCTACGGTATTAAAGATGCCCAATTGTACCAACAGCTCAGTAAAATAACCGATTTAGCTAAATTATTAGAAAACTGTGAATCCGCTGGAAGGTTCCAGGATTACCAACCCCCCAGTCGCAAAGTAGACTATAATAACAGCAATAACGGACCAAACCGGAATGGAGGTGGAAACGGTAATAACTTTAACCCGAATAGCCAGAACAATAGCACCCCACCAAATAGCCGAAATAATAACAATCAAGGTCCAAATAACCGCAACTATCCGGGACCAAACCGAAATAATTACCCCGAAAATAATTACAGTAGGAACTATAATCAGGGAAATAGTTATCGCGGCAATAACTATAGGGGGAATAATTATGGTCAGCGTAATAATTCTCGAAACGGAGGTAATCAAGGAGGAGGTGATAGGAGGAATCAGGAGTATACCTCAGGTAAACTGTACAATGGCCAATAGTCAACGGCCATATCCACCCAATTTACCGACTTACGTGTATTACCCACAACAGACGCAAGGTAACCAGAGTAATACAACGAATAGCCAACCCATTAGTGGTAACCCCGAGGTTAGGCAGGAACCACAAACAAGTCAGCAACCCAATGTTCCGGGAGACCGGGCCAATGAGACAGGGGCTCATTTAAACTAAACGCGGCAGTGAAAAGGAAAACGGCCCTTCACTGAACCAATATTATGGGGTGACTGAATACAAAAATAGACGGGACAAAGACAGGACAATGACACTAAGAACAAATAATTATCTTAGAGATATTAGGGAGGAATTATTAGAAGAGAATGACAATATAGTTAAAAATCATAATAAAGGGAATAATGGTATAGTACAAATCAAGGCAAATATCAATGGTATAGATGCAACATTACTCATTGATACAGGATCAAACGTATCACTTATAGACAGTGTAGAGTTAGAGAGAATTAAACAAAACAGTAATTTACCCATACCCACTCTGCCTATAAATAACATTATTCTAGTCGGAGCGACGGGGAGGCAGAATAAATCGATAAAGAAACAGGTGTCATTAGAGATGACTAGTAATGGGGTAACGTTACCAATAGGGTTATTAGTGGCGAATAATTTACCCATGAGTATCCTAATAGGCTGCGATATACTTAGGCCATATAATGCAATAATAGATTTAGAAGGTAAGATTATAACGTTAAAAACAAATGAGGGAATTTGAACCAATAATTTAATTGATGCCCAAGGAGATAGTACAAGCAACGCACCTTATCAAGCGATAGTGAACCATTATTATTGTGCCGATCGACCACTAAACATGCCCTTATATCAGGAGGAAAACCCAGAGTTGTGGTTAGAAAAATTAGAAGAAATAAGGGATTTCCAAAGGACGAAAGCAAGGGGTCAGATCAGCGAAGCACAGGCGGAACAATTGATTACGGTATATAATAATTACAAACATATATTCTCAAACGCTCCAGGTAAAGCCAGAGATTATCAATGCACCATAAAATTTAAAACACCTGTAGAATTTAACAGAAAATCATATCCGATCGCCTACTCACTTAAGAACGAAGTTAGGGAGGAATTGAACAGGATGATAGAGGACGACATAATTGAATATAGTCATTCGCCCTTTACCAGCCCAATCATAGCTGTGCCGAAAAAGAATGGACAGGTGCGTATATGTCTCGATGCTAGGGAGATTAACAAGATGATTGTTAACGACCGCACATCCCCTGGGGAGATAGAAGAAATATTGAAAAAGTTTCACGGGACAAAGTATATAAGTTCATGGGATACAGTATGCGACTACTGGCAGGTAGAACTCCACCCTGATAGTAGGAAATATATGGCATTCATATTCGAAGGCAGAAACTATCAGTTTAAACGATTACCCTTTGGTTTGATAAATTCTGTGGCGGTGTTTGTAAAGATAATGGACAGAATATTGGGGCAGGAAGTGCTGAAATTTACGACAGTATATGTCGACGATTTACTGGTAACTTCAGCGAATTGGGATGACCATTGTAATAGGGTTGGACAGGTGTTAGAGAAGCTATCAGAGAATAATATCACCCTCAAATTAGACAAGTCCCAATTTATTGCAAATGAGGTGAAATTTTTAGGTTTTAATCTAACCGAGCAAGGGATTACTCCATCCAAGAAAAAGTAGAGGCGATACAGAAGTTCCCCACCCCAAAAAACAGGAAACAGCTTCAATCATTTTTAGGAATCTGTAACTATTACAGGAAGTTTCGGTCCAATTACTCAGAACTAACTGCCAGGTTCCAAAAGCAGTTATCAGCTAAAGACAAATGGACTTGGGGACCAGAGCAAGATGGAGTGCTCAATCTAATAAAGGAAAAGGAAGTTATGTTACATCACCCCGACTTTACAAAACCATTTTATCTAAATTGCGATGCCAGTAACGTAAGTTTAGGTGCAGCCTTATATCAGGAAGATCAGAATGGAAACCATTTAGTAATTAGCTTCGCCAGCCGCGTGCTGGACAGTTGCGAACGAAACTACAATACCACTGAAAAAGAATTGTTGAGTGTAGTTTTCGTATGTGGTAAATTTCGAACGTATATATTAGGGTACCTCGTCACGGTTAGGAGTGACCACAAATCAATATCATTTTTAAAGCATTGTAAGCTAAACCACGGAAGGCTGACGAGATGGGTTTTGGCCCTACAAGAATATAATATCACGTGGGAATATATACCCGGCAAACAAAACATAGCAGCCGACGTCCTATCCCGCATCAATATACAAGACCAAACCTTTGACGGCGAAAAGGAACAAATAGCGAAGGTATACCATATTATTAAGAGCAGGGAAGATTTAAAAAATATTTTAAACGATGTAAAGGCACAACAAGAGGCCGACCCAAAATTAGGAAATTTTAGAAAAAGGGTACTGGAAGGCGATGAAATTATAAATAAATATTACTGTATACACAACGACACTTTGTTTATAAGGAATACCCCGCAACAGGAGAATTGGAAGTTAGTAATTCCACCAGGGATAGAGAGACCACTAATAATCGACTATCACGATAGGTACGGACACATGGGTGCCCTCAAGGTAAGGAAAGCATTGGAAGAGCAAACATACATCAAAGGGATGAATAAAAAAGTGCAACAGGTGATATAGTCATGCGATATTTGTCAGAAGGTAAAATGTAATAACGAGAGAAAGGAAGGGGTCATGATACCCATAACATCCACCGGAAAATTAGAAAAGGTATTTCTCGATATCTGTGGACCATTTCCACACAGCGGTGGGAGACACAGATATAAATTCATCATAATTATCTTTGACCATTTCAGCAAATATACTAAGCTTTATCCAATAACTAGGGCTACGACCAGGAAAATTATAGACATCATAATAGAACGGTATATAATGGAGGTAGGCAGACCACATTCTATAATTACAGACCACTGTACCCAGTTTAAGGGAAAATTATGGAAAGAAAACCTTGGAGAACATGGGATAAAAACGTATAAGACATCCGTATATCACCCGAATAGTAACCCAGCCGAGAGAGTGTTGAGGGAAGTAGGACGGTTGTTAGAACATACTGCCATAACAAACATAAGAGACGGCATGAATACGTAGCATCAACCGAGGATTTTCTCAATTTCTCATATCACAACACCATAGAGGTGTCACCATACACAGTTATGTTCGAAAGACCCCCACCACGAGAGATAAAGGAGATTATTAGTTTTCCCGACGAACCTGAATACCAATTTGAAGGAACCAAATTTTATAACAAAGTGTTAGAAAAAACGGAACAGCAACGGAAGAAATATATTCAATCCCAGCCAAAGGCAATTAAGTATAAGGTAGGAGAAAAAATGTTAGTCAGAAATAGAGAATTGCCCAGTGCTATACAAGGCATAACGAGGAAATTGTTACTTTTATATACAGGACCTTTTACAATCACAAAAGACAATGGAAACAATACATACGAGGTAACAGACACTGTTAGTAACAAAGTAAAGGGTACTTATAAACAAACGTCATTGAAAAGGTACCATGAATAAAAACACAAGTCAAATCAAGCGTCATTGAGAAAGTACCATGAATAAAAACATGTCAACGTATATTTTCCAACTTACCCATACTTAAGAAAGGGAATAGAGATTATTAATAAAAAATAAAAACAATACGAGAAGGACACCTTACACCAAAACGAGAAGGACACCTTACACCAAAGGCAAAAATATATATATAAAATATAAATTTATTTCCAATAGCCATGTCAACGTATATTTACCAACTTACCCGTACTTAGAGTAGGAGAAAAAGGAAAGAAGGAAAGGACATAATTAGTTAAATGGATTATTGAACAATCAAATAACAATTGTTATTACTAAGGGGGAGAAAAGGAGGAGAAATACTGTCATATAATTGATACTAAATGGAAATGATAAATGAAAAAAAAAAGGAAACAGTGTGTTACATAAGAAGATAATGATGAATCTATAAATATAGCTATTAACATTGAATGATTTTAAAAGATAATTTTACCTGCGGAGAACGATATATTAATATAATTGAGAAATAATCAGAAGAGTTTAAGAAAGGGAATTTATGTGTAGGAGCCTATGATCTTTGAATATTATATTTTTTTATTATTATTATTTGTTGCGAAAGTGCAATTATTATTTTTCTGGACAGAGATGTGTTGCCTCTGATTTCAGTAATTATAGTTAGGGAAGGGCGGAGAATGTATGCCATAGCGAGCCACTCTGACTTCCAACCCGCTATAAAAGTTAGGGAATTGTTAGGGAGTTATATCAAAGATTAAATAATTAACATCAAGGTAAAAAGGAAAGGAATAGGAGATACGACAAAGAACGAAACATGAATATTGAGATGGATTAATATATTAAAGGAGTAGTACAGGAATTTAATTATAAGATAAAAGAATGAAATATAAAGAAGCTAATAAAAGGTTAATATAGAAATGATAATTTCAGCAAAACTAAAGAAATGTTTTTCCGAAATTATCAATTTTAACGGGGAGGCATGTGTAATGTCACAGAACGTTCCATAAAGGAAATTATTTGCATAGCAATTTATCATAAGAGGAAAGTGAGGTGAACAGTATCGAACCCAAGTAATCCTAAAAATGTTGTAATATTGTCAAATAATTAATATCATTAACATGAAAAAACGACCAGACTATGGCTAAGACTTAAACCCCATATATATTATTTAAGTGAAGAACTGTGTAAAACCAATAATATACTATAATAGAGACAAATAATATCAGTAACAACCAAAATAAGGTCATTACTTATTAAGTAATGTAACTCTGAATAGGGTATAAAAAACTATTTATTGTCAATTAATGGACAAGATCCATTATCATACTATGTAATGTAAATATAATAAATGTATTAAATTATTTGAATACATTATTAGAAAGGATCTAAGTTAAAATAAAAAATATATAAATGTTATGACAAAAAATATATGTTTAGGAGCCGAGTCCAATCACTCAGATTTTATGTAAAAATTAATTATTATTGAATTGAGATAAAAACTATATGTAATTGTCAAGTAGACAAAGATGAACAAATTATCTTAAATAAAGAAAGCTGTAAAGTGAATAAAAATCAGTTAAAATAGCCAAAAACTGTATTAACTGAAAACATGTAGTAGACCTATAATATATGAATTTAATGTCGACAAAATGCAACCAAATTGCATTATAAAGTTGAAATACAATATAATGTGACTATACTAATATATTTGACTAACTTAAACACTTTAATAGTCGAAACAGGAAACTATTTACCTATACCATATCTGGGTGAGGCCAAGGAACCATCACAAAAAACAGTCATTTTTGACAAAATATTAGCAAAAATAAAAGAAAAAGGTACAATACTATAGTGTACTATAAAAACAAACATACTCAGTTGACAACAAGCTCAATTATTAAAGAATTTGACTTATGAGAGTGGAATTTGCCACACAAAGAAAATGAATCACTTATGCAAACCAATATGATGCTAAGTAAGCTTACAATAAAAATAATATGTATCAGGATAAACCAGGTATCACAAAAGATAGACAATATAATAAACTCTCAGTGTATACTCGAAAAATCCCATATATAATAAGGAAAAAAGACTAATTATTGTAAAGAAACAGTGACATTAACTTAGGCCATATGCATGGACCATGTAAAACTGAACTTATTTATATATTATATGTGTTAAATTTTATTTATTTTGTTATAAAAAGATGATAATATTATGTATTAATGTTGTAGAAGGAACCAAACAACTTCACAACAATTTTTTTAGTTAAAAAAATTGAATTTTTATGGAAACATTGCAAGGTAAGAGTTGTGTTTTATGTTATTTTATTAGAGTTAATTTGTTCAAAACCAATCGTAATTAGTATCATTAAGTTCAGTTGAAAGCAGAGAGTCAAAAAATAGTAATGGCATGCAGATTGTAAGTAGTTATGTAAAATTGTTTGACAAATACCAGAATAATTTTTGTAATATCCTTAGTGTGAAGAATAAGAAATTTTGTTCTAAAGCTTCTACGGAAGTCAAATTTGTTCCATGATGTTCCATTTGATTATTCTCGAACGTTCTAGAAGGAATTTTTACACAAATACACCGGAAATTCATGACAAAAAGTTAAAACAATGAGCCTTACAGAGTATAAAAGGAAGACGAAATTCGACCGAAAAACACTTTGTACTTTGAATCCAGAAGAGACACATCACCCACGAAACTGATCATCACACCCGAGGCGAAACCGAAGAACGAGAAGTCGACGTGAGAACGCAGAAAGGCTTTTCCCGTACATTGACAAAAGACAGACTTAACCTCTACAAGAATATACGCCAACGTGTTGTTGAAATAGAGCAGCAACACGACACATTTAATAGAACGCACGCAGCCAGAATATCAGCGGCCCTGGAAAGGACTAAAATTTTAATAGAGAATCAATTCTGCTGTGTTCGCTAAGACAAACTGACTTTGACAAAAATCCCTATAACGTTACGTACACAAAGCCTATTCATCAACTGTGAGAGAGGATTCAGCGCTGTGACGGCTAATCGAGAAACCACGCGGACAGCTGATTGCCGCCGGCACTATTCAAAGCGTAAATTCACTGCGAAACTTATATCAGAAAGTGCGGAGTTTAAAAAAAAACCGTATTTTGACTTTTAAATAATATCAGTGCACAAGGAACGTCAACACGAAGAGGCGAGATTGAAAACGTACCCGAGAGAAGTGTCCAGTGCGAGAAATAATTACCCATCGGAACGTGAGTTGTTCAAAGTTAAAGTCATTTTTACCTGGTAACATTTGTCACACAGTTGTACTACACATGCCACACACCTTCAAATCACTTAATTTTTGTAAAGCATCTTATTGATCTGTCTTGGTAGTTCAAAGGAGTCACGTCCTGAGTATAAAGATTTTTCATACACTAAACTCATGCTTTTCAACTGAGTAAAATAAAACATTTGTTAGCCGATACTTGATTGGAGAAAAAACTTGTCAATAATAATTTTTTGTAACTCTGCAATTTTATATTTTTTACGAATGTTAGTCCTTCAAACGATTTTTTTAAGATTCATTAAAACATACGTTATTTTTACAAACTCAAACTGTCTTGTTCACATTTTTTCATAGAATTAAACTAACTGCTAAGAAATCAAAATTTAATTTTAATAACAATTTCTTGGAACAAAAGATTCCAAGTGGCGCCCACAAACAGATAGTAGCTTAAGTTGTTTTGCAGGACGACATCATCGCAGAGGAACCAGTCATCAGTAAGTATCACAAAGTGCGCGGAGTGTAACGCCCGACATATAACAACACGACATAACACTGTACACACATCCAATTTCTGTTTATTATAAATTGGCAGCCCAACTAGTGAGGCTTGAAAAAAAGGAACAAGCCCGGCAACTACCAACAAATCAAGATGCCGCAACCAAAGGGAAAAAAGGTGAAGAAAAATGTGGAACCCGAATTAAGTGTGGAAGACGGAGAGGCAGTACAAATCGAGGAAATAGAGTTAGAACCGCCCACACTAGAAACTGAAAGACCGATACAAACGAGAGATGAATTAGAGGAACAAACGGGAGAAGAACCCATACAAATGGTAGACCAAACAAAGAAACCCGAACCAGAAAAAATAACAAGGACGTCGACATGAACGCAATAATGATGATGTTCCAGAAAATAGAATCGTCCAATGAAAAAACGGAGAAAAAATTTGAGACACTAATAGGATCCCTAAGGGAGGATAATAATAAAAACAGACGGGAAGATGAGGAGGAGAATAATAAAAACAGACTGGAAGATAAGGAGAAATTAGACAAAAAGATAGAATCTTTAGGGGAGTATATAACCGAGAAAATAAATGACAATGGGAAAAAGCTGGAGCTATTTCAGGAGGAGAATAAAAAATGTATAGAGTCCCTGAAAAAAGAAATTAGCATAAATTTCGAAACAGTAAACAAAAGGATCGATGATAGTAAAATCGACAGTGACAGGAAGGACGAGACTATGGAGAAACAGTTAGAAAGATTACAGGAGGGAAGTAATACCCGTTTTGAAAATATAGAGGAGCAAACCGTAGAGACCAAACAAGATGTTAGGACTCTCGAAAACAAGGTAAGGCAAAACCAAGACGAAATCATGCAGGAGGTGGGAGAAGTCCGGAAAGACGTTAGCGAGAGGATACAGAGAACGTATGACATAGCTAACAGGCTGGACGAGCAAATAATAACTAATAGAAATAACATACAGGAAATAGATCAGAGAGAGAGAAACCTGCAGGAAAGATTAGAAGCGCTGAGGGACACACCAATATTGAATACCCATATGTGTCATAGCGAGAACAGGGAAGTAATCAACTTCCAAAACTATCGTCGAAACCCGATGGAATTCTTAAAGAGGATGGAAGAGTTTATTGAAAGAAATAGAGAAACAAGGTGGGACAGAATAAGAGAAATGTTAGATGAAACGTTCCGAAACACGAGGGATAACTGGTGGATAGCGGTACAACCCGAAATCACAAATTTAGTCGAATTTAAACGCCAATTCAAAGAGAAGTATTGGTCGGAAACAGCGCAAAACAAAGTACGAATGGAGATATTCTACGGGAAATACGACGCGTCCAATGGACAATCCCCAACGTCCTATTTCCTGGGAAAGATATGTTTGGCACGAAAGTTGATACCGCCAATCCCGGAAGAATGTTTGGTGAGACAGTTAGCTGGACATTATAGCTACGGTATTAAAGATGCCCAATTGTACCAACAGCTCAGTAAAATAACCGATTTAGCTAAATTATTAGAAAACTGTGAATCCGCTGGAAGGTTCCAGGATTACCAACCCCCCAGTCGTAAAGTAGACTATAATAACAGCAATAACGGACCAAACCGGAATGGAGGTGGAAACGGTAATAACTTTAACCCGAATAGCCAGAACAATAGCACCCCACCAAATAGCCGAAATAATAACAATCAAGGTCCAAATAACCGCAACTATCCGGGACCAAACCGAAATAATTACCCCGAAAATAATTACAGTAGGAACTATAATCAGGGAAATAGTTATCGCGGCAATAACTATAGGGGGAATAATTATGGTCAGCGTAATAATTCTCGAAACGGAGGTAATCAAGGAGGAGGTGATAGGAGGAATCAGGAGTATACCTCAGGTAAACTGTACAATGGCCAATAGTCAACGGCCATATCCACCCAATTTACCGACTTACGTGTATTACCCACAACAGACGCAAGGTAACCAGAGTAATACAACGAATAGCCAACCCATTAGTGGTAACCCCGAGGTTAGGCAGGAACCACAAACAAGTCAGCAACCCAATGTTCCGGGAGACCGGGCCAATGAGACAGGGGCTCATTTAAACTAAACGCGGCAGTGAAAAGGAAAACGGCCCTTCACTGAACCAATATTATGGGGTGACTGAATACAAAAATAGACGGGACAAAGACAGGACAATGACACTAAGAACAAATAATTATCTTAGAGATATTAGGGAGGAATTATTAGAAGAGAATGACAATATAGTTAAAAATCATAATAAAGGGAATAATGGTATAGTACAAATCAAGGCAAATATCAATGGTATAGATGCAACATTACTCATTGATACAGGATCAAACGTATCACTTATAGACAGTGTAGAGTTAGAGAGAATTAAACAAAACAGTAATTTACCCATACCCACTCTGCCTATAAATAACATTATTCTAGTCGGAGCGACGGGGAGGCAGAATAAATCGATAAAGAAACAGGTGTCATTAGAGATGACTAGTAATGGGGTAACGTTACCAATAGGGTTATTAGTGGCGAATAATTTACCCATGAGTATCCTAATAGGCTGCGATATACTTAGGCCATATAATGCAATAATAGATTTAGAAGGTAAGATTATAACGTTAAAAACAAATGAGGGAATTTGAACCAATAATTTAATTGATGCCCAAGGAGATAGTACAAGCAACGCACCTTATCAAGCGATAGTGAACCATTATTATTGTGCCGATCGACCACTAAACATGCCCTTATATCAGGAGGAAAACCCAGAGTTGTGGTTAGAAAAATTAGAAGAAATAAGGGATTTCCAAAGGACGAAAGCAAGGGGTCAGATCAGCGAAGCACAGGCGGAACAATTGATTACGGTATATAATAATTACAAACATATATTCTCAAACGCTCCAGGTAAAGCCAGAGATTATCAATGCACCATAAAATTTAAAACACCTGTAGAATTTAACAGAAAATCATATCCGATCGCCTACTCACTTAAGAACGAAGTTAGGGAGGAATTGAACAGGATGATAGAGGACGACATAATTGAATATAGTCATTCGCCCTTTACCAGCCCAATCATAGCTGTGCCGAAAAAGAATGGACAGGTGCGTATATGTCTCGATGCTAGGGAGATTAACAAGATGATTGTTAACGACCGCACATCCCCTGGGGAGATAGAAGAAATATTGAAAAAGTTTCACGGGACAAAGTATATAAGTTCATGGGATACAGTATGCGACTACTGGCAGGTAGAACTCCACCCTGATAGTAGGAAATATATGGCATTCATATTCGAAGGCAGAAACTATCAGTTTAAACGATTACCCTTTGGTTTGATAAATTCTGTGGCGGTGTTTGTAAAGATAATGGACAGAATATTGGGGCAGGAAGTGCTGAAATTTACGACAGTATATGTCGACGATTTACTGGTAACTTCAGCGAATTGGGATGACCATTGTAATAGGGTTGGACAGGTGTTAGAGAAGCTATCAGAGAATAATATCACCCTCAAATTAGACAAGTCCCAATTTATTGCAAATGAGGTGAAATTTTTAGGTTTTAATCTAACCGAGCAAGGGATTACTCCATCCAAGAAAAAGTAGAGGCGATACAGAAGTTCCCCACCCCAAAAAACAGGAAACAGCTTCAATCATTTTTAGGAATCTGTAACTATTACAGGAAGTTTCGGTCCAATTACTCAGAACTAACTGCCAGGTTCCAAAAGCAGTTATCAGCTAAAGACAAATGGACTTGGGGACCAGAGCAAGATGGAGTGCTCAATCTAATAAAGGAAAAGGAAGTTATGTTACATCACCCCGACTTTACAAAACCATTTTATCTAAATTGCGATGCCAGTAACGTAAGTTTAGGTGCAGCCTTATATCAGGAAGATCAGAATGGAAACCATTTAGTAATTAGCTTCGCCAGCCGCGTGCTGGACAGTTGCGAACGAAACTACAATACCACTGAAAAAGAATTGTTGAGTGTAGTTTTCGTATGTGGTAAATTTCGAACGTATATATTAGGGTACCTCGTCACGGTTAGGAGTGACCACAAATCAATATCATTTTTAAAGCATTGTAAGCTAAACCACGGAAGGCTGACGAGATGGGTTTTGGCCCTACAAGAATATAATATCACGTGGGAATATATACCCGGCAAACAAAACATAGCAGCCGACGTCCTATCCCGCATCAATATACAAGACCAAACCTTTGACGGCGAAAAGGAACAAATAGCGAAGGTATACCATATTATTAAGAGCAGGGAAGATTTAAAAAATATTTTAAACGATGTAAAGGCACAACAAGAGGCCGACCCAAAATTAGGAAATTTTAGAAAAAGGGTACTGGAAGGCGATGAAATTATAAATAAATATTACTGTATACACAACGACACTTTGTTTATAAGGAATACCCCGCAACAGGAGAATTGGAAGTTAGTAATTCCACCAGGGATAGAGAGACCACTAATAATCGACTATCACGATAGGTACGGACACATGGGTGCCCTCAAGGTAAGGAAAGCATTGGAAGAGCAAACGAACATCAGAGGGATGAATAAAAAAGTGCAACAGGCGGTATAGTCATGCGATATTTGTTAGAAGGTAAAATGTAATAACGAGAGAAAGGAAGGGGTCATGATACCCATAACATCCACCGGAAAATTAGAAAAGGTATTTCTCGATATCTGTGGACCATTTCCACGCAGCGGTGGGAGACACAGATATAAATTCATCATAACTATCTTTGACCATTTCAGCAAATATACTAAGCTTTATCCAATAACTAGGGCTACGACCAGGAAAATTATAGACATCATAATAGAACGGTATATAATGGAGGTAGGCAGACCGTATTCTATAATTACAGACCACGGTATGCAGTTTAAGGGAAAATTATGGAAAGAAAACCTTGGAGAACACGGGATAAAAACGTATAAGACATCCGTATATCACCCGAATAGTAACCCAGCCGAGAGAGTGTTGAGGGAAGTAGGACGGTTGTTAGAACATACTGCCATAACGAACAGAAGAGACGGCATGAATACGTAGCATCAACCGAGGATTTTTTCAATTTCTCATATCACAACACCATAGAGGTGTCACCATACACAGTTATGTTCGAAAGACCCCCACCACGAGAGATAAAGGAGATTATTAGTTTTCCCGACGAACCTGAATACCAATTTGAAGGAACCAAATTTTATAACAAAGTGTTAGAAAAAAGGAACAGCAACGGAAGAAATATATTCAATCCCAGCCAAAGGCAATTAAGTATAAGGTAGGAGAAAAGGTGTTAGTCAGAAATAGAGAATTGCCCAGTGCTATACAAGGCATAACGAGGAAATTGTTACTCTTATATACAGGACCTTTTACAATCACAAAAGACAATGGAAAGAATACATACGAGGTAACAGACACTGTTAGTAACAAAGTAAAGGGTACTTATAAACAAACGTCATTGAAAAGGTACCATGAATAAAAACACAAGACAAATCAAGCGTCATTGAGAAAGTACCATGAATAAAAATATGTCAACGTTGTAACATCACAAGATGTCACCTAACCTAAGTGTATGTTATCAGGTTTTATAAAAACAAAACAACCATGTAAATAGGTATATAATAGTTGAAATAACCAAGAAAGAAGAAGCCAAGAAAGAAGAATGAAGCAGAAGTGCCACATGAAACAGTAACCCGAGGGCTGTTTGACACTACAACTAGACTGAGACTAAAACGAACTGATGGACAGAATAAAATACATTCAGCTGTCAATTCAGTAAGTAGTTGATGTAAACCGAATGTAATATGTAAACAAAAAATGAACTAATGAGCAGTTAAATACTGTGAAAGCAGAATTAGCATTTTGCTGATAATAGATGTGACAATGACCAGTAGATTATGAATGCCAAAACTAATGTTAACAATGGCTACATAGTGAGAACTAAGATGTATTTCAGCATCAAATATACTTGTTAGAAAAGAGAACTATTTATAAGAGAGAATCTTATACAAATAAGATGTCTCCACGATTTACCGAAATGAGAACCAATAGGCATTATTAAGGCCAAATTTCAATGTAGGCGAAATGTCTTAGCAATCTTAGACCAAACATTAGTCAGTAAAATGGCTATTGAGGATTAGCACAAGTGTAAACTAAAATACACAGAACTATGGTTATGCCTTGACATAACAAAAAATGTTATTAAAACAATAGGTTTAATCATAATTTTCATTGTTAAGTAGTAGTTTAAAACGAATTAGCATAAAACGAAATGTCATAGTCAGTAGGATCATTTACCATGTATAGAGTTAAGGTGTACAAGTAATGTTCAGCAAAAAATGTCAGTACAGCATTAATGGTGTTCGCACATAAACATTTGATTAATAAAATGTTATGTGAATACAAGCAATATTAACCAAAAGTGTAAAATCGGCGACTCATAAATAGCAGACGACAGTAGAAGTAATGTACCCGAACGTTGGTTTTATAACAATGTCGGTCAAAGTGAAAGTAATTCGAGAACGAGTGATATCAAATTAAAGGAAAAAAAACAATCTTTAATTTGATAGTAATATTAACCCAATCGCAACTGTATTTAGTGCGGGAGAGGTGTTAGCATCATTCTAAAAATGTACATCGGGAAACTGTTTAAGAATAATAACAAAAACGGCAACGAGCTGTCACCGCAACATTCGACGGTTAGAAAAAGCCGTTATCAACTGCCAAAAAGTGACACGTCACACCGACACACCTACCAAAGCCAATCAGAAAATTAGTTAGTAATTAACATTTTTACCTAAGGCCGATCAAAGAAGGGGGTATATAAAGACGAAACAGCGAATTTTGAGACAGACCTTTACTGACTAGCGTGTAGCACAGACGTGTGCCCGTCATCTCTACATTTTTTAATAACACTTAGCGTCATTTACATAGTACATTGGAACCAATAGTTCAACAACAAGAAACGACTACTTCGAGTTCATCCACAACAAACAACAGTGATTAAGTGCAGTTTCATTTTAATTTTGTGCGGGAATAACGAACAGAAAATAATTTATGGTTATTATTCACGATCCATTTTAATCAGAAGAGGATCGCATTATTCTGTTCTTGTGCGAGTTTAGTGCCGAAACCCAGTAATCATTATAATCCGATTACTGAAGTGATTAATAAGTTTTAATTAAATAATTAAAACTCAGAAGGTAACAGTGTAATCATTACTAATCTTGATCTGAGCGCCATAACCTGTACTTTTTTCAACAATAACCTGTACTGACGCAAAACACAAAAACATTTTTTAAGATTACACCACGTCTCAATTTATTATACAAATTTGTTATTAGTAATTAAGCTATATGTTAGTTGTAAGGGTTCTCACTTGATAAATATTGTCATTAAAAAAGCAAGCGTTGATGAAACGCGCGATCTTTCAACAGATCGTTTTTTTTAATTACTTTGCGAAAGTAACCTAAAACTTTGTTGATCAATTTTATATCAAAAGGATTATTGGATATTGTGTAGGCATAATTGTTTTCTTTCGTGTCTCAAAGAATTCACTACTGAGATTATAATAATTTTAATATTAAAAATAAATACCATCTGGACTTAACCAGATTTATAATTCATGTTCTGAGCAAGCCGTGTAAGGCATATAATAACTCACTTTTAATTGTACAACTTTGTACTACTGAGATTATAATAATTTTAATATTAAAAATAGATAGCATCTGGACTTAACCAGATTTATAATTCATGTTCTGAGCAAGCCGTGTAAGGCATATAATAACTGACTTTTACTTGTACAACTTTGTATGTTTGCATTATATTTGTTTTTTTGAATTCTCTATAAGGGTGTAAATAAACCCATTATTAACAGCATCACCTGATTTTGATTTATTTCTCTAGGATAATTGAATATTTTCTTTTAATAAGCTTAAACAACCTTCTGTTGTGTTTAACATGTTGGAATAGCATTGCCAAAAGGTGGTACTCAACTATTTTAAATTTTCTAATCATCCAGTAATTTTTATGTGTGGGTTTTACACGGGATTTTCCCTGAATAAATCCGTGTGGCGCCCACTAATTAATAAACAAGGTAACCTAACCTTGCAACCAAAGGGAGTTGGTGATTGTAAGCTGAGTTGACAGTTTAGTGAACTTCTAGTAAACACAATCAGGTACGTAAAAGCATATATTTGTTTATGATATTGTCCAGACTTTACGAGACGTGACATACTCAGACTACCTGCAATCTGGAGAAGAAGTTTTTACTACCAGTTTCAACCAGACGAGAACTGTTATCAAGCAACCAACTGCTATACTTCATGTTTTAACTTAAGTTAATCTAGCATTTAAGTATAATCAACTTCACTATTTTATTTATTTAATACAAGGGGATTTTTTTTAAACAAGTATAATTAAACCATTGTGAACACTGTGAGTAACTTTGAATGTTGTATTTTAAATTACTTTACTACATTAGTAACCTTCAATTAGAAACAACCATTCTCAACATTGAGTTATCTCAAAAGAATACTTCACACATAGTTGAACTTTGCTTTAACGAGACTTTTAATATTTTAACCACGAATATAAGTTTAAATAACAACTCTTTTATTTTATTTCAAGTTAATTGTAAACACACATGTTTTCATTTTATTACAAATAGGTTAGACCAACCGTGTGGCTTTTAAACGGAAGTTAAACATTATTTTAATATAATTACTATAAACAAATAAACATAATAATTTTAAAGTAACCCCAAATAACGTTACGTTATAAATTGACGCATACAACGCGGGGCTTTAACATTAAAAAGAACCCCAATAATAGTTTTATTATAAATTGGCGCACCAACTAGTGTGGCTTAAAAAATATTAAATAAATATATTTTTTATATTTTATATCAGCCCGGTAGACACGAAAAAATTAACATGCCGCACACCCACCAATACGATACAAGATATAAGGACAGTAGGGTAGGAGAAATGCAACGGGATGTAGATACATACGAAGAGCAACCCACAGACGAGATAGAAGTTATTACAATCAATAATGTCGAAACTAGTACCGACGAAATGCCTCGTGTAGAACCAGAGATAGAAGTGACAGTAGACAACCAACCCAGACAGCCTGAAGAAACCCCACAGCCAAACAAACCGACTGAAGAGATGAGATGGGAAGCGATGATGAAGATAATGATGGAATTAAAGGAAGACGGTAAGAAATCTCATAAAAAACTGAATGACTCGATGAATAAAAATATGGAAACATTAAAAGAAGATGGTAAGAAATCCCGGGAAGAAAATCAAAGGAATGTCGAGGTGTTAAATAGAAATATAGAGTCGATAAAGGAGGACCTAAATAAAAGGATTGACAATACTCATAAGTCTATAGAAGCGCTGAACAGTAAAATCGACGATAACTGTCAAGCCATTAGAAAAGAATTGAACACCACCTTAATGAAAATTAGCCAAAAAATGGATGACATGAATAACCGGAAGTGGGGAGAAGAACGGAAAGTACCCGAAGACAAAAACATGGAACAAATGAGTCCAGAGTCCGAGAATAATGAAGAAGGAAAGGACGATGACAACTCAGAGATAGGAGAAGTACCAAATGATGAAGCCATGGAAGAATTAAGTCTACAATTCGAAGACACTGATAAACAAACTGAGAATAAAGAAGACTCGAAAGCATTGGTGCCTGAAGATACACACCACAGGAATGAAGAGAGTATTCAGCATAAAGAAGCCATCATTAAAAATATAAAGAACAAGATAATTAAGAAAACAGGAGAGAAAGAAACAAAGATAAAGAGAATAATATGCTCTAAGAAGACGAGGATTACAAGGGAAATATTGGAAATGACTAGGAGTGGATTAATTAACTTCGTGGACAACCCAAGTATTCGTCATAGAGCAAGGACCAACGGTAAGAAGTATAAACCAGACTGCATAAAAATGTTAAAAATAAATCACCGTAAAACCGTGGATAAGAAATTAAGTACGAATCCAATTAAATTAAATATACCAGCAAATAAAATACACCAAACAAAACCAATTGATTCCTTAATGAATAACCAATCATTAAACCATTTAATTAGTGACCCAGATGACGAAACGATTAAGACCACGTTACATGCCATTAACTATGTTATGAAGGAGAAGATTATAAACAACGAGGTATTTAAAGTGAATACTCTTAGAAGGAAGAGGCTTCACAGGGAGAAGGAAAATGATCAAGAACGACTGGACCAGCTTATTGAAAGGTACGCCCAAAGAATAAGGGAAATGCGGAAGAAGAGAGACCAAGCGATGGAAGAATCCAACCAGGAAATGAACAAAGGTCAACCCGGATTAGAAGAAGTGCCAGACACCAATAATAGCCCAGGCCCAGAGTACAATGAACACAGGAATACCAAAGATAATGAGAGAAAGAAGGCTAGGAAACGGGGAGCCGATGACTATCTGGTAGCCGCCAAGTGGAAGAACCGCATGATAGCAATAGAGTGGAAGAGCACAAATAACCCCATGAATATCGACTAGTAAGAAATGATTAATATTAAGGATGGATAATATGTAATAGTAAGCAACATTTCTCACCTGAACGTTTAGGGTATAAAAGATAAAATATATATATTAAAAAAAAAAAAAAAAAAAAAAAAAAAACCATTACTATAAACAAACTCATTTGTTGTTAAGCTACAAAATGTTGAAGGTAACCAATTAACTATAACTAGTCAATTTGCCTTATCAAGTTACAAAAGTGTGTAGATTTAAGGTGTAAGCCCAAACTATTTGTTACTGGTGAAAATTTACCAGACCTATCACGCCAAGGGATAGAAAATTATATAATGTCAATCAAATGATTTAATAAGAAAAGACGTCTATTATGTCACAAAGAGCCAGTAGTGGCTTGTAAATACAACTACTGTACTATACCTAGAGAAAAAATATGTATCCAGATGGATATTCTATGTAACTTAATGTTTATAAAATGATTATTGTATACCTCTCATAAAACTCAAATGTTAAATTAAATCGTCCAGAATAAAGGTTCACCCAACTAACCTTTGAAGGAGTAGAGAGGCAGTATAACAAAGTGTGTAAAATAAAAGAAGGACATTATTATGGAATGTAAGGAAAGAAAAAAAAAATAATATTTGTGAAACAAACCATGTAAACCCCAAGAATATCTATGAAATTAGATATTAGTATGTTATTATATTGTCAAATGAAATTGTAGTTACAGCATAGAATATAGTATATAAAATCATCCAGAATAAGTGAAAACCACCATCACTTGAAGGAGTAGAGAAGAAAAATAACAAAGAGTGTTAATTGTAAAGATAACTATTGTTATAATGGAATGAAAGGAAAGAAAAATGTTTGTCAATTATCAAATATTATACATCATCAGAATATGTCAGAGAACATCAAACAAAAAAAAAAACCATTTAGTATACAAACAATGTAAGCCCTGATAATTCAGGATGAATATAACTCGTTAAGAAGGATTTATTGGACTATTGTGAAAACAAAAATATTGTAGACTCTAGATAGAACAAACCAAACGCATAAGTACTGTAAACATCAAAACAAGTGTGTAATCTTAAGAATATTTAAATGAACCAAAACAAATTGTTAACTAGTACATAAGTAACTAAATAGCTGATAAAAGCATAGCTGAAAAACATCAAGTCTAAAAGAAGTAATTACCTGTAAGAAAGAAAGTATGTTAGCAAGTATAAAGATGGAAATGTGATCTAAATGAAAACCTCTGATACCTTGAATATTATAGTGAATATATTATATTATTGAATATGAATGATATGTGATATTTTTTTTGAGTTGTGATAGTGCAACTATTGCCAGGTGCAATGTTTATTTTTTTCTCAGACAGAGAAGAGTAATGCCTCTGAATCTGAGAATGTGTAGTGAGGAACGGCAGAGGATGTTAGCCATAGTGAGCCACCCTGATTCCGAAACCTCTACAACAGTTAGGGAATTATATTGTTTTATTGTATCAAGGAATATTATGAAAGAATCTGTGAGGTATGAATTATAATAACCATTAAGATAATCACGAATGCAAAGATATGTGATGAGAAAGTAGAATGTGAATAAGACAGGGAATAGTTAACTTGAGAAACAAGATCAATTGTAGTTAAATGACGTAGAGAGTAAGCAACTTGAAAATACTAGTAAATTAAGAATTGTACCATTGGATAAAGAAAAAAAAAAAAAAAACAACCTAGAGTAATACACCAATAGTATGTTTAAAAAATCAAAGAGTACAAGAGAAAATTTTTTTTTATTGAAGTATACTAAGAAACTGACATGAATCGATAATTTTACAAAAAATAAATTTTTTCAAATGATCAATTTTAAAGAGGGTGTATATGTAACATCACAAGATGTCACCTAACCTAAGTGTATGTTATCAGATTTTATAAAAACAAAACAACCATGTAAATAGGTATATAATAGTAGAAATAACCAAGAAAGAAGAAACCAAGAAAGAAGAATGAAGCAGAAGTGCCACATGAAACAGTAACCCGAGGGCTGTTTGACACTACAACTAGACTGAGACTAAAACGAACTGATGGACAGAATAAATTTACATTCAGCTGTCAATTCAGTAAATAGTTGATGTAAACCGAATGTAATATGTAAACAAAAAATGAACTAATGAGCAGTTAAATACTGTGAAAGCAGAATTAGCATTTTGCTGATAATAGATGTGACAATGACCAGTAGATTATGAATGCCAAAACTAATGTTAACAATGGCTACATAGTGAGAACTAAGATGTATTTCAGCATCAAATATACTTGTTAGAAAAGAGAACTATTTATAAGAGAGAATCTTATACAAATAAGACGTCTCCACGATTTACCGAATTGAGAACCAATAGGCATTATTAAGGCCAAATTTCAATGTAGGCGATATGTCTTAGCAAGCTTAGACCAAACATTAGTCAGTAAAATGGCTATTGAGGATTAGCACAAGTGTAAACTAAAATACACAGAACTATGGTTATGCCTTGACATAACAAAAAATGTTATTAAAACAATAGGTTTAATCATAATTTTCATTGTTAAGTAGTAGTTTAAAACGAATTAGCATAAAACGAAATGTCATAGTCAGTAGGATCATTTACCATGTATAGAGTTTAGGTGTACAAGTAATGTTCAGCAAAAAATGTCAGTACAGCATTAATGGTGTTCGCACATAAACATTTGATTAATAAAATGTTATGTGAATACAAGCAATATTAACCAAAAGTGTAAAATCGGCGACTCATAAATAGCAGACGACAGTAGAAGTAATGTACCCGAACGTTGGTTTTATAACAATGTCGGTCAAAGTGAAAGTAATTCGAGAACGAGTGATATCAAATTAAAGGAAAAAAAAACAATCTTTAATTTGATAGTAATATTAACCCAATCGCAACTGTATTTAGTGCGGGAGAGGTGTTAGCATCATTCTAAAAATGTACATCGGGAAACTGTTTAAGAATAATAACAAAAACGGCAACGAGCTGTCACCGCAACATTCGACGGTTAGAAAAAGCCGTTATCAACTGCCAAAAAGTGACACGTCACACCGACACACCTACCAAAGCCAATCAGAAAATTAGTTAGTAATTAACATTTTTACCTAAGGCCGATCAAAGAAGGGGGTATATAAAGACGAAACAGCGAATTTTGAGACAGACCTTTACTGACTAGCGTGTAGCACAGACGTGTGCCCGTCATCTCTACATTTTTTAATAACACTTAGCGTCATTTACATAGTACATTGGAACCAATAGTTCAACAACAAGAAACGACTACTTCGAGTTCATCCACAACAAACAACAGTGATTAAGTGCAGTTTCATTTTAATTTTGTGCGGGAATAACGAACAGAAAATAATTTATGGTTATTATTCACGATCCATTTTAATCAGAAGAGGATCGCATTATTCTGTTCTTGTGCGAGTTTAGTGCCGAAACCCAGTAATCATTATAATCCGATTACTGAAGTGATTAATAAGTTTTAATTAAATAATTAAAACTCAGAAGGTAACAGTGTAATCATTACTAATCTTGATCTGAGCGCCATAACCTGTACTTTTTTCAACAATAACCTGTACTGACGCAAAACACAAAAACATTTTTTAAGATTACACCACGTCTCAATTTATTATACAAATTTGTTATTAGTAATTAAGCTATATGTTAGTTGTAAGGGTTCTCACTTGATAAATATTGTCATTAAAAAAGCAAGCGTTGATGAAACGCGCGATCTTTCAACAGATCGTTTTTTTTAATTACTTTGCGAAAGTAACCTAAAACTTTGTTGATCAATTTTATATCAAAAGGATTATTGGATATTGTGTAGGCATAATTGTTTTCTTTCGTGTCTCAAAGAATTCACTACTGAGATTATAATAATTTTAATATTAAAAATAAATACCATCTGGACTTAACCAGATTTATAATTCATGTTCTGAGCAAGCCGTGTAAGGCATATAATAACTCACTTTTAATTGTACAACTTTGTACTACTGAGATTATAATAATTTTAATATTAAAAATAGATAGCATCTGGACTTAACCAGATTTATAATTCATGTTCTGAGCAAGCCGTGTAAGGCATATAATAACTGACTTTTACTTGTACAACTTTGTATGTTTACATTATGTTTGTTTTTTTGAATTCTCTATAAGGGTGTAAATAAACCCATTATTAACAGCATCACCTGATTTTGATTTATTTCTCTAGGATAATTGAATATTTTCTTTTAATAAGCTTAAACAACCTTCTGTTGTGTTTAACATGTTGGAATAGCATTGCCAAAAGGTGGTACTCAACTATTTTAAATTTTCTAATCATCCAGTAATTTTTATGTGTGGGTTTTACACGGGATTTTCCCTGAATAAATCCGTGTGGCGCCCACTAATTAATAAACAAGGTAACCTAACCTTGCAACCAAAGGGAGTTGGTGATTGTAAGCTGAGTTGACAGTTTAGTGAACTTCTAGTAAACACAATCAGGTACGTAAAAGCATATATTTGTTTATGATATTGTCCAGACTTTACGAGACGTGACATACTCAGACTACCTGCAATCTGGAGAAGAAGTTTTTACTACCAGTTTCAACCAGACGAGAACTGTTATCAAGCAACCAACTGCTATACTTCATGTTTTAACTTAAGTTAATCTAGCATTTAAGTATAATCAACTTCACTATTTTATTTATTTAATACAAGGGGATTTTTTTTAAACAAGTATAATTAAACCATTGTGAACACTGTGAGTAACTTTGAATGTTGTATTTTAAATTACTTTACTACATTAGTAACCTTCAATTAGAAACAACCATTCTCAACATTGAGTTATCTCAAAAGAATACTTCACACATAGTTGAACTTTGCTTTAACGAGACTTTTAATATTTTAACCACGAATATAAGTTTAAATAACAACTCTTTTATTTTATTTCAAGTTAATTGTAAACACACATGTTTTCATTTTATTACAAATAGGTTAGACCAACCGTGTGGCTTTTAAACGGAAGTTAAACATTATTTTAATATAATTACTATAAACAAATAAACATAATAATTTTAAAGTAACCCCAAATAACGTTACGTTATAAATTGACGCATACAACGCGGGGCTTTAACATTAAAAAGAACCCCAATAATAGTTTTATTATAAATTGGCGCACCAACTAGTGTGGCTTAAAAAATATTAAATAAATATATTTTTTATATTTTATATCAGCCCGGTAGACACGAAAAAATTAACATGCCGCACACCCACCAATACGATACAAGATATAAGGACAGTAGGGTAGGAGAAATGCAACGGGATGTAGATACATACGAAGAGCAACCCACAGACGAGATAGAAGTTATTACAATCAATAATGTCGAAACTAGTACCGACGAAATGCCTCGTGTAGAACCAGAGATAGAAGTGACAGTAGACAACCAACCCAGACAGCCTGAAGAAACCCCACAGCCAAACAAACCGACTGAAGAGATGAGATGGGAAGCGATGATGAAGATAATGATGGAATTAAAGGAAGACGGTAAGAAATCTCATAAAAAACTGAATGACTCGATGAATAAAAATATGGAAACATTAAAAGAAGATGGTAAGAAATCCCGGGAAGAAAATCAAAGGAATGTCGAGATGTTAAATAGAAATATAGAGTCGATAAAGGAGGACCTAAATAAAAGGATTGACAATACTCATAAGTCTATAGAAGCGCTGAACAGTAAAATCGACGATAACTGTCAAGCCATTAGAAAAGAATTGAACACCACCTTAATGAAAATTAGCCAAAAAATGGATGACATGAATAACCGGAAGTGGGGAGAAGAACGGAAAGTACCCGAAGACAAAAACATGGAACAAATGAGTCCAGAGTCCGAGAATAATGAAGAAGGAAAGGACGATGACAACTCAGAGATAGGAGAAGTACCAAATGATGAAGCCATGGAAGAATTAAGTCTACAATTCGAAGACACTGATAAACAAACTGAGAATAAAGAAGACTCGAAAGCATTGGTGCCTGAAGATACACACCACAGGAATGAAGAGAGTATTCAGCATAAAGAAGCCATCATTAAAAATATAAAGAACAAGATAATTAAGAAAACAGGAGAGAAAGAAACAAAGATAAAGAGAATAATATGCTCTAAGAAGACGAGGATTACAAGGGAAATATTGGAAATGACTAGGAGTGGATTAATTAACTTCGTGGACAACCCAAGTATTCGTCATAGAGCAAGGACCAACGGTAAGAAGTATAAACCAGACTGCATAAAAATGTTAAAAATAAATCACCGTAAAACCGTGGATAAGAAATTAAGTACGAATCCAATTAAATTAAATATACCAGCAAATAAAATACACCAAACAAAACCAATTGATTCCTTAATGAATAACCAATCATTAAACCATTTAATTAGTGACCCAGATGACGAAACGATTAAGACCACGTTACATGCCATTAACTATGTTATGAAGGAGAAGATTATAAACAACGAGGTATTTAAAGTGAATACTCTTAGAAGGAAGAGGCTTCACAGGGAGAAGGAAAATGATCAAGAACGACTGGACCAGCTTATTGAAAGGTACGCCCAAAGAATAAGGGAAATGCGGAAGAAGAGAGACCAAGCGATGGAAGAATCCAACCAGGAAATGAACAAAGGTCAACCCGGATTAGAAGAAGTGCCAGACACCAATAATAGCCCAGGCCCAGAGTACAATGAACACAGGAATACCAAAGATAATGAGAGAAAGAAGGCTAGGAAACGGGGAGCCGATGACTATCTGGTAGCCGCCAAGTGGAAGAACCGCATGATAGCAATAGAGTGGAAGAGCACAAATAACCCCATGAATATCGACTAGTAAGAAATGATTAATATTAAGGATGGATAATATGTAATAGTAAGCAACATTTCTCACCTGAACGTTTAGGGTATAAAAGATAAAATATATATATTAAAAAAAAAAAAAAAAAAAAAAACCATTACTATAAACAAACTCATTTGTTGTTAAGCTACAAAATGTTGAAGGTAACCAATTAACTATAACTAGTCAATTTGCCTTATCAAGTTACAAAAGTGTGTAGATTTAAGGTGTAAGCCCAAACTATTTGTTACTGGTGAAAATTTACCAGACCTATCACGCCAAGGGATAGAAAATTATATAATGTCAATCAAATGATTTAATAAGAAAAGACGTCTATTATGTCACAAAGAGCCAGTAGTGGCTTGTAAATACAACTACTGTACTATACCTAGAGAAAAAATATGTATCCAGATGGATATTCTATGTAACTTAATGTTTATAAAATGATTATTGTATACCTCTCATAAAACTCAAATGTTAAATTAAATCGTCCAGAATAAAGGTTCACCCAACTAACCTTTGAAGGAGTAGAGAGGCAGTATAACAAAGTGTGTAAAATAAAAGAAGGACATTATTATGGAATGTAAGGAAAGAAAAAAAAAATAATATTTGTGAAACAAACCATGTAAACCCCAAGAATATCTATGAAATTAGATATTAGTATGTTATTATATTGTCAAATGAAATTGTAGTTACAGCATAGAATATAGTATATAAAATCATCCAGAATAAGTGAAAACCACCATCACTTGAAGGAGTAGAGAAGAAAAATAACAAAGAGTGTTAATTGTAAAGATAACTATTGTTATAATGGAATGAAAGGAAAGAAAAATGTTTGTCAATTATCAAATATTATACATCATCAGAATATGTCAGAGAACATCAAACAAAAAAAAAAACCATTTAGTATACAAACAATGTAAGCCCTGATAATTCAGGATGAATATAACTCGTTAAGAAGGATTTATTGGACTATTGTGAAAACAAAAATATTGTAGACTCTAGATAGAACAAACCAAACGCATAAGTACTGTAAACATCAAAACAAGTGTGTAATCTTAAGAATATTTAAATGAACCAAAACAAATTGTTAACTAGTACATAAGTAACTAAATAGCTGATAAAAGCATAGCTGAAAAACATCAAGTCTAAAAGAAGTAATTACCTGTAAGAAAGAAAGTATGTTAGCAAGTATAAAGATGGAAATGTGATCTAAATGAAAACCTCTGATACCTTGAATATTATAGTGAATATATTATATTATTGAATATGAATGATATGTGATATTTTTTTTGAGTTGTGATAGTGCAACTATTGCCAGGTGCAATGTTTATTTTTTTCTCAGACAGAGAAGAGTAATGCCTCTGAATCTGAGAATGTGTAGTGAGGAACGGCAGAGGATGTTAGCCATAGTGAGCCACCCTGATTCCGAAACCTCTACAACAGTTAGGGAATTATATTGTTTTATTGTATCAAGGAATATTATGAAAGAATCTGTGAGGTATGAATTATAATAACCATTAAGATAATCACGAATGCAAAGATATGTGATGAGAAAGTAGAATGTGAATAAGACAGGGAATAGTTAACTTGAGAAACAAGATCAATTGTAGTTAAATGACGTAGAGAGTAAGCAACTTGAAAATACTAGTAAATTAAGAATTGTACCATTGGATAAAGAAAAAAAAAAAAAAACAACCTAGAGTAATACACCAATAGTATGTTTAAAAAATCAAAGAGTACAAGAGAAAATTTTTTTTTATTGAAGTATACTAAGAAACTGACATGAATCGATAATTTTACAAAAAATAAATTTTTTCAAATGATCAATTTTAAAGAGGGTGTATATGTAACATCACAAGATGTCACCTAACCTAAGTGTATGTTATCAGATTTTATAAAAACAAAACAACCATGTAAATAGGTATATAATAGTAGAAATAACCAAGAAAGAAGAAACCAAGAAAGAAGAATGAAGCAGAAGTGCCACATGAAACAGTAACCCGAGGGCTGTTTGACACTACAACTAGACTGAGACTAAAACGAACTGATGGACAGAATAAATTTACATTCAGCTGTCAATTCAGTAAATAGTTGATGTAAACCGAATGTAATATGTAAACAAAAAATGAACTAATGAGCAGTTAAATACTGTGAAAGCAGAATTAGCATTTTGCTGATAATAGATGTGACAATGACCAGTAGATTATGAATGCCAAAACTAATGTTAACAATGGCTACATAGTGAGAACTAAGATGTATTTCAGCATCAAATATACTTGTTAGAAAAGAGAACTATTTATAAGAGAGAATCTTATACAAATAAGACGTCTCCACGATTTACCGAATTGAGAACCAATAGGCATTATTAAGGCCAAATTTCAATGTAGGCGATATGTCTTAGCAAGCTTAGACCAAACATTAGTCAGTAAAATGGCTATTGAGGATTAGCACAAGTGTAAACTAAAATACACAGAACTATGGTTATGCCTTGACATAACAAAAAATGTTATTAAAACAATAGGTTTAATCATAATTTTCATTGTTAAGTAGTAGTTTAAAACGAATTAGCATAAAACGAAATGTCATAGTCAGTAGGATCATTTACCATGTATAGAGTTTAGGTGTACAAGTAATGTTCAGCAAAAAATGTCAGTACAGCATTAATGGTGTTCGCACATAAACATTTGATTAATAAAATGTTATGTGAATACAAGCAATATTAACCAAAAGTGTAAAATCGGCGACTCATAAATAGCAGACGACAGTAGAAGTAATGTACCCGAACGTTGGTTTTATAACAATGTCGGTCAAAGTGAAAGTAATTCGAGAACGAGTGATATCAAATTAAAGGAAAAAAAAACAATCTTTAATTTGATAGTAATATTAACCCAATCGCAACTGTATTTAGTGCGGGAGAGGTGTTAGCATCATTCTAAAAATGTACATCGGGAAACTGTTTAAGAATAATAACAAAAACGGCAACGAGCTGTCACCGCAACATTCGACGGTTAGAAAAAGCCGTTATCAACTGCCAAAAAGTGACACGTCACACCGACACACCTACCAAAGCCAATCAGAAAATTAGTTAGTAATTAACATTTTTACCTAAGGCCGATCAAAGAAGGGGGTATATAAAGACGAAACAGCGAATTTTGAGACAGACCTTTACTGACTAGCGTGTAGCACAGACGTGTGCCCGTCATCTCTACATTTTTTAATAACACTTAGCGTCATTTACATAGTACATTGGAACCAATAGTTCAACAACAAGAAACGACTACTTCGAGTTCATCCACAACAAACAACAGTGATTAAGTGCAGTTTCATTTTAATTTTGTGCGGGAATAACGAACAGAAAATAATTTATGGTTATTATTCACGATCCATTTTAATCAGAAGAGGATCGCATTATTCTGTTCTTGTGCGAGTTTAGTGCCGAAACCCAGTAATCATTATAATCCGATTACTGAAGTGATTAATAAGTTTTAATTAAATAATTAAAACTCAGAAGGTAACAGTGTAATCATTACTAATCTTGATCTGAGCGCCATAACCTGTACTTTTTTCAACAATAACCTGTACTGACGCAAAACACAAAAACATTTTTTAAGATTACACCACGTCTCAATTTATTATACAAATTTGTTATTAGTAATTAAGCTATATGTTAGTTGTAAGGGTTCTCACTTGATAAATATTGTCATTAAAAAAGCAAGCGTTGATGAAACGCGCGATCTTTCAACAGATCGTTTTTTTTAATTACTTTGCGAAAGTAACCTAAAACTTTGTTGATCAATTTTATATCAAAAGGATTATTGGATATTGTGTAGGCATAATTGTTTTCTTTCGTGTCTCAAAGAATTCACTACTGAGATTATAATAATTTTAATATTAAAAATAAATACCATCTGGACTTAACCAGATTTATAATTCATGTTCTGAGCAAGCCGTGTAAGGCATATAATAACTCACTTTTAATTGTACAACTTTGTACTACTGAGATTATAATAATTTTAATATTAAAAATAGATAGCATCTGGACTTAACCAGATTTATAATTCATGTTCTGAGCAAGCCGTGTAAGGCATATAATAACTGACTTTTACTTGTACAACTTTGTATGTTTACATTATGTTTGTTTTTTTGAATTCTCTATAAGGGTGTAAATAAACCCATTATTAACAGCATCACCTGATTTTGATTTATTTCTCTAGGATAATTGAATATTTTCTTTTAATAAGCTTAAACAACCTTCTGTTGTGTTTAACATGTTGGAATAGCATTGCCAAAAGGTGGTACTCAACTATTTTAAATTTTCTAATCATCCAGTAATTTTTATGTGTGGGTTTTACACGGGATTTTCCCTGAATAAATCCGTGTGGCGCCCACTAATTAATAAACAAGGTAACCTAACCTTGCAACCAAAGGGAGTTGGTGATTGTAAGCTGAGTTGACAGTTTAGTGAACTTCTAGTAAACACAATCAGGTACGTAAAAGCATATATTTGTTTATGATATTGTCCAGACTTTACGAGACGTGACATACTCAGACTACCTGCAATCTGGAGAAGAAGTTTTTACTACCAGTTTCAACCAGACGAGAACTGTTATCAAGCAACCAACTGCTATACTTCATGTTTTAACTTAAGTTAATCTAGCATTTAAGTATAATCAACTTCACTATTTTATTTATTTAATACAAGGGGATTTTTTTTAAACAAGTATAATTAAACCATTGTGAACACTGTGAGTAACTTTGAATGTTGTATTTTAAATTACTTTACTACATTAGTAACCTTCAATTAGAAACAACCATTCTCAACATTGAGTTATCTCAAAAGAATACTTCACACATAGTTGAACTTTGCTTTAACGAGACTTTTAATATTTTAACCACGAATATAAGTTTAAATAACAACTCTTTTATTTTATTTCAAGTTAATTGTAAACACACGTTTTCATTTTATTACAAATAGGTTAGACCAACCGTGTGGCTTTTAAACGGAAGTTAAACATTATTTTAATATAATTACTATAAACAAATAAACATAATAATTTTAAAGTAACCCCAAATAACGTTACGGTATAAATTGACGCATACAACGCGGGGCTTTAACATTAAAAAGAACCCCAATAATAGTTTTATTATAAATTGGCGCACCAACTAGTGTGGCTTAAAAAATATTAAATAAATATATTTTTTATATTTTATATCAGCCCGGTAGACATGAAAAAATTAACATGCCGCACACCCACCAATACGATACAAGATATAAGGACAGTAGGGTAGGAGAAATGCAACGGGATGTAGATACATACGAAGAGCAACCCACAGACGAGATAGAAGTTATTACAATCAATAATGTCGAAACTAGTACCGACGAAATGCCTCGTGTAGAACCAGAGATAGAAGTGACAGTAGACAACCAACCCAGACGGCCTGAAGAAACCCCACAGCCAAACAAACCGACTGAAGAGATGAGATGGGAAGCGATGATGAAGATAATGATGGAATTAAAGGAAGACGGTAAGAAATCTCATAAAAAACTGAATGACTCGATGAATAAAAATATGGAAACATTAAAAGAAGATGGTAAGAAATCCCGGGAAGAAAATCAAAGGAATGTCGAGGTGTTAAATAGAAATATAGAGTCGATAAAGGAGGACCTAAATAAAAGGATTGACAATACTCATAAGTCTATAGAAGCGCTGAACAGTAAAATCGACGATAACTGTCAAGCCATTAGAAAAGAATTGAACACCACCTTAATGAAAATTAGCCAAAAAATGGATGACATGAATAACCGGAAGTGGGGAGAAGAACGGAAAGTACCCGAAGACAAAAACATGGAACAAATGAGTCCAGAGTCCGAGAATAATGAAGAAGGAAAGGACGATGACAACTCAGAGATAGGAGAAGTACCAAATGATGAAGCCATGGAAGAATTAAGTCTACAATTCGAAGACACTGATAAACAAACTGAGAATAAAGAAGACTCGAAAGCATTGGTGCCTGAAGATACACACCACAGGAATGAAGAGAGTATTCAGCATAAAGAAGCCATCATTAAAAATATAAAGAACAAGATAATTAAGAAAACAGGAGAGAAAGAAACAAAGATAAAGAGAATAATATGCTCTAAGAAGACGAGGATTACAAGGGAAATATTGGAAATGACTAGGAGTGGATTAATTAACTTCGTGGACAACCCAAGTATTCGTCATAGAGCAAGGACCAACGGTAAGAAGTATAAACCAGACTGCATAAAAATGTTAAAAATAAATCACCGTAAAACCGTGGATAAGAAATTAAGTACGAATCCAATTAAATTAAATATACCAGCAAATAAAATACACCAAACAAAACCAATTGATTCCTTAATGAATAACCAATCATTAAACCATTTAATTAGTGACCCAGATGACGAAACGATTAAGACCACGTTACATGCCATTAACTATGTTATGAAGGAGAAGATTATAAACAACGAGGTATTTAAAGTGAATACTCTTAGAAGGAAGAGGCTTCACAGGGAGAAGGAAAATGATCAAGAACGACTGGACCAGCTTATTGAAAGGTACGCCCAAAGAATAAGGGAAATGCGGAAGAAGAGAGACCAAGCGATGGAAGAATCCAACCAGGAAATGAACAAAGGTCAACCCGGATTAGAAGAAGTGCCAGACACCAATAATAGCCCAGGCCCAGAGTACAATGAACACAGGAATACCAAAGATAATGAGAGAAAGAAGGCTAGGAAACGGGGAGCCGATGACTATCTGGTAGCCGCCAAGTGGAAGAACCTCATGATAGCAATAGAGTGGAAGAGCACAAATAACCCCATGAATATCGACTAGTAAGAAATGATTAATATTAAGGATGGATAATATGTAATAGTAAGCAACATTTCTCACCTGAACGTTTAGGGTATAAAAGATAAAATATATATATTAAAAAAAAAAAAAAAAAAAAAAAAAAAACCATTACTATAAACAAACTCATTTGTTGTTAAGCTACAAAATGTTGAAGGTAACCAATTAACTATAACTAGTCAATTTGCCTTATCAAGTTACAAAAGTGTGTAGATTTAAGGTGTAAGCCCAAACTATTTGTTACTGGTGAAAATTTACCAGACCTATCACGCCAAGGGATAGAAAATTATATAATGTCAATCAAATGATTTAATAAGAAAAGACATCTATTATGTCACAAAGAGCCAGTAGTGGCTTGTAAATACAACTACTGTACTATACCTAGAGAAAAAATATGTATCCAGATGGATATTCTATGTAACTTAATGTTTATAAAATGATTATTGTATACCTCTCATAAAACTCAAATGTTAAATTAAATCGTCCAGAATAAAGGTTCACCCAACTAACCTTTGAAGGAGTAGAGAGGCAGTATAACAAAGTGTGTAAAATAAAAGAAGGACATTATTATGGAATGTAAGGAAAGAAAAACAAAAAAAATATTTGTGAAACAAACCATGTAAACCCCAAGAATATCTATGAAATTAGATATTAGTATGTTATTATATTGTCAAATGAAATTGTAGTTACAGCATAGAATATAGTATATAAAATCATCCAGAATAAGTGAAAACCACCATCACTTGAAGGAGTAGAGAAGAAAAATAACAAAGAGTGTTAATTGTAAAGATAACTATTGTTATAATGGAATGAAAGGAAAGAAAAATGTTTGTCAATTATCAAATATTATACATCATCAGAATATGTCAGAGAACATCAAACAAAAAAAAAAACCATTTAGTATACAAACAATGTAAGCCCTGATAATTCAGGATGAATATAACTCGTTAAGAAGGATTTATTGGACTATTGTGAAAACAAAAATATTGTAGACTCTAGATAGAACAAACCAAACGCATAAGTACTGTAAACATCAAAACAAGTGTGTAATCTTAAGAATATTTAAATGAACCAAAACAAATTGTTAACTAGTACATAAGTAACTAAATAGCTGATAAAAGCATAGCTGAAAAACATCAAGTCTAAAAGAAGTAATTACCTGTAAGAAAGAAAGTATGTTAGCAAGTATAAAGATGGAAATGTGATCTAAATGAAAACCTCTGATACCTTGAATATTATAGTGAATATATTATATTATTGAATATGAATGATATGTGATATTTTTTTTGAGTTGTGATAGTGCAACTATTGCCAGGTGCAATGTTTATTTTTTTCTCAGACAGAGAAGAGTAATGCCTCTGAATCTGAGAATGTGTAGTGAGGAACGGCAGAGGATGTTAGCCATAGTGAGCCACCCTGATTCCGAAACCTCTACAACAGTTAGGGAATTATATTGTTTTATTGTATCAAGGAATATTATGAAAGAATCTGTGAGGTATGAATTATAATAACCATTAAGATAATCACGAATGCAAAGATATGTGATGAGAAAGTAGAATGTGAATAAGACAGGGAATAGTTAACTTGAGAAACAAGATCAATTGTAGTTAAATGACGTAGAGAGTAAGCAACTTGAAAATACTAGTAAATTAAGAATTGTACCATTGGATAAAGAAAAAAAAAAAAAAACAACCTAGAGTAATACACCAATAGTATGTTTAAAAAATCAAAGAGTACAAGAGAAAATTTTTTTTTATTGAAGTATACTAAGAAACTGACATGAATCGATAATTTTACAAAAAATAAATTTTTTCAAATGATCAATTTTAAAGAGGGTGTATATGTAACATCACAAGATGTCACCTAACCTAAGTGTATGTTATCAGATTTTATAAAAACAAAACAACCATGTAAATAGGTATATAATAGTAGAAATAACCAAGAAAGAAGAAACCAAGAAAGAAGAATGAAGCAGAAGTGCCACATGAAACAGTAACCCGAGGGCTGTTTGACACTACAACTAGACTGAGACTAAAACGAACTGATGGACAGAATAAATTTACATTCAGCTGTCAATTCAGTAAATAGTTGATGTAAACCGAATGTAATATGTAAACAAAAAATGAACTAATGAGCAGTTAAATACTGTGAAAGCAGAATTAGCATTTTGCTGATAATAGATGTGACAATGACCAGTAGATTATGAATGCCAAAACTAATGTTAACAATGGCTACATAGTGAGAACTAAGATGTATTTCAGCATCAAATATACTTGTTAGAAAAGAGAACTATTTATAAGAGAGAATCTTATACAAATAAGATGTCTCCACGATTTACCGAATTGAGAACCAATAGGCATTATTAAGGCCAAATTTCAATGTAGGCGATATGTCTTAGCAAGCTTAGACCAAACATTAGTCAGTAAAATGGCTATTGAGGATTAGCACAAGTGTAAACTAAAATACACAGAACTATGGTTATGCCTTGACATAACAAAAAATGTTATTAAAACAATAGGTTTAATCATAATTTTCATTGTTAAGTAGTAGTTTAAAACGAATTAGCATAAAACGAAATGTCATAGTCAGTAGGATCATTTACCATGTATAGAGTTTAGGTGTACAAGTAATGTTCAGCAAAAAATGTCAGTACAGCATTAATGGTGTTCGCACATAAACATTTGATTAATAAAATGTTATGTGAATACAAGCAATATTAACCAAAAGTGTAAAATCGGCGACTCATAAATAGCAGACGACAGTAGAAGTAATGTACCCGAACGTTGGTTTTATAACAATGTCGGTCAAAGTGAAAGTAATTCGAGAACGAGTGATATCAAATTAAAGGAAACAAAACAATCTTTAATTTGATAGTAATATTAACCCAATCGCAACTGTATTTAGTGCGGGAGAGGTGTTAGCATCATTCTAAAAATGTACATCGGGAAACTGTTTAAGAATAATAACAAAAACGGCAACGAGCTGTCACCGCAACATTCGACGGTTAGAAAAAGCCGTTATCAACTGCCAAAAAGTGACACGTCACACCGACACACCTACCAAAGCCAATCAGAAAATTAGTTAGTAATTAACATTTTTACCTAAGGCCGATCAAAGAAGGGGGTATATAAAGACGAAACAGCGAATTTTGAGACAGACCTTTACTGACTAGCGTGTAGCACAGACGTGTGCCCGTCATCTCTACATTTTTTAATAACACTTAGCGTCATTTACATAGTACATTGGAACCAATAGTTCAACAACAAGAAACGACTACTTCGAGTTCATCCACAACAAACAACAGTGATTAAGTGCAGTTTCATTTTAATTTTGTGCGGGAATAACGAACAGAAAATAATTTATGGTTATTATTCACGATCCATTTTAATCAGAAGAGGATCGCATTATTCTGTTCTTGTGCGAGTTTAGTGCCGAAACCCAGTAATCATTATAATCCGATTACTGAAGTGATTAATAAGTTTTAATTAAATAATTAAAACTCAGAAGGTAACAGTGTAATCATTACTAATCTTGATCTGAGCGCCATAACCTGTACTTTTTTCAACAATAACCTGTACTGACGCAAAACACAAAAACATTTTTTAAGATTACACCACGTCTCAATTTATTATACAAATTTGTTATTAGTAATTAAGCTATATGTTAGTTGTAAGGGTTCTCACTTGATAAATATTGTCATTAAAAAAGCAAGCGTTGATGAAACGCGCGATCTTTCAACAGATCGTTTTTTTTAATTACTTTGCGAAAGTAACCTAAAACTTTGTTGATCAATTTTATATCAAAAGGATTATTGGATATTGTGTAGGCATAATTGTTTTCTTTCGTGTCTCAAAGAATTCACTACTGAGATTATAATAATTTTAATATTAAAAATAAATACCATCTGGACTTAACCAGATTTATAATTCATGTTCTGAGCAAGCCGTGTAAGGCATATAATAACTCACTTTTAATTGTACAACTTTGTACTACTGAGATTATAATAATTTTAATATTAAAAATAGATAGCATCTGGACTTAACCAGATTTATAATTCATGTTCTGAGCAAGCCGTGTAAGGCATATAATAACTGACTTTTACTTGTACAACTTTGTATGTTTACATTATGTTTGTTTTTTTGAATTCTCTATAAGGGTGTAAATAAACCCATTATTAACAGCATCACCTGATTTTGATTTATTTCTCTAGGATAATTGAATATTTTCTTTTAATAAGCTTAAACAACCTTCTGTTGTGTTTAACATGTTGGAATAGCATTGCCAAAAGGTGGTACTCAACTATTTTAAATTTTCTAATCATCCAGTAATTTTTATGTGTGGGTTTTACACGGGATTTTCCCTGAATAAATCCGTGTGGCGCCCACTAATTAATAAACAAGGTAACCTAACCTTGCAACCAAAGGGAGTTGGTGATTGTAAGCTGAGTTGACAGTTTAGTGAACTTCTAGTAAACACAATCAGGTACGTAAAAGCATATATTTGTTTATGATATTGTCCAGACTTTACGAGACGTGACATACTCAGACTACCTGCAATCTGGAGAAGAAGTTTTTACTACCAGTTTCAACCAGACGAGAACTGTTATCAAGCAACCAACTGCTATACTTCATGTTTTAACTTAAGTTAATCTAGCATTTAAGTATAATCAACTTCACTATTTTATTTATTTAATACAAGGGGATTTTTTTTAAACAAGTATAATTAAACCATTGTGAACACTGTGAGTAACTTTGAATGTTGTATTTTAAATTACTTTACTACATTAGTAACCTTCAATTAGAAACAACCATTCTCAACATTGAGTTATCTCAAAAGAATACTTCACACATAGTTGAACTTTGCTTTAACGAGACTTTTAATATTTTAACCACGAATATAAGTTTAAATAACAACTCTTTTATTTTATTTCAAGTTAATTGTAAACACACATGTTTTCATTTTATTACAAATAGGTTAGACCAACCGTGTGGCTTTTAAACGGAAGTTAAACATTATTTTAATATAATTACTATAAACAAATAAACATAATAATTTTAAAGTAACCCCAAATAACGTTACGTTATAAATTGACGCATACAACGCGGGGCTTTAACATTAAAAAGAACCCCAATAATAGTTTTATTATAAATTGGCGCACCAACTAGTGTGGCTTAAAAAATATTAAATAAATATATTTTTTATATTTTATATCAGCCCGGTAGACACGAAAAAATTAACATGCCGCACACCCACCAATACGATACAAGATATAAGGACAGTAGGGTAGGAGAAATGCAACGGGATGTAGATACATACGAAGAGCAACCCACAGACGAGATAGAAGTTATTACAATCAATAATGTCGAAACTAGTACCGACGAAATGCCTCGTGTAGAACCAGAGATAGAAGTGACAGTAGACAACCAACCCAGACAGCCTGAAGAAACCCCACAGCCAAACAAACCGACTGAAGAGATGAGATGGGAAGCGATGATGAAGATAATTATGGAATTAAAGGAAGACGGTAAGAAATCTCATAAAAAACTGAATGACTCGATGAATAAAAATATGGAAACATTAAAAGAAGATGGTAAGAAATCCCGGGAAGAAAATCAAAGGAATGTCGAGGTGTTAAATAGAAATATAGAGTCGATAAAGGAGGACCTAAATAAAAGGATTGACAATACTCATAAGTCTATAGAAGCGCTGAACAGTAAAATCGACGATAACTGTCAAGCCATTAGAAAAGAATTGAACACCACCTTAATGAAAATTAGCCAAAAAATGGATGACATGAATAACCGGAAGTGGGGAGAAGAACGGAAAGTACCCGAAGACAAAAACATGGAACAAATGAGTCCAGAGTCCGAGAATAATGAAGAAGGAAAGGACGATGACAACTCAGAGATAGGAGAAGTACCAAATGATGAAGCCATGGAAGAATTAAGTCTACAATTCGAAGACACTGATAAACAAACTGAGAATAAAGAAGACTCGAAAGCATTGGTGCCTGAAGATACACACCACAGGAATGAAGAGAGTATTCAGCATAAAGAAGCCATCATTAAAAATATAAAGAACAAGATAATTAAGAAAACAGGAGAGAAAGAAACAAAGATAAAGAGAATAATATGCTCTAAGAAGACGAGGATTACAAGGGAAATATTGGAAATGACTAGGAGTGGATTAATTAACTTCGTGGACAACCCAAGTATTCGTCATAGAGCAAGGACCAACGGTAAGAAGTATAAACCAGACTGCATAAAAATGTTAAAAATAAATCACCGTAAAACCGTGGATAAGAAATTAAGTACGAATCCAATTAAATTAAATATACCAGCAAATAAAATACACCAAACAAAACCAATTGATTCCTTAATGAATAACCAATCATTAAACCATTTAATTAGTGACCCAGATGACGAAACGATTAAGACCACGTTACATGCCATTAACTATGTTATGAAGGAGAAGATTATAAACAACGAGGTATTTAAAGTGAATACTCTTAGAAGGAAGAGGCTTCACAGGGAGAAGGAAAATGATCAAGAACGACTGGACCAGCTTATTGAAAGGTACGCCCAAAGAATAAGGGAAATGCGGAAGAAGAGAGACCAAGCGATGGAAGAATCCAACCAGGAAATGAACAAAGGTCAACCCGGATTAGAAGAAGTGCCAGACACCAATAATAGCCCAGGCCCAGAGTACAATGAACACAGGAATACCAAAGATAATGAGAGAAAGAAGGCTAGGAAACGGGGAGCCGATGACTATCTGGTAGCCGCCAAGTGGAAGAACCTCATGATAGCAATAGAGTGGAAGAGCACAAATAACCCCATGAATATCGACTAGTAAGAAATGATTAATATTAAGGATGGATAATATGTAATAGTAAGCAACATTTCTCACCTGAACGTTTAGGGTATAAAAGATAAAATATATATATTAAAAAAAAAAAAAAAAAAAAAAAAAAAACCATTACTATAAACAAACTCATTTGTTGTTAAGCTACAAAATGTTGAAGGTAACCAATTAACTATAACTAGTCAATTTGCCTTATCAAGTTACAAAAGTGTGTAGATTTAAGGTGTAAGCCCAAACTATTTGTTACTGGTGAAAATTTACCAGACCTATCACGCCAAGGGATAGAAAATTATATAATGTCAATCAAATGATTTAATAAGAAAAGACATCTATTATGTCACAAAGAGCCAGTAGTGGCTTGTAAATACAACTACTGTACTATACCTAGAGAAAAAATATGTATCCAGATGGATATTCTATGTAACTTAATGTTTATAAAATGATTATTGTATACCTCTCATAAAACTCAAATGTTAAATTAAATCGTCCAGAATAAAGGTTCACCCAACTAACCTTTGAAGGAGTAGAGAGGCAGTATAACAAAGTGTGTAAAATAAAAGAAGGACATTATTATGGAATGTAAGGAAAGAAAAACAAAAAAAATATTTGTGAAACAAACCATGTAAACCCCAAGAATATCTATGAAATTAGATATTAGTATGTTATTATATTGTCAAATGAAATTGTAGTTACAGCATAGAATATAGTATATAAAATCATCCAGAATAAGTGAAAACCACCATCACTTGAAGGAGTAGAGAAGAAAAATAACAAAGAGTGTTAATTGTAAAGATAACTATTGTTATAATGGAATGAAAGGAAAGAAAAATGTTTGTCAATTATCAAATATTATACATCATCAGAATATGTCAGAGAACATCAAACAAAAAAAAAAACCATTTAGTATACAAACAATGTAAGCCCTGATAATTCAGGATGAATATAACTCGTTAAGAAGGATTTATTGGACTATTGTGAAAACAAAAATATTGTAGACTCTAGATAGAACAAACCAAACGCATAAGTACTGTAAACATCAAAACAAGTGTGTAATCTTAAGAATATTTAAATGAACCAAAACAAATTGTTAACTAGTACATAAGTAACTAAATAGCTGATAAAAGCATAGCTGAAAAACATCAAGTCTAAAAGAAGTAATTACCTGTAAGAAAGAAAGTATGTTAGCAAGTATAAAGATGGAAATGTGATCTAAATGAAAACCTCTGATACCTTGAATATTATAGTGAATATATTATATTATTGAATATGAATGATATGTGATATTTTTTTTGAGTTGTGATAGTGCAACTATTGCCAGGTGCAATGTTTATTTTTTTCTCAGACAGAGAAGAGTAATGCCTCTGAATCTGAGAATGTGTAGTGAGGAACGGCAGAGGATGTTAGCCATAGTGAGCCACCCTGATTCCGAAACCTCTACAACAGTTAGGGAATTATATTGTTTTATTGTATCAAGGAATATTATGAAAGAATCTGTGAGGTATGAATTATAATAACCATTAAGATAATCACGAATGCAAAGATATGTGATGAGAAAGTAGAATGTGAATAAGACAGGGAATAGTTAACTTGAGAAACAAGATCAATTGTAGTTAAATGACGTAGAGAGTAAGCAACTTGAAAATACTAGTAAATTAAGAATTGTACCATTGGATAAAGAAAAAAAAAAAAAAACAACCTAGAGTAATACACCAATAGTATGTTTAAAAAATCAAAGAGTACAAGAGAAAATTTTTTTTTATTGAAGTATACTAAGAAACTGACATGAATCGATAATTTTACAAAAAATAAATTTTTTCAAATGATCAATTTTAAAGAGGGTGTATATGTAACATCACAAGATGTCACCTAACCTAAGTGTATGTTATCAGATTTTATAAAAACAAAACAACCATGTAAATAGGTATATAATAGTAGAAATAACCAAGAAAGAAGAAACCAAGAAAGAAGAATGAAGCAGAAGTGCCACATGAAACAGTAACCCGAGGGCTGTTTGACACTACAACTAGACTGAGACTAAAACGAACTGATGGACAGAATAAATTTACATTCAGCTGTCAATTCAGTAAATAGTTGATGTAAACCGAATGTAATATGTAAACACAAAAAATGAACTAATGAGCAGTTAAATACTGTGAAAGCAGAATAGCATTTTGCTGATAATAGATGTGACAATGACCAGTAGATTATGAATGCCAAAACTAATGTTAACAATGGCTACATAGTGAGAAACTAGATGTATTTCAGCATCAAATATACTTGTTAGAAAGAGAACTATTTATAAGAGAGATCTTATACAAATAAGATTGTCTCCACGATTTACCGAATTGAGAACCAATAGGCATTATTAAGGCCAAATTTCAATGTAGGCGATATGTCTTAGCAAGCTTAGACCAAACATTAGTCAGTAAAATGGCTATTGACGATTAGCACAAGTGTAAACTAAAATACACAGAACTATGGTTATGCCTTGACATAACAAAAAATGTTATTAAAACAATAGGTTTAATCATAATTTTCAATTGTTAAGTAGTAGTTTAAAACGAATTAGGCATAAAACGAAATGTCATAGTCAGTAGGATCATTTACCATGTATAGAGTTTAGGTGTACAAGTAATGTTCAGCAAAAAATGTCAGTACAGCATTAATGGTGTTCGCACATAACAATTTGATTAATAAAATGTTATGTGAATACAAGCAATATAACCAAAAGTGTAAAATCGGCGACTCATAAATAGCAGACGACAGTAGAAAGTAATGTACCCGAACGTTGGTTTTATAACAATGTCGGTCAAAGTGAAAGTAATTCGAGAACGAGTGATATCAAATTAAAGGAAACAAACAATCTTTAATTTGATAGTAAATATTAACCCAATCGCAACTGTATTTAGTGCGGGAGAGGTGTTAGCATCATTCTAAAAATGTACATCGGGAAACTGTTTAAGAATAATAACAAAAACGGCAACGAGCTGTCCACCGCAACATTCGACGGTTAGAAAAAGCCGTTATCAACTGCCAAAAAGTGACACGTCACACCGACACACCTACCAAAGCCAATCAGAAAATTAGTTAGTAATTAACATTTTACCTAAGGCCGATCAAAGAAGGGGGTATATAAAGACGAAACAGCGAATTTTGAGACAGACCTTTACTGACTAGCGTGTAGCACAGACGTGTGCCCGTCATCTCTACATTTTTTAATAACACTTAGCGTCATTTACATAGTACATTGGAACAATAGTTCAACAACAAGAAACGACTACTTCGAGTTCAAATCCACAACAAACAACAGTGATTAAGTGCAGTTTTCATTTTAATTTTGTGCGGGAATAACGAACAGAAAATAATTTATGGTTATTATTCACGATCCATTTTAATCAGAAGAGGATCGCAATATTCTGTTCTTGTGCGAGTTTAGTGCCGAAACCCAGTAATCATTATAATCCGATTACTGAAGTGATTAATAAGTTTTAATTAAATAATTAAAACTCAGAAGGTAACAGTGTAATCATTACTAATCTTGATCTGAGCGCCATAACCTGTACTTTTTTCAACAATAACCTGTACTGACGCAAAACACAAAAACATTTTTTAAGATTACACCACGTCTCAATTTATTATACAAATTTGTTATTAGTAATTAAGCTATATGTTAGTTGTAAGGGTTCTCACTTGATAAATATTGTCATTAAAAAAGCAAGCGTTGATGAAACGCGCGATCTTTCACAGATCGTTTTTTTTAATTACTTTGCGAAAGTAACCTAAAACTTTGTTGATCAATTTTATATCAAAAGGATTTATTGGATATTGTGTAGGCATAATTGTTTTCTTTCGTGTCTCAAAGAATTCACTACTGAGATTATAATAATTTTAATATTAAAAATAAATACCATCTGGACTTAACCAGATTTATAATTCATGTTCTGAGCAAGCCGTGTAAGGCATATAATAACTCACTTTTAATTGTACAACTTTGTACTACTGAGATTATAATAATTTTAATATTAAAAATAGATAGCATCTGGACTTAACCAGATTTATAATTCATGTTCTGAGCAAGCCGTGTAAGGCATATAATAACTGACTTTTACTTGTACAACTTTGTATGTTTACATTATGTTTGTTTTTTTGAATTCTCTATAAGGGTGTAAATAAACCCATTATTAACAGCATCACCTGATTTTGATTTATTTCTCTAGGATAATTGAATATTTTCTTTTAATAAGCTTAAACAACCTTCTGTTGTGTTTAACATGTTGGAATAGCATTGCCAAAAGGTGGTACTCAACTATTTTAAATTTTCTAATCATCCAGTAATTTTTATGTGTGGGTTTTACACGGGATTTTCCCTGAATAAATCCGTGTGGCGCCCACTAATTAATAAACAAGGTAACCTAACCTTGCAACCAAAGGGAGTTGGTGATTGTAAGCTGAGTTGACAGTTTAGTGAACTTCTAGTAAACACAATCAGGTACGTAAAAGCATATATTTGTTTATGATATTGTCCAGACTTTACGAGACGTGACATACTCAGACTACCTGCAATCTGGAGAAGAAGTTTTTACTACCAGTTTCAACCAGACGAGAACTGTTATCAAGCAACCAACTGCTATACTTCATGTTTTAACTTAAGTTAATCTAGCATTTAAGTATAATCAACTTCACTATTTTATTTATTTAATACAAGGGGATTTTTTTTTAAACAAGTATAATTAAACCATTGTGAACACTGTGAGTAACTTTGAATGTTGTATTTTAAATTACTTTACTACATTAGTAACCTTCAATTAGAAACAACCATTCTCAACATTGAGTTATCTCAAAAGAATACTTCACACATAGTTGAACTTTGCTTTAACGAGACTTTTAATATTTTAACCACGAATATAAGTTTAAATAACAACTCTTTTATTTTATTTCAAGTTAATTGTAAACACACATGTTTTCATTTTATTACAAATAGGTTAGACCAACCGTGTGGCTTTTAAACGGAAGTTAAACATTATTTTAATATAATTACTATAAACAAATAAACATAATAATTTTAAAGTAACCCCAAATAACGTTACGTTATAAATTGACGCATACAACGCGGGGCTTTAACATTAAAAAGAACCCCAATAATAGTTTTATTATAAATTGGCGCACCAACTAGTGTGGCTTAAAAAATATTAAATAAATATATTTTTTATATTTTATATCAGCCCGGTAGACACGAAAAAATTAACATGCCGCACACCCACCAATACGATACAAGATATAAGGACAGTAGGGTAGGAGAAATGCAACGGGATGTAGATACATACGAAGAGCAACCCACAGACGAGATAGAAGTTATTACAATCAATAATGTCGAAACTAGTACCGACGAAATGCCTCGTGTAGAACCAGAGATAGAAGTGACAGTAGACAACCAACCCAGACAGCCTGAAGAAACCCCACAGCCAAACAAACCGACTGAAGAGATGAGATGGGAAGCGATGATGAAGATAATGATGGAATTAAAGGAAGACGGTAAGAAATCTCATAAAAAACTGAATGACTCGATGAATAAAAATATGGAAACATTAAAAGAAGATGGTAAGAAATCCCGGGAAGAAAATCAAAGGAATGTCGAGGTGTTAAATAGAAATATAGAGTCGATAAAGGAGGACCTAAATAAAAGGATTGACAATACTCATAAGTCTATAGAAGCGCTGAACAGTAAAATCGACGATAACTGTCAAGCCATTAGAAAAGAATTGAACACCACCTTAATGAAAATTAGCCAAAAAATGGATGACATGAATAACCGGAAGTGGGGAGAAGAACGGAAAGTACCCGAAGACAAAAACATGGAACAAATGAGTCCAGAGTCCGAGAATAATGAAGAAGGAAAGGACGATGACAACTCAGAGATAGGAGAAGTACCAAATGATGAAGCCATGGAAGAATTAAGTCTACAATTCGAAGACACTGATAAACAAACTGAGAATAAAGAAGACTCGAAAGCATTGGTGCCTGAAGATACACACCACAGGAATGAAGAGAGTATTCAGCATAAAGAAGCCATCATTAAAAATATAAAGAACAAGATAATTAAGAAAACAGGAGAGAAAGAAACAAAGATAAAGAGAATAATATGCTCTAAGAAGACGAGGATTACAAGGGAAATATTGGAAATGACTAGGAGTGGATTAATTAACTTCGTGGACAACCCAAGTATTCGTCATAGAGCAAGGACCAACGGTAAGAAGTATAAACCAGACTGCATAAAAATGTTAAAAATAAATCACCGTAAAACCGTGGATAAGAAATTAAGTACGAATCCAATTAAATTAAATATACCAGCAAATAAAATACACCAAACAAAACCAATTGATTCCTTAATGAATAACCAATCATTAAACCATTTAATTAGTGACCCAGATGACGAAACGATTAAGACCACGTTACATGCCATTAACTATGTTATGAAGGAGAAGATTATAAACAACGAGGTATTTAAAGTGAATACTCTTAGAAGGAAGAGGCTTCACAGGGAGAAGGAAAATGATCAAGAACGACTGGACCAGCTTATTGAAAGGTACGCCCAAAGAATAAGGGAAATGCGGAAGAAGAGAGACCAAGCGATGGAAGAATCCAACCAGGAAATGAACAAAGGTCAACCCGGATTAGAAGAAGTGCCAGACACCAATAATAGCCCAGGCCCAGAGTACAATGAACACAGGAATACCAAAGATAATGAGAGAAAGAAGGCTAGGAAACGGGGAGCCGATGACTATCTGGTAGCCGCCAAGTGGAAGAACCGCATGATAGCAATAGAGTGGAAGAGCACAAATAACCCCATGAATATCGACTAGTAAGAAATGATTAATATTAAGGATGGATAATATGTAATAGTAAGCAACATTTCTCACCTGAACGTTTAGGGTATAAAAGATAAAATATATATATTAAAAAAAAAAAAAAAAAAAAAAAAAAAACCATTACTATAAACAAACTCATTTGTTGTTAAGCTACAAAATGTTGAAGGTAACCAATTAACTATAACTAGTCAATTTGCCTTATCAAGTTACAAAAGTGTGTAGATTTAAGGTGTAAGCCCAAACTATTTGTTACTGGTGAAAATTTACCAGACCTATCACGCCAAGGGATAGAAAATTATATAATGTCAATCAAATGATTTAATAAGAAAAGACATCTATTATGTCACAAAGAGCCAGTAGTGGCTTGTAAATACAACTACTGTACTATACCTAGAGAAAAAATATGTATCCAGATGGATATTCTATGTAACTTAATGTTTATAAAATGATTATTGTATACCTCTCATAAAACTCAAATGTTAAATTAAATCGTCCAGAATAAAGGTTCACCCAACTAACCTTTGAAGGAGTAGAGAGGCAGTATAACAAAGTGTGTAAAATAAAAGAAGGACATTATTATGGAATGTAAGGAAAGAAAAACAAAAAAAATATTTGTGAAACAAACCATGTAAACCCCAAGAATATCTATGAAATTAGATATTAGTATGTTATTATATTGTCAAATGAAATTGTAGTTACAGCATAGAATATAGTATATAAAATCATCCAGAATAAGTGAAAACCACCATCACTTGAAGGAGTAGAGAAGAAAAATAACAAAGAGTGTTAATTGTAAAGATAACTATTGTTATAATGGAATGAAAGGAAAGAAAAATGTTTGTCAATTATCAAATATTATACATCATCAGAATATGTCAGAGAACATCAAACAAAAAAAAAAACCATTTAGTATACAAACAATGTAAGCCCTGATAATTCAGGATGAATATAACTCGTTAAGAAGGATTTATTGGACTATTGTGAAAACAAAAATATTGTAGACTCTAGATAGAACAAACCAAACGCATAAGTACTGTAAACATCAAAACAAGTGTGTAATCTTAAGAATATTTAAATGAACCAAAACAAATTGTTAACTAGTACATAAGTAACTAAATAGCTGATAAAAGCATAGCTGAAAAACATCAAGTCTAAAAGAAGTAATTACCTGTAAGAAAGAAAGTATGTTAGCAAGTATAAAGATGGAAATGTGATCTAAATGAAAACCTCTGATACCTTGAATATTATAGTGAATATATTATATTATTGAATATGAATGATATGTGATATTTTTTTTGAGTTGTGATAGTGCAACTATTGCCAGGTGCAATGTTTATTTTTTTCTCAGACAGAGAAGAGTAATGCCTCTGAATCTGAGAATGTGTAGTGAGGAACGGCAGAGGATGTTAGCCATAGTGAGCCACCCTGATTCCGAAACCTCTACAACAGTTAGGGAATTATATTGTTTTATTGTATCAAGGAATATTATGAAAGAATCTGTGAGGTATGAATTATAATAACCATTAAGATAATCACGAATGCAAAGATATGTGATGAGAAAGTAGAATGTGAATAAGACAGGGAATAGTTAACTTGAGAAACAAGATCAATTGTAGTTAAATGACGTAGAGAGTAAGCAACTTGAAAATACTAGTAAATTAAGAATTGTACCATTGGATAAAGAAAAAAAAAAAAAAACAACCTAGAGTAATACACCAATAGTATGTTTAAAAAATCAAAGAGTACAAGAGAAAATTTTTTTTTATTGAAGTATACTAAGAAACTGACATGAATCGATAATTTTACAAAAAATAAATTTTTTCAAATGATCAATTTTAAAGAGGGTGTATATGTAACATCACAAGATGTCACCTAACCTAAGTGTATGTTATCAGATTTTATAAAAACAAAACAACCATGTAAATAGGTATATAATAGTAGAAATAACCAAGAAAGAAGAAACCAAGAAAGAAGAATGAAGCAGAAGTGCCACATGAAACAGTAACCCGAGGGCTGTTTGACACTACAACTAGACTGAGACTAAAACGAACTGATGGACAGAATAAATTTACATTCAGCTGTCAATTCAGTAAATAGTTGATGTAAACCGAATGTAATATGTAAACAAAAAATGAACTAATGAGCAGTTAAATACTGTGAAAGCAGAATTAGCATTTTGCTGATAATAGATGTGACAATGACCAGTAGATTATGAATGCCAAAACTAATGTTAACAATGGCTACATAGTGAGAACTAAGATGTATTTCAGCATCAAATATACTTGTTAGAAAAGAGAACTATTTATAAGAGAGAATCTTATACAAAAAAGATGTCTCCACGATTTACCGAATTGAGAACCAATAGGCATTATTAAGGCCAAATTTCAATGTAGGCGATATGTCTTAGCAAGCTTAGACCAAACATTAGTCAGTAAAATGGCTATTGAGGATTAGCACAAGTGTAAACTAAAATACACAGAACTATGGTTATGCCTTGACATAACAAAAAATGTTATTAAAACAATAGGTTTAATCATAATTTTCATTGTTAAGTAGTAGTTTAAAACGAATTAGCATAAAACGAAATGTCATAGTCAGTAGGATCATTTACCATGTATAGAGTTTAGGTGTACAAGTAATGTTCAGCAAAAAATGTCAGTACAGCATTAATGGTGTTCGCACATAAACATTTGATTAATAAAATGTTATGTGAATACAAGCAATATTAACCAAAAGTGTAAAATCGGCGACTCATAAATAGCAGACGACAGTAGAAGTAATGTACCCGAACGTTGGTTTTATAACAATGTCGGTCAAAGTGAAAGTAATTCGAGAACGAGTGATATCAAATTAAAGGAAAAAAAAACAATCTTTAATTTGATAGTAATATTAACCCAATCGCAACTGTATTTAGTGCGGGAGAGGTGTTAGCATCATTCTAAAAATGTACATCGGGAAACTGTTTAAGAATAATAACAAAAACGGCAACGAGCTGTCACCGCAACATTCGACGGTTAGAAAAAGCCGTTATCAACTGCCAAAAAGTGACACGTCACACCGACACACCTACCAAAGCCAATCAGAAAATTAGTTAGTAATTAACATTTTTACCTAAGGCCGATCAAAGAAGGGGGTATATAAAGACGAAACAGCGAATTTTGAGACAGACCTTTACTGACTAGCGTGTAGCACAGACGTGTGCCCGTCATCTCTACATTTTTTAATAACACTTAGCGTCATTTACATAGTACATTGGAACCAATAGTTCAACAACAAGAAACGACTACTTCGAGTTCATCCACAACAAACAACAGTGATTAAGTGCAGTTTCATTTTAATTTTGTGCGGGAATAACGAACAGAAAATAATTTATGGTTATTATTCACGATCCATTTTAATCAGAAGAGGATCGCATTATTCTGTTCTTGTGCGAGTTTAGTGCCGAAACCCAGTAATCATTATAATCCGATTACTGAAGTGATTAATAAGTTTTAATTAAATAATTAAAACTCAGAAGGTAACAGTGTAATCATTACTAATCTTGATCTGAGCGCCATAACCTGTACTTTTTTCAACAATAACCTGTACTGACGCAAAACACAAAAACATTTTTTAAGATTACACCACGTCTCAATTTATTATACAAATTTGTTATTAGTAATTAAGCTATATGTTAGTTGTAAGGGTTCTCACTTGATAAATATTGTCATTAAAAAAGCAAGCGTTGATGAAACGCGCGATCTTTCAACAGATCGTTTTTTTTAATTACTTTGCGAAAGTAACCTAAAACTTTGTTGATCAATTTTATATCAAAAGGATTATTGGATATTGTGTAGGCATAATTGTTTTCTTTCGTGTCTCAAAGAATTCACTACTGAGATTATAATAATTTTAATATTAAAAATAAATACCATCTGGACTTAACCAGATTTATAATTCATGTTCTGAGCAAGCCGTGTAAGGCATATAATAACTCACTTTTAATTGTACAACTTTGTACTACTGAGATTATAATAATTTTAATATTAAAAATAGATAGCATCTGGACTTAACCAGATTTATAATTCATGTTCTGAGCAAGCCGTGTAAGGCATATAATAACTGACTTTTACTTGTACAACTTTGTATGTTTACATTATGTTTGTTTTTTTGAATTCTCTATAAGGGTGTAAATAAACCCATTATTAACAGCATCACCTGATTTTGATTTATTTCTCTAGGATAATTGAATATTTTCTTTTAATAAGCTTAAACAACCTTCTGTTGTGTTTAACATGTTGGAATAGCATTGCCAAAAGGTGGTACTCAACTATTTTAAATTTTCTAATCATCCAGTAATTTTTATGTGTGGGTTTTACACGGGATTTTCCCTGAATAAATCCGTGTGGCGCCCACTAATTAATAAACAAGGTAACCTAACCTTGCAACCAAAGGGAGTTGGTGATTGTAAGCTGAGTTGACAGTTTAGTGAACTTCTAGTAAACACAATCAGGTACGTAAAAGCATATATTTGTTTATGATATTGTCCAGACTTTACGAGACGTGACATACTCAGACTACCTGCAATCTGGAGAAGAAGTTTTTACTACCAGTTTCAACCAGACGAGAACTGTTATCAAGCAACCAACTGCTATACTTCATGTTTTAACTTAAGTTAATCTAGCATTTAAGTATAATCAACTTCACTATTTTATTTATTTAATACAAGGGGATTTTTTTTAAACAAGTATAATTAAACCATTGTGAACACTGTGAGTAACTTTGAATGTTGTATTTTAAATTACTTTACTACATTAGTAACCTTCAATTAGAAACAACCATTCTCAACATTGAGTTATCTCAAAAGAATACTTCACACATAGTTGAACTTTGCTTTAACGAGACTTTTAATATTTTAACCACGAATATAAGTTTAAATAACAACTCTTTTATTTTATTTCAAGTTAATTGTAAACACACATGTTTTCATTTTATTACAAATAGGTTAGACCAACCGTGTGGCTTTTAAACGGAAGTTAAACATTATTTTAATATAATTACTATAAACAAATAAACATAATAATTTTAAAGTAACCCCAAATAACGTTACGTTATAAATTGACGCATACAACGCGGGGCTTTAACATTAAAAAGAACCCCAATAATAGTTTTATTATAAATTGGCGCACCAACTAGTGTGGCTTAAAAAATATTAAATAAATATATTTTTTATATTTTATATCAGCCCGGTAGACACGAAAAAATTAACATGCCGCACACCCACCAATACGATACAAGATATAAGGACAGTAGGGTAGGAGAAATGCAACGGGATGTAGATACATACGAAGAGCAACCCACAGACGAGATAGAAGTTATTACAATCAATAATGTCGAAACTAGTACCGACGAAATGCCTCGTGTAGAACCAGAGATAGAAGTGACAGTAGACAACCAACCCAGACAGCCTGAAGAAACCCCACAGCCAAACAAACCGACTGAAGAGATGAGATGGGAAGCGATGATGAAGATAATGATGGAATTAAAGGAAGACGGTAAGAAATCTCATAAAAAACTGAATGACTCGATGAATAAAAATATGGAAACATTAAAAGAAGATGGTAAGAAATCCCGGGAAGAAAATCAAAGGAATGTCGAGGTGTTAAATAGAAATATAGAGTCGATAAAGGAGGACCTAAATAAAAGGATTGACAATACTCATAAGTCTATAGAAGCGCTGAACAGTAAAATCGACGATAACTGTCAAGCCATTAGAAAAGAATTGAACACCACCTTAATGAAAATTAGCCAAAAAATGGATGACATGAATAACCGGAAGTGGGGAGAAGAACGGAAAGTACCCGAAGACAAAAACATGGAACAAATGAGTCCAGAGTCCGAGAATAATGAAGAAGGAAAGGACGATGACAACTCAGAGATAGGAGAAGTACCAAATGATGAAGCCATGGAAGAATTAAGTCTACAATTCGAAGACACTGATAAACAAACTGAGAATAAAGAAGACTCGAAAGCATTGGTGCCTGAAGATACACACCACAGGAATGAAGAGAGTATTCAGCATAAAGAAGCCATCATTAAAAATATAAAGAACAAGATAATTAAGAAAACAGGAGAGAAAGAAACAAAGATAAAGAGAATAATATGCTCTAAGAAGACGAGGATTACAAGGGAAATATTGGAAATGACTAGGAGTGGATTAATTAACTTCGTGGACAACCCAAGTATTCGTCATAGAGCAAGGACCAACGGTAAGAAGTATAAACCAGACTGCATAAAAATGTTAAAAATAAATCACCGTAAAACCGTGGATAAGAAATTAAGTACGAATCCAATTAAATTAAATATACCAGCAAATAAAATACACCAAACAAAACCAATTGATTCCTTAATGAATAACCAATCATTAAACCATTTAATTAGTGACCCAGATGACGAAACGATTAAGACCACGTTACATGCCATTAACTATGTTATGAAGGAGAAGATTATAAACAACGAGGTATTTAAAGTGAATACTCTTAGAAGGAAGAGGCTTCACAGGGAGAAGGAAAATGATCAAGAACGACTGGACCAGCTTATTGAAAGGTACGCCCAAAGAATAAGGGAAATGCGGAAGAAGAGAGACCAAGCGATGGAAGAATCCAACCAGGAAATGAACAAAGGTCAACCCGGATTAGAAGAAGTGCCAGACACCAATAATAGCCCAGGCCCAGAGTACAATGAACACAGGAATACCAAAGATAATGAGAGAAAGAAGGCTAGGAAACGGGGAGCCGATGACTATCTGGTAGCCGCCAAGTGGAAGAACCGCATGATAGCAATAGAGTGGAAGAGCACAAATAACCCCATGAATATCGACTAGTAAGAAATGATTAATATTAAGGATGGATAATATGTAATAGTAAGCAACATTTCTCACCTGAACGTTTAGGGTATAAAAGATAAAATATATATATTAAAAAAAAAAAAAAAAAAAAAAAAAACCATTACTATAAACAAACTCATTTGTTGTTAAGCTACAAAATGTTGAAGGTAACCAATTAACTATAACTAGTCAATTTGCCTTATCAAGTTACAAAAGTGTGTAGATTTAAGGTGTAAGCCCAAACTATTTGTTACTGGTGAAAATTTACCAGACCTATCACGCCAAGGGATAGAAAATTATATAATGTCAATCAAATGATTTAATAAGAAAAGACGTCTATTATGTCTCAAAGAGCCAGTAGTGGCTTGTAAATACAACTACTGTACTATACCTAGAGAAAAAATATGTATCCAGATGGATATTCTATGTAACTTAATGTTTATAAAATGATTATTGTATACCTCTCATAAAACTCAAATGTTAAATTAAATCGTCCAGAATAAAGGTTCACCCAACTAACCTTTGAAGGAGTAGAGAGGCAGTATAACAAAGTGTGTAAAATAAAAGAAGGACATTATTATGGAATGTAAGGAAAGAAAAAAAAAATAATATTTGTGAAACAAACCATGTAAACCCCAAGAATATCTATGAAATTAGATATTAGTATGTTATTATATTGTCAAATGAAATTGTAGTTACAGCATAGAATATAGTATATAAAATCATCCAGAATAAGTGAAAACCACCATCACTTGAAGGAGTAGAGAAGAAAAATAACAAAGAGTGTTAATTGTAAAGATAACTATTGTTATAATGGAATGAAAGGAAAGAAAAATGTTTGTCAATTATCAAATATTATACATCATCAGAATATGTCAGAGAACATCAAACAAAAAAAAAAAAAAAAACCATTTAGTATACAAACAATGTAAGCCCTGATAATTCAGGATGAATATAACTCGTTAAGAAGGATTTATTGGACTATTGTGAAAACAAAAATATTGTAGACTCTAGATAGAACAAACCAAACGCATAAGTACTGTAAACATCAAAACAAGTGTGTAATCTTAAGAATATTTAAATGAACCAAAACAAATTGTTAACTAGTACATAAGTAACTAAATAGCTGATAAAAGCATAGCTGAAAAACATCAAGTCTAAAAGAAGTAATTACCTGTAAGAAAGAAAGTATGTTAGCAAGTATAAAGATGGAAATGTGATCTAAATGAAAACCTCTGATACCTTGAATATTATAGTGAATATATTATATTATTGAATATGAATGATATGTGATATTTTTTTTGAGTTGTGATAGTGCAACTATTGCCAGGTGCAATGTTTATTTTTTTCTCAGACAGAGAAGAGTAATGCCTCTGAATCTGAGAATGTGTAGTGAGGAACGGCAGAGGATGTTAGCCATAGTGAGCCACCCTGATTCCGAAACCTCTACAACAGTTAGGGAATTATATTGTTTTATTGTATCAAGGAATATTATGAAAGAATCTGTGAGGTATGAATTATAATAACCATTAAGATAATCACGAATGCAAAGATATGTGATGAGAAAGTAGAATGTGAATAAGACAGGGAATAGTTAACTTGAGAAACAAGATCAATTGTAGTTAAATGACGTAGAGAGTAAGCAACTTGAAAATACTAGTAAATTAAGAATTGTACCATTGGATAAAGAAAAAAAAAAAAAAAAAAAACCTAGAGTAATACACCAATAGTATGTTTAAAAAATCAAAGAGTACAAGAGAAAAATTTTTTTATTGAAGTATACTAAGAAACTGACATGAATCGATAATTTTACAAAAAATAAATTTTTTCAAATGATCAATTTTAAAGAGGGTGTATATGTAACATCACAAGATGTCACCTAACCTAAGTGTATGTTATCAGATTTTATAAAAACAAAACAACCATGTAAATAGGTATATAATAGTAGAAATAACCAAGAAAGAAGAAACCAAGAAAGAAGAATGAAGCAGAAGTGCCACATGAAACAGTAACCCGAGGGCTGTTTGACACTACAACTAGACTGAGACTAAAACGAACTGATGGACAGAATAAATTTACATTCAGCTGTCAATTCAGTAAATAGTTGATGTAAACCGAATGTAATATGTAAACAAAAAATGAACTAATGAGCAGTTAAATACTGTGAAAGCAGAATTAGCATTTTGCTGATAATAGATGTGACAATGACCAGTAGATTATGAATGCCAAAACTAATGTTAACAATGGCTACATAGTGAGAACTAAGATGTATTTCAGCATCAAATATACTTGTTAGAAAAGAGAACTATTTATAAGAGAGAATCTTATACAAATAAGATGTCTCCACGATTTACCGAATTGAGAACCAATAGGCATTATTAAGGCCAAATTTCAATGTAGGCGATATGTCTTAGCAAGCTTAGACCAAACATTAGTCAGTAAAATGGCTATTGAGGATTAGCACAAGTGTAAACTAAAATACACAGAACTATGGTTATGCCTTGACATAACAAAAAATGTTATTAAAACAATAGGTTTAATCATAATTTTCATTGTTAAGTAGTAGTTTAAAACGAATTAGCATAAAACGAAATGTCATAGTCAGTAGGATCATTTACCATGTATAGAGTTTAGGTGTACAAGTAATGTTCAGCAAAAAATGTCAGTACAGCATTAATGGTGTTCGCACATAAACATTTGATTAATAAAATGTTATGTGAATACAAGCAATATTAACCAAAAGTGTAAAATCGGCGACTCATAAATAGCAGACGACAGTAGAAGTAATGTACCCGAACGTTGGTTTTATAACAATGTCGGTCAAAGTGAAAGTAATTCGAGAACGAGTGATATCAAATTAAAGGAAAAAAAAACAATCTTTAATTTGATAGTAATATTAACCCAATCGCAACTGTATTTAGTGCGGGAGAGGTGTTAGCATCATTCTAAAAATGTACATCGGGAAACTGTTTAAGAATAATAACAAAAACGGCAACGAGCTGTCACCGCAACATTCGACGGTTAGAAAAAGCCGTTATCAACTGCCAAAAAGTGACACGTCACACCGACACACCTACCAAAGCCAATCAGAAAATTAGTTAGTAATTAACATTTTTACCTAAGGCCGATCAAAGAAGGGGGTATATAAAGACGAAACAGCGAATTTTGAGACAGACCTTTACTGACTAGCGTGTAGCACAGACGTGTGCCCGTCATCTCTACATTTTTTAATAACACTTAGCGTCATTTACATAGTACATTGGAACCAATAGTTCAACAACAAGAAACGACTACTTCGAGTTCATCCACAACAAACAACAGTGATTAAGTGCAGTTTCATTTTAATTTTGTGCGGGAATAACGAACAGAAAATAATTTATGGTTATTATTCACGATCCATTTTAATCAGAAGAGGATCGCATTATTCTGTTCTTGTGCGAGTTTAGTGCCGAAACCCAGTAATCATTATAATCCGATTACTGAAGTGATTAATAAGTTTTAATTAAATAATTAAAACTCAGAAGGTAACAGTGTAATCATTACTAATCTTGATCTGAGCGCCATAACCTGTACTTTTTTCAACAATAACCTGTACTGACGCAAAACACAAAAACATTTTTTAAGATTACACCACGTCTCAATTTATTATACAAATTTGTTATTAGTAATTAAGCTATATGTTAGTTGTAAGGGTTCTCACTTGATAAATATTGTCATTAAAAAAGCAAGCGTTGATGAAACGCGCGATCTTTCAACAGATCGTTTTTTTTAATTACTTTGCGAAAGTAACCTAAAACTTTGTTGATCAATTTTATATCAAAAGGATTATTGGATATTGTGTAGGCATAATTGTTTTCTTTCGTGTCTCAAAGAATTCACTACTGAGATTATAATAATTTTAATATTAAAAATAAATACCATCTGGACTTAACCAGATTTATAATTCATGTTCTGAGCAAGCCGTGTAAGGCATATAATAACTCACTTTTAATTGTACAACTTTGTACTACTGAGATTATAATAATTTTAATATTAAAAATAGATAGCATCTGGACTTAACCAGATTTATAATTCATGTTCTGAGCAAGCCGTGTAAGGCATATAATAACTGACTTTTACTTGTACAACTTTGTATGTTTGCATTATATTTGTTTTTTTGAATTCTCTATAAGGGTGTAAATAAACCCATTATTAACAGCATCACCTGATTTTGATTTATTTCTCTAGGATAATTGAATATTTTCTTTTAATAAGCTTAAACAACCTTCTGTTGTGTTTAACATGTTGGAATAGCATTGCCAAAAGGTGGTACTCAACTATTTTAAATTTTCTAATCATCCAGTAATTTTTATGTGTGGGTTTTACACGGGATTTTCCCTGAATAAATCCGTGTGGCGCCCACTAATTAATAAACAAGGTAACCTAACCTTGCAACCAAAGGGAGTTGGTGATTGTAAGCTGAGTTGACAGTTTAGTGAACTTCTAGTAAACACAATCAGGTACGTAAAAGCATATATTTGTTTATGATATTGTCCAGACTTTACGAGACGTGACATACTCAGACTACCTGCAATCTGGAGAAGAAGTTTTTACTACCAGTTTCAACCAGACGAGAACTGTTATCAAGCAACCAACTGCTATACTTCATGTTTTAACTTAAGTTAATCTAGCATTTAAGTATAATCAACTTCACTATTTTATTTATTTAATACAAGGGGATTTTTTTTAAACAAGTATAATTAAACCATTGTGAACACTGTGAGTAACTTTGAATGTTGTATTTTAAATTACTTTACTACATTAGTAACCTTCAATTAGAAACAACCATTCTCAACATTGAGTTATCTCAAAAGAATACTTCACACATAGTTGAACTTTGCTTTAACGAGACTTTTAATATTTTAACCACGAATATAAGTTTAAATAACAACTCTTTTATTTTATTTCAAGTTAATTGTAAACACACATGTTTTCATTTTATTACAAATAGGTTAGACCAACCGTGTGGCTTTTAAACGGAAGTTAAACATTATTTTAATATAATTACTATAAACAAATAAACATAATAATTTTAAAGTAACCCCAAATAACGTTACGTTATAAATTGACGCATACAACGCGGGGCTTTAACATTAAAAAGAACCCCAATAATAGTTTTATTATAACGTATATTTTCCAACTTACCCATACTTAAGAAAGGGAATAGAGATTATTAATAAAAAATAAAAACAATACGAGAAGGACACCTTACACCAAAGGCAAAAATATATATATAAAATATAGATTTATTTCCAATAGCCATGTCAACGTATATTTACCAACTTACCCGTACTTAGAGGAGGAGAAAAAGGAAAGAAGGAAAGGACATAATTAGTTAAATGGATTATTGAACAAACAAATAACAATTGTTATTACTAAGGGGGAGAAAAGGAGGAGAAATACTGTCATATAATTGATACTAAATGGAAATGATAAATGAAAAAAAAAAGGAAACAGTGTGTTACATAAGAAGATAATGATGAATCTATAAATATAGCTATTAACATTGAATGATTTTAAAAGATAATTTTACCTGCGGAGAACGATATATTAATATAATTGAGAAATAATCAGAAGAGTTTAAGAAAGGGAATTTATGTGTAGGAGCCTATGATCTTTGAATATTATATTTTTTTATTATTATTATTTGTTGCGAAAGTGCAATTATTATTTTTCTGGACAGAGATGTGTTGCCTCTGATTTCAGTAATTATAGTTAGGGAAGGGCGGAGAATGTATGCCATAGCGAGCCACTCTGACTTCCAACCCGCTATAAAAGTTAGGGAATTGTTAGGGAGTTATATCAAAGATTAAATAATTAACATCAAGGTAAAAAGGAAAGGAATAGGAGATACAACAAAGAACGAAACATGAATATTGAGATGGATTAATATATTAAAGGAGTAGTACAGGAATTTAATTATAAGATAAAAGAATGAAATATAAAGAAGCTAATAAAAGGTTAATATAGAAATGATAATTTCAGCAAAACTAAAGAAAAGTTTTTCCGAAATTATCAATTTTAACGGGGAGGCATGTGTAACGTCACAGAACGTTCCATAAAGGAAATTATTTGCATAGCAATTTATCATAAGAGGAAAGTGAGGTGAACAGTATCGAACCCAAGTAATCCTAAAAATGTTGTAATATTGTCTAATAATTAATATCATTAAGATGAAAAAACGACCAGACTATGACTAAGACTTAAACCCCATATATATTATTTAAGTGAAGAACTGTGTAAAACCAATAATATACTATAATAGAGACAAATAATATCAGTAACAACCAAAATAAGGTCATTACATATTAAGTAATGTAACTCTGAATAGGGTATAAAAAACTATTTATTGTCAATTAATGGACAAGATCCATTATCATACTATGTAATGTAAATATAATAAATGTATTAAATTATTTGAATACATTATTAGAAAGGATCTAAGTTAAAATAAAAAATATATAAATGTTATGACAAAAAATATATGTTTAGGAGCCGAGTCCAATCACTCAGATTTTATGTAAAAATTAATTATTATTGAATTGAGATAAAAACTATATGTAATTGTCAAGTAGACAAAGATGAACAAATTATCTTAAATAAAGAAAGCTGTAAAGTGAATAAAAATCAGTTAAAATAGCCAAAAACAGTATTAACTGAAAACATGTAGTAGACCTATAATATATGAATTTAATGTTGACAAAATGCAACCAAATTGCATTATAAAGTTGAAATACAATATAATGTGACTATACTAATATATTTGACTAACTTAAACACTTTAATAGTCGAAATAGGAAACTATTTACCTATACCATATCTGGCTGAGGCCAAGGAACCATCACAAAAAACAGTCATTTTTGACAAAATAATTGCAAAATATTAGCAAAAATAAAAGAAAAAGGTACAATACTATAGTGTACTATAAAAACAAACATACTCAGTTGAAAACAAGCTCAATTATTAAAGAATTTGACTTATGAGAGTGGAATTTGCCACACCAAGAAAATGAATCACTTATGCAAACCAATATGATGCTAAGTAAGCTTACAATAAAAATAATATGTATCAGGATAAACCAGTTATCACAAAAGATAGACAATATAATAAGCTCTCAGTGTATACTCGAAAAATCCCATATATAATAAGGAAAAAAGACTAATTATTGTAAAGAAACAGTGACATTAACTTAGGCCATATGCATGGACCATGTAAAACTGAACTTATTTATATATTATATGTGTTAAATTTTATTTATTTTGTTATAAAAAGATGATAATATTATGTATTAATGTTGTAGAAGGAACCAAACAACTTCACAACAATTTTTTAGTTAAAAAAATTGAATTTTTATGGAAACATTGCAAGGTAAGAGTTGTGTTTTATGTTATTATATTAGAGTTAATTTGTTCAAAACCAATCGTAGTTAGTATCATTAAGTCCAGTTGAAAGCAGAGAGTCCAAAAATAGTAATGGCATGCAGATTGTAAGTAGTTATGTAAAATTGTTTGACAAATACCAGAATAATTTTTGTAATATCCTTATTGTGAAGAATAAGAAATTTTGTTCTAAAGCTTCTACGGAAGTCAAATTTGTTCCATGATGTTCCATTTGATTATTCTCGAACGTTCTAGAAGGAAGTTTTACACAAATACACCGGAAGTTCATGACAAAAAGTTAAAACAATGAGCCTTACAGAGTATAAAAGGAAGACGAAATTCGACCGAAAACACTTTGTACTTTGAATCCAGAAGAGACACATCACCCACGAAACTGATCATCACACCCGAGGCGAAACCGAAGAACGAGAAGTCGACGTGAGAACGCAGAAAAGGCTTTCCCCGTACATTGACAAAAGACAGACTTAACCTCTACAAGAATATACGCCAACGTGTTGTTGAAATAGAGCAGCAACACGACACATTTAATAGAACGCACGCAGCCAGAATATCAGCGGCCCTGGAAAGGACCAAAATTTTAATAGAGAATCAATTCTGCTGTGTTCGCTAAGACAAACTGACTTTGACAAAAATCCCTATAACGTTACGTACACAAAGCCTATTCATCAACTGTGAGAGAGGAATCAGCGCTGTGACGGCTAATCGAGAAACCACGCGGACAGCTGATTGCCGCCGGCACTATTCAAAGCGTAAATTCACTGCGAAACTTATATCAGAAAGTGCGGAGTTTAAAAAAAAAAACGTATTTTGACTTTTAAATAATATCTGTGCACAAGGAACGTTAACACGAAGAGGCGAGATTGAAAACGTACCCGAGAGAAGTGTCCAGTGCGAGAAATAATTACCCATCGGAACGTGAGTTGTTCAAAGTTAAAGTCATTTGTACCTGGTAACATTTGTCACACAGTTGTACTACACATGCCACACACCTTCAAATCACTTAATTTTTGTAAAGCATCTTATTGATCTGTCTTGGTAGTTCAAAGGAGTCACGTCCTGAGTATAAAGATTTTTCATACACTGAACTCATGCTTTTCAACTGAGTAAAATAAAACATTTGTTAGCCGATACTTGATTGGAGAAAAAACTTGTCAATAATAATTTTTTGTAACTCTGCAATTTTATATTTTTTACGAATGTTAGTCCTTCAGACGATTTTTTTAAGATTCATTAAAACATACGTTGTTTTTACAAACTCAAACTGTCTTGTTCACATTTTTTCATAGAATTAAACTAACTGCTAAGAAATCAAAATTTAATTTTAATAACAATTTCTTGGAACAAAAGATTCCAAGTGGCGCCCACAAACAGATAGTAGCTTAAGTTGTTTTGCAGGACGACATCATCGCAGAGGAACCAGTCATCAGTATCACAAAGTGCGCGGAGTGTAACGCCCGACATATAACAACACGACATAACACTGTACACACATCCAATTTCTGTTTATTATAAAGTGTATCACGACCATTGTTCAGTATATAGCGCTTATCATCATACGGTGACAACGCTTGCTTATTTATGCGCATCGTGTACAGCGTATGATGATCGCTACGTAAACAAAGCGCACTGGCAGAAAACTGACAATGATCAGTGAGACACTTGCGATACTTATCGTGTCGTAGACTCCTCTTAATTGCAACTCTGGGTACACCTTTTCATTACACGTTTTTGACACTCTTTGCTAGGATCTTCGAGGGCCACAAGGAACGAATAACATTTCGCTCTGAGTCCCACGAATTCTCTAACAGGACGACCACACGTTTCATCCTTGAACAGTTCGACAACCTTTTTGTTTTTAAGACTATAACAAGAATGAGACGTGGGGTAATCCGATGTTTCAAACAAGTGTAGGTCCTCCTTCATGTCTGCATACAAGTCAGATGTTTGAATACTATACATCAGACTGTCTGTATCCGTCATTAGCAATCTAACGTTACAGCCGTACTTGGCGACAGCATAACGATAATGGAAGTCATACATTATCGTTTTGCTAACGTCAAGCACCGTGAAGCCGACATACACGGGACGGGAAAGAACGATGGATTTTTTACGGAGTGAGAGCCCCACCAGATCGTTCGTATAACGAATCATACGTTTCAGCCTATGTGTGGAAACTAGTTTTTGAAGCCGTCGTTCATATGAGACTAGTTCAAAGTCTATACGTTCTCCAGCGACTTGCCGTATACGGCGTTGCATCAGTTTGAAAAGGTCTTTTTCAAAGCTGTTGATAGCTGATTGCCTCTTGCGGGTGTTGAAATCGATAAACGGTTTCAACCAAGCGCTTTGCTTAAAACACAACACCTTATGGGTCGCTTTCAGCTCTAGACCGAGACTTAAATACAACTTCAAATTTCGATAATGGAGAACGTAATTTTGTTTGTCCTCCAAAGTCGTTAACAACTTCTCTACGGATGACATTGTTGACCCTGATTCGTTATACGATGATCTATATATACTCTTGTGTAAACGTTTGGAAAAGGGAGAAAGGATATCGGGTGTTACGGGCTGGCGCACAGGTGCAAGCGGATAGTCGGAATGCAGGTCGTGTAGTGTATCAGGATAGTGTAGGTCGACCTCGAGGATGTACCCGATGTCGGAATCATCACTCACATTACGTACGTCCAAAGACTCGATTTAATTGCGATCGAGCCATCGGAAGTCTGCGTAAGGGAGTGGTTGCGACATGGCTGCACCGTATAGATTGTTACAGTTCAAATACATTTTAGGTTAGTTGTCTCCAAGTCGCTTATATTAATATAATAGATATTTACCATATATCCGTCGTGCGACTTCGTTTTTCTCGTCTTATTTTGACGCGTTTCGGCAACGAATTGCCATCTTCAGAAATCTTAATCACTCATATGAGATCGTTAAAAAATTAAAAACACTAAAATCATTACGGTAAAAGTGCACTGTTTTATAAATGATTTTAGTGTTTTTAATTTTTTAACGATCTCATATGAGTGATTAAGATTTCTGAAGATGGCAATTCGTTGCCGAAATGCGTCAAAATAAGACGAGAAAAACGAAGTCGCACGACGGATATATGGTAAATATCTATTATATTGTTACAGTTCGTATACAGAATGAAGTAGGTCGGTTTCGAAACATCGTACTGATCTGGGATCAGAGGGTTATTAGCGATGGCATGACGGTTGGATATCATAGCAACGCCCCCACGGACCCCAGACTCAACAAACAGATGTTGATTTATATTTGTCAACAGATCCAATTCGACCCCCGTCATTTTTAGCATCGCGTTCCAAGCGAGACCAGGAAGCGAGTAAAAATGACACGGGTCCAAACAGTAATCGCGTAAGGCCATGTCCCGAAAACTTTCAAAGACATCCGCCAGCAGCATTACGTCTGTCAACAAATACAAATCATGGTAATCTCCAAACGTACGCAGATTGAATGGACTCTACACGCGTTGTGCGTGCTCGTAATCTGCGTCCGAAATAGACGATTTCATCAACCGGTTATCAAAGTGTTCACGAGCGGGCAGACTTGTTTCATTGAACCGATCAATACTGTCAACGTACTCGTAAGGGTATACCCCCTTGCGTACGAGCAGATTGGTCTGTTCGTCGAAACCCCGTCTAAGCATTTCCTCTCTAAGCAAAGGAAATTGACTCCCGGACGTAGACAGATTGGTAACGAGCGTATCCAGAGAGTGATTAAGAAATTGAAAAGAGTCTACGAAACGCAAGGGACCCAGAGAGAACGACACGTAACGCTCACTAGTTGTTGCAATGCAGGATACGTGTTGGTCCTTATATTTTCCCAGACCCTGCATTAAATGGTGACAGTCGTAGCCACGAAGGTTGTGAAAGAAGATGGGGATATGACGAGGCATCTTATAGCTCAGATTGCAGCTATTGTGGGCTGCTCCCAAGAATTTCCCCGTAAGATGACAATGATTACGTACCTTGTCATCGTCTGTCAAAGGGCGCTCACACAAATGGCAAACGGTGGCGTTAGTGAACACAACATTGTCATTATCGGACATAATTAATTTTACGTTATGTCGTATAACCTTCATCATATCCTCGACGTCTTTCATCAACCACGAGAAGAAAGTGTCTACAACGTTTTCACCACGATAGACTTTAACCTCTCTCCAGAGACTGTGAGCGTGATCAACGATACCATAGGAGAAACCCGACGGAATATGCATCGCTTCGCATGATGTGGACGATACAGGAGGAGAAGGTATTTTCTGGCAGACACCACTACTATCAACTGAGTAGAAGTCACCTAAATCTTTCACTGTCGTAGGGATGTCGTTACCTGGTGAACACGATTGAAGGGGGGTGATGAGGGACTCGAAGTCGGCGTAGACGGTAAAGGGTACTTTCAGACAGTGTGCATAATTTTTAAATGACATAAACTTCTCCTCCTCTGTGGGCATTTTGGTTTTCTGTTCACCATAATGTGTACAGTAGGGGAGATGTTCGGACAGTCCATGTTCTGTAGAGAAACGATGCAGGCAGTAGTCACAGTAAAATGATTTTTCTTTGTGTTTTGTTAGGGAAAATAACAATTTGTTAATGCTACTGACAAGACAGTAGTGTTTTCGGCTATTTGTACCGGACAGAAGCAAAAGATTAACGTGACGTAATCTGTCCTTATTTGGGGTAATTCTTAATGGGTAAACCTCATTTTTTAATTCGTTTCTGATATTGTTTTCTATATCATAGCCGAAAACGTTTATAGAAATGTTAGGATTCTGTGTTTCAAATTTAGAAATGGAGTTTACAGAAACAGGGTACTCGATACCGGACATATTTATTGTATTTATGAGTGTGATGTATTTTGAAACAAGTTCTTTATGGTTTTCTTGAGGGTGTATGTGGGCTAGAACAGACCATAGAAAACACATTTCATCTTGGGGGTTCTTGATATTGACTACTGCCTTGGTGAGTGAGAGTTTTCGCGGGGTAGGAATGTAGGAGGACGCTGCTAGTGGCCGGTACCGTCCAACAACCAGTTCCAGCTTCAGTACAGCGTCCACCGACCATCCGCTCCCGTCACGGGTAAAATTAGATATGCTATTCATGATTTTATCGTATGATTCGTCTAGTAGACAGTTCAACTCGTCGTTGTCGTCCGTGAGCAACGTACGACAACGTCCGTGGAAGACGGCGTCTTTCGTTACTTCTTTTTCTTCGCCGCTGTCACCATCTAACACGGTTTTAGTGAAACGTATCCTGCACGCAATATGCCACTTGATATTGCATAAACGTGTTTGTTCTGCCAGAATATCCTCGCACAATAAAGGTCGCACCTCAGTCATTATGGATAATTCTTCGTTTGTTTGAATTAGCAGCCATCCTTACTATTTCTTTTATGAAATTGCTAAACTGCTACAATTGTTTTGTTCAGACAAAGCTTTTCGTCATCACTCACATCATCAGGTCTTAAACAACGTCTGTCAACTGTACGTTGTAGGCTTTTATACTTTAGGCCACTCCCCTTATGTCATCGCCCCTCCTATTGGTTCTAGCTGCTGCCACTCTTCACGGGAACTTTGTCTACAGTTTTCCGTTAGGCATTTTACTAACGTCCGTCAAATTGTTTTAAGAATCTCCCGTTAATTTCTTCATGTGATATTTTACTTTCTAACTTATAACTGTTTCGTAATCTTTTATTACACTTCGTCAATTTTAGTGTATTCTTCTTATTGTTTAATTTTATTTATTGTTTACTATATTTAAAATATTTCTTCATTTGTAAATTCACTTTTATACAGTTTACTAAAATCTTGCAAATAGTGAGTTTGTTGTTTTAACGGCTGTCGCTCTTCACGGGAACTTCGTCTATATTTTCCGTTAGGCAATTTACCAACGTCCGTCACTTATTTTATAAATCTCCCGTTATTTTCTTCATGTTACTACTTTATTTTCTTGACTTATAATTTTTTTGTAACCTTTTGCATTTCGTGTGTTATTATTATTTTTAATTTATTTTTTGTTTATTGTTTAATATATAACAAAATATTTCTTCATTTGTAAAATCCACTTTTATATTCATTAATTTATTCTTATCTTCTTTTTTAACTTTAAGTATTTCTTCTATTAATTTTCTTTTTTGCATATTGTTTTCTTCTTTTGATTATTTCCATATTTATGGCCTGATTCATTGAAATGTCTTGCATATAGTGAGTTCGTTGTTCTAACCCCTTCTCCTTTTGCATGTTCATTCATTCGAATTTTAAATTTTCTTCCAGTTTAGCCTAGATATATCTTATTATATTCCCCACATTTTAATTTGTATACGCCGCTTTTTTCTGTTATTGGAATTTCTTCTGTTTTAGCATTTTTTATATATTCCAATACATTTTTCGTTTTCTTTATTCCTCTCTGTATTTCGTATTTTTCGAAGCATTTTTGTAACATTTTTGTTTGATATCCTATGTATGTTATTGCTCCTTTATATTTCTTTTCTTCATTTGTTTTTCTTTGTTCTTTCCTATTTCTTTATTTCCTTCTATTTTCTTAATTATTCTATTAATTATTTTAGGGTTGTATTTATTATTTTTTGCTATTTGTTGTATTTTCTTTGATTCTTTTTGTTTGAGTTCTTCATTTTCTAGATAATTTATAGCTCTATAGCAAAATGAATTTAATGCTGCCATTTTATAATTGACTGGATGATATGATTCTTGTGGAATTATTAAATCTGAGTATGTTTCTTTCCTATATATATCGAATTTGAGTTTGTTATCTTCAATTTTTATATTGATATCCAGGAAATTAATTTCTAATCCTCCAATTTCTTCTTGAGATTTTATTGTTTTTTCTATGTTATTTAATTCTTCCGTAAATTTTTTAAATTCATTTACTTCACCTTCCCAAACTATTAGTATGTCATTTACATACCTGATCCATTTTTTAATTCCTATTTCTTTATCTACATCTTTTAAAATTTTGATTTCAAAGCTATTCATGAATATCTCTGCCATTAATGGTGAAAGCGGTGATCCCATTAGTAATCCATTTTCTTGTATGTAAATGAAGAAAATAGCTAACATACCAATAGCAAAAACAGTAGAAACAATAAAGGAAAACAAATTAAGTAATGTAAAATGGAAAAACGAAATAATAGAAGGATTAGAATTATGCCTAAGCCAGAACTACTTCATATTTAACAACAAATTTTACATACAAGAAAATGGTTTACCAATGGGATCACCGCTTTCACCATTAATGGCAGAGATATTCATGAATAGCTTTGAAATCATAATTTTAAAAGATGTAGATAAAGAAATAAGAATTAAAAAATGGATCAGGTATGTAGATGACATACTAATAGTTTGGGAAGGTGAAGTAAATGAATTTAAAAAATTTACGAAAGAATTAAATAACATAGAAAAAACAATAAAATTTCAAGAAGAAATTGGAGGATTAGAAATTAATTTCCTGGATATCAATATAAAAATTGAAGATAACAAACTCAAATTCGATATATATAGGAAAGAAACATACTCAGATTTAATAATTCCACAAGAATCATATCATTCAGTCAATTATAAAATGGCAGCATTAAATTCATTTTGCTATAGAGCTATAAATTATCTAGAAAATGAAGAACTCAAACAAAAAGAATCAAAGAAAATACAACAAATAGCAAAAAATAATAATTATAACCCTAAAATAATTAATAGAATAATGAAGAAAATAAAGAAATAGAAAAGAACAAAGAAAAAACAAATGAAGAAAAGAAATATAAAGGAGCAATATCATACATAGGATATCAAACAAAAATGTTACAAAAATGCTTCGAAAAATACGAAATACAGATAGGAATAAAGAAAACGAAAAATGTATTTGAATATATAAAAAATGCTAAAACAGAAGAAATTCCAATAACAGAAAAAAGCGGCGTATACAAATTAAAATGTGGGGAATGTAATAAGATATATCTAGGCGAAACTGGAAGAAAATTTAAAATTCGAATGAATGAACATGCAAAAGGAGAAGGGGTTAGAACAACGAACTCACTATATGCAAGACATTTCAATGAATCAGGCCATAAATTCATAAATCCAAATGAAAATATGGAAATAATCAAAATAGAAAACAATCCGCAAAAAAGAAAATTAATAGAAGAAATACTTAAAGTTAAAAAAGAAGATAAGAATAAATTAATGAATATAAAAGTGGATTTTACAAATGAAGAAATATTTTATTATATATTAAAAAATAAACAAAAAATAAATTAAAAAATAAGAATAACACACAAAATGCAAAAGGTTACAAAAAAATTATAAGTCAAGAAAATAAAGTAGTAACATGAAGAAAATAACGGGAGATTTACAAAATAAGTGACGGACGTTGGTAAAATGCCTAACGGAAAATATAGACGAAGTTCCCGTGAAGAGCGACAGCCGTTAAAACAACGAACTCACTATATGCAAGATTTTAGTAAACTATATAAAAGTGAATTTACAAATGAAGAAATATTTTAAATATAGTAAACAATAAATAAAATTAAAACAAAATAGAAGATTACACTAAAATTGACGAAGTGTAATAAAAGATTACGAAACAGTTATAAGTTAGAAAGTAAAATATCACATGAAGAAATTAACGGGAGATTCTTAAAACAATTTGACGGACGTTAGTAAAATGCCTAACGGAAAAATGTAGACAAAGTTCCCGTGAAGAGTGGCAGCAGCTAGAACCAATAGGAGGGGCGATGACAAGTATAAAAGGGGACCAAGGGGAGGGGCCTAAAGTATAAAAGCCTACAACGTACAGTTGACAGACGTTGTTTAAGACCTGATGATGTGAGTGATGACGAAAAGCTTTGTCTGTACAAAACAATTGTAGCAGTTTAACAATTTCATAAAAGAAACATTATGGATAATATGTCTTGGTGTCCCATGTCAGTGTACACGGGTAGGTAGCTGAATGTTGTGACACATCCTCTAACACTGCTGTTCTACACAATATAAAATCGTGTCATAACTGAAACAATAGAAACATGTGTATTAGCTAATAGGAATGATGAATAACACACACAAATTCATGCTCGTGGTAAATAAATAGATAGTGCTTTTTAGTAATATGTCAGTTTATTGCAAACCGTGAAGATGGCAGCTACTCCCGATTTTAGCATTGAAAGTGAAAGAAGAAAATTGTTCAAGTATTGGGAAGTGACGTTTGTCAGCCCCGACGAGTTAGCGTTTGCCGGGTTTTGCCGCTATCCGCTAAATTATGATGTTTGCGGGCATAGTATGTCATTCATAGACGATAGAGTTAAATGCTTTTGTTGTGGAATTGAATTAGTTCATTGGAGAGAAGGTGACAAACCTATGGTGGAACATGAAAAATTTTCTCCGTCATGTCAATTTCTAAACGATGTCAAGAGACAGTTCATTGGAGAGAAGGTGACAAACCTATGCCGGAACAAAAAATTTTCTTCGTCATGTCAATTTCTAAACGATGTCAAGAGACTATCTTGTGCACGTTAGACAGAGTTGGATCATACGTTAATTCATATCAAACAAGTTTGCTTCCTACATAATTACGAAGAGACAAAAATAATTTCTTAACTGTACCAATTGGTATTTAAATTTACCTTGTTCAGGCCTTCCTGTTCCTGCCGGTGTTGTTCCGGATTCTGCTGAAGGCCGGACATGATGATATTCAGACGAGAGAGAGAGTGAATACTGAAAAACAAAGGAACTGTTATACATATATATATAGTATTTTTAACATTGGTATTATGTTAGTGTATCTTAAACCATGAACAACGCACGCAAGACTATAGCTCTAGAGCTACACAGAGCAGCGAGAAGGAATTTCGTTAGACGTGCGGTTGAATTGAAGGGTCTACACGACTTGTACCAGGCGGATCTTGTGGAGATGATACCATACGCTCGAGTGAACAAAGGGTACAAGTACATGATGACAGTGATCAATGCGTTTAGCAAGTACGCGTACGCTGTACCATTGAAAACAAAGAAGTAACACGCGCACTAGAGCCTATACTAACTGCTAACCGATTGAAATATTTACAGACGGACAACGGGAAGGAGTATTACAACAGCACAGTACAAGCGTTGCTAAAAAAGTATAATGTGAAACATTACTCAACCTATAGTGAGAAAAAAGCGTCCATAGTGGAACGTTTTAATCGCACACTGAAGACACACATGTATCGAGCTTTCAGCGAACAAGGACACTACCGCTGGTTGGATCTACTACCTATATTGCTGAAATCGTACAACAATACCGTACACAGAACCATTGGTATGAAATCCAGTCAAGTGAATGACAGCAACGAACATATAGTGTTGGAACGAATAAGGAAGAACACAGCGCCTAAAATCAGTCCAGTGAAACCGCCTAAATTTAAAGTCGGTGACCGTGTTCGTATAAGTAAGCACAAAATGACGTTCGCCAAAGGTTATACACTAAATTGGACTAACGAAATATTCACTGTGGATAAAGTACAATCCGCTACCATCCCCGTCACTTATCTGCTAAAAGATCACCTGAACAAAGTGTTGAAAGGTAGTTTTTACGAGCACGAGATTAGTAAGTCCAAAGTCGGCGATGTATACCTAGTGGAAAAGGTGTTACAACGCAAAGGTGACAGAGTGCGTGTTCGTTGGCTCGGTTTCGATGGTAAACACGATGCGTGGATACATAAGAAAGATCTAATATAAAAAAGGTGACAGCACGTGATGAAAACAGTATGCTTTCGGTATTCGCAAAGATGAAGATTGTACAGCAAGCAAACAAATTACCAATAAAGGATATGGACTTTTTGGCTGGTGACGAAGGCAGCGCTGAACGTAAACATGGTCCGCTATTACCGAACAGTATTCGCTGTATCGTTACGGGCCCAAGTTCTTGTGGGAAATCCAATGTGCTATTCAACCTACTGTTTGATGCCAACGGTCTACGTTTCCGCAATGTATACGTGTTTTCAAATCATTATTTCAACCAAAATACAGAATGCTAGAAACAGTGATGAAATAACTCGCTGATGAAGATTTAGGTTATCACGCATACAGCGAGAACGAAGAAGTCCCACCACCAAGTGAAATCACTGGTCTCAACTCTGTTATCGTATTCGATGACGTATCTGTAAAAGACAACACAATATTCGAAAGTATTTTGCTATGGGGAGACATAGCGGTGTGGACACATTCTATCTATGTCAGACATATAGCCAGATACCGAAACAATTGGTGCGTGACAACGCTAACTTGTTGATATTGTTCAAACAAGACAATCTAAATTTACGTCACGCCTACAACGATCACGTCAACATGGATATGATGCTTTCAAAGACGTCTGCACGGAAGCGTGGAAGGATCGTTATGGATTTCTAGTCATAGACAAAGACTCATCAATAAATGAAGGTAGATATAGAATCGGCTTTGATCGATTCATAATTGTTTCCAGCGAAGTATAAAAGTGGTTGCACTGTAGTAATGTAATCAGTCGTCTTGCTAACACGTGATGGCGATGAATAAGGAGGAACGACTTACGTATGATATAGATACGATAAGCGACAACATAGGGAAAAAATATCATGCATTACAACACGACATCAGAGAAAGCTACGAGAAGTTCAGAAAAAATTACAAGCCGATTCTGGAACCGTTAGAAGCTATTTCACGAAAGTTAAGTGGTGATATGATGGAGGAGGAGGAGGAGGAGGAGGAGAAGCAGCAGATGAAACAAGAAGAGCCTACACAACACGTAATAACTGAAACCGAAAGTGGGGCGCAGAGTCATAACGCTTCTCATTTCAGTGACGATAGCGCATGGAACCCTAACGCTTCACATTTCAGTGACGATTCATTAGCAAACAAATATATGCGTTTGTGTGAATTGACTGACTGTAAACGGATTATAGATCGTATGTATGGTGTTCGATACGAGGCTGGTAAATGGATGATAGGTGATTCAAATGTGAAAATCGATGATAACGATAACTTTCATGTCAAAGGAAAAATTTACGAGGGCACGCCCGGTCTGTACGAACTTTTGTTTATGAAACTACCGAAAAAATACAATAAGGACGATATGAGGAAATACAAGTCCATACTACTAGCAACCAACGGACACAAACAAAAGTATAAACACAATACGCGAATAAACAGTAACAGTGGTGTCAAGTACCGACTAGTAATATCTAAATTGTTTGCATCGAGTGCGCGAAAACGTACAGGGAGTGGGTATATGGAGATGAAGCCGAACACTGCAATCGATTACGTACATTGGGACGACCTTAACGAGTTTGTTAATCGATTGAGAATGTTAATGGCTTCTCAAAGTAGTGGACATACTGGACATACGAATGAAATCGTTTCGATATTGGAAGAATTACGTGAAGCCGGCATTATCATATAAAAGCAGACGCACCGTTCTATGACCACCAGTTCTTCATAAATATGAGTGTAGACAAGTTCGGTAGACACGACAGCGCTGTAAGAGTGCGAAAAGAAACGCATCGAAGTCTGCGTGAGGATATCGGCTTAGGAGTGACTAACGACGGTCACTTTGATGTGAAAAACAAAAGATGTGAAAAACAAAAAGATACGCAACTTGGGTGATCCCGAAGAGCTGCACGATGTTGTTTCTTTACAGTACGTAAACGATGCGTGCTTACAGTACAAGAACGACGCTACCGTCGACGCAAAAGATTATCGAATAATAATGCTAAACGATCCGCTTAAATCAAGAGATGCGGCCACAAAACGATACGTAGACGCAAAGAGTTTGAGAAAAGATCGTGCAGGTAACGTAATCGTTGATGACTGCCGGCTAACGCACGTGCAAGCGCCAGACGCCAGCAAAGACGCCGTGAATTTAGAATTTTTATACGACAACACAATCAGTTTGCAAAGCAATGCTTTCTACGCTGTCGAAAGAAAAATTACGAATATAGCGGACGGAGTAGCTGACACAGACGCAGTCGCTGTGCGACAAATGCACAAATTAAAACTACATATAAAGACTGAATTGTACAAGGTCACACAGGTATTTCACGCACATATAATTAATCTGATAAAGTTCGTCTATAAATATCAAGACAGCGCGACACAGCGTTCAGTCCTGTCTGAATATATTGAAGAGGTGGGGCGTTTAATAGATGTTCTCGATACGGAAACGGAAATCAAGGATTGGAGATCTGTTTACAAGAATGCGCGTACTTCGTAAGAAAAGAATGGGGCGTGGTGTAATTGGAAAAATACTTAAAAACACCGTGCCCGCTATCGTTTCGTCAGTACTTACTTTGATTAATCGAGCGGTGAACGCTTTACCAGTAGAGTTACACCTACCTGGCTACCGATTCTGTGGACCCGGAACAAAACTCAAAGAGAGATTGGCACGTGGCGAGCGCGTAATCAACGAGCTGGACGAAGCCTGTCGCGAACACGATATCGCCTACGCAAGGTACAAAGACAACAGTCGAAGACGTATAGCTGATCGCGTTCTTGCGGACAAAGCGTGGGAACGAGTGAAAGGTGGGAATTCAGGTGTTAGTGAAAGAGCGTATGCCGCAGCCATAGCAGCCGCTATGAAAGCAAAATCAGCGCTAGGTGGAGGGAGCTCACGTAGTGGTTGCAGAAAAAAGAAGAAGGGTTCAGGAATTAAACGTCAATCCGCGGGCAAACGCAAAACGACCTCTAGACATAAACGTAACAACACCAAATACAAAACAGTCTCAAGGCATAAACGTAACAATAAAATAACATCGGGTCTATATCTGCGTCCTTACAGACAAAAAAACTAATTTGCATACCAGTGCATGCATTGTCCGACAGCGATTTGTATGTGTACGCAAAACTTTTGAAAATACCTTATTTCAGAGGAGTTTTTATGCGTAACACTTTACCACACAGACCGCCTTGGAAGAACAAGAGCGCGGTTGTTAATCTGGATAGTGCAGAAGGACCTGGTACGCACTGGGTTTGCTACAAGAAGCGAAACAATCGAGTTTACTACTATGACGCATATGGTAATATGCGGCCACCTCTTGAGCTGACACAGTATTTTGGAACCGACACTGACATTTACTACAATTACGAGCGTGAACAGCCGCCACACACAGTCATTTGTGAGCATTTATGTTCGGACTTCTTAACGCATGAGTGATCAGTAAGAGACAAGATGTCTTCGCTGTTGGTCACCTTAACAGGCACTAATGCTGCCGCTCTTGTATGTGACTTTTTCCCGCCTCTCGAACTAACAAACGGTGAATGGTATGTAGGTCTATTGGACTTTACTACATACAACAGTATACCGAACGTGGTTGAGGGGAAAAACAATGTGTTTCCAGTACTACGGGTACGGGACAAAGTGGGACTTGATAACTTTACCCATGGGTGCATATGAAATCGGCGACATAGAAGCCTTCCTCAAAAAGCAGTTAGGAGACTCAAAGATTAGTCTACGTCCTAACAGCAATACATTGAAATGTGAACTGACTTGTGCACTGGATATTGACTTTCAACAAACAGCGTGTGGTATCGGTGATATGTTGGATTTCAAGGAAAAGCGACTGCTTGAAGCGAATAAATCTCATACGTCTTACGCCACAGTTAACATTATAAAAGTGAACAGCATGCTGGTAAGGTGTAATATAGTGCAAGAATCATACAAGAACGGTAAAAACTAGCACACGCTGCACTCATTCTATCCGTCAGTCGAACCAGGATTCAAAATAATTGAATCACCTGCAAACGTCATATACCTACCTGTGAATGTAAGTCGTTTGGACAACATAACATTATCTTTACACGACCAGGACGGTGACGCAATAGATTTTCGTGGAGAAGTCATCACTGTGCTTTACATCTAAAACGACTATAGACATGGGCTTGTACTTTCTTTCTCCTCCGCTGCTACCACCGTCGTCAGAAACAAAAGGAGAAGAAAGATCAGTTAGGAAACGCATCAGTACACGTTCGAAACTGAAACGATTAACATCGGTTAACCGTCGTTTCCTGATTTCACTGGTTTTTACAGTAAACAAGTAACATGACGAGTGGAATATTATCTGTGGAGCAGCAACCGTTCTTTGAAGACAGTATCACGCACTTTTCATTTCACTCACACGCACCGTACGCGACAACAAGATATGGAAACAATGATGAAATACGCGTGCCAATACAACAACAGGACGTCTTTACACTGCCGTCTGAAAGTTTCCTCTACATCGAAGCCAAGTTGGTTAAAACCCCTAGCGTGACTGCAGATACTGCGCTGAATGTGGAACTGGTGAACAATGCTATAGCATTTCTCTTTGAAGAGATTCGTTACGAGTTGGCCGGAGTGGTAGTGGTCCATACCAGAAACGTCGGCGTTACGTCAACTATTAAATCTTTTCTATCACTCAACAACAACGGACGTGACGCAATGGAAAACGCAGGTTGGGTGGCACCGACCGCGAACGTGTTAAAAGTGAACGATGACGGTGAATTCAACTTCTGTATTCCACTGAAAATGCTAATGGGATTCGCAGAAGACTATACACGCATCGTGCTGAACGTGAAACAAGAACTTATACTCCTACGCACATCTACCGACATAAACGCTATGGTTTTAGCAAGCGGACAAACGGCTGCTAATTGTGTTTTTGAACTGGATAAAGTTTACTGGAAAATGCCTTACATACATGTAGCTAATGCGTACAGATTACCACTGTTACGACTCATAGAGAAAGACCAACTGATAACTATGCCTTTTAGGGCTTGGGAGTTGCACGAGTATCCTGCCTTACCACCGACTAAAAGGCAGAATTGGATTGTCAAGACCTCGAGTCAGCTAGAAAAACCACGCTTTGTTGTGTTTGCGTTTCAGACAGCAAGAAAGAACGTACTGACAGCACACGCCGATGAATTCGATCACTGTAACGTGACCAATGCGGGACTGTTTCTAAACGACAAGTATTATCCTTACGATAATTTAAACTTGGATATTGGAAAAGACCGTTTTGCATTATTGTACAATATGTACGCCAGTTTTCAAAGTTCGTATTACCACCGACTAGACGCCAGCCCACTACTGTCACCAGAATTATTCAAATCAAAAGCCCCGCTGTTTCTATTCGATTGTAGCAGACAAGACGATTCGCTTAAGTGTTCAGCGGTTGATGTACGTTTAGAATTTGAAGCGTCAATGAATTTTCCCGCACAGACTACCGCCTACTGTATGATACTACATGATTCGCTTGTAGAATATACGCCATTGTCCAACACAGTACATAGACGTGTTTAAGTCTTATTTTATACATATTTTGTAAATACTAGTTTTAAATATATATATATTTTCATATTTGTAACAATATAATATTGGAGCTGTGTATGTATTTTTTAATTGTAAAAACTTGTTTAATATATTTTCATACTTGTAACAATATAATCTTGGAGCTGTGTATGTATTTTAATTGTAAAAACTAGTTTAATATATTTTCATACTTGTAACAATATAATCTTGGAGCTGTGTATGTATTTTAATAAATGTATATAGTACACACTTTATTATTATTTGTAACCCACTTCCCTAATGTACATAGATTTTTTACTTACTTGCAACAAACTAGCGAGCGTTGTCCACACACACGTACCCTTAAATGACAGACGTTGTGTATACTGAAGGCTCGTGCGCTTCAATTCAGCTATACCTAAAATATATCTTCGATTAGAAGTGTAATATAAAAGTACAGTGAGAATAAATTTCAGAAATTGTAACAGACACTGACATAGTAATTTGACCACACACACACACACACACACACACACACACACATACTTATTTTGAACGAGTCATGTATTAAATTCAATAAATAATGCACTTGATAATGTTTTAATGTGAATAATGTTACGTTTAAATAAAATCTGTACATACAATAAATTATGTTCACTTATTAACGTATTCAAAATATTTCATGTACACTTACCAAAATAGTGAGCGTTGTCCACACACACATACACGTACCCTTAAATGACAGGCGTTGTGTATACTGAAGGCTCGTACGCATAAATTCAGCTATACCTAAAATATATCTTCGATTAGAAGTGTAACATATAAAAGTGCAGTGAGAATAAATTTCATAAATTGTAACAGACACTGACATAGTAATTTGACCACACACACACACACACACACACACACACACACACACACACACACACACACACACACACACACACACAGCGATGATATAAAGTACTATGAGAATAAATTATTGAAATTGTAGCAGACACTAACACATCAAGTACTGTTTTGCAAATTATACGCTTATAACTACAATCTGCCGTTAAATAACATACACTTGGTAATGTATTCAAATCTTTTACTCACCTCTTAAAAATGCTGTTGTACACAATGATCGATTTCACAATGAGTGCGTCGTATCAAGTACACGCAGACTATTACAATGAGAAATTGTGACTACTCTTCTCCGTGTGACTATAACTATTTACTTACATTAACTGTGTATTACATTACATTAATGTATGACTTTACACACACCTATACACACTTACAAATAATATAATTGTAGTAAGACTATATTTTAATGTTGTAGGCATGATTATGAGAAGAATAAATCTCGAAACGTCGCAAAACTGAGTTTTCATAATTAATGACCGAACCTCGAAATCATTAACAGTATAATAATACGGTCGATAATTAACATTCCTATATATATATTACTAATCCACCTAACACACATAACGAACATAAAATCACATATAAGTTAACAAAACACAATTAGAATTCAGTATCACATGATACCCATCAAAGTCCGGCAGCCCGCATGCATATTATTTTTATAGCCCCATCATATCGGAATGTGAAATATCTGTAACCCGCTAGTATATATATTAATTAAGAACTGATGTCATCTATTAAGACAACCCCTTATACATTTTTATAATGTCTACAGCCAGCATATAGCTTCCTCAGAAAATCACCAACATAAATATCAAAGAACCGTAACAATTCTATATTAATTTCAATAAATACATTTATAATTTGAAAAGTAATTAGAATGGCCCATAATTACTAAATATAAATATAAGTTAAAGTATTACTACCATTTCTCTAATGCTGCAAAATGTAAAACTTCTGGATTTCTATAAAGTACAGATCATTTACAAAAATTGGCCATAAGAGTTAAAAAAAAAAGTTTAGAAGATTTAATTATAATGATTAGATTACAATAAAAGAAAACATAATTGCAATTAAGGCGACATACAGCCTGCATAAATTTTACAAAACTGAACAATTGATAAATCTGAGAAAGTCAGGTTTAACATATAATGGTCAGAAAATACCAGTTACAAATATAAGTACCGCCTGTATAATTTTATTAAATGTAAAATTTTAATTTCATCAATATATGCATATATTTAAAGAGATGCTGGATTCACCCGGCCGCAGGAGTGTACCAGAACAGGCTTGACTTGGCAAAGAATGACCTGTTGAAAACCTGCATGATATGGCACTAACAGGTGCCTACCTTTTGATTAGTGAAATTTAAAAGTAACAATCTTGAAACCGAATAAAAAAAACCCCAGCCCTTGTATGTAGAAAAGATAATTAAGTGCAAAAACCCTGTAATAAAATGAAAATGAATCCAAACCCGCCGGTTCGGTATATCATGAAACCCATACCCCTATACTTAATTAAAGAAAACTGTCTCCCCTACAACTTTTGTACCCATTATACAGAACAAAGCGAGCACCCTGGCACCCTCCCGTAGGCCAGTTTACAATAATACTTGTGTGAATGGTATTATTACAGTAAGGCATCAAAGAACCTGTCGAGCCGACACATACCCCCCGATTAAACTATGTCACTGTATAAGTTAATCTGATAGTTACATTCACATCACATAGTGCTTTCGTCCGGCCAGGGTGGAATAAAGAAAATGGTTAGATATCACCTCATATGATGAGAGCGGTCACATAATTGTTTGCAGCAGCTACGCCTCCCTCCTCGGCAGCAGAATGAAGTTTAGCGGTTCATGGCATGATGAAGGTCACAGTACATCATGCGTTGGTCAGATCTCCGACTGAGGCGAGAACCCGGTAGGTCTTAAGCGATTAGCTTGCCATTAAAGGTGAAAAGAAGCCACAAGAAAATGCTCTGCTGACGCGAAGGGTAGGTAGGCTAGTTTTTGTAACAGTAGCAAGGCAGCGACTGAACAAAACCAGCTCGCAACTGCAAGCCCCCACCAGGGCGCCAACAGGCAGCGCCACCAAGCAGAGAAAATTCTGATACCCGAACTGCTCCGCGCGATATTATCGAATACGTAATCGAACTTACTATTATAAATATCGTATTTTTATTTCCTACGAACGCCGGGTTATGGAAACCACGGCACAGTACTGTTCATCGGCTTGTGGAAACTGTGAATTTAATTTGCGCACAAATTTTTCAAATATTGTGTATGATGAGGGAGAAATAGAAATAGAAGACTTGACTTCTCAATCTTTTCAAGAAATTGGAGAAGAAATCGATTTTTAAATATAATAATAATAATGGCTCCCATGTATACCACCGAAGTAGCTTAGGAGTAGGCAGGGTAGGCTACCTAATGTGAGCCGTACGGCATACAAGAAAGGCAGTGTGGCCAGCACTGCTCTTCAGCCGCCCATTATTATCCCCAGGATGTTATCCCAGGTACTCATTTTCAACAGGCTGAGTCGACCTGGGGGCTGAAAAATGCACCTTGATTTTATGGTGCAGGCCCGGGAATTGAACCTGGGACCTCTAGATTAGTAACCAGGTGCCATACCCACTGGTCTACTAAGCCGCCAATTTTTAAATATATTTATCATTATAAAAATAATTGTTATAATTAAATTTTATAAATAAATAATAAATATTATATATATACACAACTTTCACAAGTGAACACTTACTTTTGGTTTTTTCTCCCAAACGTTTCGACGTGGTGTCTGTCTTCCTCAGTGCGATTTGAAATACAGAATGTCTGTACAAAGTAACCATTATGGGTTGTAGGTGTGTGTGGTGGGGGTTGCTGGTGGGAGGGAATTGGCACTGGATTTCAAAGTGTGTGTTTGAACAAGTGTATCAAAAAGTATATGTGATCTATAGTGTAATTGGTCATTTAATATGTTGTTTGGTTGTAGTGTGTGATGTCTGTATATTTCATATTGATCTGCTGTGTTTAGTTTTCTACTTTTAGGTAAGTAGTGTAGTATTTCCATGTTGTGTTCTATGTTTGTGTACCCATGGTTTTCATTTTGTAAATGTGTGGTGAATGTGGAGTGTATGTAGTTTATGGTGAGGACTTTTAAATGTTCAGAGTATCTTGAGGAAAAAGATCTTCCCGTCTGGCCAATGTAGAACTGGTTACAATCACTGCAGTTTAATTTGTAAACCCCTGTTTTGCTATATATATAATATTATATATATATATATATAATACTTAAAAAAGTGAATGAAGAGGATGTACCAACAAGACAATTATAACACCGCCAACACAGCGTACTACATCCATAAATACAGAAATGTCTGAGTACAGGTAACAAATAAATGAAATACGAAGACCCCCTAACCGCAATAAATAAAATGACCCAATTTTGACACGTTACAAAATAACCCTATTAGATAAAGGCCTAAAACACAATTTAAGAAACAATACAACTAATGACAACAATAATAAAAGGTATATACGCGGCATAGTCATAGATGCTGAAACGGCCAAACAACACACGCATAACAACGACCAAGACACTATACGACACGATGTAAAACGCAAATTACAACACACACAAAAACATGAACAAAAACACCATAATAACGAAATCCAAACACTAAAAAATATAAAACGAAAATTACATGAACATAACCTAACCATACTCAAAGCAGATAAAGGTAACATTAATGTCATAATAGAAAAACAGGATCTAAATAACCAAATCGAAACATTTTTTACTGAAAACAACATAACCAAATTAAAAAAAGACCCCACCACAAAATATCACAAACAAATAAATAAAATCATAAATAACACAAAACACATAATCACACCTGACAACATCAAATATCTGAAACAAATTAAACCAAACCCCCTACACTGAATGCACTACCAAAATTACACAAACCTAATATCCCCATCAGACCACTTATAAACAACACACAAGCACCAGCACACAAAATAGCTAGACACTTAGATAAATTAATCAGAAACAACATAAATTTAACAAACAACACCACCGTCAAAAATAGATTTGGTGAATAAAACTCAACATGTCCACATTCCACACAATTCAACACCTTCTTCTTTCGACATAACAAACCTATACACCAATGTACCCATAAAAGAAACTATAACAACATTAGAATACTTACTAAAACTAAATAACACACCAGAAACACATATAAAAGAGATCATCCATCTCACCAAAATTATCACCGAACAAAATTATTTCTCACACAATAACATAATCTACACACAAACAGATGGACTACCCATGGACTCCCCTATATCAGGAATCCTAGCTGAAATATTCGTACATACCATAGAACAAAAACACATATTAAACAATAACAAATACACCAACAAAATCATATATTGGCACAGATATGTTGACGACATTTTACTCCTATACAACGGCAACAAAAGACAAATTGAAAGTTTCCACAAATACATTAACTCTATACACCAAAAATTAAAATTCACACTAGATTTAGAACAAAACAATAGCATAAGCTTCCTGGACCTTACAATTACCAAAACAAACAACACACACACATACAAAATATACAGAAAACCCACCACAACAGACATGGTCATACATAACTCATCCAACCATCCAACTCAACACAAACATGCAGCTTTCAACTACATGCTCCATAGGCTCACTTCAATACCCCAAAACACACATGACTACCAAGAAGAACTCAACACAATCAAATATATAGCAGTCAAAAATGGTTACAATCCCGATTTAATAAACAAACTACACAAACGCATCCTAAACACAAAACGTAAAACACATAAAACCAACAGTACATAACCCAATAAATACATCACACTCACATACTACAATTCCAACACACAAAATTGCTAACACATTCAGGAAACACAATTATAAAGTAGCATACACGACTAACAACACCATCAGGAAACACATAAATAATACTAACAAAGACACAGACACATACAGCAAAACAGGGGTTTACAAATTAAACTGCAGTGATTGTAACCAGTTCTACATCGGCCAGACGGGAAGATCTTTTTCCTCAAGATACTCTGAACATTTAAAAGCCCTCACCACAAACTACATACACTCCACATTCGCCACACATTTACAAAATGAAAACCATGGGTACACAAACATAGAACACAACATGGAAATACTACACTACTTACCTAAAAGTAGAAAACTAAACATAGCAGAACAATATGAAATATACAGACATCACACACTACAACCAAACAACATATTAAATGACCAATTACACTATAGATCACATATACTTTTTGATACACTTGTTCAAACACACACTTCGAATCCCAGTGCCAATTCCCTCCCACCAGCAACGCCCACCACACACACCTACAACCCATAACGGTTACTTTGTACAGTCATTCTGTATTTCAAATCCCACTGAGGAAGATGGACACCACGTCGAAACGTTTGGGAGAAAAAACCAAAAGTAAATGTTCACTTGTGAAAGTTGTGTATATATATAATATTTTAAAAAGTGAATGAAGAGGATGTACCAACAAGACAATTAAAATAATAAATGTACTAAAAAGTTATTTTCCACCTTGATAATTGTGAAAAATTTCGAAAAATTGAAGAAATAAAACGATATTTTAATAATTCTGTAAATCATAATAAGATATAAGTAAATAATTTATAATTTTTATAAATAAGAAATGTGTTTTAAAAGGTATTTTATTGCCAAAATCTTCAATGATTGGAAGAAAAACTATTTTTAAATATATTTTTATAAAGTGCATTTTTTAATAACATTTTTATTATAATGCGTAATAAATAAGTAAAAAATTATACATAATAATATATACATAAATGAATAATAATGAGTTTTTAAACTTATATTCCTGAGAAAATTGCATGTCTATTAAATAAACATGTATTTTATGTGAAAAATTTGGCCAACTTTGAATTAATTTTTCTACTAAAATTATCGCCCTGACAAAAAAATGTTAATATCCTTTTTTATGCAGACTTTTATGCTCTTTCTTTTTAGTATTTTGTATTTGCTCATAAATTTAATATTTTTTAAAATAATCACGAAAAATGAATTTTTTGTACCTCCCCCTCCCTTTTTTCGAAAACCCGAGACTGAATTTTTGTAAACTTTTTTTTTAATTCTTTCTTACCTTTTTATCTAGCCCTATGCAAAAAATCTTGTAGAAGCCACTTAATTTGCAATTTCTGTTTTTTTTTTCGGCTTCAGTGACTGTACTATATGTCAACCTACTTCCAGTAAAGTCAAGTAAAATGGATAGTTAACAAAAGCATGTTTGTATCAATAGTATACTAAAATTTTAACATAACATTCAAGTTGTTGTTACTATTACTTTTTGTAGCCAGATGCAAGTGGTAAGGCGGTGATTGTATGGATTCACGAGGGATCTTTTGTTTTGGGCTCTGCATCAAGTGAAACACATGGACCAGAGTACCTGATTGAACGTGATATTGTGCTTGTTGTTACTAACTACAGGCTAGGAGCACTAGGTAACTTATGAAGTGTTAGTTTCAGTGGCAGCTTGGGCTGCTTCACCTAAAAATGACTGGTTAATGTGTGTTTTATGCTCTAAATTATTTTTAATTTTTAATAAATTTTATGTTTAAAATTACTTTTTTTAAATTAAATTTTGTCTGTGTAAAAAAGAATATCATTTACAAGTGATACAGATACATTTCAGAAGCTTTGCTTGAATGTGATTACTTCCAACACATACTGTATAAGTAGCCTATAAGCACTGAAGGAGATCGTAGAGGTAGCTTTCTGCATTCTTGAAAGCTGCCTCAGTTTTATATCACTAAGAAAGCACAGGTTTTGATAGTTGCAATGACAAGGCAAGCCCCTACACAGTGCTCCCTCACTCAAGTGAAGCAGAATCGAAGAGATGCGTCTTAGTAGTGTACACTGCTTACCTATTTAATATGTTTGTTTTGTTCGTTGTTCATCATATTTGGTATGTTTCCTTTATATGATCCGGTTTGAGTTTTATTAGAAACATTATTTTCAAGAAGGGATATGATGATAAGAAAGGCTTCATAAGGAATGAAGAATCTGTGTCTATATTGCAAGTAAATAAAGTTGGAAAAATCAAGGGCAAGGTGTACAATTGAAACTATAAACAAAATCTGGTATCCGCTGTCTGATTATTAAATAAACAAATGGTTTTATTACTTAAGTGAAAGTTATTGTTTAAATAAAAGTTTTAGTTATTTAAATATACTATTTTGTATGCCCTGAATAATTATTAGTGTTAAATCAAATGCATGGAATAAGAATGATTTTTATGATTTTGGTAACGTTACTTGTGATCTTTACAAACAAGAAGGTTCTTCTGAGCACATGCATTGCTCATTGAATTTTCTGAACTGAGGAAAAATTTAAGTGCTATCAAGAATGCTTTGAAGGAAAACACTAAGTTGCTTACTAAACACATCAATGACTGACATTTCATGCAGTTTTCTACTTGGTCATTAGCATTTTGTGGTCATCATGAAGATTTTATTGTCCATTAATCACAGAAACTTTAAAGAACCTTTAAAAACCTTCATATCACTAAGCTCTGAAGATTTTATAACTTAGGCTTACATGGCCGATGTCATCATTATTAGATTGAAATAAAACCAGGCTGTCAAGACGTGGTCAGTTAGGTTAGGTTGCGACATAGTCAGCTTACGTTTCAATCCAGCCACCGGGGATCTTCTTTAAAGCCTTATAGTGACAGAGAACACACGTGCAGCATATCTTAGCCGAACAATACCCAAGTACGTTTACCGGGTTGCTCATACCCAGTAAAAGTACTTGGGTATTGTTCGGCTAAGATCTGCTGTGTTCTCTGTCGCTTTCAGTTCTGAAGAAGATTCCCAGTGGCTGGGATTGAAACGCAAGCCGACTATATTGCTAGTTATCAGCAGCCAACCACAGCCTAACAGCCCGGTTTCATTTCAGTCTAATAAAGCTCTTAAAGGCTTAAAGGATATTCAACAACATAATTAAAAAAAAATCGTACCCTTCTTTGCCAGAAATTCTAATACTATTGAAAATTATGTCTAGAAACAATTGAAACTATCTTTCACAATATATTGACAAGCATGTTGAACAAGAAACTGAAGATTGTACATTCTTTTTATTCAGGCGGATGATTCCACATACATTATCCACAGATCACAATCTAGCATCATAATTAGACATGTTATTCCTGGAGGAAAGCTGGTGGGAAGATTTTGGGGATTGTATGACGTTAGTTCTAGTTTGGATTGCCAATGCTTTTATTTTGTCTCCAATATTTATGATACCAAAACAGAGAAAGATTTTCACAAAATTGGGAACCTGCCATTGATTCAGCTTCACCAATCCTCAAAGTCACAAGCCTCCAGAGGTTAATTTACATAACTCTTTCAACAAATCATTAACAATTCTTGATTTTAATCAATAACAATTATTGCTGTTTACAATAAATTACATTAGTCAGTGTTTGATGTTGATTAGTTGTATTTTGTCCTTCTTCATTGGAACTAGAGGTACTGTAATATGGAAATTTTTAAGTTTAGAAAAATAAATTACAGGAAAACGTGGTTAATTTTAAATGAAAGTTATTTAAAATAAAATACATTAAATTTTATTTATTTCCATAGTGAATACAAATTATTTATATAAAAAGAAAATGCTATATCACCTCATCTAAATTCACTTAATAGATGTCTTCACACATTGCCTTACCTAAATTAATTATTGGCTTGGTGTATTGGTGTATTGGCTTGGGAGGAAGTTACTTTTTATTTATACTAATAATTAGCATAGCAATATTTCTAACAAACTACAACTATAATAAAGTTTTTGTATTGCTTTCTTATGTAATCATGATAATTTCAAATTTCTAATGAAAAGTCCTGTCTAAATATAAGTAATAAACTGGGCTGACTCAGATATACAGCAGTCTAAAAGGGAACAAAATGAGCTGTTAACAGAGGTGTATTTATGGGGGGGGGGATGATTCCACCAGGACCGGCCCCACTCCCAATAGGGTTGAAAAAAAGTTGACAAATTTTGTAATCTCTTAATTTTTAAGCTATTTTTTCACTGTGTGCTAATATATTAGTAACTCTTTTTTGAATATACAAACAGGTTTGAAATATCATATATAATGTAAGAAAACGCGATTCTTACCAATTTATAACTGTATTATAAACGTTTAATATTGTAGTATTTGAAGTTAAAAGTGTGTTTACAATTGAAAATTAAAGTTACAAGTTATGATGAATCGAAAAAATTATAATTGTCTTTATACTTATTTAGTGAATATAATGATTAAATCTTAACTTATTGATGTAATACATTGCTATGAACTATCCTTACTTCCTAATGACATTTTGGTTTACACTATTTTGCTCTATACTATTCATTAATAATTGAGTTATTACTTGTATAATATATTAACAATGCTTATTGCTACGTTTGGTATAAAGATTGTTCAGTGTATGTTAATTATACTAGTAGTCCTTACTACTTATCACCTTACTGACAATTGCTCGTTTTAAGCGTTGCTTAGGCATACCGTTTACATCAGATTTATGCCTGAATAATGTTTATTAGTTTACATTTTGGTACCTTGATGAGGTAACTCACATATATAAGGTTCCCTCGTCCAATTATTTTTACTTATCATAAGTACATTTGAGATTGTAATACAGTTTCAATTTTATATTGTGGCCATTGCTAATCTTAGTTATAGGTATTAATAGTTACTAGTCATGGTTGATTTATTCTCAGCCCAAATACTGTTGCTGATATTACATTATTCGGGTCGTTACTTAATTATTTTTTATTAACATGTGGAATTATATCAGAATTATATCCTCTATTATATCAGATAATGATCATTCAATAACATTTGAACAACATTTGATAATTGAATAGCACCTTTCTTCCTCTTCACTCCATAATAATAATAGCCTTCTTTATAATTAACTCACTTTGGTATTCTGCCTCTCTACTCCTTCAAAGGTTAGTTGGTTAAACCTTTATTCTGGATGATTTTATATATAATTCTTAGTTTTAATTGAACATAGGAGTATTAGAGTAATTTTATATCACTATTTTAATGTATCTTTTTGTTATATGATACTCTTTTGTTCTACACAATATAATAGATATCTTCCTTATCATTAGATTATTTGGTTTAAAATACACATTTTTCTATCATCTAATATGATAAATCTGGTTCTTATTTAATATGTAACAAATAGTTTTGGCATACACACTTATACTACACAATTTTTATAACACAATATGGTAAATGGGCTTGCTATAGGCAATTAGTCACTTTCAATACATTGGGTATAATAAATGATCCTCCTGATCACTAGTTTAATCCTTTTACGGTAGATACTTTTAACCTTCCTTATACAATAAACCCTCTTGTGGTAATCGTCATACAATAATATAAGTTGTCCTTTTATAATAATAATTACATTTATTGTTTATATATTTGGGGTTCTATTGGGCTTTTCCATTCTATTGGGTTCTTTGGTTGGGACAATTACGTTTCGCAGGTACCCTTTTTTATAGCTGTCTCTAGTACAACATGTTTATGATATTTGGCACCCTATAATAACATCTCATAACAAACTTCCTTACGCATATGATTTTTATGGTCCTTTGTTACGGTATAAGGGCCTATGTACAGTACTAGTAGTTTTTGAGGTACCTTCCAATCATGCGGTTCTTCCACTTTGCGGCTACCAGATATTCATCGGCTTCCCATTTTCTTGCCTTCTTCTTCAGATCATCTTTGGTATCCATGTGTCCAGCATACTCCTGGCCTTTGTTATTATTGACTTCTAGTACCTCTTCTAACTCTGGTTGATCGTCATTAGTTTTCTGGTTGGATTTTTCCATTGATTGGTCCCTCTTCTTCCGCAATTCTTTTATTTCTTGGGCGTACCCTTCAATGATCTGGTCCAGTTGTTCTTGATACCCTTTCCTTTTCTTAGAATGCCTTATTCTCCCTTTGGAAATATCTGCTTTAAGTATTTTATTGGTTATAGTCTTCTTTGTTGTAGCACATTTCTTCTCTTCGTCCATCTTCATGAAGCTCCTTCGATACTCCTTCCTATAGATTCCTTCTTTACGGTTGATGACTGGGAAATAAATCATATTAATTTAGTGGTCTACACTTCGAGTCATTTCGATTAATTCCTTTGTTACTCTAGTCTTCTTTGGGCGTATTATTCTTCTTATTTTCATCTCTTTTTCTTCCGTTTTCTTAATTATTTCGTTCCTTTCTTCATGAATTTTAATTTTCGAATTCACTAGTTCGGCGGTTTTATTTCTGGGTAATTCTTGTGTCTCCACTTGATCATCACACATTGGCAGATTATTTTGTTCTAAGTCTTCCTTCTCGGTTAATAACTCTTCCGCTTCTTTAATTACGTGGGTCTTCTTTATACCTTCGGCGTCGATCTCCTTATCGCGAATATCTTCCTCGTTTCTGTCAAGCTCATTTTCAGATGATGATGTATTTGAGTCCCCTTCATTCTCAGTTTGTTCGACCTCATCTTCAGGTTGCAATTCCTCTGTGGTTTCATCATTGGGTAGTTCTTCTATCGCCGGTGTGTCATCGTCCTTTCTTTCTTCATTATCCTCAGGCTCTGGACTCACTTGTTCCATGTTTTTATCTTTGGGTACCTCCTCGGCTCTCGGTTCGTATTTTTCTCTTAAATTTGGCATCCATGTTTCACCGTCTCTTCAGAATTTTTCTACCATCTGTCTGATTCGTTGTCATTCATCATCACTCATTCTCTTCTCATATTCATCTATTGCCTTGCCATATTTTTTAAAAAACTCGTCTATCCATTCTGCGGAAAAACTTGTTGATTTTCCGCGGTGTCACCTATTCGTGTGTCAGGCATGGTTGTTCTTTTGTGTTTGCCGGGCTGATTATAAATATAAAAAATATTTTCGTTTAATATTTTTCAGCCTCACGTTGCTGGTCGCCAATTTGTAAGAAAACGCGATTCTTACCAATTTATAACTGTATTATAAACATTTAATATTGTAGTATTTGAAGTTAAAAGTGTGTTTACAATTGAAAATTAAAGTTACAAGTTATGATGAACCGAAAAAATTATAATTGTCTTTATACTTATTTAGTGAATATAATGATTAAATCTTAACTAATTGATGTAATACATTGCTATGAACTATCCTTACTTCCTAATGACGTTTTGGTTTACACTATTTTGCTCTATGCTATTCATTAATAATTGAGTTATTACTTGTATAATATATTAACAATGCTTATTGCTACGTTTGGTATAAAGATTGTTCAGTGTATGTTAATTATACTAGTAGTCCTTACTACTTATCACCTTACTGACAATTGCTCGTTTTAGGCGTTGCCTAGGCATACCGTTTACATCGGATTTATGCCTGAATAATGTTTATTAGTTTACATTTTGGTACCTTGATGAGGTAACTCACCTATATAAGGTTCCCTCTTACAATTATTTTTACTTATCATAAGTACATTTGAGATTGTAATACAGTTTCAATTTTATATTGTGGCCATTGCTAATCTTAGTTATAGGCATTAATAGTTACTAGTCATGGTTGATTTATTCTCAGCCCAAATACTGTTGCTGATATTATATTATTCGGGTCGTTACTTAATTATTTTTTATTAACATGTGGAATTACATTCAAGTTATTCACTGACTCGCTTGACAGCTTAAAGTGAATTTAATTTGTCCATTAGTTTGTGTCAGTTATAGTATTGGTTGTAGTGTCAAGCAGTGTTTAGTTTTTACTACTTCTTGTGGCACTTCTTCTTCTTTCTTCTTCGATGGTTCTTTTCTTCTTCGCTACTTTTATCATTATATTATCTACTTATATCACCTTCATGTATTTATTCATTCTATGGGTATATGTCTAGGTTATGTAACACTTGGTCATGTTACATATACTCCCCTCTCAAAATTGATAATTTGAGAGAAAATTTTATTTTTGATAAAATTATCATCTCAGTTCAGTTTTAGTATATTATTACTGCTTTTTATCTTGTACTTTCTGCATTGACTTTAACATACTATTAGTGTGTTGCACTAGATTGAGTTCTTAGCCAGTGATATAATTCTTAGCTTACTAGTATTTTTTCAAGTTTCTCATATTCTAATTCATTTAGTTACAATAGGTTTCACTTCTTAAATTAACAATTTCCTGTCTTACAATAATACATTTTTCTTTCTCATTACATATCTTTATTTTCGTGATAAGCTCTATGGTTCTTTCATTTTTTTACCTCACAGATTCTTTATTAATAATCCTTGATATATTACCATATAATTCCCTAACATTTGTAGTGGGTTCGGAGTCAGAGGGGCTCTATTTGGCATCCATTCTCCGCCGTTCCTCAACTACACGTCCTCAGAATCAGAGGCATCCTCATCTCTGTCTGGGACAAAATAAAAATTGCACGTAGCAACAGTTGCACTATCACAACTCATAAAATATAACATATCATTCATTTTTCACTAATATAACATATTCAATATAACATTCAATGTATTAGAGGTTTCATTTGTATCACATTTCATTTCTTTATACTTTCTAACATACTTCTTTTCACAGGTAATTATTCCTTTTCAGACTTGATATTTTGGCTATGTTCTTTATTAGCCTTGTTGTTATTTTTCTATACTAGTTGACAGTTTGTTTTGGTTCATCTGAGTATTCTTAAAATTACACACTCATATTGATCATCATACAATCATGCAGTTGTTTCTTAAATATAGAGTTTACAATATTTCACTCTTACACTAGTTTACAAGTTTTATTCTCATCAATAGTTTACAGTTCTCCTGAATTATCAGGGTTTACTGTATTCATCTACTAAACATTTTTTTTAGATATTCTCTGACATATCTGGTTGGTAAATACAATAGATACTTTTTCATCGTCTAATTAATATTTATTATTTTTTTTTCTCTTGATTACAGTAGTATTCTGACACTTATATTTGTTATTTATTCATAGGCATTTTCCTCTATTATATCAGATAATGATCATTCAATAACATTTGAACAACATTTGATAATTGAATAGCGCCTTTCTTCCTCTTCACTCCATAATAATAATAGCCTTCTTTATAATTAACTCACTTTGGTATTCTGCCTCTCTACTCCTTCAAAGGTTAGTTGGTTAAACCTTTATTCTGGATGATTTTATATATAATTCTTAGTTTTGATTTAACATAGGAGTATTAGAGTAATTTTATATCACTATTTTAATGTATCTTTTTGTTATATGATACTCTTTTGTTCTACACAATATAATAGATATCTTCCTTATCATTAGATTATTTGGTTTAAAATACACATTTTTCTATCATCTAATATGATAAATCTGGTTCTTATTTAATACGTAACAAATAGTTTTGGCATACACACTTATACTACACACTTTTTGTAACACAATATGGTAAATGGGCTTGCTATAGGCAATTAGTCACTTTCAATACATTGGGTATAATAAATGATCCTCCTGATCACTAGTTTAATCCTTTTATGGTAGATACTTTTAACCTTTCTTATACAATAAACCCTCTTGTGGTAATCGTCATACAATAATATAAGTTGTCCTTTTATAATAATAATTACATTTATTGTTTATATATTTGGGGTTCTATTGGGCTTTTCCATTCTATTGGGTTCTTTGGTTGGGACAATTACGTTTCGCAGGTACCCTTTTTTATAGCTGTCTCTAGTACAACATGTTTATGATATTTGGCACCCTATAATAACATCTCATAACAAACTTCCTTACGCATATGATTTTTATGGTCCTTTGTTAGGGTATAAGGGCCTATGTACAGTACTAGTAGTTTTTGAGGTACCTTCCTATCATGCGGTTCTTCCACTTTGCGGCTACCAGATATTCATCGGCTTCCCGTTTTCTTGCCTTCTTCTTCTCATCATCTTTGGTATCCATGTGTCCAGCATACTCCTGGTCTTTGTTATTATTGACTTCTAGTACCTCTTCTAACTCTGGTTGATCGTCATTAGCTTTCTGGTTGGATTTTTCCATTGATTGGTCCCTCTTCTTCCGCAATTCTTTTATTTCTTGGGCGTACCCTTCAATGATCCGGTCCAGTTGTTCTTGATACCCTTTCCTTTTCTTAGAATGCCTTATTCTCCCTTTGGAAATATCTGCTTTAAGTATTTTATTGGTTATAGTCTTCTTTGTTGTAGCACATTTCTTCTCTTCGTCCATCTTCATGAAACTCCTTCAATACTCCTTCCTATAGATTCCTTCTTTACGGTTGATGACTGGGAAATAAATCATATTAATTAGACCACTTCGAGTCATTTCGATTAATTCCTTTGTTACTCTAGTCTTCTTTGGGCGTATTATTCTTCTTATTTTCATCTCTTTTTCTTCCGTTTTCTTAATTATTTCGTTCCTTTCTTCATGAATTTTAATTTTCGAATTCACTAGTTCGGCGGTTTTATTTCTGGGTAATTCTTGTGTCTCCACTTGATCATCACACATTGGCAGATTATTTTGTTCTAAGTCTTCCTTCTCGGTTAATACCTCCTCCGCTTCTTTAATTACCTGAGTCTTCTTTATACCTTCGGCGTCGATCTCCTTATCGCGAATATCTTCCTCGTTTCTGTCAAGCTCATTTTCAGATGATGATGTATTTGAGTCCCCTTCATTCTCAGTTTGTTCGACCTCATCTTCAGGTTGCAATTCTTCTGTGGTTTCATCATTGGGTAGTTCTTCTATCGCCGGTGTGTCATCGTCCTTTCTTTCTTCATTATCCTCAGGCTCTGGACTCACTTGTTCCATGTTTTTATCTTTGGGTACCTCCTCGGCTCTCGGTTCGTATTTTTCTCTTAAAATTGGCATCCATGTTTCACCGTCTCTTCGGAATTTTTCTACCATCTGTCTGATTCGTTGTCATTCATCATCACTCATTCTCTTCTCATATTCATCTATTGGCTTGCCATATTTTTTAAAAAACTCGTCTATCCATTCTGCGGAAAAACTTGTTGATTTTCCGCGGTGTCACCTATTCGTGTGTCAGGCATGGTTGTTCTTTTGTGTTTGCCGGGCTGATTATAAATATAAAAATATTTTCGTTTAATATTTTTCAGCCTCACGTTGCTGGTCGCCAATTTGTAAGAAAACGCGATTCTTACCAATTTATAACTGTATTATAAACGTTTAATATTGTAGTATTTGAAGTTAAAAGTGTGTTTACAATTGAAAATTAAAGTTACAAGTTATGATGAACCGAAAAAATTATAATTGTCTTTATACTTATTTAGTGAATATAATGATTAAATCTTAACTAATTGATGTAATACATTGCTATGAACTATCCTTACTTCCTAATGACATTTTGGTTTACACTATTTTGCTCTATGCTATTCATTAATAATTGAGTTATTACTTGTATAATATATTAACAATGCTTATTGCTACGTTTGGTATAAAGATTGTTCAGTGTATGTTAATTATACTAGTAGTCCTTACTACTTATCACCTTACTGACAATTGCTCGTTTTAGGCGTTGCCTAGGCATACCGTTTACATCGGATTTATGCCTGAATAATGTTTATTAGTTTACATTTTGGTACCTTGATGAGGTAACTCACCTATATAAGGTTCTCTCTTACAATTATTTTTACTTATCATAAGTACATTTGAGATTGTAATACAGTTTCAATTTTATATTGTGGCCATTGCTAATCTTAGTTATAGGCATTAATAGTTACTAGTCATGGTTGATTTATTCTCAGCCCAAATACTGTTGCTGATATTATATTATTCGGGTCGTTACTTAATTATTTTTTATTAACATGTGGAATTACATTCAAGTTATTCACTGACTCGCTTGACAGCTTAAAGTGAATTTAATTTGTCCATTAGTTTGTGTCAGTTATAGTATTGGTTGTAGTGTCAAGCAGTGTTTAGTTTTTACTGCTTCTTGTGGCACTTCTTCTTCTTTCTTCTTCGATGGTTCTTTTCTTCTTCGCTACTTTTATCATTATATTATCTACTTATATCACCTTCATGTATTTATTCATTCTATGGGTATATGTCTAGGTTATGTAACACTTGGTCATGTTACATATACTCCCCTCTCAAAATTGATAATTTGAGAGAAAATTTTATTTTTGATAAAATTATCATCTCAGTTCAGTTTTAGTATATTATTACTGCTTTTTATCTTGTACTTTCTGCATTGACTTTAACATACTATTAGTGTGTTGCACTAGATTGAGTTCTTAGCCAGTGATATAATTCTTAGCTTACTAGTATTTTTTCAAGTTTCTCATATTCTAATTCATTTAGTTACAATAGGTTTCACTTCTTAAATTAACAATTTCCTGTCTTACAATAATACATTTTTCTTTCTCATTACATATCTTTATTTTCGTGATAAGCTCTATGGTTCTTTCATTTTTTTACCTCACAGATTCTTTATTAATAATCCTTGATATATTACCATATAATTCCCTAACATTTGTAGTGGGTTCGGAGTCAGAGGGGCTCTATTTGGCATCCATTCTCCGCCGTTCCTCAACTACACGTCCTCAGAATCAGAGGCATCCTCATCTCTGTCTGGGACAAAATAAAAATTGCACGTAGCAACAGTTGCACTATCACAACTCATAAAATATAACATATCATTCATTTTTCACTAATATAACATATTCAATATAACATTCAATGTATTAGAGGTTTCATTTGTATCACATTTCATTTCTTTATACTTTCTAACATACTTCTTTTCACAGGTAATTATTCCTTTTCAGACTTGATATTTTGGCTATGTTCTTTATTAGCCTTGTTGTTATTTTTCTATACTAGTTGACAGTTTGTTTTGGTTCATCTGAGTATTCTTAAAATTACACACTCATATTGATCATCATACAATCATGCAGTTGTTTCTTAAATATAGAGTTTACAATATTTCACTCTTACACTAGTTTACAAGTTTTATTCTCATCAATAGTTTACAGTTCTCCTGAATTATCAGGGTTTACTGTATTCATCTACTAAACATTTTTTTTAGATATTCTCTGACATATCTGGTTGGTAAATACAATAGATACTTTTTCATCGTCTAATTAATATTTATTATTTTTTTTTCTCTTGATTACAGTAGTATTCTGACACTCATTTTTGTTATTTATTCATAGGCATTTTCCTCTATTATATCAGATAATGATCATTCAATAACATTTGAACAACATTTGATAATTGAATAGCGCCTTTCTTCCTCTTCACTCCATAATAATAATAGCCTTCTTTATAATTAACTCACTTTGGTATTCTGCCTCTCTACTCCTTCAAAGGTTAGTTGGTTAAACCTTTATTCTGGATGATTTTATATATAATTCTTAGTTTTGATTTAACATAGGAGTATTAGAGTAATTTTATATCACTATTTTAATGTATCTTTTTGATATATGATACTCTTTTGTTCTACACAATATAATAGATATCTTCCTTATCATTAGATTATTTGGTTTAAAATACACATTTTTTCTATCATCTAATATGATAAATCTGGTTCTTATTTAATACGTAACAAATAGTTTTGGCATACACACTTATACTACACACTTTTTGTAACACAATATGGTAAATGGGCTTGCTATAGGCAATTAGTCACTTTCAATACATTGGGTATAATAAATGATCCTCCTGATCACTAGTTTAATCCTTTTATGGTAGATACTTTTAACCTTTCTTATACAATAAACCCTCTTGTGGTAATCGTCATACAATAATATAAGTTGTCCTTTTATAATAATAATTACATTTATTGTTTATATATTTGGGGTTCTATTGGGCTTTTCCATTCTATTGGGTTCTTTGGTTGGGACAATTACGTTTCGCAGGTACCCTTTTTTATAGCTGTCTCTAGTACAACATGTTTATGATATTTGGCACCCTATAATAACATCTCATAACAAACTTCCTTACGCATATGATTTTTATGGTCCTTTGTTAGGGTATAAGGGCCTATGTACAGTAATAGTAGTTTTTGAGGTACCTTCCTATCATGCGGTTCTTCCACTTTGCGGCTACCAGATATTCATCGGCTTCCCGTTTTCTTGCCTTCTTCTTCTCATCATCTTTGGTATCCATGTGTCCAGCATACTCCTGGTCTTTGTTATTATTGACTTCTAGTACCTCTTCTAACTCTGGTTGATCGTCATTAGCTTTCTGGTTGGATTTTTCCATTGATTGGTCCCTCTTCTTCCGCAATTCTTTTATTTCTTGGGCGTACCCTTCAATGATCCGGTCCAGTTGTTCTTGATACCCTTTCCTTTTCTTAGAATGCCTTATTCTCCCTTTGGAAATATCTGCTTTAAGTATTTTATTGGTTATAGTCTTCTTTGTTGTAGCACATTTCTTCTCTTCGTCCATCTTCATGAAACTCCTTCAATACTCCTTCCTATAGATTCCTTCTTTACGGTTGATGACTGGGAAATAAATCATATTAATTAGACCACTTCGAGTCATTTCGATTAATTCCTTTGTTACTCTAGTCTTCTTTGGGCGTATTATTCTTCTTATTTTCATCTCTTTTTCTTCCGTTTTCTTAATTATTTCGTTCCTTTCTTCATGAATTTTAATTTTCGAATTCACTAGTTCGGCGGTTTTATTTCTGGGTAATTCTTGTGTCTCCACTTGATCATCACACATTGGCAGATTATTTTGTTCTAAGTCTTCCTTCTCGGTTAATACCTCTTCCGCTTCTTTAATTACCTGAGTCTTCTTTATACCTTCGGCGTCGATCTCCTTATCGCGAATATCTTCCTCGTTTCTGTCAAGCTCATTTTCAGATGATGATGTATTTGAGTCCCCTTCATTCTCAGTTTGTTCGACCTCATCTTCAGGTTGCAATTCTTCTGTGGTTTCATCATTGGGTAGTTCTTCTATCGCCGGTGTGTCATCTTCCTTTCTTTCTTCATTATCCTCAGGCTCTGGACTCACTTGTTCCATGTTTTTATCTTTGGGTACCTCCTCGGCTCTCGGTTCGTATTTTTCTCTTAAAATTGGCATCCATGTTTCACCGTCTCTTCGGAATTTTTCTACCATCTGTCTGATTCGTTGTCATTCGTCATCACTCATTCTCTTCTCATATTCATCTATTGGCTTGCCATATTTTTAAAAAAACTCGTCTATCCATTCTGCGGAAAAACTTGTTGATTTTCCGCGGTGTCACCTATTCGTGTGTCAGGCATGGTTGTTCTTTTGTGTTTGCCGGGCTGATTATAAATATAAAAATATTTTCGTTTAATATTTTTCAGCCTCACGTTGCTGGTCGCCAATTTGTAAGAAAACGCGATTCTTACCAATTTATAACTGTATTATAAACGTTTAATATTGTAGTATTTGAAGTTAAAAGTGTGTTTACAATTGAAAATTAAAGTTACAAGTTATGATGAACCGAAAAAATTATAATTGTCTTTATACTTATTTAGTGAATATAATGATTAAATCTTAACTAATTGATGTAATACATTGCTATGAACTATCCTTACTTCCTAATGACATTTTGGTTTACACTATTTTGCTCTATGCTATTCATTAATAATTGAGTTATTACTTGTATAATATATTAACAATGCTTATTGCTACGTTTGGTATAAAGATTGTTCAGTGTATGTTAATTATACTAGTAGTCCTTACTACTTATCACCTTACTGACAATTGCTCGTTTTAGGCGTTGCCTAGGCATACCGTTTACATCGGATTTATGCCTGAATAATGTTTATTAGTTTACATTTTGGTACCTTGATGAGGTAACTCACCTATATAAGGTTCCCTCTTACAATTATTTTTACTTATCATAAGTACATTTGAGATTGTAATACAGTTTCAATTTTATATTGTGGCCATTGCTAATCTTAGTTATAGGCATTAATAGTTACTAGTCATGGTTGATTTATTCTCAGCCCAAATACTGTTGCTGATATTATATTATTCGGGTCGTTACTTAATTATTTTTTATTAACATGTGGAATTACATTCAAGTTATTCACTGACTCGCTTGACAGCTTAAAGTGAATTTAATTTGTCCATTAGTTTGTGTCAGTTATAGTATTGGTTGTAGTGTCAAGCAGTGTTTAGTTTTTACTGCTTCTTGTGGCACTTCTTCTTCTTTCTTCTTCGATGGTTCTTTTCTTCTTCGCTACTTTTATCATTATATTATCTACTTATATCACCTTCATGTATTTATTCATTCTATGGGTATATGTCTAGGTTATGTAACACTTGGTCATGTTACATATACTCCCCTCTCAAAATTGATAATTTGAGAGAAAATTTTATTTTTGATAAAATTATCATCTCAGTTCAGTTTTAGTATATTATTACTGCTTTTTATCTTGTACTTTCTGCATTGACTTTAACATACTATTAGTGTGTTGCACTAGATTGAGTTCTTAGCCAGTGATATAATTCTTAGCTTACTAGTATTTTTTCAAGTTTCTCATATTCTAATTCATTTAGTTACAATAGGTTTCACTTCTTAAATTAACAATTTCCTGTCTTACAATAATACATTTTTCTTTCTCATTACATATCTTTATTTTCGTGATAAGCTCTATGGTTCTTTCATTTTTTTACCTCACAGATTCTTTATTAATAATCCTTGATATATTACCATATAATTCCCTAACATTTGTAGTGGGTTCGGAGTCAGAGGGGCTCTATTTGGCATCCATTCTCCGCCGTTCCTCAACTACACGTCCTCAGAATCAGAGGCATCCTCATCTCTGTCTGGGACAAAATAAAAATTGCACGTAGCAACAGTTGCACTATCACAACTCATAAAATATAACATATCATTCATTTTTCACTAATATAACATATTCAATATAACATTCAATGTATTAGAGGTTTCATTTGTATCACATTTCATTTCTTTATACTTTCTAACATACTTCTTTTCACAGGTAATTATTCCTTTTCAGACTTGATATTTTGGCTATGTTCTTTATTAGCCTTGTTGTTATTTTTCTATACTAGTTGACAGTTTGTTTTGGTTCATCTGAGTATTCTTAAAATTACACACTCATATTGATCATCATACAATCATGCAGTTGTTTCTTAAATATAGAGTTTACAATATTTCACTCTTACACTAGTTTACAAGTTTTATTCTCATCAATAGTTTACAGTTCTCCTGAATTATCAGGGTTTACTGTATTCATCTACTAAACATTTTTTTTAGATATTCTCTGACATATCTGGTTGGTAAATACAATAGATACTTTTTCATCGTCTAATTAATATTTATTATTTTTTTTTCTCTTGATTACAGTAGTATTCTGACACTTATATTTGTTATTTATTCATAGGCATTTTCCTCTATTATATCAGATAATGATCATTCAATAACATTTGAACAACATTTGATAATTGAATAGCGCCTTTCTTCCTCTTCACTCCATAATAATAATAGCCTTCTTTATAATTAACTCACTTTGGTATTCTGCCTCTCTACTCCTTCAAAGGTTAGTTGGTTAAACCTTTATTCTGGATGATTTTATATATAATTCTTAGTTTTGATTTAACATAGGAGTATTAGAGTAATTTTATATCACTATTTTAATGTATCTTTTTGTTATATGATACTCTTTTGTTCTACACAATATAATAGATATCTTCCTTATCATTAGATTATTTGGTTTAAAATACACATTTTTCTATCATCTAATATGATAAATCTGGTTCTTATTTAATACGTAACAAATAGTTTTGGCATACACACTTATACTACACACTTTTTGTAACACAATATGGTAAATGGGCTTGCTATAGGCAATTAGTCACTTTCAATACATTGGGTATAATAAATGATCCTCCTGATCACTAGTTTAATCCTTTTATGGTAGATACTTTTAACCTTTCTTATACAATAAACCCTCTTGTGGTAATCGTCATACAATAATATAAGTTGTCCTTTTATAATAATAATTACATTTATTGTTTATATATTTGGGGTTCTATTGGGCTTTTCCATTCTATTGGGTTCTTTGGTTGGGACAATTACGTTTCGCAGGTACCCTTTTTTATAGCTGTCTCTAGTACAACATGTTTATGATATTTGGCACCCTATAATAACATCTCATAACAAACTTCCTTACGCATATGATTTTTATGGTCCTTTGTTAGGGTATAAGGGCCTATGTACAGTACTAGTAGTTTTTGAGGTACCTTCCTATCATGCGGTTCTTCCACTTTGCGGCTACCAGATATTCATCGGCTTCCCGTTTTCTTGCCTTCTTCTTCTCATCATCTTTGGTATCCATGTGTCCAGCATACTCCTGGTCTTTGTTATTATTGACTTCTAGTACCTCTTCTAACTCTGGTTGATCGTCATTAGCTTTCTGGTTGGATTTTTCCATTGATTGGTCCCTCTTCTTCCGCAATTCTTTTATTTCTTGGGCGTACCCTTCAATGATCCGGTCCAGTTGTTCTTGATACCCTTTCCTTTTCTTAGAATGCCTTATTCTCCCTTTGGAAATATCTGCTTTAAGTATTTTATTGGTTATAGTCTTCTTTGTTGTAGCACATTTCTTCTCTTCGTCCATCTTCATGAAACTCCTTCAATACTCCTTCCTATAGATTCCTTCTTTACGGTTGATGACTGGGAAATAAATCATATTAATTAGACCACTTCGAGTCATTTCGATTAATTCCTTTGTTACTCTAGTCTTCTTTGGGCGTATTATTCTTCTTATTTTCATCTCTTTTTCTTCCGTTTTCTTAATTATTTCGTTCCTTTCTTCATGAATTTTAATTTTCGAATTCACTAGTTCGGCGGTTTTATTTCTGGGTAATTCTTGTGTCTCCACTTGATCATCACACATTGGCAGATTATTTTGTTCTAAGTCTTCCTTCTCGGTTAATACCTCCTCCGCTTCTTTAATTACCTGAGTCTTCTTTATACTTCGGCGTCGATCTCCTTATCGCGAATATCTTCCTCGTTTCTGTCAAGCTCATTTTCAGATGATGATGTATTTGAGTCCCTTCATTCTCAGTTTGTTCGCCTCATCTTCAGGTTGCAATTCTTCTGTGGTTTCATCATTGGGTAGTTCTTCTATCGCCGGTGTGTCATCGTCCTTTCTTTCTTCATTATCCTCAGGCTCTGGACTCACTTGTTCCATGTTTTTATCTTTGGGTACCTCCTCGGCTCTCGGTTCGTATTTTTCTCTTAAAATTGGCATCCATGTTTCACCGTCTCTTCGAATTTTTCTACCATCTGTCTGATTCGTTGTCATTCATCATCACTCATTCTCTTCTCATATTCATCTATTGGCTTGCCATATTTTTAAAAACTCGTCTATCCATTCTGCGGAAAAACTTGTTGATTTTCCGCGGTGTCACCTATTCGTGTGTCAGCATGGTTGTTCTTTTGTGTTTGCCGGGCTGATTATAAATATAAAAATATTTTCGTTAATATTTTTCAGCCTCACGTTGCTGGTCGCCAATTTGTAGAAAACGCGATTCTTACCAATTTATAACTGTATTATAAACGTTTAATATTGTAGTATTGAAGTTAAAAGTGTGTTTACAATTGAAAATTAAAGTTACAAGTTATGATGAACCGAAAAATTATAATTGTCTTTATACTTATTTAGTGAATATAATGATTAAATCTTAACTAATTGATGTAATACATTGCTATGAACTATCCTTACTTCCTAATGACATTTTGGTTTACACTATTTGCTCTATGCTATTCATTAATAATTGAGTTATTACTTGTATAATATATTAACAATGCTTATTGCTACGTTTGGTATAAAGATTGTTCAGTGTATGTTAATTATACTAGTAGTCCTTACTACTTATCACCTTACTGACAATTGCTCGTTTTAGGCGTTGCCTAGGCATACCGTTTACATCGGATTTATGCCCTGAATAATGTTTATTAGTTTACATTTTGGTACCTTGATGAGGTAACTCACCTATATAAGGTTCTCTCTTACAATTATTTTTACTTATCATAAGTACATTTGAGATTGTAATACAGTTTCAATTTATATTGTGGCCATTGCTAATCTTAGTTATAGGCATTAATAGTTACTAGTCATGGTTGATTTATTCTCAGCCCAAATACTGTTGCTGATATTATATTATTCGGGTCGTTACTTAATTATTTTTTATTAACATGTGGAATTACATTCAAGTTATTCACTGACTCGCTTGACAGCTTAAAGTGATTTAATTTGTCCATTAGTTTGTGTCAGTTATAGTATTGGTTGTAGTGTCAAGCAGTGTTTAGTTTTTACTGCTTCTTGTGGCACTCTTCTTCTTTCTTCTTCGATGGTTCTTTTCTTCCTTCGCTACTTTTATCATTATATTATCTACTTATAATCACCTTCATGTATTTATTCATTCTATGGGTATATGTCTAGGTTATGTAACACTTGGTCATGTTACATATACTCCCCTCTCAAAATTGATAATTTGAGAGAAATTTTATTTTTGATAAAATTATCATCTCAGTTCAGTTTTAGTATATTATTACTGCTTTTTATCTTGTACTTTCTGCATTGACTTTAACATACTATTAGTGTGTTGCACTAGATTGAGTTCTTAGCCAGTGATATAATTCTTAGCTTACTAGTATTTTTTCAAGTTTCTCATATTCTAATTCATTTAGTTACAATAGGTTTCACTTCTTAAATTAACAATTTCCTGTCTTACAATAATACATTTTTCTTTCTCATTACATATCTTTATTTTCGTGTGATAGCTCTATGGTTCTTTCATTTTTTTACCTCACAGATTCTTTATTAATAATCCTTGATATATTACCATATAATTCCCTAACTTTGTAGTGGGTTCGGAGTCAGAGGGGCTCTATTTGGCATCCATTCTCCGCCGTTCCTCAACTACACGTCCTCAGAATCAGAGGCATCTCATCTCTGTCTGGGACAAAATAAAAATTGCACGTAGCAACAGTTGCACTATCACAACTCATAAAATATAACATATCATTCATTTTTCACTAATATAACATATTCAATATAACATTCAATGTATTAGAGGTTTCATTTGTATCACATTCATTTCTTGATACTTTCTAACATACTTCTTTTCACAGGTAATTATTCCTTTTCAGACTTGATATTTTGGCTATGTTCTTTATTAGCCTTGTTGTTATTTTTCTATACTAGTTGACAGTTTGTTTTGGTTCATCTGAGTATTCTTAAAATTACACACTCATATTGATCATCATACAATCATGCAGTTGTTTCTTAAATATAGAGTTTACAATATTTCACTCTTACACTAGTTTACAAGTTTTATTCTCATCAATAGTTTACAGTTCTCCTGAATTATCAGGGTTTACTGTATTCATCTACTAAACATTTTTTTTAGATATTCTCTGACATATCTGGTTGGTAAATACAATAGATACTTTTCATCGTCTAATTAATATTTTATTATTTTTTTTCTCTTGATTACAGTAGTATTCTGACACTCATTTTTGTTATTTATTCATAGGCATTTTCCTCTATTATATCAGATAATGATCATTCAATAACATTTGAACAACATTTGATAATTGAATAGCGCCTTCTTCCTCTTCACTCCATAATAATAATAGCCTTCTTTATAATTAACTCACTTTGGTATTCTGCCTCTCTACTCCTTCAAAGGTTAGTTGGTTAAACCTTTATTCTGGATGATTTTATATATAATTCTTAGTTTTGATTTAACATAGGAGTATTAGAGTAATTTTATATCACTATTTTAATGTATCTTTTTGATATATGATACTCTTTTGTTCTACACAATATAATAGATATCTTCTTATCATTAGATTATTTGGTTTAAAATACACATTTTTTTCTATCATCTAATATGATAATCTGGTTCTTATTTAATACGTAACAAATAGTTTTGGCATACACACTTATACTACACACTTTTTGTAACACAATATGGTAAATGGCTTGCTATAGGCAATTAGTCACTTTCAATACATTGGGTATAATAAATGATCCTCCTGATCACTAGTTTAATCCTTTTATGGTAGATACTTTTAACCTTTCTTATACAATAAACCCTCTTGTGGTAATCGTCAACAATAATATAAGTTGTCCTTTTATAATAATAATTACATTTATTGTTTATATATTTGGGGTTCTATTGGGCTTTTCCATTCTATTGGGTTCTTTGGTTGGGACAATTACGTTTCGCAGGTACCCTTTTTTATAGCTGTCTCTAGTACAACATGTTTATGATATTTGGCACCCTATAATAACATCTCATAACAAACTTCCTTACGCATATGATTTTTATGGTCCTTTGTTAGGGTATAAGGGCCTATGTACAGTAATAGTAGTTTTTGAGGTACCTTCCTATCATGCGGTTCTTCCACTTTGCGGCTACCAGATATTCATCGGCTTCCGTTTTCTTGCCTTCTTCTTCTCATCATCTTTGGTATCCATGTGTCCAGCATACTCCTGGTCTTTGTTATTATTGACTTCTAGTACCTCTTCTAACTCTGGTTGATCGTCATTAGCTTTCTGGTTGGATTTTTCCATTGATTGGTCCCTCTTCTTCCGCAATTCTTTTATTTCTTGGCGTACCCTTCAATGATCCGGTCCAGTTGTTCTTGATACCCTTTCTTTTCTTAGAATGCCTTATTCTCCCTTTGGAAATATCTGCTTTAAGTATTTTTATTGGTTATAGTCTTCTTTGTTGTAGCACATTTCTTCTCTCGTCCATCTTCATGAAACTCCTTCAATACTCCTTCCTATAGATTCCTTCTTTACGGTTGATGACTGGGAAATAAATCATATTAATTAGACCACTTCGAGTCATTTCGATTAATTCCTTTGTTACTCTAGTCTTCTTTGGGCGTATTATTCTTCTTATTTTCATCTCTTTTTCTTCCGTTTTCTTAATTATTTCGTTCCTTTCTTCATGAATTTTAATTTTCGAATTCACTAGTTCGGCGTTTTATTTCTGGGTAATTCTTGTGTCTCCACTTGATCATCACACATTGGCAGATTATTTTGTTCTAAGTCTTCCTTCTCGGTTAATACCTCTTCCGCTTCTTTAATTACCTGAGTCTCTTTAAACCTTCGGCGTCGATCTCCTTATCGCGAATATCTTCCTCGTTTCTGTCAAGCTCATTTCAGATGATGATGTATTTGAGTCCCCTTCATTCTCAGTTTGTTCGACCTCATCTTCAGGTTGCAATTCTTCTGTGGTTTCATCATTGGGTAGTTCTTCTATCGCCGGTGTGTCATCTTCCTTTCTTTCTTCATTATCCTCAGGCTCTGGACTCACTTGTTCCATGTTTTTATCTTTGGGTACCTCCTCGGCTCTCGGTTCGTATTTTTCTCTTAAAATTGGCATCCATGTTTCACCGTCTCTTCGGAATTTTTCTACCATCTGTCTGATTCGTTGTCATTCGTCATCACTCATTCTCTTCTCATATTCATCTATTGGCTTGCCATATTTTAAAAAAACTCGTCTATCCATTCTGCGGAAAAACTTGTTGATTTTCCGCGGTGTCACCTATTCGTGTGTCAGGCATGGTTGTTCTTTTGTGTTTGCCGGGCTGATTATAAATATAAAAATATTTTCGTTTAATATTTTCAGCCTCACGTTGCTGGTCGCCATTTGTAAGAAAACGCGATTCTACCAATTTATAACTGTATTATAACGTTTAATATTGTAGTATTTGAAGTTAAAAGTGTGTTTACAATTGAAAATTAAAGTTACAAGTTATGATGAACCGAAAAAATTATAATTGTCTTTATACTTATTTAGTGAATATAATGATTAAATCTTAACTAATTGATGTAATACATTGCTATGAACTATCCTTACTTCTAATGACATTTTGGTTTACACTATTTTGCTCTATGCTATTCATTAATAATTGAGTTATTACTTGTATAATATATTAACAATGCTTATTGCTACGTTTGGTATAAAGATTGTTCAGTGTATGTTAATTATACTAGTAGTCCTTACTACTTATCACCTTACTGACAATTGCTCGTTTTAGGCGTTGCCTAGGCATACCGTTTACATCGGATTTATGCCTGAATAATGTTATTAGTTTACATTTTGGTACCTTGATGAGGTAACTCACCTATATAAGGTTCCCTCTTACAATTACT